>CM040394.1:12351226-12951226 GCA_022702515.1 Ilyophis sp. 1 JC-2022
ATCTTGCAACACAGTTAATAGTAAAGACAGCTAAGAGTGAGAGATAATTGCTAATCATTTTTAATAATAATTTAATTATTTTTCAGCAATGACTGAAACTAAACTGTCCTACTTAGTTCTTCAGCAAACAAACTGGTGTTAAAAACAGGAAGTTGCACGGGAGGCTGGAGAAAATTAATCTGCTCGGCTTCTGTCCTCCATTAACCCAGCCCCTGACCTTGCAGCCCGTGGTTTATAGCCCTGCTTAATTTATACTGACTTTTATTCACCTGACTGCAAGAGTGGGGATCGTTTGACCGTTAAAGAAAAAACAAAAAACACAAGATCGCTGTAAATCATTACCAATCACGTATGACTAAAACCACCGTTCAGCAAGTCGAGACAGAATTCAAGTAGCATGAAGACGGAAGAGGTGAGAGGTCAGCAATCGCAGCGCGTTACACAGCACCTAGCTCTGGACAGCACGGTGCTTTTGGGCTTTTGACCTGTGAGGAGGTCTTCTTCTATGTCCTTCAGGCGAAAGACAAGCATGAAAGTCGAGGAAAGCTGTGCTTTTTTGTGGGTTTTTTTTGTCTTGTACAATTGAAATAGAGTTGCTATAACTGAGCATGCTCTCCTAGATATACGGACTAGGGGGGGGGGGTGGGCCATTGAGCAGATAGGATCTGTGCACATCCATGAAGAAACGACACCAGAGGGTGAGAGATGTCACCTCAACGTGTACCCAGAGTGCACTGGGCCATCTGAGAGGCATCTGAATTTCTAAATGCGATGAGGTGGGCCAACGCAGGGGACGCTCACCGCTATGGACGGTGCACGAGTCCAGTGACCTACGAACTCACGCCACACCTGGTCATGTGACCACAAACTCACGCCACACCTGGTCATCCCTAAGATTCAGAGATGAAACACACCATCTGCAGCGTAAGGGGCCGTTAAGAACAGTTCCCTTTCACTGGCCTATAAAGCACTTTTACGTGACACTTTTACGTAAAGTACACAGTAAAGTACACAGTAAAGTACGCAGGAAAAGCACAGTACACAGTAAAGTACACAGTAAAAGCAGAGTTTCTGAGAATCAACTGAGCAGGCAGCAATGGAAAGTCTGCTTCGGATTAAGACCACATATCTTAATGTAGGAAGTAGTTGCAGCATCAACACCCACCCCCACCCCACCAAAGAGGGACAGCTTCTATCCGTTAGCTTGCCAATACGTCAGTTATCAGTATTTAGTTAACGCACAAGGCATCTAAAATTGATTCATTGCTTCCTTCCGCCATGTATAAGAGCAAAAGCAATAGAATGGGAGACAAAAACAGTTTACAAAGAGCCACGGTTCAGTCACAGTCAATTCACCCCAAAAAAGTAACACAGGAAGTGTATGGCTAATTTAAATAAAATAATAAACATTCAAAGCAGAAAAAACAAAGTCAACGGCAAGCCATGTTCCAAGTCAGATGGCTGGTGTCCTGGTTTGATTCTCACATGGGACACTGCCATTGCAACAGCTAAAGGCTATGTAAATTGCCCTGGATAGCAAAGTAGCAAAGCCATCTATTTTCTCGATTATTCTTCTCATATGTGCAGGCTGATAGAAAATGGTCAGCAAGAATGTGTTGAAATAAATTTATTTGAAAATGTTGCTTGTTAAAAAAAATCCGGAAATTATTTTGATTTCCAAAATTAAATTATGCTAGAGCAGCAAAAAAATATTAATTCATCCACCATTTACATAGATATCCCACTTTATTATGAGTTCATTAAGCAACTTGCAGGAATGAACTGCTTTTCCCAGTGTTTCAACTATGTTCCCCTGAAACAGTGACAATCACATGGGATTCTGGGAATGGGCCCAGGCTTGTATCCCACATACAACTGTGCAACTAGGCTTTGTGAGTCCTTTGTTCACTTCCTCTGAATGCTCTACAATATGCCTACAGTGTGCGACGTTGGCGATGAGCAAAACCGTGACACATGCTTTAAATTTCCTAATACTCAAATTTTCTTAATTTCATTTTTGCTGTAAATCACTATGAACAGAGGGAGACTTTATAAGGTGCTCGTGTAGGGAGATCGTTTTAAGATATTTTTGCGCAGCTGAAACATAACCTCGGGGAGGGAGAGCTGAATGACACTTTCCCACAAAAGCTGAAACCGCAGCTCAGACGTATGAAATAAGCCCTTTGTTAACGTACCGCGGTCTTGAGCAGACGTTAGATTTTCCCGTCGGTGCTCCCAGCTGAGCTCCTAAGAGCAAGGCGGCGCACAGGATATGCGCTTGCGTTATGACCTAAACACTGGAGGAATCATAACAAACCTCACCGCAAGCCTTTCGCTTCTCACTGTGCCCTTATTGTTCATTCATGCGAGCTCATACCTACCTGCCCATCGGTGGGCAATATTTCTCTAGGGCCGCGTATCCGTTGCTGCGAAAGGAAGCCTACCGTGAACGGCAGCGGTTTTCCACACTCTTCATGGGAAATGGAACTCGGGGCAACCGAACACTGATGACAGGGATTCACCCGAGGGCCAGATCTGGCCTGACCGCAACTCGCTCTGGCGTTAGCTTTGGATGGAGAGAACAGTGGACCGTAACAATGAGTGCTAAATGTTTTCAGTCAGAGCTCATTCAAAAGGGTATTGTGGCTCCTGGCTGAAGTTCAAAATTCAAAAAATTCCCAAAAATAATAAACGTCTTGAAAATGTCCAGTAGTTTATTGACGGAGATCTACGCGCACGGAGAGGCGGTCAGGGAGTTCAGGGCACAGGACAACAGAGACCCTGTTTAATGCGGGAAACCCTGCCGCGTAAAATAATGCGCGCAGGAAGCAGCGTGACAGCCCTCGTCGCTAGAAACATCGCAGGTGCACCTTTAAGTAAAACATGATGATAACCAGCCAATTACGTACTTCACTGAAGGAGTGCATAACAATGTACGCCAGTCTACACCTGTCAATCCTGTACTGTTACAGGGTTTCCTTTCATTATGGGGCTAATGAATGACTATATCACATTTCACATTTACTCTTTTTTTTTAATTAAAGGATTCCTTATGGGTTTGTTCACCGACCTAATGATTTTTAACGTTAAAGGGGATGTGTTATGCGTTAGAGCACTAAATACATACTGATGGTTGCCATTAAGCCCAAGTGATGCGTGACATTTGCGTACAGTATGACATATCGGCATGAAGAGGCAGCCCATTTAAACTTGAAATATTCTTCAATGGGAACTAAACAAAAAATAAATTAACAAAATAAAATCCTTCATCCTGATTTCGTTGCGCAAAGTAACCGTTCTCTGCGGGCCTTCAAACGAAAGATGATAAAGGGCAGCGCGTGCTATCGGGTGACACCCCCGCACAGCAGAGCGCCCACGACGGCCGAAAAGGATGTTTATCTTACGCTACGGGGACCGCGCTTTCTCCTTTTTTCTTCCCGATGGTCAAAAGGGCGAGACTTATTGGTCTCGTTTCCCTTGTAGACAGGTGCTACAAAGGGGGAAAGACGAGAAACACATGGCCAAGAGTTACATCACTGCCAAAATGTCCATTAAGAGAAACGGCACGCCTGATCGCTCGTCTACAGTAGCACTCCAGAGCATATGACTACAGGGCCTCAGGGGAAGTGCTGTTCAATCATAACGGACGCGCGACGACAAGGCGGCTAAATTGACCTGGAAGATAATAACAATGCAATTGGCAGTCACTTAATTTATGCCGCAGTACCGCAAACAAGGAAGGAAGAAGGACAGAATGAAGGATGGACAGGACGAGCGGCTGGATGGACGAAAGAAAGAAAGATATTCTACAGCGATGACAATGATCGCCGTTGATCAAAATGAATAACCGTCGCAGAAACTCACTGAAATGAGCGTGGACATCGACGCAGGGGTAAGTCAGCCAGCACCCTGTCGCCTTCCCACAAACCTCTGGATGGATGGCTCTCCACACAGCCGTTCTCAGAGAAGGCCCTGGCGGGTCGTGGGCAGAGACAGTGGCAGCAGTCAGGCCCTGCCATCTCTCTCCAGACAGAGGGCTGGCCGTTTTGGGCCTCTGCCAGGCAGCTGCAGGCCAGAGATGGCATCTTTCTGAACCACACTGTGTTCACTCTCTCTATCAGACTGACCTGCTCTGTCTCTGTGCTTCTGTGCACGCTCTTCGTCTCCCCGACACCTCTACTTCTCCCGGGCTGCCATCCCTGTCTCTGATATCTCTAGCATGTCGGGGACCGATCTCCTTTTCCCTTTCTCCGTCTATATTTGCCATCTGTCTGTCTGTCCGTCTCCTCGTTTCTAACTTCTAGTCCGCCTCCCAAAAACTCACTGGCTCATAGAAGTAATTTGTCCACAAACTCACACGCTCACTCGTTGCCCTCTTTTGCTCATTCTCCTCCTGTCGTAGATGACGCAGTTCTTTAAAGCTGTGGGAAAACAATGTGGCTACCTGTGGCTGTTACTCACATTAGCCCAGCGCCGGGGCGATTCGGCTGACCCCGACGAGGCCCGCCGCACACCGATGCCGCGACCCCGTCAGGGCCATTGCCGCCCGCCTGTCCGACACGTCTGCAACACGCAAGAAAGGTCAAAGGTCATCCCGGCCTCAAAAGGCACGCGGCTAATTGCCGCTGGGGGGGAGGGGGTACAGCGCTGGCCCGGATTAACCTTTCCCAGGGAGCCGGCGACCCGCAATGGAGGGGCGGCGGCGGGCTTCACTGATAACTCCTCACCCGTTCCGCCCGGGCCCTTCTGAGCGTGCACCCTGCGCCTCCCCTGGGTCCCCTGGATGGGGTCTGGGGCAGCGACACGAAACCCGGGAAACAAAGGCCACTTTTGACTCCTCTTCGTGAGCTCCACAACGGCATCTCTGTGTCTCCGCACAACAGCACTCGCGTCTTTCTGTTGGCGGGAGGTGCGACGGAGAGGAGCCAATGGGCTGCAATTCATCTGGCTGACCCTCCCCCCGCCCCGCACCCACACACTTGTAGCAAGCAGCCCTGCAGATCTGAAGTCATAGAGAAAGTAGGAGTTATTATTAATATTTGGGGGGTTGCGCTGAAAGTGGGCTGTAATAGAACAGATGTGGGCACCCGTGGGGCTTGCCCATCTGCTCTATATGCAGCTGCTATAATGGGACTGAGGGATGGGGTTAGAAACCTGGGTCTGTGGTACTTCTGGCCCGCCAATCCAAATCTGGTTCACGTTGGGCATTGGGCACGTGCCCCCACAACTAACAGCAGCCCCAGTTTCGGAGGGGCCGGACTACGGCACCTTCTACCGGAATACTGTCACCATAGCAGCCATTCAGAGAAAACCTGTGGTCTCCAATTGTTCCATTGCAGGTGACGTGACACTGATGGCCGCTGTGGCTAACGTCAAAGAGGGTGGAGCCAATAAATTTGCTGCTGAGACTGCAGTGGGAGCGAAGGTCAAATAAGAACAGGAGCAAGGATTCTGGGAGGTTCCGTCCTTGGAATGAGCTGCGAGCGCCAAACTACTTGGGGGGTTGAGCGCAGGGGGTTAGGTGAGGCATGACAACCCTGGCGGGACCTGGCTCTCAGCGGAGCAGTGGACTCTGGGATATGTTGTAGGTGAACCCCTCTCCAGACTACAGGTACAGAAATGGAGAGGATAACCTTTACACAGCACGTTCTACTCAATCGCATTGAAGCTGTCATCAACAACCATATCATAGCTTTGACCTTTGACCTCTGCAATGAAACAATGCCAGGAAGGGGAGGGGGAGGGGGGATGGGGTTGGATGGCCACACATGAGGGAACCTGACAGGCCTCACCTGTTTCAAGTCAAAAAATCATTACTTTATCTGAGAGAAAATCTATACCAGTGTCAAGTAACCTTTTCACATAAAACCATGGCTTGTCACTCAAGAAGTTAAGAACCCTACAGAGATCTGAAACACAAACATTTTTAAAATAATTTAATACATATAATTCTTTATAATATTATATTTACTAATATCAACATTTTATTAATGTTTCCCCGTGTTCCTCCCCATATGTGAAACCGGAAAGAATATACAAATAGATTAACAAAATGTATAATTTTGGTACTGAACATATTCAAGTACATTTAACTGTTGGTAGTGGATAGCTGATCAAGTGCAGACGGTCATATCAGCCCACAGCTGGGCTGATACAATGGAGCCAAGTGGGATATTTGTGCGAGATATCACCACACCTGCTAAATTAAAGCCCAGACACAGAGTGCAGGGGAAACATTGCATCGGATGGTGACAAGTTAATTTCCAGCCCCGGAGTGACCGCTGCATTGACACCGCTTCCTGCCGCAGAAAAAGGAGAAACCCTACTTCTCCTTTCCCGACCTGAATGACATACTCTCTCACTTTCTCCTTTTCTCTTCCGTCTCACACTCCGAAAGGCTTAGGCTGGGATTACACTAGAAGCGGAGCGTACTCGTAGTGGCCGCGGTGCGAATCCCGCTTCCTTTCGGCGCCCACGCTAGCGGACTACAGCTGCCGTTGTGAGGAGATGTAGCACAGTTTCAGTGTCAAGTCTAATTTCTCCGCACCTTGGTCACTGATTTCACAGTGGATACACTGTGGAAATGCTCTGTTGATGGTCATATTTAGAGATCATATCACCATAGAAGCATAGTCCTAGACTATATATTTGATGAGCAACATATACTCATGTCTTTATTGATTGCTGACATTTATTAATAGGCTACATGTGCACCCATGTGAATTATAAAAGCAAGTCATCACAGAGATTCAAATTGTCCGATCTGCTTTTGAAATATCCCTTACAGAATGAACACTGGTTGTGTCACTGAATTATCACAACCGATCACAATCCAAAGTAAACACACTTTACGTGAGAAAGTTGACATGATGGACGACACAATGTTGTTGAGGTGGAAAAGCACCAGGAGCTGTACAATGCCCAACACACCTTTTACAAGAACAACCAACAACAAAATAAAAGGCTTAGGATGAAGTCGATGCACGATGCAGCCAGATTGATTAATTCAAACAACGGGGCACTCTACCTTCTTGTATTTTGTATTACAGCAACCAAGAGAATGAAATTACAGCTACCCTCAAGAGAAATAGTTTTTTCATTATATATACTCAGAAAAAGTACTTTAACTGGTTTCAAAAATTCTAGCAGCAAATGCAATGGTAACAATAATACAAATTAACTCGACTTTAAAAATTTGAACAATAATGTGCAAGAGACCTCGCGGTGGTACAGTGTATAGGAATGAGTTTACAGAGGGATGCGGGATTATTAAAAACGGGAAGGAGATTAAAACCGTTACATAAATCACATGCGTAGTGTCACTTTTTACTTCCCTTTCACAAAAGCTGATGCTGCAGATTCTTCGAAGCCAACATCAAAAACTGCAATCAATCAAAGCTGACTTGACCAAATAAGCTGTCGCTCGGCAGTTCAGCAATTATCCCAACAAAGTGCTTTGAGACAAATGTGACATCATAGGATGGACATGCACTCCGCGGAGGTTTTATGAATGGTGACTTCAATGAAGTGAGAAGAAAAGAAAAAAAAACAGGTCAAAATCCCGCAGAGATGGCATAGGATTTTCAACTTGAAAGAACGGGAATCTTCAGTTTTTGAAAAGGAATGCCCTCAAAATACATGGAGCTATAGTACAGAGGCAACAAGCAGTTTAACAGCAGAGGTTTGCATACCCGTGTTGCATTCATTTAGAAAATTTGCCAAACACAACCCACAATTAAAAGGAGAAAAAAAACACACATGGTGAGCAAAAGTCATTTTTAATCATCCGACTGCCTTAGAGGACGATTCCTTGCATCTGGACAGGATGTTCTCAGATGTTTGAAAATAATGGCAATAATTCACAAGTATAGCTATCTAATAAAAATCTAATGAAAAGGCTTGTGTGGCGCAGTTTGAAATATGGGCCTGAAAGCAGAATAATGTTAATAAAATGATGCCAATTCTGGAAGCTATCGGTTGTGTTTTACAGCTAAAAACAAATGAATGTTTCCCTAGGCTGAGAAAGGTCACAGCTGCATTTTCCATTGATTCAAACTGCAGTGTAAACCATACAAAGTGTAAACTCTTTCCACGTGTCAGAACTGATAAACTCCTCTCCCTAGAGAGAGAGAGAAAGACATTCCAAAATCAACAGTCTTTTTCCACGGTTACCCGAGGTCAGTCTTAGACCCGCTTGCCAGACCCCGCCATTCACCTCCCACCACGGTGGCAGAGAGCGCCGCGCCCGTTCGTCAACCTGTGCGCGCCGCCGATGAGACGAACCACCGCAGACCGGCGACAACTTCCCTTTCTTATTCAAGTCTTAAGGGTCACCTGTGGTTCCTGCTTGCATGAGAAAAATAAAAGCCTTTTACTACACACCGCGTCCTACAGTGGAACAGCAGGAAAAAGTTGCGCCATACCTATTCGATATTCTTCGGCAATTTCAAAGGCGTTTCTCTGCAAACAGGCACTGCTAACATAGATCAGAAACAAGCGAACAGCTCTGCTCTAGGTGTTTACAAGAACCTGCCCCACGTTTCACATCAAACCTCAAATTGCTTCGGGCTTCACCGCCAAGCCTCAGCGTTCGCAGTAAACATTTACCGTTGTTATGATGAAGGGCTGTCTACCTCCATCAAGCTCGACTCTGGAACCAGGAAAAAGGGGGGGTTTCACTTCATGTTGGCACAGCCTCATCAGAGGTACGGAGGCACAAGTTTAAGGAGTCACAGAATATGACAGGGCCCTCCTAACATACACCTCAAACACTACCAAAGCAGCTATCGTTCTGGTCCATGGGGTAACTGGCGTGATTGACAGCAGGACTAGAGAGTAATGAGAAGGGCACAAGAGTGAAATAGGTCACTGGCACAGAGAGAGCCCACTGATCTCTCACAGGCTTTAAACTTCCTGCCAACTCCGCCCAACACACGCTGGCCAATCACTGCCTCACTCACAACACCACACGGCATTCAGGGTCTCAGAAAAAAAACTAAACAAAAAAAAATCATTATAAAACGCGGAGCCTTCCAGATCTCGAAGCAGCCCCAGGCTAAAGCTTTCACCCCAGCTGCCTCCTAAGAGCTTATTTTCCATCTAATATGCAAACATGATCCCGCATGGACCGCCCGCACGTTTAAGTTAAAACACTCACAGCGCTTATTTATTTCAAACACCACAGAGCAACTGACTTTCCCATGATTCAGCTGGATGCATGGCGAGCACAAAACCCGCATTAGAGAGTACAATGGAAAATTGTCATTTATAATTTTATTGCCATTTAGTGGACCCCTGAGCACGTTCACTTCTGCCATATCTGCGATGCACATTTCCATTTATGGTTCCTGTTTGGCTTCCTCAACTCCGGTGGAGCCCAGTGAGGAATCGGGTTGAACCACAGTAATAGCCAATCAGATGACTGATAGGGTTCTAATAATGAGAGGATGAAGACACAGGAAAGCCACAAGATGGAAGAGTGCGTTTAGGAAGGTAACCCTATCAATCTCTCCCGATCTGGTGCAGTATACGTATAGGGTTCTTTAAAAGGGAACACAGTTCAAGGTGGGAATATAAAGGAAACTTTCAGCACTGCCTCTATGCACCATGAGTCCAAAACCAGGCCTTAACCAGGCTGCGCATTAAAACGCATCTATCCTGATGACAATGTGCTGCGGATGTTCACGGTCGGAGATTTACGTAATTGTGATGGAAAAACATCCCGTTTCTTTTTAACACAGTCTCGCAGCTCAGAGAAAAGAAAGTGACATTGATCCTTATTACAGATTACAGACGTTTTCACGAGGAAAAGAAAGCTACTGAACTACAGAGCAAAACAAAGTGCAGGACAACACTGAAAATTCCCCCATGCATAGCTATAATCATAAAATACAAAAACAGAAATATTTTTTCTTCTTTTTTTGTTTTTTTTGGCATTAAAATTCTAAAAATAAAATGTTTTTGTGTGAAGGTATTCTGCCATTGCGCAATTGTAATTTTTGGAGGTCTTTCACACTGCAATAAAAAAAAGTCCTGAGAGAGGAATTATGCATATTTTCCATTTAGAAATACAGAGAAATTGCATCAGAATCTTCCCAGAGCTTCACAGAATATAGTTTTTTCCATCCCTCTATTTGTGGCAAAGGTGCTGGATAGGGCTTGAACCGTTTGAAACCCACTAGCACCACCATGTCCGCTTAGAAGAGAAACAAACAAGCAGGAATGAATCAGGGAGCCCAGCACCACACACTAAGGAATACTACGTGAAAAATAAGAAAACTGCCTGAGAAGGTCAGGCCTGGTAACCAAGGCATCGGTGTGTTTAATGCACAGTGGTTTACAGAAGTGTTACTATATGGCAATTGCATGAGAAGGTGGGTTAGTTGAGGAAATGGTCTGGATTCAAACAATATTCTTTCTTACCAAATAAATGCAAGCGTGCATTTTCTCTGCACAAATAACGTTTGGCAAGCTAAGTACGGTATATGCTACTCTCGCAAAACTGCTTTTCCAAATAAAAAGTTTTAATTTAGTCGCAGGTCAAAGTTAAGGACAAATGTTGACTGAATCCAGGCAGATATTACAGGCTGTGGCTCCGCTTTCTTTAAAGAGGCATCGACGTTGTGCGTCACATATACGCTGTGGATCCAGGCAGCCCTCCAGGTGCAACACCTCCCAAATACGACTGACCTCACTTCTCGCAGGAAACCCTTCGGAGGGTTTTCCGACTCCCCTGCTCTTAAAATCACACCTCGCGCTGAGCACGACGCCTAATTCCACACACCTGGCAAACTGCCCTACCCTTGCATTAACCGATAATGCGAAGTTCAGTATGTCAGGACCTTGCCTGGAAACACGCGAATACCTCACCAATTCAAACGATATCAAACGAGCTGGGCAACTGTCATTCGTTCTGGGTTTCACCTGCATGTGTTATATCCGAAAAGGACACACTGCAAATGCTCAACAGATGCTGTGCGCTCGCGTGAATCTGAAAGAGTATAGAGTATAGAGTATAGAGTATTGTACTGTACTATAAAATGAACTGTACTGTATGTACTGTGCAATTTAACTTTTGAATCCCTCTTGGAATATGTAACTGCTGTAGTTAAATGAACACTAAACTCTGTAATTGACAGCATTTATTGCAGGTGAACGGCGATGTATAAGATACCCTTGGTGAGTGCTCTCCATGTTCAGGGGCTGATCAAAGTGACACACAGAGCCAGAGTGTTCTCTCCTCCCCAGTCCGCGTTTCCAATTAGCGCAGTAAGTCTTTGGGTGCTGTGATAGGCTGGGTGTTTCAAAACAACACCGATTAACAGATGCATCATCTCCTGGATCATTTATGTGGGGGAATTTGCGCGGAGCTTTGGCACGTGCTTTTAATTCCCGGCATTGTGTGGCTGGGATGTGCTTCCTGTCGCTATTAAAATTTTTCACCCATGGAGCCGTCACTTCAAACAAACAGTAATTCAACTTCCAACATAGAGCCCAGAGTCAGTCTTCATTGTTTTATAGAGCGTCTTTGAAATGTCCATGTCACCATTGTTTGACCCCATTGCTCCAACTGACAGAGCCAGGTTCTACCTCCGAAGCTCACTCACGGTATTATAATATTCAAAGTTTACCATTTGCTCTAGTGTTAAACTTAAAAAAATTTATATCTAGTAACTAGAAAATGTTCTCAGTACAGCACAGACCTCTGCCAAGTTTGACAACATCCCACAAGGCTACCAAAGACATTAACAAAACCATAAGCAGATATGGCCTAGTTGTTGTTTCTTGTACAACCTTTTGTTAATGTAGTGTGGTGGTGCATGAATCCGTTAAGAAGTCATGTGCGTTTTTGTGAATATGCCACACCCACAGCCATACCCCCTTTTAGCCAATTGGTGTCAGAGTTCCTCAGTTCTACCTTGACCCATGACAAACCTTTGATCAAAGTTTGGTGGTGTTATGTGAATCCGTTCTGAAGTTATGCACCTTTTTGTCATATGCCACGCACACACAATTGGCATAAAAAGTTAATCAGTTCTTCCTCTGCCCATGACAAACCTTCCCGCCAAATTTGGCGTAAATCTGCGCGTAACATTTTGAGATATCCTGCTAACAGACGGACACAAACACACAAAGGCAGGTGAAAACATTACCTCCATGGCGGAGGTAATGAAGCACCATGGCGGATCAGAGAAACCTGCCTAAAAAGGGCATTTATGTTTTTTTCTTTCTTCTTTTTGAAGGCCACATATGCATCAAATAAGAATATCTGTAAATCTCTGCTACCTATCTTTTTCACATATTTTTCTTATTAAAGCTGTTAGTCTTAAAAAAATACTTCTGCATCAACCAAGACAGAGGGTGTGGAGGTGTTACTTTGAGTAATAACAACAGCAAATCATGTAATTGTAGTTTATACTTTAACTATAAATAGCCCTAATGTAAGACAAATGTAGACTCTCAAAAATCTGTATTTTCTATGGAATGTCACTGATTTCGGTGTAACAAATGTGATCGTTCAGAATGTTTCCACAATTCTGCCACGGCACATAAGGAATATATTAAATCAATTGCATTACTGAATCTCAACCGCAAAATACGGTAATAATCAAGAAATACTGTATGTGATATTAACAAGCGTGAAGTTTCCCACAGTTCTACAGCACATTCTTGGACTGAAGAGATGCACAGTGATTGTTTCCTGTATATTCTTTCTCTTGAAGCTGTAATTGATTTGCTATGAAATTTTATATTTGATACTTTTGTGAAGCAATACATGTACATTTATGCCATGGAGTAAGATTTTCAATAAGATTAAAAAAAAAAAAAAAAGGCTTTTGTTCGCAATGATTATGAAATAAATGTGCATTTTTACTTCTGGGAAATCTCTCCTCTTTAAAAGGTGTCATCTGTGATCACAACCATGTGTAATGGGTTTATTGATGGTTCAGAGATTCACACGCAAAGGTGGAGAGATCAGAACAAGTCAGCTCACAACCGTGAGGACCAATAATTAGGGGGAGAAAATAATAAAGGAAGAAAGAAAAGACAGGAAACAAATTCCTTAAGGCTAACAGCCTTAACGAAAATCAACCCACAATTAAAATCAACCCACTAAAACGGGCGAACTACTACAACTAGTAGAATACCAACTAAATCTCCGGAGCTCACGTAATGAGCTAAAAACAGGAAACTTAGTAAAACAAAAGAACACTCTCGGCTACCATAGCTCAAAGTTGGTAGAGTGTAAAAACAAAGCGAAAGTACAAAAAAAACTGTCTCCGAGAGAACAGCAAAGTACAAAATAAATAGCCCCGAACGCTACCAGGTGGAAAACAATCCTATACCCGATTAAGTAGCTATAGCAAGTCCCCCCTGAACATAAACAGAGTTTAATATCAGGAGGTCACTAGTACCTGACTATACCTGGCTCGAATGCAATGTCGTGAGACAAACAAGCACCAGAGAAGCGGAAGCAAGGAACTTAAATATCCTGCAGGTAGAAGCCCAAGTGGAAACAATCATGAGGCCGGCAAACCACGAAACGGAACGTGGAAAAAATACGATTGATTCATAATCGTGAAAGCAGGATGAGAGCCGCAAAAGAAAAGAAACAGCCGCGAACCACTACACCATGCAAACGGTTTTGGGCCCATTGGCCACGTCTACCTTTCCTTCTTCTGGACCTCTTGAACCCCTTTCTTGACCTCTGACCCCGGACCTTGGAGGTGCCGTTGGCGGCGTTTGCGGCAGGGCGCGACGTCGATGATGTCGGTCAAGCCGTCCTCGATGGGGCTGTGGCCAGGTAGTTCTGGACCTGGAGAAACACAAAAGGCCAAGCTGAAAGGGAACTATTCAATACGAGCACAATACACCTTTGCACACAACTTAGTTGTTTATTTGTTTATGATATAGCATGTTTCATTCCTCTCAAACAAATGGCAAACGTATACCGTGAAAGAAACGAGTCATTCTTAAACATGCTGCTCACAGTGAAGGACAGAGCATATTTCAGTTAGACTGAATACGACCATCTGTTATGATATATACGTCTGCTGTACATTTATACAATGCAGAAACAGTCAGGCAGGTAGCTGATGTAGAAATAGCTGAAAATTGAGTCAAGGCCAGCTATGGTATCATCTGGCCTGGGGTCTGTGCATAAAAGGGCATGTCCTACTCTCTGTCCAAAGCACCACGGTAAAGCCAGCCTCAGGCTTTATGAAAAAGAACAGGTTGGAAACTAAGTATTTCAGGGAACGCACACTATACTCAAAACATTACATAGGTGCGCATTCAGATCCTGAAGAGAGTGTGCTGCCACTACCCTGCTCTCTATGAAGTTCCCCCGAAGTTCTACCATCCCGCCTTTTGCACAAATCACATTTTCATTCCACCACAACTGTGTATCGACCATGCCCGCCACCACATCTGTACACATCTGTGTACCTGCTGCATAATCTCTTGCGTTTCTTACCCAGATCATCACTGCAAATGATATCCGAGTCCTCGGTTGGGCTAACTGGTTAAATACATGTAAAATAGAAATGACAGTATGACATTCAATTACAGCACAGGGACGGCGAGACTGAGCTTCTCATTCAGACAGACCTGGTCTCTCATTCAGGTTCATGTATAATACCGGAGCCCTGATGTAACAGCGCTGCTTTCCCAGTGCTTTTATCTCTCTGATCTCCGAGCCTCCGTATGCCTTTGCTCGACTTTGCTCTGGTGTGCGTTACTTAAGCAAATGAGAAACGAGTAATCGCTGGGGAAGAAGAGACGTTTTCAGAGCTGTGCTTCGTTTATAGCGCCCTCCAGCGATACGCCGCGCCACGCCGCGCCGCGCATAAGGCCGGCCAACCTGCCCTCTAACAGACGGTGAATACATGACTTCACTTTCCAGCCCCGCTTTCAAGGCACGCCCGAAATCTTTCAAGCGCTTCCAACGGCTCGTCCTGTAATAAAGCCTCATTAAGTCCTGCTGTTCTGACCGCCGTGTCTGCAGCTAAGTAGAACAATGCCGTCGGCGATAGCCTGTGGGATTCAGGAACACGCCGCCCGTACACAGGGCGGGGCTTTCCTCTTTTCCCCCCCTAATTTTGGAATTGTCGTTTGCGCCTCTCGAGTTACGCCAGCACATCGGGAACGCAGCAGGCGAAGCTCACGCACTCCTGCTCTGATGCTCTCACCTGAAAGCCGGTGACTATTTTACACCCTGCAGTCCATTCAGGTCTCCAGGATGATGACAACTGGTAGGCCGTGGGTGCCCGGTGTGCTTTAGGGGGGGGGGGGCTAATGTAGAGGCTGTGCCCTGCCTCAACAGACTCCCGGGGAGAGAGACCAGATGACGTTTCTCAGACGGAGGGACCAGTAACTTTTGGACCCAGCCTGAGCTTGCAGTGAGCGCTCACTCTTACCAACTGAGCCGTTCAGAAGGTCAATCTTCTTCACATTTTTACAGCTTTATATTCCAACAGTTCACAGGTATTTATCCAGCTTAAAGAACACCTTGACTGAACAAACCGGCCGTGTGATCCAACACGCAAGGCTGGTTAAGCGCCTTCACCTCTCTGCTACCCGTTTCTCCTCAGCTGACCCGAGCGCACTGCTCTAGTGAAGTGCATACATCAGGACAGGGCGAAATAGCACTTCACACCTGACCTCAGATCTGTTCAATGAAAAAACTGGATGATGGTGCTAATCCTCCAAAACGGTGGTGCAGGTCAGCGATTTCCACAAAGAGGGAAGAAGCAAGAAACATGGCCAAAGAGGTGACTGCGCCTTTTGCTCTGTGGCCCCCAGGCCCTGGAACGCCCTTCCTGCTGAGATTAAGTCTGCGGACTCCCTTCATACCTTTAAGGTGAAATAAAAAAAAACATCTATATTACAGACTAAAATTCTCTGACCTGTTCTACCTAGTTTCTCTGTGTACTCCCTTTCACTGTCACTGAAGTAATATATGTTACACTTCTGTATATTTGTTCTATGTGGTTTTCTTATGTTCATTTATTCATGGTTTTATTTTTATTTTTAGTGTACTGGTAGTGTTGTACAGCGCTTTGAGCGTGGGAAAATCGCTCTATAAATAAAATGTATTATTATTCTTAAAGCAACATTTTCTGATTTTTTATTTATTAATTTCCTTCAACATCAATATTGAGTAAATCCAATAAACTGAAATGTGCAAACAGACACACACTCATATGCATGTTCACAATTACACACACACACACACACACACACACACTCACAAATGAAAGGGAAAAGGAGAAGGAGGATGAGCAGGGAAATAGAGCAGAAGAAGGGAAACTTCCAGAACATCTGGTGACTTTACAGAGAAAACTCTGCATCTATTTGCCTCAGCGTCCCAAGTGTGAAACAACAGGAAGCATTCAGTACGGCTCAGTAACGGGGGTGGAATCTGCTTCGAGGCATACACGCACACTTACAGCAGGACGCAATTAACCGAAGGAACGATAAAGAGGAAACGCGGTCGCACGATCAGAGGTACTCACCACATCAAACTCACTAACCCACCCTCTGATCTGCAGTTCACACAGAACCCGGTCCAGCGCTCGTATCGACGCCACTCATTCTCATCTTTAACTGACAGGAGAGCAAGCCGATGTCGCAGAGCTCTGTTCATCGTATGACCTTTTTATCGAATATATACACGTTACACGCACGTGACTGGGACTACCTGCCACTGACAATGACTGGGATCTGATCAACATTTGAGTTTGTGAAATAAAACAGTGCAGCTTGTGTTTACGTTCAAGTCAAAGTTAAGGACACATTTTGACTGAACATAGGGCAATATCAGCATAACGAAAACTGAACACAAGTATAGCCTTCTGCGTGTGTTCTTTTGGACGCATTTCGCATTTGTGTGCTTATACCTCAGAAATTAATAAAACATGAAAACTGCTCCCCCGGCCCCCTTAACTCCCCCCACAGCTGTCCAACAGCACTGCAGCATGGCAGGGTCTCTGACTCACTGCCATGGTTACGCAACAAGGTGAAACCCTGCAGGCTTTTCCACACCCACTGACCATTAATCAGCACAGGAGAGCATTTTCAAAAATCCACACAACTTTGATTTAAAGCGGTCTCTATTCACTTGTAGAGTGAAATACGGCAGTGTCGGAAAACGGGCTTTATTTGGCTTATCCGGCTAGAGCGCAGGTTATTGATGTGTAAGGTGCACTCACCAGTACTGGGCAGGTGTCCAACGAGGTGGAAAATAATTAGCCTCAGGCCACACTTAAACTGTCACATATCGGGCCCAATTCTGAGCTTTCTCAAATCTCACCTCACTAGTAGCCTGTATATGGTCCTGTACGCTTGGACATATTGCACTTTGAAAGGCCACCAGTGCAAAACATGAACTATTCCATTTTCGTTTTCTTGCCTTAGATAATTTGATGTCCTTACCACAATAAGAATTCTGTAAAATTTAGACTGATTCATCACCAGCCTTGGCAATTTCAGCTTACAAACCCCCCATTCCCCCATAAAATAAGATAAGAGGATCCGTTAATAAGTGTGTGCTTTATCTGTGCTCATCTTGGTTGAGTGCACTACCGCAGAATTTAAAGTACACTGAAGGAGAAGGAGACAACAGTACATTTCATAACCTCAACTGGTACTATTCCCAAATATGGCACAAAACAGGAATGGTGACTTGACCCCTGAGCTATGATTACTTCACTCCTAAAAGTGAGAAAGAGGGAAAATTGACCGACGCAAACTGCACTCGTAAGGGCGGATCCACTAACTTCCCTCAGACACCACATGTTGAGTGACTCAAAGTGATACACACGGCCAGACAGGACCCCCACCTCAAGTACAACCAGACACGGTTTCCTAGCAACAGATACTAACATGGAGCTAAATGAAGCTTATGACATCTCCCGTGACTTACCGTGGCTGCTAACGCTACGGTCTGTGGAGGTAGTGGGAACGCCTAGGGAAACGATTGCAGAGCGACTGTAGTGCGATGAAAGGTCAGTGGTAACGACAAAGCTGCTGTCTGAAGTCAAGATGTTCAAATGTAAGAGAGTTTGAGTGCCGGGTCCAGCTAAAACACTTGTTCTTGATGCATTGACCTGCCTCACAGTCTGAGAATGAATCCTGTATACCCTAGTGTTGACCGTCGGCAACCACACAAAATTGCACATAATTGGCCATAGAGTTGCCCAGGGAGGACGAAAGACAGGGGCTGCATTCAGATACAATTTTACACACTCCCTTCCCTTGCTCATTTCCCTCGAGTGAGCTATTTTGTGATGTCATTTGCTAAGCACAGCAAGCAAACTTAACAGGTGACAAACAAAAACAGAACTGAACCGCCCTTGCAACATATAGGAAGTGCAGCACCATAGAGTTGAAATGTGACCGCCCGCTTTTTCAGTGTGGAGCATTGCATTGTGGGATTCCCTTCTTGCTGGAAGCTTGCATTTTAGCTTGGTGGGAGGGAAAATAAACGAGGGAGCGAGGGAATGTAATTAATCACTCCCCTTTCTGAAATTGGAACCAAGTCCCACTTGGTGTGGCTGCCATATTTCATCCTGGCATTTTGGGGATTCCCCCCTTGAAATAAGGGTAGGGAACGACAGGAAGAAAGCATAAAATTCGGATCCGATCGCAGCCAGGGTTTCGGTGAGCGCCTCCTCGCTCAAGAGCGCCTCCTTTGGCTGATCGGACAGCTGCAGTCTATATGCGGTTAGCTGTGTAAGTATTGCAGGCTTCCGGAGCAAAAACTGCATAGTTCAGTTACCAATTACAATTACAATTACATTTAGAATTATGAAGGGGAAAAAAATAGAGGATAGGAAGATGTTAAAATGAAGTCCATTTTTCAGATTGTCATACTCTCCCTATATGGAAGAATTTAATTGATGGATGTTTTATGGTTGAATAATTAAATCAGTGACTGGAACTAGCTGGCATCATGGGAAATGATGGTAGACTGTGTGCCCTCTCTTTAGAGATTAACTATCTCTGGTAACATACCACTGTTAATCCATCCATTTCCTGTTGCATTCTGAAGTGCAACTGGAGCGGGTCTGAGGCCTGTTGGACAGCAGAGCTCAGGTCAGTTTGAATGGAATATAAAACAGAAGGCAGTGGTCTCAGGACTCTCCCCCACTGTTCCCAGATCAACTGCACACAGGCCCTGGAGGTTGAGCTTCACATCTGGGGCTTTGTGGTGATCAGTTTCACCCCTAACCTCTCCAACCCCCTGGGAAGAGACTGTTCCAGTTTGCCATTCTGCTCCAAAACAGTTTTGGTCTTACAAACAATGTAAAAGAGTGTCCAGTTCACACATAATCTACATATTACACCAATGATACTTCAGAACTGCATTAACACAATGTATCCAGACCCTGTTCAAACATATACATATTAACTGAAAGAATGATTACAGAACAATGTAATCATTGTAAAGGGGGGAGGTAAATGGTAAATGGACTGCACTTATATAGCGCCTTTATCCAAAGCGCTTTACAATGGCCTCTCACTCACCCATTCACACAAACATTCACACACCAATGGCGGCAACTGCCATGCAAGGTGCTAGCCTGCTCATTGGGAGCAATTTGGGGTTCAGTGTCTTGAACTGAAAGAATATACCTTACCTGGACCACTTCACTAGGACTAACCCGAGATAAGGGCCCTTTTGACTCTGAAGAAGACGTCGTTGACGTCAAAAAACGTCAGTCCCATTAAAGTATTATTTGCTCTGAGCTTTGTGTGCTCCAGTCTTCCCTATCTCAGGTTAGTCCTAGTGAAGCGGCCCGGGTAAGGTTTATTCTTTCAGTTCGCTGGTCCTTTTGTTGAGCACCTATTAGTCCCTTTTTATATAGCCGGCCTGTAGCGCGTTTGGGATTACCCCCTATATACATATTAACTATTTGTATCTGATGTTACACAGCTGAACACAGCAAATCAAACACTGTAACTCCGACAACCTGGAGCTTGTGCACTTACGCGAAGAGACCTGGGTGTTTTGGAGGGAACAGACAGCGATGAGCACCTTCTGCTCTATAACCTCCAGAGAGAAGGGTGACAGAGAATCACAGAGACGAGAGGGAATGGGAGGGAAGAGATTAGAGGGAGCACGGCTGAGAGAGTCTCACCATCAACCCGCTAAGTCACTCCAATGGGATCTATAAGTTTGAGAGTTTCCTATTCCCACCTGACAATACAGTGAAAAAGAACCCATGGGAGGGAACGTCTTGAGTGGTTTCCACAGCTGCTAAGACTCATTTTGTGGTCGGCTAAGGTACGGCCCAGCAACTCAGTGAGTGGCACTAACCCTCACCCACGATGACTGAAATACCAGCGCACCGTACGCGTTAATGTGGTCACGAGTTCACAAGTTCACACACATGTTTGTTGGCCCAACAACTCAACAGAGAGTCTGTAGGACTAGCGCGCGCAGCGTTAAATCACCACGACATTAATGGCCGTCTCCTCTCTCACTTCATGTGGGAAGAAAGAGGTTCGGATCAGGTCCTGAGAGTGCCCAGAGTAAACCGATGTTTGTAATTTTGTTAAGGCTCTTCACAGGGAGATGATTAATGCCAGGCAGGCTCTGCTGTAGTCTGAAACGTGTAGCTGCACTTCTTGTTTGTATTGGAACTTCTTCCAGTATCTGATGCTAATTAGCCAGGGACAAAGAGCGTTTATCGCACGGTACCTCCGAGAGCCGCCGTCTGGGCCTGAGAGGAGGAGGGGCTCTGCGTCTGCTCCTCGTCCGTGCTCCCCCCGTAGTCGTCGTTCGCTGCGGCGCCGGTCTCCCCCTCGCCTTCGCTCTCTCTCGAGGCCCCCGTCTTTCGCAAAGACCCCTCCCTGAGTGAGAAAACGTGAGAAAAGGAGAGGTAAAACGAGAGGCTCCGGAAAGAGGGATGGAGGAACAGAGTGTCCCCCCCCCCATTCATCTCCATTCATATCCAGGTCAAAGAGATACCAATCCATCAGTTTAAATCGAGCTGTCCAAAACTCCAAAGAGCATGTGGTTTCCAGAGGGGATCTAAAAGGAAGACAACACAGAGCCAATAGAGGCAGGCTGGGAACAATACAGAGCCAATAGAGGCGGGCTGGGAAATGATTCCCTGAAAAGGTAACTGACATTCCAAACAGAGACAATGCATGTAACCATTGCAATGCAAAACAATGCAGGTTGACTTTATTTTTTACTATTTCCATTTATAATTTACAATACTGAGCAGCAGGGATGGATGTTTCAGATCATTTCCACAGCGGTTTCTGCTGCCAGTTTTTGGCTTCTTTGCTGTTGAAATTCTCTTCTCTGAAATAGTGAGAGGGACATTACGCAGAACCACTCCCCGGGCCGGTCAGCTGTGGTTGCACACCGGCGGCATCTACACTACTGTACGTATCGCTAGGTTACGGCATAAACATTTCCGCAACAGGAAAATGTGACAAAACGTCATATGCGCTCGCTGAAGCTATACTGTAATAGAGAAACCTCAGCATTTTTTCTCAGGAAAAAGAAACTGGATTTGTTCTGCGTTCGGGCATTTTATCTTATGTCGGCATTCTTACATGAAGCAATATCACTGACAAATGCAAAAAAAAAAAAAAAATGTTGTAATTAAATATATATATATTTTTTTAAACTGGTGTGACTGGGTGACGTGGCGTTCTCGCATGAGGTCATATCCTGTCACCTCTGCTCTTTTTCCCCCAGATCCTCCTGCAGCTGCCGGATATTCTCCATTAGGCTCCGGATCTTGGCCTTCTTCTCGTTGAGGACCAGGGCGAAGCGTGTGTACAGCTCCTTCTCCAGACTATCCTTCCCGTGGACGTACCTTTCCATCCTGCGCAGAGAGAGAGGGGAGGAGCTCTGGGTGACGGGAGGCGGGTGCGGAGAGAGGGGAGGAGCTCTGGGTGACGGGAGGCGGGTGCGGAGAGAGGGGAGGAGCTCGGGGTGACAGGAGGCGGGTGCGGAGAGAGGGGAGGAGCTCGGGGTGACGGGAGGCGGGTGCGGAGAGAGGGGAGGAGCTCGGGGTGACGGGAGGCGGGTGCCGAGAGAGGGGAGGAGCTCGGGGTGACGGGAGGCGGGTGCCGAGAGAGGGGAGGAGCTCGGGGTGACGGGAGGCGGGTGCCGAGAGAGGGGAGGAGCTCGGGGTGACGGAAGGGAAGAACTCCACGTGCGGCGTAAGCCCAAAGGAGTCGCTACTGAGCGCTGGGGCAGGGGTCACTCTACTGACTGAAACGCTCCCTCTTGGGTGGTGCTGTGGCTAATTGCCTATAAGGTATGATAATGGGACTCCCATTCAGTTTCACAGTTCATATTTGACAGGGAGAACCACTGTGGTAAGTAACTATATAAAATGCCTCGACATCATGGGCCAATCGGACACAGTACAGTATATTTACATAAGAGGGGTTACACAACCTCAGTAATGTAGTCAAATACTTTCTTAGTACTGAAAATAAAGAACTCTGAAATGCAATCTGAAACATGGAACAAACCTGTACAGGACAGGTATTACGGTAATAGGTCGTAGTGAACTATGGTAATATGTCCAGGCACGGATCCTCTTCAGGACCTCCTCAAACACTGAGGGGTTTGACACTGCGTCCCAATACTCACCCTACGGTCTAAGCACTTCCTTCAAGTCCGCACTTTGGTGACGTATTTCCGAGGTTGGACTAAGGGGTGCAAGTGCGCTGTGCGGTGCGTAAGTGCTTAATGGCGCATAGATAAGAAATGGGACACTCTTGCATTGCGTGACATTTGGTTTCTGTGGTTACATACACACGCATCGCCATGTTTCCTGTCGCCGCTATATGTCATTTTAAAATTTAAATTCAATTCAATTTTATTTGTATAGCGCTTTTTACAGTCACAAAGACTGTCACAAAGACGCTGTACAGAAAAACACAAGGAAAATATAACAAAAAACCAGGCCTTAGCCCCCAACCAGCAAGACGAGGTAAAAAACTCCCCGGTCGAGGAGAAAAAAACACTCAACGGTGATGAGAAAAAACTCCCCAGTGGGAAGAAATCTCGGAAGGAACCTGGCTTCCAGCTTCGCTGGATAGCTTGGTTTAAACTAAAGGTGATGAACTGGATAGTAATGGGATAGGTAGAAATAGGATAGTCAGTGGGTTTATATATTTATAAACCCATTGACAAGAATCGCGTGCATTAGTCGTCTGTGGAACTACGGTGACATCGGGCGTGTAGTCTGTGAGACTTCCCTCGAACAACCAGAATGAAAGTTTATAAGTCGCCTCCGTACGTTGTTTAGATCACTTTTTAATTGTGAATTAGGGTGAGGTAGAAGACATAGTTTAACAATTGACCTATGGTTTCGGTCAAGGTAGGCAGATCCACCGTCGAATGTGGATGTCCACTGGACGTTAACAGGAGAGCCAAGAATCACAAACCCGTTTCGTTTTATTTCATTTGTTTGTCCGTGCAACGTCGCGTCGTGTCACCTGCTCAGTATCAGATCACATCGATAAACTTTTTACCTAATAGGCCTACTTCTGTCGAGCTGAAGTTCAATATATGGCATGTTGAGATTAAAATAAATAAAACAAACGGTGGAGGACATTTGCTTTTGTAACGTTATAACTATTTAATCTTCTGCATAGCTAGCTAGAACAGCAGAGCTGTTTGGGAAAACCCAGTGCTGATTTAAGTTTAATAATTGTATGTTAACTGTAGGCTACTGCAGGTCCCGTATTTGTTATTTGATATAATTAGCTAATGTTACCAGCCAGCCTGAGAAGCCTTTCTGCTGCCGAGTAGGCTACATATTTTATCAGACTGCAGCCCATAAAGCACCGATGCTTAGCTATATCCTAATAAAATGAGAATTTACTAATTATTATGACTTATTTATTGAGCATTAAACATAAATATATAGTTATTTAATATTTTTAACATGTAAGAGTAAGTGAAAACGCATGATTTAACTGGTTTTCACTTTACACTTGAAGTTGCTATGCTCGATTGTGCAGTAGCTTGTTCTCGCACACAGAACTGATTGGCCAGAGTGTAGAAAGTCACGATAACACCAAGAACTATGGGAAATACGCGTCAGCAAAGTTTGGTTTGATGTGGACTCACGTGAAGGCCACAACAAGAGCTCATAAAGTGCGCAGTCAAGCAAAATAAAAAATTGGACAGACTAAGCCCCTGGAGGTTCTCGTGGGGACCTGCATTTTAAGTGCTCAAGTGTGAGTATTGGGACTGAGCCTGACACCCTCCAGTAGTACCTCTGCCATTTAAAGGTCATTGCACTATTGGTGGTCACATGACTAGGGCAGGCACTTACATTATCAAGCTAACACATCCTTTCTTCAATAAATGTAATTTTGACTGCCAAAACTAATGCTCCTAATGTGGAAATGAAATTAATCACTAAAAAATGAGTTGTGAAGCTTAAAACCACTTTATAAACATCTTAGACAAACAAACTAATCTGTTTTGGAATCTATTCTGTGCGCTTATAAGCCAGTTTTACATGTAAGCTTGCAATGTTCATTCTTGATTCCGACATCTTATCAAACAAAGGTAGTGAAACCATTTATCGTCTTCACACATAATGAAGAAATAAAGGACCTTTTTACGAGACAAAATGTGCAATCCAATTGCTCAAGAGACCACTCAACTCTCCCCGCAGACTGAACCGTGTTCGTAAATAAATAACTTTCTTCCCGAAAGCTAAACTGAACATGACGTGAGCTGGGAAAGATGAAAGAAAAGCAGCTGTCGTCATCCACACGTCACGCCTATTTTTACACCGACGTTAAAAGGAGAGGCACAGGAGAGGTTGGGTGCAATGATGTCAGCCAAGCCTGGCCAAACCACCGTCTGACTTCTCTGGCTTCTGCCTGGACACTGACCGATAAGACAAATGCGTAAGAGACACCCGCTCCCCTCCCCTCCCCTCCCCTCTCTTTAAGTAACTTCCACTCTGACTGTTCTTGGATAGGGGCCGCAGAGGATATCGCGTCGGGAACCGGGTGACGACGTCACCGTCGATCCTCGGGACGGGGTCCAGCTGGCGAGGGGCGGGGAGGGAATCCGCGGAGACCGTCGCCGCGGAAACGGCGGTAAACAGAGCGGCGGGGGACGCACACACTCACGCACACACACACACTACGCAGAGGACGCTTCATACGATCCGGGGGCGTGGGAGGGCGATCGCCCACGGGTGCGTGCATCCAGGCACGCTGCCTGTGGAGGGCCCCTTCCCATCCACAGTGTTAGAACCGCAATACGTGTGTGTTACAGGCAGGCCCCGTCAGCCTAAGTAGCGACACATGCTATCCATTAGTCTCACTGCACAACCCTTTTTTTAATGCCCTTTCTGGAGCCGCTATATATCTGCCTCCCAAATTTGGAGCGCTGAAAATAGAGCCATTGTGCTTCGCGGAGAGACCCGTCCAGAGTTCCCCCGATGACGGAGTTCGGCACCCGCGTTACGCCCATGGCGCGATTCGTAAGTGAGAACGCGTGGCTCGCGCCGGCAGTGTTGCAGCGTGCCACGGAAAGCGTCACCAGAAGGAACAAACTCCGCATTCGGACGAACACGGCCTGTGCAGGTCCGGGCTTCAGTGGGCGGTTTTGTGTCCGTTTCACCAGAGCACCATGTAGACACAGCCAAACAGAACCACGCTCAGAATTCAGAAACAGAAACACAGGGGGGGGGGTAACGGTGCAGTGCATTGTGGGTGATCACCTACTCTGCCGTCATGTGGTCCTGCTCCTGTCTCAGACGCTGGTTCTCCTCCTGCAGGTGGAGTTTGCTGGCCCGCAGATGCCCGCTGCGCTCCAGCCCGTGGCTAATGAGCTCTTTAATCACCTCAGACGGCTCGGCCACAGGCCGCAGCTCTACTGATCCAAGCCTGAACTGTGGAGAGAGAGAGGGTGAGAGACACAGAGAAAAAGAGAGAGCAAGGGAGGGAGAGGAAAGAGGGACAGAAAGCAAGGGAGGGAGAGGAAAGAGGGACAGAAAGCAAGGGAGGGAAAAAAAGGAGAGAGGGAGGGTTAGAGTTAGATGGAGAGAGAGGGGATATGTTGTTAATTACCATTGTAAATGTACAGATACTTTATAAATTATGCTTTGGCAATAAATCCACTTTTTCAACATACTAATAGTTAACTGAACCAAGGCAAGCTGTCCGTGTGAACTCCCTACCTGCACCTGGGTCTTAGGCTGCTGGTCCAAACACAGGCACACACACATTCACACACACTACACAGGGTACCATTCCTCTTCAAATAACACATGAGACACACCATCGCTCACCATCACCTTAGCAATGGGTATAAAGAAATCTCATAGCAGATACAAATTTGCTTGGGTTGGGATTTGTGGGTAATTACCGTCGAGATTATGCTTCCCTATGAAAAGTGGCGAAACGACATGTTTGCATTTGTCAGGTGCGGGTAACTTTTCTGTGGAGCCCACTGAGACCTGTACAGTAATTATGCATACACACATTACGTTAAAAGAAGCTTACTCCTACAGAGCAACGCAATCACAGCAAAGCCATCAATGGGCCCTACAACCCCTGTGTCTACCATTAGAATCGAACCACGGTTCCCACGGAGATAAGAGGGGACACTCGGGCCGACGATGGATCCCGACGGTTGTCGTCCCTGAGGGTCCTTGTCCTAAAACAGCAGAGGGGCCTCTAGAAGTGATGGGCTGAGAAGGTCACTATCACATCGGTGCTCTTCAGGGACGGTGGGACACGCGACGTCCGAGGAGCCGCGTTTCATCGCCCCGGAGGCGCGGGCCGGCGAGGCCTGGATATGGAGCCCAGCATCACGACCCCCGACGCTGAGCCGTTCCCACGGCGAGCCCCGCGCAGATAAAGGCCGATGGGCACTTGGGAGGCCCGGCGGAACTAACGGTTAACGGGGCCATCAGGACGTGGGCCTGATTCGAGGTCCTTTCAGAGAAGTGCCTGGGAGATAACGCACAGGGCCTATCTCAAGGGCTCAAATGCCCTGGACGCCATCCCCAGGAGATAGCACTCAGAGCACAGACACGCAAACAGAAAAATATTCCCCACTGCAGGGCGACCTGACATTCTCTCTCGAACAATGGCATAATCAATGCGTGCTACTTCATAGTGTAATTGGTTTAAAATATTTTTTTATCATTAGTCAACATGTAACCCACCATGGTAAGCCAGTTACAGGTCAGGGGGTGGGGAAAAATTTTGATAGTTTAAAACCCCTTCTTAAGCACCACCATCTTGAACACAAGCCCGAAAATAAAATGGTTACTGTTCTTGAACTATAATCATAATCCTGGTCTCTTCTGTAAGGTAATCCTTAGGAGTTTGTTTTCCAAGAGTCAGAATTACTCCAAAAAGTAGAAGTGAAATAAAGTAACAGCTGCTCAAACACAGCGGAAGTAGATGTTTTTTTCTCACCTAAAGGATTTTTAAAAATCAATGTATTTTTGCCGGGATAAGAATGCAGACTTTACCCTGATTCGTATCGTCTGGGGATTTCCAGAACACATAGAATGTATGTCGTCATCGTTTCGAATGAGCCCGTTTTGTATCATGTTACAAAATAAGGAACCGTTGTTGCTATAACATTGGGATCATGAAATTGTTTATACACATAGAATCGGGGGTTTTCACACTTTCAAACGGTATGCTGTGTGACCAGAAAATTTCACCATAAAAAAAATGCAATGAATGCGAATAAACAAAGCCACTTCCAGCCCAGATACAGGCCAGTGTTAGTTACAAGGTTAATAAAGACTTGATAATGATAAAACATTTTTCGGTTTCTCAGCTCTCAAGCCAATGTGTTAACCTGCAATGAAACATCTAAATACAAACGATGTAGGCGCAACACTGATAGCCTATGACCAAATTCTTACTTTTAATCAATTGTTTATTAATTATATATCAGACAAATAATTGTTAAAGAACATTAAAATTCCCCTGCTGACTGTGGCCAGCAGGTCTGGAGGGAAGTGCATTATTGGCCCTGGCTTCACTCAGGGAGGGAGCCATTTTGTCAGCAGCATGAGCACATTGAAAGTTCACAATACACTCGATACAATATTGACGAACGCAGCATGAATGCCTTGTGTACTTGTTACATTTTTTTCCAGCTGTATACAATGTTTGAAAGTAGACAGAGGAGACACAGATAACGCTGTAACTGCGATTTAACACCGACTGCAAGACGTGCAGATGACAGGGCCACTTTCTGAAACCTCCCTGCGAACACATTATAAAACAGACACACCTTGTTCGCTCTCAGAATGAAGTATGATTCATGCCATCTTAGATCAGACTGAGTGCTCCCTCAGGACAGCGTGTGCAAAGCAACTGCCACGACCTTCTCACGCCCTTTGGGTAAAGCCCTGACCCCTCCCGACACTAACAACTGACCCCAGGCACTGACCACATGGCCCTTGCTGTGGACCCTGCGCGCCTCAAGTATGCTTTCTGCTTATCATCACACTGACTGACTGGCGCCCACTGTGACCAGTGTAAATACCTATCAATCAGACATACCACATCAAGAGTAAAGATGACTACGCCATGATTATGGCCATGTGAACTTTTTATCGAAAAGGGATTGAGAAATGATTAGCGCCCTATGATTTCCGCGGAAAATGCAGATGGAATCCCGGAATCGCGGATGTGCACGGAATTCTAAAGATTTTGGTTAAAGTGTATCAAAAGGCTGCTTAAATTAGTGGAAATATCAGGAATGTGATTTGGTTTAATTGTCCATATAGAATGAGGAACAGGGAAACACATTTGCCCCTGTTTTGGAGAGGTATGCGTGGGGAGTGGGGCTGTGTGCGTGTATAGCTACGTTCGCGTGCGAGTGTCAGTGGGGAAAAAACTGTGTGGATTGTTGAATGGAGGACAAACTAACATGTCAAAGAGGGCATTTGAGACTACTAAATGAAACAACTCAGAAACACAGCACGAACTGCAATGTTCAAGGCAGAGCAATGATTTCCATGAATCGGGACAACTGTTGTCAACACACCGTTGAAAAATATGTGTGATGACTACCTAAAATAAAAAAACAATCTTCAAAACACGTTACGCTACGTGCTGTGAGTATACCCCTCCAAACTACCATTGTAAAGTGCAACAATATCGTCAGATGCAAGTTGTGAGTTTGTTGAGGCTTTGTGTCTGTGTGCTTGGAGTCTAACATACTACTGGAAAAAATGGAAAAGCTTTGTCTGTTCCTAGTTAGAAATGGCTAACAGAGAGGAGCTTTGCCAGAGAACGAAAGCATGTAGGCTATTTTTCAATAGCCTACTTTTATAATAGCCTATTAGGCTACAGTATGATAAATAAATTACACTGCACTTTATATTACAACATTATTTTAATTTATGCAAATAATTAACATTCTTCCTTGTCATTACCGGTGGAAGCTCTTTATTTAATAAAAAATAACAAATAGTTATGTTGTCAAATCTTTATGAATTAATTTGATTACACACACTTTTTGATATAAATGGGTAAAACTGTAAAAAAAAATAATAATAATCCCCCAAAAATTTAACTGAGAACACAGAATATGGGACTGCGAACTGAAAATGGGTTGAATTTATTGTGCCTAGACTCACATTTGCACAAACGATGACATCAGTAAATGAGGCTTCCCTATCAGTCACGTCTCCTCTCGGCTCCTCAGTGGTGGAAGGAGCTCCCCTCTATAGTCAGGAAGCACAATTCTGCTGCAGACTAAAAACAGACCTGCTTGAACTGCACCTTGGCTCTACTAAGGCTAACCCTTGAGCATTTATAATAGATTTATCACTGCTACGTTAAACATTATATTCTCAAATCCATCCATCCATCCAAAAAAATGCATTTAGCACATCACGCTTTTGAAACAATAGGTGTATATAGTTGGGGGGGAAAAATAAAACCTTGAAAGCAGTTTCAGTTAAAATACTGCATTCAAAGGATCGCAGGCATCGTCACTTCACTGCAACCGGACGACAGGGGAAAAAAACAGTGATTCTACTACCGTTCCACTGTTCCTATGCTACCCAACAGCACTGTAGACATAACATAAACACAATAATGAAAAAAACTAATTTGAACTCATGCTTTAAATAAATAAGCTGCATGCCATGACTCTCTGGGCTGGTCGTTCAAACTGAAGTAATATTTCTTCCTTATAAAAGAGCCAATGTGAACTGAGTCACACTTGGGTCTATGGAAAAGGTGAAACGTCTCGGTAGGTGTGTCACACACTCGTATAGCTGCAGAATTAATACGGCGAGGGGGTTTCACATTGTTCGACACACCTCCTCCCAAACAGCAGGTGCACGCCATTAAACTGGAAACATAACGATCTGGGATGGAAACCCACTCTCAAATAAATACACAAATGCAAGGCCTTGGGCTAACGTGTGACAGCATCTGAAGTAACTCTCCAAAAACTTTATGCGACACTTTATAACGAGTGAGGGATATACAGCGGTAGTTACGTAAGCACTGTGTTATTGCTATGCATTATGCAGACTGTTCCACTTGTGTAATTGTATATTTGTGGGTCTATTTTTGGGTCTGAGGTAGGTTTAGGGGCTGGAGTCAGTGTTAGAACTAACGTTAGGGTAAGTGCCAGGGTGGACAGTGCCATTGTACCCTTGGGCAAGGTATTTTTTCTGGCTTGTTTCAATGAATATCCACCTGTATTCCATCTTGGGCCTCATTCATGAAGTTTTGCTAAATATGCACGTACATTTATGTACAAAACGAGTTGGTACAAAAACTTTATGCCGGATTCATCAGACCGTGTGGGAAAGGCATATTTTTTCGTAATTACGTACGAAGCGCGTCCACGTTATTTTGTGATTAGCATAAATCCACGCCCATGAATTGCCTTATATGGAGGCTGTCACTTCCATTTAAAGGTCAATACCTAGTCAAAATGGCCCCAAAAAAGCAAAATAAATAATTATTCCGAAAACTGAAAGTTTTATTTGCAGATGTTCAATCAAGGGGAAAAAAATAGTTAAGTATCGTCAGTACTGGTGTCATGAACTGGGAAAGTAAAGGCCTAGCAGGAGATGGCATGTACCTTCAATGCAGGAACATCCCTCACACAAACTGTTAAAGTAGTAAAATATTTTTTTTTTATTGATTGACATTAAATTGGAGGCAAAGAAACGCATAGCTGTGCATCTATGCAGTGGACAGGGGACAGTGGACAGGGGACAGGGGACAGGTGTCGTATTCGGACACAGCCAGAGCCTGGGTACATTCCGTTCTTATAGAGTTCTGTGGTACATTTTAACCAGTTAAAAAACTTTCACTTTTAAATCAAGTTTATCCAGCATTTCGGCATTTCATCTGCATTTCACCGACTGTAATGTAAAACCGGGACGGCTAGTGGCTCAGGAGGTAGAGCGGGGCGTCCGCTGATCGCAGGGTTGGCGGTTCGATCCCCGGCTCATCCTGTCCACATGTCGAAGTGTCCTTGGGCAAGACACTGAACACCAAATTGCATGGCAGCTGCCGCCATTGGTGTGTGAATGTGTGTTTGAATGGGTGATGTGTGAATGTGTGTTTGAATGGGTGAGTGAGAGGCCATTGTAAAGCGCTTTGGATAAAGGCGCTATATAAGTGCAGTCCATTTACCATTTACCATTTGTAATGTGTGTTTTAATTAGCATAGCCCATTTAAGGTTATGTAGAATAGATTTTTTTTAGCAATTTAGAAAAAATAGTATGCTACTGGGAGAATTCATTAGCCTATGTTATGGGTCTCATTAAACAGCTTCATAGCCTACAATTGATTAATAGGCGTAATCTAAAGTGTTTGCTTTTTACAATCATAATTCATGACATAATTCAATTTTAAAAATTCATATTCTAATTATTACTCAGAAGCTACATTTAGTGGCATTCTGAATTTATGAACGCGGTACACGTGGTCCCGAGCAGGTGTAAAATTTGTTAGTAGGTGCAAACAAATCTCAGATACGAAAACGTTGATGAATGCTAAAATACAGCCAAATGAGCTAATACGAACGATTTATGTACAAATTCGTTCTGCTCACGTTTCATGAATGAGGCCCACCGTGTGTAAAAAAGCGTAAACTGAATAAGTCACTAAATAAGAGTGTCTGTTAAATGTCTAAAATGTAAAAATTACAGCAGCTTTCACAGCAGTTACTCTGAAACATATACAGACAAATTAGTTGCACAGTGGCCAGTTGTACCCGATAAATCATTAAACAGAAAACGTGTTTTAACCATCGATTAAACTTGTGGAACATGCCAAATTAGTGATAGTCTTCTTAAGGTGGTGAAAGCCATATAAATGAACCATCTGAGTTGTGAGCTTGTTTCCCCTTGCGGAAAACCTGTTTTGCATTAGTCAGAGTTGTTCTCAGGACACAAGAATTCTGTCGAAGACCTTGCTCTCTAAATGGCCAGACTTAGGTCTCTATCATTAAACATATGATAACACTGCATAGTCTGGAAGCTTACTCATGATGTAGGCAAATTAATGGAACAGTGACTATGAGGTTAAAGTGCATACGTTCAGCTTTAATTTGAGGGTTTTTACATCCATTTTGGGTAAATCGTGTAGCCATTGTAATTTCTATGCACAGCCCCCCCCCCATTTTAGGGGACAAAAAAACGAATTGGACAAATTAACAAACTTAAATAAAGTCATGATATTTAATATTTGGTTGCATATCCTTTGCATGCCATGACTTCCTGACAATATCAAAATATCTTATTTTCTGGTGCTCTTACAAGCGATACTATGACCTCTCTGCAATTACTTTTGGTCCCCTAAAATGGGAGGGACTCTGTATAAAAATGGCTACAATTGCTACACGGTTCACCCGATATGGATGTAAAAAACTCTCAAATTAAAGCTGAAAGTCTGCACTTTAACCTCATAGTCACTGTTCCATTTAAAATCCAATATTCTGGAGTACGGAGTCAAAACAACAAAAATTGTGTCACTGCCCGAATACTTTCCGTCCCCACTGTATATTGTGCAATTACACTGCACCTACAGATTTTTACTGAATAATATAACTATCATCGTTATAACTACCGTTATATCACTGTTATAACTACAACTATCAACAAAAATCATCATTTTTTGTTCCTGTAATCCAGTCCATCTTGTAACTGAAACCTAAACGCATTCCTAAAATAAAAGATGTACTATCCTTTTATGTAGATGCTCTTATCGGGAGAGAATAATGCCTTATTAAATGCTGTATATTGAGATATTGCACCAAAATCTTTCTGCATATTATGAAATGCTTTAATACTTACCTCAGCACAAATCGTTAATATATCAGTACCTAAATGGTACTTGTGTAATTGATTTGCATGGCCTTGCAATACCCGAGAGCATCAGACTGCAACCCCACCCAGTTTCTCAAAAGTGGTCAGATCTGTTTCTGTTTCCTAGACTTCCTCTATGAAAACCTGACTCACTGAGAGGTTTGCCAAACCCAGAATACATGCCTTTCCTTTTAAACACTATTACAGCATGACTTTGTAACATTACAAATTTGCCAGCCATTATTAATTTCCTCTAAAGACTATAAGTGTATACGTGAATAATTTAAATAACAGTCAACTATAAATACAGAAATATGTTATAGTGTTAGTTTTGTCACTGGTACCATTTAAAGACACTAAATTGTGATTGTGTAGAAACAAGAAATTTTATTTAGAAGATACAGATACATTCCACCCTGTTGACTTACATGCAGGCCTGTATTCAATAAACATTTGCCCTTAACTTAACAAGTAAACACAAATGTTATCCCCTATTTGTCTTTATTTATTCTTGCTTTAAATCATTAGTCAAAGCTTAGAAGAAACATTGATTGAATCCCAGCCACAATCTACAAATACCACAAAAAAAATCACTGTATTGAAACAGGAATTCTGACCCGGCTTGGCTGAGATGAGCACGCTAACGGTCCTCAGGATGTGATACAGTGAACAGCTGATGAAAGGTGGAATAAGAACCCTAGCAGGAAAGAGGAAGTGAGCCCTATTACTCAAAACAGCCAAAAGTTTAGCCTGCCAGTGGCACCTAGTTTGGCCTTTCCACACAGCGTATGCCTTATACCTATACGCCTCTTGAGACCATTAGATCCATATAGATTTCCACAGTAAATCTGCTTATAGAGGCACTGTATGATGGATTCTTCTACATCACATCAGGTACGCCTGTTCTCTTGATCAAAGTCGCAGTCGAAGTCGAAGTCAATATCGCTCACTTGGCTGTGTACTGTACTGAGTACATATAGCTATAGCCATCGATTGTTTGTTTGGCGGTCTGCTTAGAGTGCTACCCTACCCTAGAACGCTATTCAACATAATCCCTGGCGCTGTGAATAAAACAACTGATGGAAATCCATGATAAATAAAATGCCAAATGCACATATTCTCTTTCCCAGTGTTCAAGACCAGGGTTGGCAGAATGCTATATGCTCTCTGGACTGGACGTTCCCCTCTTCGAGGGGACAGGCCAAGCCGGCGACGTCACACGGCCACCCGCTGCACTCAGCAGGTGACGCTGCGCAGAGGCATACCGCGGCTGGCCCAGAGCCAGTGACCTTACATCATTGTATATACGATATGCACAAGGAACGGCCTCGGCCTCATTACTCTCACTGGGCCAAACGAGAACAGCTGACCCCTGGAGGGCCTCTGTTTTACAAAAACATAAACGCTGGAAATGCAACTATTTCCTTTCACTTTTAACCCCGTTTCCCCCCCCCCCCGTCCCCAATTTGGAATTTAGCCAATTGCGGCTCTCGAGTAACCATGGTGCTGTCTGCACCCTGAGCAAAGAGCGCTATAGCTGAAGAACATACGCTTCGCCGATTGAGCCATCGGCAAGCTAGAGACTATACACTTGTAACGACCCGACCCCTACTTATCCCTAACCCTAGGTAGAGGTGAGCCTAATTCAGCCTGCTGCTGAATGGCTAGTGGGAAAGTGTTAAGCATGAAGGAAAGGAATTGGACTCTGTGAAGATGGCGTCTTAACCAGACTCTGTGACCCAACAGCATGCAATAATAATCATACTGTAGAGACAGCCACTAAGTCGTTCCGAGCACACAACAGTCCATAAAGGTCAAGTGTCAATCAGAGGGGAAAAGACATTGAGGAAGATTCGTAGATAGCCTGTAGGTTCCAAGTGCATCATTGGGAAGAATTTATACTGCCACAATGCAAGGAATTCCGGAATTCTGTCCCGCCACAGAAGATTCCTGTCCGTCATCAATGCGTGACATCCTGTGAACCGGCCGGTCTCAAACTTGCAATATCCTCCTGAGTCCCGGCAGAAAACCAGTCTAAATATCCTCACTATTTTCACATTTTAGTGTCTAGTGTTAGTTATAGTGTCTTGGATGACAAAAACAGTTTTCTAAAATATTGTTTATTTTATTCTTATTGAATGTCCTTTGGAGTGTAGGTTTCATCGTAGTACAATATATGGTTCTTGAGATGAAGACCAGTGACTCGCGTCTCTACAGGGGACAAAAATGTCCGGGCCTTAGAAGGATGACTGAGCCATAAGAGCCCGTATGGCCTTAGGACCTTATTTCCTATATAGAGGCAGAGACTAATTATGATTAAGTCCAGGCTCCATGCAGATGGCGTAATACTCACTTTTGTTGGTAAATGGTGAGCTTAGATGGGCTGAAAGACCCGTTATCGTCATTATGGTCCACTTATCATACCCCTAGACTGAATGGTTTTATTAGGCCGTAAGCTGAGCCGTTTATTGCTTTGTATCTTAATTAAAATGTGCAATAACTGACAATATGTCCTCACCTCGCTACGCATTCATCTACGTTTGCACATCTGAGGTCTCAACTCAGTTTAAAGTCATCCTGTGGTTACTGAGCGGAAAATGTTGCCTTCGTTGTACTGGTTCTCCCGTCAACCCTTAGAGGCAAATTAAGGATCTGGGAACGATTGTACCCGCTAAGAAAATGTTTTGCGTGTCCCACCAGTAGAGTAATTATGGAGATGTTTAATGCCACTAGCTTGGATACTTTCACAGCTGGCCTTGTGATCTATGAAAACTCTAAAACCATCAGTGAGCACCACCTACTGATGCTTGTGCCACCCTTTGAGCTCCATGATCTTACACAGTCCAATGAAACCACCAGACCCCATCCCTGTTTTCCTTTAATTAGAAGCTTGTTGGACAAATAAGTCCTCAAAGAGGAAGGGGTGATGTGCTGAAACACATGTTTCCGGGGAATTAACAGGTCACCATGGCGCGGGTGAGGGAGGCGTGTTTATGGCTACACTTTAATGTGTGAGCTCATCTGTTTTTAAAAAAACAACAACTGTTGAATGCTGCTGGAGCTCAGCCAGCCTATCAAAAGGACACATATTATTCAACAAACAAATGCAATGTATTGTAGTACAGTGTGGATTTTAGAAAAATAAAAGTATTACTGTTATTAAAGGGATTGCAAAACCTAAAGGCATCATTGCACTGAGCAACATTAAAGCGGAAAGGCCCAGGCTAAATTGACCCAGGCTGAATTGGCCCACGCTTTGTTTTACACAGGTGATTTTGACAAATGTGACCCAGGTGAGTGGAGCTTCAGTGTCAGGGCAGTTCAGGGGCTGTGCTACCCCTGGTTTCTCCTCCCACATGTCTGCTGACTGTATAATTCACAGCCTGCACGTGTAAAACATTAATAACTAGTGGACCAAAAGCAAATCAGAGCAAAGAATAAGGAACATTGACTGTGGGGCAAGTCCTGAAGAAAGATGGGTCTGAAGAAAATTAGATCATTTTTATCAAAAGTGAAACACTGACTTCTGTCTAAAAAACTAATTTATGTGACAGTGATATACCACGCTGTTTTTTACCGCTTATAGTTTTGTTGCTCTGCATAAACAGCTCTTGCCATAGCTCAAATAATCTGTAACCCCCCCCCCCCGCCACATTCTCTGACCCTGCTCCTGGAAGAGGACATCAGTCACAGACAGGAGACAGGATCGAGGCTTGAGAGAGAGTCCAGCAGTGAAAGGCCTGTTCATTTTACTGCCTCCAAAGACATAATTAGGGTGCCCCCTTGACAGAAAAGGTTGTTCAGTCTGTTCAATCCCCTGCAGTTGACAGGATCCTTTCCTGTTTCTTTAGCCTAGATTTACACAACTTTAGTCCTTAAATCTGCCTCACAATTAAATGTATTTTTAGGTTAGAAAATAAAAAATGAAAATGATTAAAATAAAGTATACTTGCTAAGAAAGTAGTATTGCGCTTCTTTGTATATCAATGTTGAGGACAAATGCTAAGTGAATCCGCATTTGTGTGTGTGTGTGTGTGTGTGTGTGTGTGTGTGTGTGTGTGTGTTTTGTTCTCTCTCTAACATTCTACTCGTTCATTACAGTCTCTTGCTATTAGAGGCCATGGTTAGCTTTCTGAGGTGCGAAAGACGCCTAACCACAGCTACAGAAATTGACTAGATGCCTCATGGTTAATTATACTGAAAGAAAAAAGCATGCTAGATCATTTGACATTAAAAATACAACATAAGTGAGTATAAATGGTTGAATTTTCCAATAAGAAACTGAGCTTGCACAAAAGATACCAGAATTAACTTCTCTGGTACGAGGCTTGCCACAGTCGCGCTAAAGACCTTCACTCTGTGACGTTTAAATGATGCTACTTTTTCCTCACAAAAAATAATTCCTCCCAAACATTTATTGTTTCACAGCGGTGAAGCCATGGGAATGCAGAAGTCACAGGTCACCTAAAAACTCCTCATTGTTACAGCAGTGTTCAGCTCCTGCTGTTATAAACCCCGGCCTTCAAACATGGCTTAGCGATACCTGTCATTTCTACAGCAGTTTGAACTGTCCTGGCAGGCCACACACCTGTTTTCTGGCCGCACAACTGCTCGCCTCAGACGTCTACCTTGTAACTTGTAAAACAAAGCACAGCTGCTTGGTGTGCCAATAAATGGCAGCTGGAATCCGGTATCATTGTAGCCAATACTGACAGGATTGAAAAGTTTGGAGAATTTTGCTTCTACTGTTTTCCATGTCGATTGGCTTTTTGTTTGTACTTCATAATCTAGTACAATCGGAGCATGTACTAGAAAAGTGTATTTTTCACATACAAAGATTGTGCGTTTTATCTTCAAATCAAACAAACATTTAAGACTACACCTTAATTAGTGTTTATGAAAAAATTGGTTTCTTTTGCAAGCACAATGACAGCACTGATTTACCTGTAACATAGCCTAGCTTGAGCTCTAGTCATGTTTGCGTACCATGTCAGATGCACCATTTGTAAGTCGCACTGGCTTAAAGCATCTGCCAAATTGCTACCCCCTACTGAATAACAGCAGGTCACGAGTGGTTAAGTTTTCCATTGGATAAGCATGGTCACGAAGTCCCTGTGCCACCCCCCTCCTCGACCCTCACCCCCCACTACCCACCCACCAAAAAAGTCAAAGATCCTTTTTTATACAACACAGTTTAAACAAAGTCAGTTTGTTTATTTCAGTCCATCCCTTTTTCCTTATGCACTGAAGGAAAGGTTTTGACTCAGGGCCCCCGCTCAAGTAGGGGGGGTGGGTTACTGGAGCCAACGAGCAAAACAAAGAGAGCGGCGATGGTGAAGGACAGAAGAAAGGGATGGAGGGAGAGGGAAACAGGGATCGGTGTTGTGCGGACGCCAGCCCCTTCCCGCTGGTCCTCGGAGTCCGCCGGGACAAAAAAAACGTAAAATCACAGCTGCGAGAGCTTTTATAAAATACTCTGGAAAAGAACAAAAAGAAAGAAAGTGACACGTCTTTCATGCAGGAGGGCCCCCCGTGGAGCGGGGCCGCGCCCCCCGGAGTCGCCAGGAGCGTCAGGGAGCCTTAAAGCGAGCGGTGCGTTAGTTCCCCGTGACACAGAGCAGGACTAGCCTGCGGGTCCAATCATGCGCACCCCTCTATCCGAGACACAACAACCGGACTTTCAGACTCAACAACAGGGGGGTCATGGGGTCACAACCCAATGCACGGGACTGCGTACAGGCTCGCACTCCAGCGCGTTATGTTAATGTACAGTGTAGGCCTTAATCGTTGTGAAAGTGATGTGATTTGCAAATGAGAATTTTATTCTCAATTAACTTGCCTGGTTAAAGATTGGTTATAAAAAAAATCCACTTTGTGAGATACGTTTCTAATATATTGTCAAACGTACATGTTGTCAAACGTTGTCAAACGTACGTTATCCTCAAGGACACAAGCGGACATCCCAACTGAGATTGATAAAGTGTATTTTTATGCATTTAATGCTTCGAGGGCATGAACACATAAACGTGACTGGTGCTAAATGCTGGTGCGATGATCAGAAAGCTGTGTGCTCACGCGTAGGTTAACAAAGTGCTAGGCTATGCTCTCGGTTTGGTCCTCAGCTCTCAGTTGTCCAACTGTCACTGCTCCCAAAGGTGACAACAAGGGCATTTGACAGTACTACGCCACAGTCACTAGAAGTTCCAATCCCATAAGCCCTCAGGACTCAAGCACAGCCACTGAATCTACATTGTCATCGGTACCAGATTAACATATTTCCCTGTTCTTTCTCCGGCTCCTTCTCTCTCTACACCCCCCCTTCCATTCTCCAGGACATCTAGAAAGCCATGCATCCAATTATCCACAGTGTTAGAGCAGGAGGGACACACTTTTGGAAAGACAGCTGTGCTGCGTTATGGAAAGTTTCAATCTGAATGAAAAAAGGTTTGTTGCCATGTCAATAAGCAGATCGGATTTAGAAATAAGATTTAAAAAGCCACAGTATTGGCAACTGATTTTCAGATAAATTCCAGCAAGTCAGTAAACGGTGTCTTCCGCACTATTAATGGTGATACTCGCCATGAAACACTACGCCGTGAGGTATTACTCATCTTTGGCGCTTTCATTTACGCTTATGGCTCATGTCCTGAGACAGGAAAGTTGACGCAATGGTTTTATTTCCCTTTTTTTCACTTGAACAGAACTTTCTGAACGGCTGCTTTTCCACTGAGCTGCCGTTGCTACGGTAACAAACTGGCTACATTTCTTTGTAGAGTGACACAAAACAGTTCCCAGAAATTACCTTACGTGTTTAGTAGTTTCCATCCCCATAAAACTTAAGTAAAAATTATCTACCTGAGGGTATACGTAAAAACAAACAGTTAAAAGAGTGACACAAACATACAGCACTGGTCGAGGTTACGTTTAAAAAGGGGGAAAGGTTTCTGGCTTGCAGGTGAGTGCATCGCAGGACTTCTATGCTTCAGCTGAATGAATCCTGGCGTATTGGTGTGGGTGGCATGGCAGTAACTCAAATGGCACAGCTGGAAATAAAAAATTGAGGAGAAAAAATGCTTTTAATAAATTTTCTGTGTAAAAATGAGTAGAGGTGTAAGAAATTAGCTCTTAAATCACAACTAATAAAAGCGAGTAAGATGGCAAGAGGTATATTATTCAGAGACATTCCACTCCCTCCCGTGCCGGTAATGAGCATGTGTGTCTGCGTGCAACCCATAATTCAGCAGTACTTTTCCTTAAACGAGGCGGTCAAACGGGTCGCAGCGTGACGGCAGCGGCCGAAGCTTTGCCAGAGCAGGTGTTCAGTTTCCCGCTTTCGACCGGAGAAGGAGGCTTCCAGCGCTAGGCAGCTGACAGGCAAAGGCTGCATAGTCTGATAATGGGGGCCCAGCAACTGCCACGTTAGCGGTGCTATTAGCATGCCGTTCCCAGTGCGCGTCGGGGCGACTGCCAGCGGTGACAGCTCCGTCCCCGCGGGCCGCTGAGACCGAGACTCTGCTGGCGAGTTAAGAGTCGGAGCGGGAGATCGTCGCTCTTTGTCAGCCCGATAAAAAAACGACTGCCTTGTCCCTGTCTGTCAGGGAACTGTTTACAATCTGTGCACCTCTTAGTACCTAAAGCTCTCCCCTCCCTGGCTTGCTGGAAGTGGCTTAGCTTCGTGTCTGTGGGAGTCTGCGAATCCCTCTCTGTTATTGGTAATCCAAGGCTCTGCATGGGTCGGGCTTTCAAATTCAAGAGAAGTGCTTTGGAAACTCATAACCCGGGTCTCTGTTGTGTTCTGTTGCCATAGCTCCTCAACGCATCTTAAGGGAAGGCCGGGTGGGACACACAAAACCTGAGCTCAAAACACTCAACGCTTTTTTTGGGTTTGTTTTTCCTGCCAAAGAAGATCTACATCCAGCAGGAACGAGATCACCTTTGGACCCCAGGCGGGCTGGATTTATGTGCACGAGAGCAACGCTGCTCACCCAAAACTGAGGGACTTCCAAAACAAAATACACACGCGCACACACGCAAGCACACATACACACACACACATGCGCGCACACACACACACACACACACACACATGCGCACGCACCCACACATACATAAGCGCACACGCGCGCACACACACACACGCGCACGCACCCACAAACACACAAGAACGAGATTGGAAAGGCTCCAGACAAGATCAATCTATCTGTGATGAGGGAGATGATTAAATCCAGAACCATGGAGGGCCTTTGCTGTGGGAGGTCAAGAAGGCCAGGGAATGCTGAAGATTCTCTATGGGTGGGATGGGGAATTAGGACGGGGGTGGGAGTTCTCAAATGTTGTGAAAAACCATCCTATGCCCACCGCCTAATTCAACACTCGGACAGTGTCACATAACTTTATCAAGGTTTCTCAATAGACTCTTCTCGCTCGGATAGAGACATCCTCACCTATAACAGTATACAAAGCTACAGGGGAGGGGAGGGGGAAAAAAATACAAAAAAGAGGCAGATTGCCGTTAGAGAGGCAACACTAAATTTCAACAGGAAATCCGACAACGGAATTACAGTGTTCTCTTCCACCCTCTTTCCGAAAACAGGTTTGTATGTCACAACTATCAACATTCCAGTTAGGAAGAGTTACAGAGTCCTGGAGTTTTTAAAGTGGTTTTAGGCCCTCAGATTCGGGTTAACAGATTCATATGAAAACATAATTGTAAAAATATACGAGGGGTATATCCATAACAGACCAGCCTTCCTGTTTTAGTTCCTCTTAAGTCGCACACCCAGATGTGGTTTCTGCTGTGATTGACATGTGCACTTTGATGGGGTCCACATGTACGAACCTATAAAGGTCTGAGCCAGGACAGGCCATCTACGTCGGCCGTCTTTCACCGATGAAGGTGTTCTCGTTTTCTTCAAGCAAACAACAAACACACATCAATAGCTAACAGCGCATTTCATCTAAATGGTTCCCATGGCGTTGGCCTCAAAGCTGCTAACAATTTAATCATAATTTTTTCCACCCAACTCTTCTATAAATGTGCGAAATCACGGTTTATTTCTACATGTAATCTTTGCACTATTTATAAATCCTGGTGATTTGTTGTTTACCCACCAGAATTCAGTAATCCTTTATGCTAGTCACGGCATCACATTTGACTCCAGGGGAGGACTGCTGTTGAATTTGTGTGTTGTATTCGCTAGCAATCATACTCACAACGCTGAGATTTGAACTCTTGGAAAAGGCTAATTGTGAACGCATATCGTAATCTTGTCTCAGTGGCATTCAGATAGACAGGATTCTTTTTGCCCAGAGATGAACAATTTATCATGGGTTAGACTGTACGTGTAATACACTGTAATTCTTCAATTAATATTTCCCTCAAAAGTGAACTTGGTAGGCAACAAACGACTAGTGTAATCCGACAGCATACTCTAAGCCAGATTTTCTCTCTGTAGTACAGCTACCCTCTACTTAATGTCTACAAACCTATACTTTCCAAAACATATAATACACAAAAATGACACATTTTAGCCCACATCAATTGCAGTGTAATGAAGTTATAACCACATCCTTTTGTATTCATTTTCATTGGAGGAAGCAACAAGGTATAGAGCAACTGTGGAAATGGCTGTGGAAATCATGATCAAACGTATAACATTTTATGACAGACATGATACCGAATACAGCTGTATTTCAGAGAGATTTCCTTTTGTACTTTTCTAGAAAAAGGATTGAATGGCCAAAGCAAGTTTTTTGCTATTCATGCAGGACCAGAAGGCTGAAATAGCATAGCACTTGCCTTTTGAAATATTAATTACAGATACATTACAATCAATTACAGTAAATTAATATATAGTTGGAGTGTTCTCTAGAGATGGGCTATACTCTTTCCATTACCACTACATACAGTAACCCAAGAGAGGAACATTATCTATACAGTAGGGTTGACTGGCCTTTTCTCACCATTAAATCATTCATGTTTCTCACATTCAAATTAAAATCATGTGATTCCTGGGATCTTTCCATATCGGAGGTGTAAACATTTCCCTATACGTTCATAAAAGTCAGTCCCATTTCACATGTCAAAAAACGAATCCACAAGGCTAATCTTAACCACGCAAGGCCAGATAACTCCCAACTCTAACCTCCGTTTCCTGACTGGCAGAAAATATCATCATATTTCAAAGAAGGTATTTCTATATCTTTAGAGAAGATAGAGAAAGAGAATAAAATAAGAAGGTTCGCTAGTTAGAACAGACCATTCAGTCAATTATAGCCAATTTTGCCAAGAGAACAACCAGAGTTGTGTCAAGCCTGTTTTTGAAACATCCTTGGAGGTCACTGCTTCTCCTGTCCTGGAATGCCACTCCATGCACTAACTGTATTCTGGACAGTGTATATCCAGAATCCATATTATGCAAGAAAAATGCTAAAAGTGTGTAAGTCACTCTGGATAAGAGCTAAAATACCTGCAATGTAATGCAATGTAATGTACTATCAGTGACCAAAAGCCACTTTCCACCTATGTCCCTTTGTCCTTCTGAAAGATCCCAACTCCAGGTGGCTTCTACAATCCTGGAATAAAAACTGTCACGCAAGGGGGAAAAAATCACTGCTCACAACTCTGAATTTATTGGATTTCAAAATAGAGAAACAAGCTCAGGACCACAAAGATGAAAATAATGCACCGTTATAAAATGAAGACCTACATGAGCAAGAGTTTGTTCATATATAACTTTGTGGAGCCTGGCATAAAGTCTCATTGACTCTCTTTTACAAATCGACAGTATTTGGAGGGATCTTGTAAGCCATACACTAATACATGTACACACAGGAATCAAGCACAGCTGGAACAACTGTTCAATGTAGGGTACATGTGCTCTTCAGTAACCCACATTCATCTTAAGTGTACCCTTAAATTATAAGTCAGAGGCACCTGGAAAACACTAAGCAAAATCTTTCTAAGAAATACAGTAAAAACACATTTATAATCAATACCTAAAATATAATTGTTATGGTGGAAACATCTCCTTTTCCTAAATCATGTCAGCGTGCCAAGATACATTAGCAGTAACATAATATAGGACAACACATTATCTGCCCCAAGTTGCAAGGAACTTTAAATGTCCTCCTGGAATTGGCAGGTTAACTTAACTATCAGATATTTCAACAAATAATGCCAGTTATCAAAGGTACCAGGACACATGAAGCTACACCAGAAGGAGAAGAGTATGTAATATTGAGTTAAGCCCTTACGGCCTTTTTTAACCGCGTTAGCTAATGCACAGTTGCAGTCCTTTGGTAAGCCTGGAGCTCCGTTACCTCGATAACCAGGGTGTGAAATGTACACCCACCACCAGCAAAATGCTGGGAAAATTTTGATTGTGGCTGGTAAGACTTTTACTCTAGCAGCCACTTTGGCCGGTAACCACCAACCAGGTTGTGACATATTGTAAAAGGTAATGTGGTTCGTAAAAAGTAAAAAATGGCTGGTAATTTTTAGAATCCACAAGCCACTCTGGCCAGTGGGTGAAAACATTAGGTTTATACCCTGTCTATAAGCCTTTTTTCAGACCGCATGGGCTGATTTGCCATTGAGAAAAAATATGACGACGCATTAAAAAAAAGGATCTAAAATCTTGGAGGATGCCGCCGCTTCAACGTGTCATCTTTCTTTCCTTTTTATTTTTTTATCTGGGTCGGCCCTGTTGCTGCGGTAACGCCCGACCCATTTCCACGGAGAGAGGGAAAGGCCTGAAGCAGACCCGTAACTGCACAGACAGACTGGGCATTAAAACCAGCGTGACACTGGTTCCAGCCTCCAGATCAAAGCCCAGGGTCCTTCGCCTGAATTTTCGGCAGCGACCCCCACCCCACCACCGGCCTGCCCCAGCTGCTTACCCTATAATCCCACCCTTTCCCGGACGACTTCTCTGTGACGTACATCACCGCTGCCCGGACGGACCCCGACGTTCTTCCCCGTCCTTTCGGCTTGCCCCGAGCAATTTGCCCCATACCGAGTGTCCGAGCATGTGGATCCTCTTACCGCTACCTCTTTCCACATCGACCTGGTTGTAAAAGCCCTTTGACGTTGGACCGGAGGAGGATCCAAAGTCAAAAAGCAGCAGGAGAGGGATCAGTACCCTAAAGTACGACTGCACTTACCGCTTTCAAAGAGACACCGGACTAGAAAAAAAGCCAGCCCAATTACATTAAAACCAGGGTGAAAAGAGAGAACGGGGATGGAGTCACCCCCTCGGCGAAGGTGCAACAGGACGTTATCGGCTAAGGAACATCCTGGCTCTTTTCCACTTTATCAGTGAAGGTCACGGAATCTGGAGCGTACAGCAGAAGCCCTCTAAGATAGTCACCCACGCTGGCGAGGTCAAACAGGAGCACGACAGAGGCATTATCAGAGAGGGTGTCATGCTCGTCTGGACACACGACAGGTTCGGGGAGCAGGACTGAAGGTCAGCTCTCGGGAGGGGGAAACGTAGGTGTGGAAAAGGGGGAAAGAAAGCAAGATGTCAGGAATGAATGAATGAACGAAGAAACGTTGAGTGAGGCACTCAAATGCTTCCGTACTGCTCTGCCCCTCAGAGTCACACTCAATCTTCGTCTTCTCTCTTTATCTGGAAGCTTCCATTTTCAACCGGCTCCTATTTCTTTATTCCGTGAAGCACTATCGGAACTTTTGTACGGTGCAACTATTATTATTATCATCATTATTATTTGTATTATTCCTTAAGTGTAATCAACCTGAAATCCATCCACTAATGTGTGTAAGCCGTCAGAGATAAATCAGTGATGAGCAAGATGTTTAAAAAGAAGAGAAACCATGCTGCTAAGTGGTGCATTGGACTTTCACAATTCTCCATCACACTTTTCCCCTCATGAAAAAGAAAAAGCAAGCCCAGCAATATGTTTCACTTTCAAAACAAATGCTTTACAAATGGCTTGCTTAAAAATGTACAATTGCTACACTAAGCTCCGCACACAGCCCTCTACCTGAGGCCTACAACTGTCTTTTAAAAGAAATGACACTGGAGTGGTAAGAATAATTTAAAAAGAAAGGGCAAAAGGCCTGTTTTCAGCTATCTCTTCCTGCTCTTCCTGCTCAAAGCCTCCTTTTTTCCATCTACGTGGCCATAATGACTGCAGTACGGTCTCACACAACAAGTGTAGCCAGTAGCGCGACACATTTACAACTTCCAACTAGCCAAGGTCAAATACGTACGGGCTGCAGCTTGATATACTTTAAAGACATTAAAGTATATCAAGCTACGATTATGATTTAGCAGAAGTAATTATAGGCAGCTGGGAGAGGTGTGCTTTTAAGGTAGGTTACTGGAGCTGTAATTTGGGGGGTAACGATAATAGAAAAATATGGCTGGGATTAGTCCTCTGTGAAAGCTTTGACCTTTGAGGCGATGTCCTGTGTGGGCACGGAGGAGACGGTCCTTCAAACCGCCATTTCCGCCATCCCTCCCACCTGCCCCGTTTCCTGCCCCTTTCTCTATCCATGCGCTGAAAATAGCCGTTTATCTCCGTACGGCGGGTCAGTCAGAGGAGACGGGGGGGCAGGGCTTTTATGGCGCGTCAGCAGGAAGTTCCATCCCATGCGTCCGTCCCTCGGACGAGAGCGTCCACCTTGCGGAGCGATAAAAGCAGGGAAGCGGCGAGGTCATCCATAATCTGGCGTTGTCAGCCTGCGTTTCCTGATGTCGAGCATGCTAGGGTGGGCGAGTGGGTGAGTGGAGGCAGTGAGGGGTGGGTAGAAGTTTGAGGGCTGGGAGGTTAGGTCCAGTCCCTGAGCCGTACATTTCTGTGGCGGCCCCTCTTTCTTCTCAAAACAGCACTGACCACAACAGCAGAGAGACACCTCCATAACAATGCCGCACTGGGGATGCCCTTTTCCGGCGTAGGGGTCGATCCCTCAGAACCGCTTCCTTTGGCATTTTCCGACGCCCTCAGAACACAGGAACTGATTACTCTGGGAAGCCAGGGCGTCAGGATTTCAGAGCGTCATTACAGCCGGACACAAAATAGTTTCCATTCCATTATTGTGCCAGAACAGGGGCTGTTTGATCATGGACTCGGGCAGAGACTCAGCGCAAATCATGGGCAGGCACACAGACAGAACTGTGACCGTACGAGTCAGAAGAACCACACACAAGGCCTCACTCAAAGTCTGCCTTGGACAGCGTCAGAAGAATTACAGGCCTAACGTTTACAATTTAATATTCATGACTGTTCTGATATGTGAAGTTCAATTGGACTTGAAAACCATCACCCAGAGGAAGCGTGTATTTAGATGTTCCGAGTGTACGCCAAGTCAATAGAACTTGACAGAGCGGGGCAGAAAGATTTACTCGGTTCAATTGGAACCTTTTTTTTTTTTTTTTGTTTAGGTCTAAAAAAATGTTTCCCCTGGGTAGTACGCTACCAAAGTGCAGTCTTGAAAAAGAATAAACGCAGGCTGTAGAGTGTAAATCGCACAATACATCACAAGACAGGACACAAGAAAAAACTAAATAAACAAGAAAAAAAGAAAGGAAAAGTAGGTTGCTGAATAAACAGGGTCTAAACACACATACAGTAGGCAAGGACTTAGGGCCAGTTTCAGAGCTGAGATGAGCACGCGCAAATGGGACTTACTCCCAAGATTCCGCGTAGCTTAAGCTCTTTGTGATTCAGACATTTGACTCATCCCGTTATAAGCGTCTCTGCAGTATATACGCGGCATTACGCACGCGGGGTGGAGATTGGATGAAAATTAGGCGTGTCTGCAAGTCGTGCAAGATACACGTATTCAGAGTTTTCACTTAAAACCTTTTTTCCGCGAACTTTGTTCGGAAAGAAAGGTAGTTTATGTCTAGCGCTGCCAATAGATTATGAAAAATACAGCATCTTTCGCAAAAATGGATATTAGAATGAGTGCATGTTCTTTGAAAATAATATTGGTCTTATTGATTATTGATAATTTTAACAATGCAACGGATTAATACGTTCACTGCCTTCCCCATCATGCAAGAGCAACTATGATGCACAAAGGTAGGTTATTAAAGGCAACGTCACTGACACGTTGAAAATGTATACCCCCACACACATTTTTTTAGTAGAAAGCTGGCAACCCAGGGGGCAGGTACAAGAAACAGGTCATGAGAATATCATGCCCTGTGCCACCCACATTTTGAGAAACGCACCCGCGTAGTGCAGGTTAGAATACGGCGTATCTCATCCCACTTTAAATACGTGCAGGAGAGGTAGTTAAGTGCATGACTTAATTGGCCATCTGTGAATCCGGCCCTTAAAGGCCTTGAACTGGTATAAAACTAAACATTTACAATAATGCGAAACAAGTGAGGTACACTACATCTTACAATGTGAAAAGTGTTTACATTTTATTGTAAGAAATGATATATGCAATGTGAAATTTGTACTCGAGCAATAGAATACTACAATAGAAATGCACCACCAATGGAAATGTGCCACTGAACCACTCGTCCCCCCAATAAAGACTGAACAGTGCGTAACCTCAGCAGCCCAGGAGATTTATTTTATTATTATTCAAGATGGCCAAAGGGCGCTCTCTCAGACTGTAACGTTGACTGGAAAAACCTGCTGCCCCAGACCAGCGTCCGAGAACAGGGAAGCTGTCAGTCTGAGCCTCTTCCGTGCAGTCTCATGTGGTTCCACGTTCATCCCATTATAAATTGCATTTTACACACGGTAATATAAAAAGCGCGTGAAATGGATATTCTTCTACTGTTTGAATATCATGACAAGGTAATCCCTTTTTTTTTAAATACCAAAAAAACATTAAATGAGGATTCTGTGTTCATTGTATTAATTTTCTGTGTGCCGAATACAGTCTGTGCAATGCTTTGCTGGTCTCGATAGCAGCAGCTATTACCGACTTCGCAAGCGCTGAGTTCCATCTGAAGACAAGGCGCCCCCGCAGGAGCGTTTGAGCTCCGGGGTCAGACTGGGCGGGGGTGTTATCAGGTGACGGCACGGTAGCGGAGTGTAGCGGGATGTGTGAGCGTGGGGCGCTGAGCGGCGCTGAGGAGAGGCACGCAGGGTCACTCGCGGAAGAACGGGCGGGCTCTGAGAGGAGGGAGAGGAACGGAGAGCGGCCACTACAGCGGTCGGTGGTGTTTATCCAGGATGACCGAACCGCCGCAGAAAGAACGCGTGGCCAGGTCTCACTATCGGCCAGAGGGGTCACCCCCGGCGGCCGCCCGTTTCCGTGACAATGCGGCCAGCGCCTGGTTGTGCCGTTAGGCCGCGGCTGTGAGACAGACGGTGACTCCGCCCTCACGTTCACCGCGGGCTTTACACCTCCACGGCTCCTTTACCCCCCACGCAATACTTTCAGCACCGGGAGATTTTCCTCTTTAAAAGTTCCAGTCAAGCCAAGCTAAAATGGATAGCCTTAAAAATCGCATTCCAAGCTGTTCCAGATGTAGTTTCAACTGCAGAGAAACATCTCACGCCAAAGCCAAAGCTACAGCGAAAAACATCCAAAGCAATATGAAGTCTGATGCACAGTGCAGGATGTGGGTCAGCCTCGAACCTGAGACTCGTCAGGACTTAAATGCACCCCCCCCCCCCCCTCAAGTGGTGCAGACAGCTGGACATGACCAAGAACATGACCCCCCCCCCCCACTTTAAACAAGATGTTTGGGAAAGGAAAGCGTTTCTGTTGTTCGCCCCCTGCAAAGGAAGGGCCTGGTAAAAGGGCCTACTCAAAGCTGGCGGCAGTACGATCGGCCGCGGCCTCCGGGTCACCACAGCGGCGGTCTCCGGGGGGCGTCCCGCCAGCAACGGTCGACCCACATTCCAGAGACATAAAGCAGACGGGCTGGGTGCTGCACCGTGACGCTTACCACATGGCGATAGCGCCATTTTTTCCCAGAGCACGTTTTATTGGTTGCAGGCACGGTGCCCGGTTTCAATGGCGCAATTTAGTGAGTAAAACCTGGAACCATCCCAAATCTGGAACATGGACTGAAGTAAAAAGAGCTGTTCCAGGTTTTACTAGTGCAGTAATCCTGCTTCATGATACAGGCCCCTGGCTCCTTGTTGGAAAAATAAGTAAAGATTTAACTTAACTAACTTGTCATATATACTACAACTCAACTCAGCTGATTCAGGAAGGTCATCTCTGAGAAGTTCCCTGGGTTATATTCAGTCGAGAGTCTGTAGACCCGTTATTCAAATCACGGTCGTCGAGGGCCAAGATCTGCGGGTTTTCCACCCTCCCTTTACTTGGGAGTCAGGTGTAAAGACAGTCTGGCCAATCAGTATCACTAATTGTTCAGTTAATTACCTGGGAGGAAGAAAACCAGGGCCATATTTGAATATCCATGCTGTAGACCCTGCAGTCCAGACAGCACAGGCTGTAAGTATGTGTCTCAGAAGCAGTTGGAGGGGCGACCGGCACACGATTAGGTCTCATGTCTTTTTCACACGCTGGGCCGTGGTCACGCACAGAGAGGAGGCCTCCAGTCCAGTCACCCACAAGGTTATACCTCTTTCACTGGTGTAACCCAATTTAGGCCTCTCCCTCCAACCTGACATCAGTTACGTCAGTTTCCATATTTCTCTCTCTTCTACCTGAAAATGAAACAAACGGGAGATTATTTTGGCAAGGGACCCCCGGTAACCCACGCACAAGCAGGAGGGATTTCATTTCCCTGTGTAAACAGAGGTACTGCATGGGGGGGAGTTTATGCTCCCGGCAATGCCCCCTCACACTATATTTATCTTTAAAAATTACCCTCATTTCACTGAAATCCTTTTTAATGCGGGGATAAGATGCACATCTGCTAATCGTATAACAAAAATTCACTGAAAGGGTAACAAAACAAAAAAATCAAAGGTCCTTAATTATGATTCAGCAAAACAAAAATGTTTTTAACATCAGGTACAGCAGCTTTCTGGCAGGAGAAAAGAAGTGTGTATGAAACCACATAAACCACATGACTTTATGCTCCGAGCTCTGAAGAAGAAGTAAACGGGACGAAGTAATAACTTAATTACAACTGTATACCTGGGGTGAAAAGCTCACAAGTCACTCTAACTTACTCATCTGCATTGCGTATTTTTATAAAAATACAGAAAACGCAATTTATTATATTCATATTTTGTATATATACATAGGACACTATTTTGCAAATGAATATACTGAAGCACATTGAGCATCCAAGGTGATTTATGAAGAGTTTGACATATATTACATGCATACATATATTTAATTCCTTCCCGTGCTCTGGGGGCATTTGCCTTTCACTGCCAGGACCTCCTGTACTAAACCTCCAGATTCTACCTATGGGGTCATGGTTCTTCTGTAAAAAGCTTTTTCTTACAGAAAGTCATATTTTCAAGAGTGTAAGTAAAATATTTTTGGTGGTTTATCAACATGCAGATCACACATAATGGGGTTGTATAAACACCTTCTCACGCACAAGTCATAGATTGACTGTAACCTGCAGCACCCCTGAGCATCGGGGTTCAAGCACTTTTCCACACTGAGAAGGTACCACTTGCTTCCAGAAGAACGGTTTGTACAAAATGATAAATCTAGACCGTTTTGGAATCACGCCACCACGAGGCATTTGAAGAGGGAGGTTCAACTCAAGGACGACTGATTATATTTTCAAATGGCATTTCCCATGATGCTCGTTGTTCCAAAAGGCACAGCGCATCAATCGTTTTTTGACCCCCACATATCTGAAAAGCAGGTATTGCTTTCCGTAAAGATTACTATCGACTCTCAGCAGTTGGGCTGAGACCGCAAAACGGGATGACATCACATGTTGAGGAGATGACCCCGCCCACACCTTTTTACAGGCTCCCAGAGTCCTTGAACCTGGAGAAGTGGAAAAGCTGGACAATAGATAAAGACTGGCGGATTTATTCAGCCTAAGAATACAAATCTCATTGCTCAGCGTGAGAGTTCATGGGGGGGGGGGGGCGGGGGGGGTTCCTCTGCTGCTCTGCTTCTGATTACATCACATCCCTGTGTGTGGGCAGAGGCTGCGCTGGCTCTCCTGCCGATTGGCTGAGGGGTTTCACGCAAGCTTCCAGCCAAGTTTCCCACCCAAAACATTCACAGAAGCCAAAAACATTTACCTTTTCTTCAGTCCAACTGGGTTCTACGGTACGTTAGGTTACACTATCGAAGATACCAAGAAGTTTATTCTAATTATTCTACACATCCAAAAGGGCCACTCAAAATTTCCATGACATTTTGTACTTTATGAGCTAAAAAAAAAAAGAGTTGTCCTGTTTGGTTGAGTAAAAAAACTCCTACACTCAAAGTGAGCAAAAGATGAGAAAAATCTAAATCTGGAAATGTTCACCTACATTTTCCTATTTGACCCATTTTGTGTCACCGTTTCCCCAAAATCAAAGTCTGCCTGCAAATGCACTTGTGGGGGTGAGTCTATGGGTTGGCTTGCAAGGCCGCTTGTGTATTACTGCCCCGGTACAGAGAAGCAGAGCCTGGACTGGAGAAATCGCACTAAGCTGAGCGAATGTGCAGAAGAGAAGAGTCAAGTGTAAACAGGAGGGCGGAACAAAAAACACATCCGACTATTATGGGACCCCCCCCCCCCCCCGCTGCTGCCCAAGCTTTCGCAAATGACAGTTGCAGAATGATGCACTTCTTCAACGTCTTTCCTTGTATTGATTACACATTTATTTTTATTGAAATAAGTATTGTGTTATCACGTATCCCCAGTGACATAATTAAAGAAAGGGAATTATAAGCCAGCAGTTACAAATCACTCAGTTATCTGGATGAATTCTCTATTCATTTCAAGCGCTTACTTGGGATGAAAGTCTTTCATCTGCATGACAGTTTGTTGTTCAGAAAACTGTATGACAGTTTACGACAAAATACCGACTCATCCCAGGTAATCTGGGGTTTGTTCTTTAGTCTCTCCCGCTTCAGGTTGTGTCGGGGTTTGCAAAAACCAGCAGTGATTCTGCCGTGGCCACGCGAGCGTTTCCACTCTCCAGCGGCACGGAGATATCTCCTGAACCGCTGCTTAGCAAACTGTAAACCGCAGCCCGTGAGGCAGGAGAGAGAAAAGCTGGGCTAGCCTACGTAGCATTATGTGTCATGAAACATGACAATGCAGCCACACCACTCACACCAACAAAGCCCAAATGACAAGATTGAAATAGCTCATCAATCGCACAATTATCAGTGTGAACAACCTCAAATTATTAATCAATGGCTTGCTGGATGACTGATACTGATAAAAACAGTGTTGGTTGAGACCAATGTGTAATCAAAAAATGTTTTCACCAATGTTAATTTATTAAAAACATTTTATGGAATCATTTAAAAAGTATTTAACAAATTGCATATTCTCCAAACCAGTAGGAATAAGACTAATAATAATAACCACAGCTGTGCTTCAGACTCAAAACAAGCATGGAGGAATGGAAAAATGCTCATGTATATCTGGCAGGGGTTTGCAGACGAGGTTCATATTTCTCGGGCAAAAGAAGAAACACAAGAACACAAGCTTCAACTATACGCCCAATAGGAAGGCATGACTTCATCCACAACTGTGTAGGTGTGGATTTGGTGACAAGAGGTTTGTGAGTGGAAAAGGGTAGTAGTAGAGACAAACCAGGCGGTGGAGAGGGGAGGGAGTAAAGAAAGTAACTGATCAATCACATCAACCCAGCCGATCAAACAACCCACCTGGGGGGTATTTCACAAAGCAGGATTACTGAGTTAGCAGGATAACTGCACTGAGTAAAACCCGGAACCCTCCCAAATCTGGAACATGGACCAAAGTAAAAAGAGCTGTTCCGGGTTTTAATCAGTGCAGTTACCCAGCTAACTCAGTAATCATGCTTTTTGAAGTACCCCCCTGGTCAGGCACCAGATCCGGCCCCAAAACACCCTCCCCGTCAGTCATCATTAGGGGACACCATGGGTGGGAGACAGGCCCGCACACTCGGTCCGAAACACACTCACTTTCTCTCTCTCTCTCTCTCTGAAGAAACGGAGATACCGTGTTTGCGCACAACGTTGACAATATGCACTGCATGCCTGCATAAATCACCGTCTCACCTTTTCCCTTGCTCTGGTTTACGTGTGTACGAGAACACCGATACAGCCACACTAAAAACCGACGACCCAATGTTGTCAACTAATTATAACTGTGCCCTGGAAAAGTTACAGTTACAGGCGGTCATTTAGCAGACGCTCATGACGACACAGGGAGAAATGACATCACAGGGCACGCACACCATTCACTCACACCTATGGGCAATTTAGAGTCTCCAATTCACCTAACCTGCATGTCTTTGGACTATGGGAGGAAACCGGAGTACCTGGAGGAAACCCATGCGGACACAGGGAAAACATGCAAACTCAGAAAGGCCTTCAGCCAGGATTCTAAGTCGGTACCTTCTTGCTGCTAACCACTGCACCAACGTGCTGCCCACTCTTGCTTGCATGCGTGACATCACATCCTCAGCATATGAACATTACAGAGTATGCTAGAAAAGCTTAGTTCATATTTGCCAAGAAAGTTATGGTATGGCGGCATCCACATGGTTAAGCTCATTGTTAAGAGTATTGCCTCAACTCATTTATCGCACCCTCATTTTTATTTTGTCAGTAATCCCCTTGAATGCATCATCCCTCTGACAGAGGCGATCATTGAGTTGCTTGAACGGGGGTATAAATAATCAGGTATAATCTCTCTTTTTGTACCGTCAGCGTCTGTGCGCGTTGAGTGTACGTGTTCGTGTGTGTATGTACGAGCCGGTGTCATTAGCTGTTAGCCATTTTAAAAAATGTTACTGTATTTTATGAGGTTCCTCTGGGATGCTGAAGTGCATCATATAACACACTGTCCCACTATTTTATGTGCCTAATGAGTAGGCCCACACCGCACAGTGGAAACACTTTTTTAAAGCCAGCAATAAAAAAAGAAACCAAACCTCCACGTAAAGTTTTTCTCTATATAATAAGCACAGGGCCCACAGTCATTTTTTTCCACAGTAACGACGGTAGATATTTTACTGAATTTCTCAGACACTCGGCAAAACAGGATCTCAGCATCGCAGTGCCAACCCTTCCCAGCTGTGTACAGACAGACAGACAGACAGACAGACGTACAGAACCTGCTCTGGCAGGCAGATTCTCGCCATCTTTAATCAGTTTTCAGCTAAAATATAAACAGTTGTTGCTTTACTTCTTAATCCACCTGATTTAAAGTTATGATAAGCAAACATATCATCCTTGTACAATTAGGTTACAGTTACAATTAAGGTTGCAATTCTGTAATTTATCATAATTCCACAAAACTACAACTGTGGCAATTTTAAAGTCTTTGATTTCAAACCCTTGTTTTTTTTATTTATATATGTGAAAACATTCATATTATCATTTATCATTTCTTAGGAAAACGCTTTTTCTAAACTTTAGTTTGCCAACTTTACCAAGTTTTGGACCATGTTGCCAGCAGATACCTGAAAGTAACCAGTTGCCTGCTCTGGCCAGAGTAGAATCACACATGCTACTCTAAGGTGTCACTGATGTAACGCAAAATAAATACATCGCCCACATTAGGGCAAAACTACAGCTTAATTGGGTAAATAAAAGAGAACAATAAGGTAACAGAGGGGCACGAAAAAAGTGAAGTGGACAGCCGGAGAAGAAGAAGAAGAAGAATTTAACTTGTCAGGTTGAAAGGACACAGACACATGGACAACGAACGCCGACAAACTATGACAACAGACATAGCAAAAACGAAACCCCCGCAAAAACCCCAACGTAAGGAAACCTCTTTCTTCACTATTTCACATCGAAAATGTTTTTAGCGCAGACAATTATATGTGTGAAAAAATCTGATAACCACCTCCAACCCCCCTTACAAAAAAAGTTAACTTTGAAACAATGGCAGATGGGGGTCTGCAACATTTCAGCATGTATCCCTGACAGCTGTTTGGTGTTTAGAGTGATGCAGGAGTCTAGGTTGGTGAATGAAACTGTGGGCCAGATGTGTGCCTAGAAACATGGTGGTTGAATGCTCAAATGTTTGTAGAGGTAGTAATACAAAAAAAAAAAAAGTGTTGTTTTCCTGGAATTCTGAACGGACTGAGAGGAGAATGGGACGAACTGGGAAGTTTCCTATGGTCAGGACTTACATGCGGGGCAGGCCCGGGGATGGATCGGTGGGCCACAATCGACAACGAAACGTTCCGAGAAGGCCTTCACGTTCTCATTCTAGCTTGATCAAAAAGCACGCCCCTCTGAGAACGGGTTCCAGAGAAGCTTAATACAAGTTCTGTTTAGCAAACAGAGGACAATGCCGAATTCATCCACGGGCGGCCTAAAGACTGGGGGCTCAATTACAGCCTCCAGCAAGAGCAGGGTGGTCCCCCTGGGGCCCTGCTGACAGGATAGCTGTGTGGTGAAAGGCCTGGTTCCATCCCAAGCCTTTGGTTACATGCCTTAATTCCCTTAAGGGCCAGAGAGGGCACGTGACACCGTCACTCACATTCTTCTCAGCCACGCTTTTATTTTGCTTTGTTTCTTTGTCTATTTGTATTTTTTAATTGTAATGAAATGCTAGTCTATAGCAATCTAATCTGCCATAACTGCCAAATTTTTTGTTTTATATGATTTTGTTTACGACACCACTGGTCCACACCAGTGGGACAGTCACAGCGGGCTTGAGACAGGACTGAAAACCCAGCGGTCTGCTAGCTTATGGCAGTCAGTGGACCAGACTCTTCACAATTTAAAACAAGCCAAGACTGACCGCTCAGCTAAACTGGAGAGAAAATCACAGATCCCTTGTTGTGTCAATGGTAGCTCAGTCCCTTAAAAGGGCCCGCTAGTGACAGCTGTGTTTCAAAGAGCACCATGCAGTTCCTCTCCGTGCCTCAGGGAAACACAAGTGCATTGATTATTGGCGGGGGGAGGGGGGAGAGTGGTAAGATAAGCAGTGTCGCCTTCCCCTGATCTCGCATTCTTCCCCAGAAGGAGACAGGGGTGGGCTGCTGGCCTGTCCTGTTTGTTTAGGTGGAGATGAAGCCCCTGGCAGTTGCTCACTTGAGACTTGGTGGGTGGCCTCTTCTGTCGCCCTCTTCGCCCCACGCCGCCCCCAGTCCGCGTCGGGCCCATTCACACCTATGTCCCCGCCTCCGGCCTGGCGCGTTACGGTGTGCTGCCACCTATATGACGGGACTTGCGAACAGCGCTGCACCGCGGTAACAATGGCTCTGCGCTATTCAGATGCTACGCAGCAAACGGCAGCTTAATTATGGCGTTTATGGCGAGTGCTATGGGCGTACCAACACTAACATCAGAGATAAAGTTATCGCCTGTTTTCTGGCACCTGGAAATGAAATTGACAACCCTAGTTAAGCTGAATGGCTTTATGTCATTGTGAAACATTCTGGTGTTTTTGTGGTCGACTGTAACAGTTTCTATAACGCCACAGTTAAATGGGGGTATGGGGGGTTCCCGCTGCCAGATGCTACGAAAGAAAAAATGGCTCTCTCATATTCAACAAAATATTTCCCAGAATATGCCTTTCACAGAGGTAAACAAATTTGAAGGTATTAGCATGAGATCACTAGCGTATTATGCATTAAAATAGACTAAGCGATTATCCGAAAGGCAGTTTGTGCAAGAACAAACGTGTCACAACAATTATAGTAGAAAGCAAGATATCAGCTGTCCTGCTGAAAATCACCTCACTAATGACTTTCACAAGATACTGGCTGACCCTTCCCATCCATTATTGCTGGAGTACAAACCAGTACCACCTTACGGTAGATATCAAATGCTCTGGGCGAGGATAAAGAGACCACGTACCTCTTTTATACCTAAGAGTAACCAACTCCTCAACAGATGCTCTAATTGACGAGTTGTTGATCAACTGCTTTAATAGATCAATTAAGTGGCAAGAAACAACATAAACCAGCAGACCCTGCGGCTCTCCAGGACTGGGGTTGCCTATCCCTGCTGTAGGCTATATCCTTTTTAATATTTAATGTATTGTTATACCTAACATTGAACGCTGAATTGTCAGGCATGTTTTACGTAATATGTTTATTTGTGCAAAACAAATTCACTTCCTTTATTCATTCATTCACTCACTCACATGCACACACATACATACTTGCAAATGCACACAAACAAAACACAGGCACAAATGTACATTATCACACACTAATCACCGTTTACACAAAGCCCCAGCAACAACAATTCAATCTGTCTTTCAGCAGAGACTACTGGGCGCTCTTAGTCTCGAGGCTGGGAGGTCTTGGGTTCTAAAGAGCAGGGTATTTTGGGTTCTGTAAAACCTACCACTGCATTCGCCCTGTTGAAGCGTTTCCAAAACATTAACTAGTCTGGAGCCCTGCCTCAACATTAATACTCAAGGGCTGAAAAATGTACGCGTGAAAGTTAACAATCAAAACGCCAAAGATGTATGTTGAAATAAAAGTAATGATATTGGAGCCGTCCATGATTTACATAACTTTACACGGAAACATTTTGTCAGACTAAATAACAATTAAAACTTTGCAATTTAGTCAAAATGATGGCCATCAGACTGGGAAGAAACAGCTACAGAATGCTTCATGAAGGCCTCTTTTTGACAATTAAGAAGACAAAGACAAAACAGACAGAGCAGGAAACTGCCTGCAGTAGATACGTCTACAGTCCAGGAGTTACTGGACTTTTGCCAAACCTCTCAAGAATAACTGACACAATCTGTTTTTAAGCTCACTCTTTTCCTTCAGCAAATTGTACAAATACCCAAATCCTCTCATCAAAGGCACACAAAACCCCCTTTGTTCTCGTCTTAGAGAGTACATCGATCCGAGAATAATATAGCAGGGAGACCCTGCCAATTGATTTCTGAACAGAGAAACGAGGCGTGCTTACAGGCCGTGGGCCGAACGCCACCAATCCAACCTCATAAGCAGGGTCCAATCAGAGGATCAGGTCACACCAAGACTCTCGATTTACATCTTCATTTAATTTTTATTTGGTAACAATGAGGGAGCTACATGTTGAATTTAAATAACCTTCTTAAAACAGTGCTTTTGCATTTGAGAATGAATATTACATTCTGTGGCCCTAAATTATTTAGCTCATTAATTTATGGCCTTTGTAATACATCCTAAAATCCACCAAGGACATTTGGCGACAAAGTGAGGAGGAAAGAATACAGTTTGGGGCTCATGGGTGACTTAAAGCAAAATACATACGTAAAAACTTCATTTGCTGTACTTGTGAGTTGTGAAAAATAAATAAATGTTCATATCTGAGACATGTAATGGGCAGTGATCCCTAACCAGCGTCGCATAACATGATTTATGTATCTGTACTGTACATGACCAAAAGAGGGTGAATATTTATTCTTTCCTTGCATCTGTTTTATGACTGAAAATCGCAAAGCGAAATTCATTTTGGGTCATGTAAATAACGTGTACAACAAAGTGCTCTCTTTTAAAAAGGCACGTATAACATGGGAAAAAAGCTATTTCATCGAAGAGTCAGTGGGATAGACCTGTCCAATACATACTCTCCTGTGGATATTACTTGCTCCAAGAATGTTCTCCATTTTGTGTCAATGCTTTTTAAACATAATCTAGAGCTTATGTGGTCCAATTATGTGAATGGGGAGGCACTTCCTAAATGTTAGGCTTGGATACTATAGTAGAATTTAGTGTGTGTGTGTGTGTGTGTGTGTGTGTGTGTGTGCGCGTGTGCATGCATGTAAAGCTAAACAAAGAGGATCCACTTATTTTCTGTTTTACCTTCACATGTATAAGTCCTAAGGATTGCAGGACGTTAGTCGCAGCCACTCACCGAGATGTCTTTCTGCACCTTCTCATAAGACAGGTGAAGGACGCCGGACCGGGCGGAGTCAGGGGACAGGTGGAAGGCGTAGCCCTCGACGCGCTGTCCCTCTTCGGTCAGAACCAGCCGGAGGTCCTGCACGTACTTCTCCATCTGCATCTCCATCTCGTCAGACTCCCGGATAACGTCCCCCTCGGACACTACGGACACGTACGCCAGGAGAGAGGGGTTAGAGAAGACCGTATTCCGAGAGCGAAAGAGAGAGAGAGACAGTCACAGACACAGAGAGAAGCACACATGAGTGCACATACAGCGAAAGACAGCCACAGCTCAGTGACGAGTGTTAAATCAACTGGAAGAATTTATACAACCCAACAGCGATCAAATTTACTCTAAAATTAGTCAAAAGTACTTTATCGGAGTTGATTGTACACTGAATATTTTGCTGTGCATACACACAGTCAGGGAGAGACAGGCACAGCTTAATAATTTAGGTAGACAGCCCTATAGAGACAAACAGACCCAAACACACAATGCTGTGCTGCTCATTCTTCATAGATTGTCCTTACCTCTCCACCATTGTGGTGTACTGTAGGGAGCTGTACTCCCACAGTAAGCAAAGGCCTTGAATTAGAATGACTGAGATCACTGGGTGGGGGGGGCTGGTCTTCCCCAAAAATGACCAACAATCAGACTCTACCTTTGTGGAACCCAAATCACTTCCCATCATTACCAAATAAGGCCCTGGACACCAGAGAAGTCATTTGGCTGATTCTCTGGGTGGGAAAGTTACTACGGCTATTTAGTGCCATGGTTATAACCTAATCGTTACTTTTTTCTCTCCATAATTTTCCCAGGCAGCGCAGGAACAAGAAGAGGTCAACACCAGCCATTAAGACCAGGAGAGGACATTACAGGGCCCTGAAGTGATAATTCAAGCTCACAAGTTGCAGCACTCAAAGCTTTGCGCATAATATCCCTGAATCCCTTTGTCTGCTCCCCAGGCCTCAGGCCTTCACGCCACACACACCACTACATTCCCTCACACACACACACACACACACACACACACACACACACACACACACACACACACACACACACACACACAACTACATTCACTCAACACCTTAGGGCCTGATTTACTGAGACCTGTAGTATGTGCAAAACATTTTAGCGCACACAAAAACAATAACATGACCAATGATTGGTTGTGGTATTAGTTTTGCACCAATCATTGGACATTGTATTAGTTTTGCGTGCACTCAAAAGGTTTTGCACATGCTGAAGGTCTTAGTAAATCAGGCCCTGAAATGATTAAAGTCTGTGTAAGGGAGGAGCTTATTTTCTGCCATATAAAATGCTTCCCTTTTAGGAAAACTAAATTTCCCTTCAACTACTGTGCTTACTGATATACAGCCATGACGTAAATATGTTCAATGTATTAATCAATTTTAACAGTGTGCATAAATTCAATTAATCTTCAGTCATTTTTTTTTTTGCTTTACACTTTTTGTTTAATGCGTCTAATACGTTTTCCAGGAGGTTACCTCAACCGTTAAAAAATGGGTCTGGGAACAGTTTACAGTTTTCCCACACTGGCTATTTTTTTGTCTCTGTCTGACATATAGATTCAAGTTACGGAAATAAATCTTAATAAATTTCAAAATTTTAAGGATTATGCAACGTCACATGGAAAATTACAAATGATATCCAGGACAAAAATGATCATTGTGTCCTTACACACATGGTTATGACACTCCCTTGACATTTTAAGTTTGGAGTTAATTTCAGCGCTGTTCGGTTTGCTATCATTCTTAACTGGGTCTTTCTGGGGGGGTGGGGGGGGGGGGGTGAACTCAGGCTCCCTCGAAACCCAGGTCTAATTAGGGTTCCCTGCACCTACCTTTGCCATCCCAGGCAGAGACACCGTCGCAAAGGACGACGGTGAAGCCTGTCCCCAGGCCCTCTGTCCAGTGTACCTTCAGGAAGAACGTGCGTCCGGGCTTGGAGGAAACGCTGATCTCACGCACGCTCACACTCATTCTCCTGGGTCAGACTGAAACCTGCAGGAGAGACACGTGAAAGGTGAGAACAACACGTATGCAAAAAGACACATATGCATCATATTCACTGATATGGATCATTGGCAGTGCTTTGTCGTGGTGCCTTTTGGGTGGTTCGCGTAGGTCAGGGATTGACAGCATGTGCTAGCCCCTCCCATTATGAGATAAAAGCACTCACATCACAAGCTTTAAAAAAACATTTAAAAAAATATATATATATATTTTTAAATAAAGCATTGTAAATGTTTTAGCAATTCAAAAAATAATCAATAATTTTGGTCTTGGCTGGCATACTGCACTGTTCAGTATCGATAAAACATTTTTATTCGAGTGCTATGGAAAGTTTTAATATGGAACACAGATGTGTCCGCATCACAAAGTCTGAAACACTTACAGGAAGTGTTTTACTGGAGACCCTGAGACATGGAATTAATAATTACTGCCCCTCTATCAATCCCTATGGAGTTTCCCCCTTCTTGTACAATGTTTTATTACACACAGGATTTACTGTAAATGCAGGGTGATGTTTAACACACATTCGGTGCAGAAGCTGCAACACACAGCAGGCTGTCCTTATTGAAAAGACCTCACATTGTTGGGCCCCTGGTCTCTTTAGGCCATGAGGAAGCCTCATTGGTTTTGGCAATGTGTGCTCTGGGCCACCACAAGGATGCCAACCACAGTGGGGAGAGTAGAGTGTTCCGGCAACATGGAGAGCAGTCCCAGTGTACTGGTGGATGTTTGGAGTTTTTACCCCCACAATCATGAGGCTGTACACTCTGGGTGCGATGGTCATTAAATCAGGGTGGTCATTTCTCTTATCAGGCCGAGCCAGTAGTGACCTTTGCCCTGGCCTTGATTTCAACCTTGGTCACTGCTGTCTTTGACAAAGTTTTAGGAGGAGCATTTCAACTTTTAAAATCCCAGAACAGTTCTGAGATCTGGATCTCGGGTATCATTTGAAAGGAAATACAAAAAAGATATATATATATATAAACACACTCCAACTACATTCCCCTTTGACTCCACTCTAGAACAGTATAAAGGCTAAATTAGGCCTATTTCCCAATCATTATTGTACTGTTCCAGGTGATTCCCACTGTCCTTGTTTGAGAGGACATTGCTAAGTGAAAGGCTATTTTATTAAGCGTTTCCACTGCCCTGACCCCACAAACATTACTATAATTAAACCAACCTTCTGAGGCTCTCTGTCATGCAATGCAGTGAACACAGAGACTCGATCAGCTTTTAATACCACGGTATTAGAGACAGGGCAGGGACAGTCAGGGCACGCAAAAAATCATAATTCTCCATTCTGGGCTCATTAAACGAAAGAACAGCTGCAGCGATACGAAAAGAGCCCTTTTTACGAACCCAAACAGATGCCTTTTCCCCCCAGAAACAATTCAAGGTGGCTTTAAAGGAAGGGCGCACGGCATCGACAGGTAACAGCCACGACCGTCGACAGATCGAACCTGACCGTGCATGCTCAGAGACAGATTAAACTTTAACCTCATAAAGACGGAACAGCCATTCATTAGTTACAATAACAGCTGCGCGGGCGGCGATGGCCGGCGGTAATGACAGGCGCAAGCCCCACCGCGCATTCTGCTGCCACGGAGACGCGGGGGCCAGTTCAAAGTCGCTGGGGGAATCCATCGGGCCTGTCTTTAGCCCGGGCGGGCTCGGAATCTCCGTAAATCAGCTGTGTGCTCCACCTGGACACCGAGGACGTACGAACGTCGCCCCCGAAAACCAACACGGCTGGGCTGGTGGCGAGTAACACGCGTGCGCACGGCTACGGTCACCAACCGCTAGCACAGAGGGGACTGTATTTCACAGCAGTCATCTCCATCCGTCCTTATAAATGTCCCTACATAGGAGTCATGAGGCCACTGTAAACTGAGGCCATTGCTGAAAACTGAATGTCCAGAGCAAAAATGTTCCCGATTCACCTTTTCAACCCAACTGACATAATTCACACTGTATAAAGACACTCCCTGCAATCTCTCTATAATACCTGGTTAATTTCTGAATTCACACAATTTTACTTGTTGTAAATAAACACTGGAGACTTGCAACTTTCATCCTGTTTTAAATGCTCCTCTTCTTTGCTACTATGATGAGGACCCTCCCCATCCCCACAATTCAACCATTCCCTTTTCCCTTTTCCCTTTTCCCAGTCACCCAGACAAGCAACTCTAACATTTCAGTCAAAAGCACCGGCTGTCAGGAGATTTTTTAAAAAGCACAGCCCTTTCAGTGCTGAGTCAGACCCTGAGACAGCAGTTTAGTTGTTAACATGTAGCCAGGAGCTAGCAGTGAATAAGTGGCCTGGCTCTGGACACTGTCCCCCAGCCTGTCAGGGTAGCCCTGGGTCCAGCCCAGAGGCCACACTCCAACAATAGGGGCTCTGTGGCCCGCCAGTCTTCAGTGAGGACGGCCAGAGAGAACTCATTTAAACTTTAAACACAGGTCCAGTGTGGATCTGCAGCATCCGCTGGCTTCCATAACAGTCCTGTATGGGTGTGAATCATCGGAGCGGCTCGCGAGTCTGCATAGACTGGACCGTGAGTGACAAACGGCTGGGCAGGCCACAGCCGGGCGAAGCGGTCGCTGCTTGTTTCTTCGAGGCCGTGATTAAAGGGGAGCCCGCCGGGCCAAGCTGGCGGCGCCCAGATGCGGGCGGTCACGCCTCCGTGCCAAGAGTTTGGGAGGTCCCTTCCAAGGTAGCTCTGGTTGGCTCGAAATGAGGTGGCGGCAGCAGCCCAGAGGCACAGGGACAGGTTTTTAATGTCACCGTGCCGTCAAACTCTCATTGTGCCTGTCCCAAAAAGCTGTGACAAGGGCCAGTTCTGACCACCTGCAGTCGATGGCTTTATCCCCCTGTATTGGAAAACATACTTGGACATAGTGACATACGTATGTCAATCTCTTTGGTTCTGCACACCAGGGCATCACCATTCACCATTCACCACCTTGCTAACTGGGCACCCTCTCGCTAAGCTAACAAAAAAAGGAACAGTCTCAGTGGCTCTGTTCCATCGCCTTCCAAAGCTGGAAAGTAAAATCAATCAGTAGAGCCAAGATAGCTGCAGAAGAGGAGACCCAGATTAACACTTGGGCACAAGAGGCCTGGTGCAAAAAACTGCTCCAAAAACACATTCTTACTGGCTTCTGTTTTATCTGTTTAACAACACACACACATACACACACACACACCACCTATCTTCACACAATTAACCTCAACCTTTAACCTACAAGAACATAGTACGTTTTTGTTTAAAACTTATAGTCTGAAAAAAAAAAAAACTCATAACTTATAGCCTAAAAACAAATACTTGCTTGCATATTGACACCACATTTGCAGAAAACAAACAAAACAAAAAAAAACTGCATTGAGTTTTCGTCTCAGGTCAAAAGGCGCACAAAGTGCAACAAGAATGCATGGGGGCCACATAGAAGAAAAGGTAAAATGCTGGCTTTCACTCAACATCAGTGGAAGTGGAGACGATAAACAGTTTGCCTTTGATGTGAATCATCGGACCAGTTGATGGCATGGAAATGAGAGGACGACTCTCAGGATGATTACTGTCTGTTGCCTAGAGTGCGAGGTCTGTACGAGTTCTGTACGAGGTCTCCCCTAAACCTGGCCATCCCCCTCCCCCCCTCAACTAAGCAAACAGATACTATATGCGTTCAGCCTGACGGGCAGAAGATTTATGCTGCTGAGAAACTTGGGTTAAACCACAAGTAGTCACTAATTCAAGGTGTCTTCCGAGATTAGTGGTTGGCTAATAACACATACAGATTCTGTTGTACGGAGGTAACAGCTGTGTGTTTAAAACGCATTCCCTTCGTGTCCATCTCCTGTAGAGCGGGACTTGCCTGCAGGCAGGGAGAGATCAGAAGAAGCCATGCAGAGGGCCAACTGCACACTTCCTTGAGTGCACAGCATACATGGGCATAATTATTAAATGATCCCTCTACGCACTCTACCACACAGAGACTGTGCGTTTAGAAACGTAAAGCCTGGATACCTGTGGCAGAACAAAAAAAGCAAAGGAAAAGTTTCAGATCGCAAAAGAAAAAAACATAAATACTGAGATACGCTTTGCATGCAGATGGGTGCAGCTCCATCTGCAAGACTAAAATTAAGCTAAATCTGTCACTCAGCAGCTCACTGATAATTACAGGCCCAATACTATTAGTGTAAGGTTTTAGTTCTGGAATGAACCCATTGCCGCAATAATAACACACCTAATAGTGTAATGCTTTTTCTATCTGGTGACTTTTGATTGGGTGTGTAAATTGGGACTCAGGCCTAATTAAATGGAGGCCTGTTTGCGAAATAGCCTATAACACCAGTTACATTCTCTCCCTCTTCGTTACAAGAGGTGGCCATTGATTTGTGTGATTCTGTCACCTTCTGTGGACCCTGGACACTTCTCCTGGGGAACATCATTTTAAGGTCCACTACATCCCATAAGACAATCTCCAAACTCACTGCCACCACAATTATGTTACCCTGATGGATATCCCATTGGAGATTCACTTTCCTCAACCGTAACCCAAAAAAAAAAAACCTATAGGCCTGTCTCTTTTATACTGGCACATCAGCATGTTGGATTATACCATTTCTATTCCACATAGAACAAAATAGTTTTAGAAAAGCTCAAAAATATCATACAATGTAACATTATTAAAACTTAAAAATGCAGGACATCAAAGCATGAAGGGTCATACAGTATGAAAAATATTAAATTTAGCCCAACATGTCCACAGTCCATTGCTTGATTGTACGTCTGGTAGCTACAGTGCTATCAACAAATTATGTCATTTATGAATGACAGTTCACAAACAGTGGGAAATGTTTTAATCTTCACCTCAGAAGGTCTATAATGCACATATTGCACTATTGTTTTACTTGAATATACCTTGTTCTGGATAACTAGCCTACAACCTTCCTGGACTCATAATCAATCCAAGTACAATCCCACCAAATGTGTTAAAATGGCAGTGAATTAATAGCATCCATAATATGAATTGGGATGGAATGTTACGTCATTTTGGGGGCATACGCAAATCTCAATTTTACTGGGCTCTTTTATGCCACATAATTCACAACACTCTGACCCTTTAAGCCACCCATAAAATGCACTCTTGTCAACTTGCAATGCATGCCACATGAATATTTTCAACAGTGGCATATGGTGCTTTGTGATGTGAAACTATTGTATACCTAGATATATCATACTGCTAGTAAGAACTACACCAAACGTACATACATGCAAACCAGCTGCAGGGTGTCTAGCTAAACTCACAACTTGCTATGACAGCAAGCTAAAGGCTAATTACACAACGTAGCTAGCTAATAAACTATTTTGATGTCTGCAGGTTACACGAGTTATACTCAGAGCATTGTCCACGACATATTTATAATGCGCCATTATCGTTGTCCGTATTAGCTACATAAGAAGTGATACAGTGGTAATATAAATTATACATAAGTTAAATGCCTAACGTTACGTTTAGTGCAACATGTGCTGACAAAGTCATTGCATGTCTTGGACCCGTTTAAAAAAAACTAGCCAGTTTAGCGAATCCGTAAACCTCCGGTAGTTCTGGAAGTATTTGAATAAAGATTAACTGAAACAAAAGTCCTTTCTCGTCCCCAGTTTAGGACGGTAATGTTACTGCACTGCATTTCCACTTTTTCGGTAGCCTACACCTACCTGAAGGCAGTTCCGCTGTTTTGTTGTCAGAGGTGATTTTTCGCTTACACCGTGCAGCCAATGAAATGCGCGGTATCATAGAGCACGTGAGGTTGGGTAGGTATGTGCAAAGAGGGTAGGCGGTACGTGTCTCTTCTCGAACGTTTCTTTTCACTTCGCATAAAAAGCACGCATGACTCTGAGTGGTGATAATTATGCATCTAAAATTATTGGCCAATCACAGTGCAGTGCGCACATACAAACTTTTAAACGTCGTACTTCTGCTTTTAGCGCTCAACGATCCAATCAGAAGTGACAATGCCGAATAATGCCCTCCTATCCTACGTCACTTCCAGGAGCACACAGGAAATGTGATGTGGCTGTAAGACTTTCACAATGGTAAGAGATTATAGCAACAGTTTGCATTAGTGCAAACTCATCTAAAGTTTGCTAATAATTGCTTTTTTTAATGAAATAATTCTATTTGTGTTCCCACTTTCATAGGTTTGATTGCGATACAGGACAGTATGTCAGTCAATATCTGCAGCAGGATTTAGCTAAGCTTAGCACCTTGCCTATTCAAGTTAGCTAACGTTATTACCTAATATTAATATGAAAAGCGAACTACTCCAAAAGTAGCTCAATATTGAAAAGTCTTCGTACGTTTTTTAGAGCTAGCAAATGAACAACTTGTTGGTTCAAAACAGTTACTAGCTAAGATTGCCCTCGTGTGCGTGACGTAGCTAATTTTAGCTATTCAGAGTAGTTGCAAATTAAGTTGATGGATAAGCCAGCCTTATTATAAGGTTCGTTGTGATGTTGACTCCCCTGTTCCTAATTTTTTTATTGTTGGTAATGAAAAATAGCTAATTTTGCTATATATTTTAGCTACCTATCTAGTATTTAACGTTATGGCACTGGTATTTTCAGTTGTTTAAGCCTTAACGCTACAGTGACTGAACTGGCTGATAAATTAACAGATCTTCACTCATTCATGTTAACTATTTAGCAAGCATGTATGTAACTTACGCAGAGATGCAATATTCAGTTGCATCCTCTTCATAATTGCTCTGACATGAGCCTGGTTACAGTGACTCACCTGTGTATGCTGTGAGTGCTATTGTAATGGAAGCCACAATGGCGGTTTACCTTTCAGTTCATTGAGTCTGAAATAACTACTGCAGAAATTGCTACTGTTCACAGGGCATGGGTTTTTCATATTATGTAAAGACAGCTTGGCAAATGTGTAGTCTCTCTGGGAAGCTTTTGAGGGAGGAGGGAAATGTGATGCTTCTTGTTGCTCCTGTTCTGGAGGTAGTGCAACCTAAAGATGTGCAGCTTAACGTTATAGGAGCACGGGAGACGGGATGTTTATTGTCTGGTGCAAACTATAAGACAGCTATCAGTCTTTTGATGATGGGGCCTGCTCACTATTCTGTGTGTGTTTGGTCAAAATACTGTCTGACGAGGTCTGTGTTTTTGGCACTATACTAATACAGCTGGTTTTCAGCTAAGGTGGTTTGTTACCAATGCAGTAGTGATTTCAGTGCAAAGACAATGGATGGACACACACACACACACACATATCAGACGTATACAAGTTAATGTTAGGGTGGGTGATGCATAGCAAACTGGGAATATAGTTTGGTATGGGTATGAGGTTGCCTTATGGTTATTGACTGCAGCAGATTAGGCCCCTACGTGTTAGAGGCTATTCTGACATCCTTTTCTTTTGCTGTTGGAAACGTTGAGCGATGTTGCAGTGGCCCATGAAGGTTTGTTCATCACGGAGACTGCAAGTGCATTTTTGAAGTTGATCCACCAGCCTTCAGTTTAGACGTACCGCATGCCAGGAGAGTGACGGGCGTTCAAAACCAGTCATCAAGAGCCGATGACAGATCGCTCGGCTGTCCGGACGTCCGTTCGTCACCAGAAAATCTTTAATGACCGTCCTACCTTCGCCTGCAGCTAGCAGGGGCGTTGAGAGGCCAAGGAGAATGTTTTCGGGGTGAAGTGCATTCTGATGGTTCTGTACTGTGTTTGTCTGTCCCTTATGTGTTTTGTTTTTTTTCAACTTTGTCAAAGGCACCGATCCACAGAAATCCTTCTGACTAAAAGTTCACTATCTTTCTCTATGGCGATCTTACCTGGGAAAGGTCAAGTAACGAACACAAAGCAGCCCATCTACCTGAAGTGATGGTAGTGCCTCTTTTTGCAAACAAGAACAATTAGGCACTGCAAGGCTCTGCTTTTTGACATAAGATAGACGTGTATTCCTGTTCATTATAGGTGCTATATCAGGGCTGTGAGAAGGGAATGGTTTCTCCTGGTTTTGCACACTACGTGGCCCTGTGTATACTTTACTGTGGTTTGGTTGTAGTGCGTCTGTGCACTGTGGTTCAATAAACACACATTACGGTTAAAGGTTTTTGTTTTGATGTTGCGTTTGGTGTTGTTCTAATAATGATACAATGTATTCGCATAGCGCTTTTCAATTCACAGTAAACATTTCACAAAGTTCGATTTCCTTTTTTTTGCAGTCTGCCATTTTCAACTTCCAGAGCCTCCTCGTAGTCATCCTCCTCCTCATCTGCACATGCACCTACGTCCGGTCTCTCACTCACAGCCTGCTGGACAAGAACAAAACAGGGTGGGTACAGGTGCACTGCAATTTCTGTCTGTCTGTCTGTCTGCAGTGCAGAGCCTTCAGGCCAAGAGGGTACCCAAATGTGACCCAGAGTCGTATTCCGGCCTCTTGAAGGACCTACAATTATTACGGATTGGGTATCACCTTAGTAATCCATCTTGGCTCTTCGCTGCTTTCGGAACAGTGGGCCACAACCATAGAACTGTAGCATGCTTGCATATAGTTACATGGAGCTCTGAAGAAAATGCTTCGATATTAAAGAATAAGTAAGCGATGGAAATTGTTTTTTCTTATTAGTTTAGGGGAGCGTTAGAGGAAGCGTTCACCAATTTACGACAGGCCTACTTTTGAACTCGACTGTATGTTGTGCCAGTTTTCATCTGCTTTCTGTCTGCATTTTTCTCTGGAAGACACGTTCCCTCATTAAAAACCTCCCTTAAATGAGCCTACGGAAACGGGATGTCGCTGTGTGTTTAGAAATCTGACGGAGAGGAGGAAATTAAGGGGATTATTCCCGTCCAGCCAACTGAGCCCTACAGACTATCCAAGATGAATGAGACGCGTGTTCCAGTAATGATTTTTAGCACCTTTTCAGGCAGTTATGAACTGTGTTTGCCGTAGTTGTGATGTGCGCACGCTGGATATTAACAGTCTGTTAACAGTCGTGAGCCTTTAGACCCAAAAGCTGTCTCGCAGATTCTGTCCGTATGCCACGTTTTCTCATTCTGGACAGGACCCAGCAGCTGATGTTAAGGCCTCTGCACCATCAGTGGATTTTTGACAGTTGGTCCAGGTGCAGAGGAACACCCTGAGGCGGTTTCCAGTTGAGGTGTTGTATTTTATCCCACTGGCCCCCTGATCGCGGCCATCTTGGCTCCTGGCTGTCCAAGAGGCGCAGCTGCTTTCCGTCTCGGAGTCAGCTCCCCACTGGACACCATTTGCTCGTTTGTACTGTGTCCTTAAATCAGCTGTGACCAGTCATCTGAACAGGTCACCTAATTAGGACTGCCTGCCTGCTATCTGTGAAACGCATGTCCCTGGTAGCTGATGTAGCTGTTTGTTTTTGTACTTGGATGATGAGATTGTAATTGCGATTAACTCCGATTAACGGTTTTCAGCAGTCACACTCCCATCCGGCTTTCTCGCAGAAATAGTCGAGCGTACGGTGGAGTGTCAGAGTTCAATTGCATTTCAATTCAGCAAATTTAAATTAATTCATCAGATAAATAGCCGTAATGTTCCATTTTTCAGTTATGGAAATAAATTTCAGTTCACATCCTGAATTGACTGATTTTCAGTGGAGTTCACTCCAACTCTACACTTATTTACAATGAATATATGAATGGCATATAGAAACAAATACTGGCATCCTCTAACACAGAAATGTCACAAGGGGAGCATAATGTTTGCCTAAATAGTAGTGTAATTTTTATTTTTTATTTTTACATAGCACAAGTTGGTTATTTCCCCTCCACTTGCTGGAACCCTACAGCTTAGACCACAAGCGGACAAGCAGGCTTTTAGGCAGTCCGTACATAATCTGGCCCCGGGGCGAGGATCCCCTCGGTGGAGGGTTTGTGGTTTGTGTGTTCTGAGGGGCGGCTGGGGGTTGAGGATGCTACAGGAAGCGCTGAAGCCTGCAGATCCATCTCCATCAGATAAGCGCGCTCGTGTCCGCCGTGACAATTTCCGGGCGGAGAGGAGACCGCCGCCCCCCGGTGTCGTCTCCCCGGGACGCTCCCGTCACACGCTCGAGGGGGATGCCCACATCTGTACTTTATCAGCTCCCCCCGAACACATCAGCTGCGCCTCCCCCCTTTCAAAAGGCTACAAGTCAAGTCTGTTAGCGTTAGAACCGTGAAACTACCCTGCCTAATTCAACCTGTTAAGCGCCTGCAATTTTATTTATGTATTTGGCTAAGATCATCCACTGGACGGTGCTATAGCCGGTTTATTATCGCAGTGTATATGGAGCGGAATGCAGCGAGGCCGGCACATGGCCTGCAGCGGCCAATCAGAAGGGAGATGGGTTTCACCAGATAGCAGAGCTCTTAACCGTGACTCTTTCTGCAGCACCCATTCTCTTATGCTTTCTCTTATCTTTTGTTAACTGCTTATTGGTCGGGAAATGAGTGTAGTCCCACATTGGGTAACATTGTTACCTGGATGTTTTGAGCGTTTTATTTTTCACAGGGCCTCTGTATCGTGGCTTGTACTAGAAGCTGTACTTGGACTCTTCCTCAGAAAAGCCATTGTGTCTTTGTGTAAAAAGATTTTCTGTTCAACAGAAGACATAGTGAAGAAGGCGTGATGCCCAAAAATATTTAGTATTTTGTATCAGACTTTCTTTATAGTTTTTCTTCCCCACCAAAATTTTTTGACTTTGAATATGGAGTAGAGCTTAGCCCATTCTTTAAGCTGTAGATATATTTTTTTTTAAGCTAGTATTCATATGAATAATGTAGCCAGAGTCAAGGGATTGGATTCTGGCAACTCCCACAAATCAATGTGGATTGTAACACAAGGTACTTGGCTTGGTGGCCTGAGAACAGAAGTTGAATTTCTTGTGAGAGTGAAAAAATATAAGGACTCAAGGGTCATTTATATTGTAGAGGTACATCATAAACTGTCTGCAGAAAAATTAAAACGGTGTTCCATAGAGTAGCTCAAGAGACTTTCTCTCGAATCTGACTTGTTGGTTTCTACGGCAGCGCAACCTTAACACCAGACTCCCCGTAGAATTCTGGAAAATTGTGGGAAATGGCGATTTTATGTATATAAAATTAAGATGTCTGTGCATAAGCCACTGAATTCCACTTTCTTTCTCATGGTCTGTCTCTCTGTTTTGCGGACATGCTTCCAGTGTCCCCACCTCACCGCCTGTTTTCGCCTGGAGCCACACGGCACCCGGTTACTGTCGCCTGGAGCCACACGGCACCTGGTTACTGTGGGCTGCCACTAGGGGGCAGAGCGGGGGAGAGGTGGTCTTGGTGATGGAGAGGCTATGTACTACCACGGGGAGACTAGCACACTCGGCTTCCCATTGCTCTGCTGAGCTAGCCAGTGGCAGCAAACGGGCAGGCAGTCACATCACACCACACTGTGGACTAGCCACAGCCCACACGTGGATCTGTATCACTCTTTCAGTGTTACATTGAGTTCAAATGGCTTACTGAAGGCATGCCCTTTGATAAGTCTTCTGCAAAATAGATAATTGCAAAGAGTAAATTTGAATGAATTTGTCCGTTTTGTTTTGGCTGAGGGTAATGTGAAGTGATCTCTAATAGTGTTATTCAATAAACTGGGAATATCCTTTTTAAATGTTTTTTTTCTTCTTGCTTGCAGGATTTTTGGAATATTCTGGAAATGTGCAAGAATAGGTAAGCTGTGAAACGGACTGTGTGTGTACTTATTTCACATTATGGGGGCCCAGTTCTCCCCCCTGTCCCCAAAGCACCACATTCCTGCTAGCCCAAGCCATTAAATATATGAGAATCTGGAAGTGTGCAACTCCATTACCATCTAATTAAGACAAATTTCCTCACGGGTAGGGAGGTGATGATATGGCATGGCCACCGTGTGTAAACTTCTTAGCGGTAAAGAAAATGGCTGACTGACAAAGTGACGGTTTGTAGCGCAGATGAATAACATGTCTACATAAATACATGATTATAGACGTTGTTAGGCCCAATAGTGTTCGTGTTCGAGAAACGTTCTGTCTGTTCTGTGCTTGGTCGCAGGCGAAAGGAAGAGTCCGTACGTGGCCTGCTGCTGCATCATCATGGCCGTTCACATCCTGTTTGCGCAGTAGCTCGGCGTAACGGAACGGAGGCGAGCGATTTTTGGCAAGGAAGACGACGAGGTCCAACGACGGCTACTACGACGACATCCGAGAACTCTGTCGCAGAGGGGGCGTATCATCAACGTAACGGGCGGTTCCAATCAAATCTGCCGCGGCACCGAGTTTGGGGTCGTGGCCAGGGCCGAAAGGTTGACGATCGGACTGCGGAGTGCACAAATGCGCAGTTGTTCATAGCGTCAAGCCTGTGGAGCTTTCCAGAAACACAATGTGGAGAATAGCGGCTCCCCCGTAACGTAGCCCTCGGCATAGGCGCCTCCGTTTCCAGAACCGCCACCTGCCCAGTGTCGATAGCGTGCGTTTTCGAGGGCTGCAGCATTTTAAAATGTCATGTTTTCTCTTTTTTTTTTTGTCGTCGTTGTTTTCTATCATTTAAATGCCTTGTCAAACACCAAATTGCGGAAAATTTGTCCCATCTGTTTGTTTGAAGCCATCACGCCTCACACGCTGCGAGCTGCGAGTGGTCTCTACAGAAGGGAGCTCAGCATGCGCCTTTCCTCTGACAGACTGAAGTTGTACAAACGGTCTGAAAAGTTTCAGTAAGCTGGCTGACCAGCTGCTATTGCAAATCCATTGAAAGATTTATGAAAAATAAATTATGTTTTTGAATCGGTTTGAATCAGAAATCAGTTTGATTGTTTGCTGGTAAGTCATTTCAAACTTTCACTTTTCAAAAGTAATTTAAAAAATTTTGGCCAGGGAGAAAAATTCCCACATTGAAACCGTCTCTAAACTATCTATAGATGTTCGGTATTACAGGATTTGTGTTAAAATAAATAATAAAGAACATCAATTGGAAAAACTGCTCAACATGGTCTACAATCACAAAATCATGTTTATTTATACACTGCTATGTTCAGGTGAAAGAAAATTATGTGTAAGCAATGAATCAAGTATTTACCAGACAAATTTATATGTTCATCTGTTAATTTAAAAGGTAGTCCCTTGCATGCTTTTTAGGGTACCAACAGAAGCGTGATATTTTTCAGCAGGAATCTGGTGAAGCTTCCAAAGTTTGGTTCTAGTCTCTGCCATTTAACCTTGGGGGGAAAAAAAGGGATCTAATTTTACTGATCCATCTATATGTAGAAACGTATTGGAATTTATAGGCGCGGTGGGTATTTTAAAATGTATTCACGAAAAGCTTCTTACAGATGTCCTTATGTCATTTACTCTTATTGGTTCTTGCTAGTGCCAAGGTGCAAGGGTTAAGATGAATCTTAATTTGATCGAGTGTTTAAATCTAACCGTTAATTGGAAAAATTTGAACTCTTGAAGTCTTGTAAAGAAAGGTGCACTGTTCTTAAGCAAGTGAAGGCGATCGCATCTGTGAGCTTAGCCTCGTTTAGCGTCAGGAGGCGTTCACAGAGAAAGGTCAACAATCGTGTGTGTGAAAGAGACCCCACCGTGCTCTCCTTGCAAAAACACCTACAGCACCAGCGGTCTTCCTCTGTGAGTTGGCTTTGTACATCTGTAATGGCTCCAGATGTGAATGCCCCCCCCCCCCCCTCCCTTTTTAATGACTCGTTTATAGCAGACGGGAGGACATAAATTGTGCAACATTGACGGCTCTATGGGGGGTGCCAAAGCCCCGTGTTAAAAGCATAAGCGGTGACGGATGGAAGGACTGTAACCGGCCGGGGCCCCGTACCCCCCTGGCCCCTGTGATCGCTCGGGGTAAAGCCGCCTTTTTGGGTGAAATGAGGCCAGGGCCGTGTGTATGAAGCACCGTTTGGCCCCAGGGCTTCTGGGAATAGACTGGTAAGGCTTTCTTTCTGTATCGTGCGCTCCGTTGTGTGCCGGACAAATGCAATTCCAGCACAAGAGGTGGCTATGGCTGCAAAGCTCTTGAGGTACACCTCCAGCCATGGGGCAATTCCCCACAGTGCTGATGTGCAGTAATGACTAGCTGTCAGTGTGAACCCTAAAACCTCATTCTAGTCCTAGGAGTTCCCTTAAATATCTGATTTTCCAATTAAAAATTAAATAAAGGAAAATGCAAAGTAATGTGTTTGGAGTAATTTATTTTCTTGAAAGTATTTCTCTGAAAAAAAATACAAATATATAAGACTGCAGTGTTACAACCCACTTCCAAAAATTTGGATCATCTGAAATCAAAGACCAAGCCATGCCCTAACTTTTTTCCAAGCTCCTAAACACACCCCTAATCTCGCCTCAACCCTAACACTTATGCTGAATCCAAATGTCCTGTCTTCATTGCACTTGCAGACTGGTGGACTTAACGGGCGTATTCCGTGAAGTCCGGAGCAACTAAGGCTCCCCAATTGTACAATTTGTCAATTGGGACTTCCAGAGAGTCCGCTTGGATGCAGACTTTGCCAGTGGAATTACCCAAAATTCATAGCAGTAAGGATGTGACGATATAAAAGACATCAAAAAAACTGCCAAAAAAATAATTTTAAAAGCATGGCTGTAGAACAACCAATGAAGGTCTTCCAATAGAAGTAATACACAATTCATATAGCCTAAATGTATACATATTTGCAGACATTTATTTTTTTATTTTAAATTCATAAGGTTGCATCCATGGCAACAAGTGAGGTGAAGTCATGTCTCATTAGCTCATTTTATACCCTCGCAGCCATGCGTCCTTGCAGACGTAATGATGCTGATACGTCACAGTACGTAAGACCAAAATCTGCTTCGGCCGAGTCCGCTAGTCTGGCGTGTGGACATTTGGGTTCAGCACTACTCTTTTTCTAACCCTAGCCAAACCCGAAGATGAACCCTAAAACCTACTTATAGCCCTAGGAATGATCTTAAATATCTGATTTTATTCAATTAAAACTGATGAAAAGGAACCCTGGTCTTGTGTCAACCCTAACCGTTACCATTTTCCTTACCCTAACCGTGACCCTAGCCTTACCCTATCCTGATCCCTAAATCCTAATTCTCGCCCTAGCTGTTCTCTTGAATATCAGATTTTTTCAATTAAAATTGATGAAAAACAACCCTCATCTTGCCTCAACCCTTACGCATACTGTTGTCCTAGCCTATAGACTAGCCCCTCTTATTCATCCAAAATCTCTAACCCAAAATGGACTGTTTGGTTTAAGCCGTTCTGGGTGAGTTGGCTTGTCCAACCACTGTGGTCAAAGCTTGGCAAAGAAGGAAAGAAAAAAAAAGCGTGAACACTATTGGTTTAAAAGGGGAGAAAGACTATGTAAAAAAACTACTGCATGAATTTAGTCCAACAGTTGTCCAACTTGTCCCATTCCTGTATTTAAGGGTCGTGGGATATAAAACAAAAGCCAGAAGTGTGTATAGCAGAGAAGGGTCTGTCCTTCCTGTCTTCAGTGCACAGGAACAAAAGGTGGTTTCACAAGGAAGGGCAGGTAAATCACACAGTCGTTTCAGAGGCCAGTGGGGATTCAGCCATGACTGCAGTGTTCTCCAAGAACAGAAAATGGGACAAACCTCAACTGCACTCCCCACGTCCTGCACACCATTGCACGTGGACTAAATGTGCACACACACACACACACACACACACACACACACACATGGCAAATGCATACTGAGCTTTTCTCCATGATGGGGAAATGTAGTGACACTCAGCTGATGGCACCATGCCAGATAGGATGCAAGATGATGTTTAGGTTTTGTATTGGATGTCAATCTGCAGCATGCCAAAAAATAAGTCGGCACCAGATTGGTTTCTCTTGGCAGATCTCTGGTACCTTCAAGGTTGCCATTGTACTATCTTAGACTGTAAAATTTACAACCCACTTGATTATTTACTGTGTTAGATCCCTCATTACATTATGTTACCATCCATTCTATCTAGTTTAAACCGGGCCGGCCAGCGAAGGATGGGCTTCCCCTCTTTAGCCTGGTTCCTTCCGAGATGTCTTCCAATCAGGGAGTTTTTTCTCGCCACTCTTTGAGCGTTTTTTTTCTTACTGGACATTTTTTTTACCTCGTTTGCTGTTTGGGGGTTCTGGTTTTTGCCCAATTCTCCTTCTGTTTCTCTGTACAGCGTTTTTGCAACAGTTCTCTGTAAAAAGCGCTATACAAAATAAATAGAATTCAATTGAATTGCATTGCCCTTACAAAGCTGTCAAAGTCAAACAGGCCATTGCCATCAATCAGAGAAAGTTGAGCCATTAGACATTTCACATTAGAGAATACCACTTTGACTAAATTATATTAAGTGCGATAAACGATGTGCAATAAACGATGGACCAAATTGTACCCTACAAGCTTAAGCTTGTTCTTTTTATTTATTACGCATATGGTCTGTACTGTAGCTCATAAAAAAGTTTAAATGTTCAAACGTTATTCCCATGGTCCTAGAACAAGAAACCTGTGGATTCTATGAAGATGGAGGAGCCCAACAAACATGTACAGCCCCGTTCTCCCAAGGCTAATAAGACGTGTGGAAATAAGCAGTAGAGTACTGTAGGGGTTTGGGAACTTGACTTCCAGCAAGAAGCTTCCAGGTGTTAATTTATGATGGGACGTTGTAGATGTAGTCTTTGGCACAGCACCTGAACTGCTCCAGTAAATATCCAGCTATTTAAATAGTATGGTAGAACATGACAGGAGTAGACCTCTTCACCTTTATCTTCATAAAGGCCTCATAGAGTATACATAGCACCTTTATGCGCATTGAGTTACGGCTTTATAAAGCATTAATAAATTGCTACAGTGCTTCAGGACAGTAGGTGAGTGATTGTACGATGTAAAAAGGTAAGCGAGAGAACGCACTAATGCTATGTTAATGACGGTGTTATGTAGACTTCATGTTTCTTCATGTTTTCATTGCCTGACGATGTACAGCCAACCTTGCTGCGATGAGCATGTGGTACATTCAGTAGCTAAAGACTTCCCAGCAGAGGGTCTACTCTGCCCCAGTTGTGCAGGGCTCAGTTTGCTTAGTTACTTCCTCATAGAGTAGCTGGCCGAAGTAAGAGGCTTTATACATGCTGAGACCTTGCTTGACGGCCTTGTTTGAACTGCAGCACAGACTGTACTTTTACCTGAAGAACTTTTTTGATTCAGGGATTAGCTTTTTTTTGGACATACCATAAGAACACAGGCATAAGCTCATAGTCGTGGCCCATTCTGAGAAAATGTACCAATAGCTTAGCATCTACATTCAATGTAGTGAAGGTAAGAGTCCTCCCCTGTATAGTGTTCCAATCGCCTGGATTTGCTAATTAGCACAATTCTTCAGACAGGAGGTAGGACTAATTGGTGAAATCAGCTGTCTTGAGTTCATAGGTGGAAGAAACGCATGGCAGGACTTGTACTTTGTGACCCCTGGATTTTCCACCTCTGGTCAACAGTGAAAGTTTTTGAAGAGATCAATAAGTGAAGATAACAGCAGTACAGTGTTGTTGGACATATAATGTCCTGTGATTGATTTTTAAATCCCCCCCACCCTTTCTTTTTCGCTCCAGTGTGGATCCCCGTCATGGTCACGCTGCATGCTCATCGCAACCTCTGCTGTAAATATGGGGGGGAAATACAGATGAGCCTGTGCTCTTCTTCAAAGTGTGTAATGGCAGCCGTTCCTAACGCATGGCAGCTTCACAGGTCTCGCACAGACATGAGCTGGAGGAATCGGCAGGCGTCCAATCAACCGAGGGTGACCGGTGTGCAGTGAGAAACCCTCTCGTCTATTGTCCTGCGGGGCTGCTGACCACAGATTCCAGATTCCATACCAGACCGTAGGGCCCATCCATGCACTATAACAATGCCCCAGGCATTTCTCTTCTATTATAAATCGCGGTGAGTTAATATGTGTGGGGAGTAAAGCTTCATGGGTTTTCTGTCACCACAGAAAAAACGTGAACATTTGGCACCCCTGTTATTCCTTATGGCACACTACGGACATCCCCAGACATGGCTGCTTAGTTATACACACCTGGGTGAGATGGTGCAGACAGGTGATTCCTCTGTTATTGCCCTGAGCTCTGAATGCACAGCAGTGCCTTTCACTGATGCTACACAATCCTGTTTCCTAGCAATGGTGGGAATCATAGAATCATTACAAAAAAACTCCACGTGAAATAGAAAACATGTTGTGCCTTTTGTGGGAACACAGTTTGCATTGAAGTGGATCTGTAGTTCCCTCTTAAAATACTTCCACTTAAAAGGTTCTTGTGACACGTATTACATGTTTTATTTTTTTATTTTTTGAGTCCTCGGTTGAACTATGATTTTTCTAGGGGGGTGTCATCACAGAAGCCTTAGCATTTGTGCTAATTATCAGCTGGGGAAAAATAGGCAACAGAAAGTCTGACACAGCACTGACACAGACCCACAACATGAGAGCCAAAGCAAATCTTTCCCCCAAACACAATTTGTTTTCAATGATAAAACAGGATCATAACCGCCAATGAAAAAAAAAGGAAAGTGGCGACAAACTAAAATAAAAAAATGCTGAAACTTAATTTCAAGCAAACATCATCTCAGCTAGTCTAACATTGTTCCATTATATGCATTTCTTATCGAAAACATTGACCTGATCATGATTAAAATACAATGTTTATGACTTTATTTTGCTCTCATGCGCTGCTTACCATAGCAATATATGTAATGACTTCTGTTAAGTAATTTGGACATCCGTACATGTAGCCAGGCCCGGTATTCTGACTGTAGGCCAAATTATGCCGGCAGGTATCTGGCAGAGGTTTGATATAAACACTGTCAAGGTGAGCTGAGTTCAACTGCTATGTTTATTTGTGTTGTTTGCTATGCTATTTATAGACAAGTTGAACCCCACAGTGTCCAGTCCAGACTAAGATATCCAGACTAAGATACTGACTGTTCTGTGGTCTAAGAAGGCTGAACTATCAATTTGAAAACATTTTAAAAATAGCCAATACCTCCAGAAAAGAAAGCTACACCCTTGAAAGCATAAGCAAATACATGAAGCTCTCCAGGCTGTGGGTAATATATTTTATTTGGCAGGACTGAATTCACACACTGTTTTGCCAAAGGGAAATGAGCTGAGAAGAGGGAGATAAACATGTTATTTTCCCCTCTCGAATGTTGCAATATGTCCCCAAGTCACAAATACTCATAATTTACACCAATTCTCTCACCATGCCAATAGTGGGTCTCAGTGAAGCCAGGCTGTGCTCTTGATTCCTGACCTCTATATCAACTGAAAGTGAGTGATTGTAAAATCAGATCATGATATTGATGAATAATTGATTCATTTTAAGGACTCCCCAAGACACTCAAACATGATCTGATATTCATGTAAATCACATTGATCTAGGTATGCCTTCACAACAAGATACAATGGGGTTACAACGGGATCATAATATTGTTATTATATTGATGAATTATTAATTTATTGTTAAGTCTCAAATATCCCCCCAAAATAATGTGCTGATATCTTGCTGTTAGTCATGTAGATGATTTAATCAGAATGTGTGTGATTGCAATTGGTGCTTTATATAGTACCTGCTATTATATGTTCAATAATAGCTTATTGACTATGATGTATAAATCTGAAACCGAATCGTCACACGAGCAGGGACATAATTCACTAGGATGTTTTGTCTTGACTACGCAGGTATGATTGTCTTGGCTACCTTCATAGTGGTCCACTCTTGAAAGTGAAAAACATGATATGTGACTAATACTGATTCAGTTGAATACCTCATTGGTCCTGCTTAGTCTCTGATAAAGAAGTTTGTTTTTGACTAAAAAAGGAAATCTTATTGCATTAAATATGTAACAATATAGACAAGTATTGCCTTAATATTTCTGTGGTTGAGATCAAATCCAGACAGTTTTATGGTTCCCTATCCTGTCTTTTGGAGATTTACCACAGATTTTTGGCAACATCATAAACAAAAAAAACATGCAGATGGTCCTGTCTCTCAGTGAAGCCTACAGAGACTCTGTAGCTAACTGCCTGTCTGCTGCTGCTGCTGCTGAAGGGCCACGCCCTTTCCAATGTCACTGTTAGAGAACAGAAGGGTTGAGGACAGAGAAGAAGAAAGAAGAGAAAAGACGTGAGAGAAAGAGAGGAAGAAGAGCGTATCATCTTCAGCCCGTGTGTATGGCACTTTCTTCATTGTGATCTGGAGAAGCCTCTCCGCTGCAAGCCGTTAGATTATGCAGCCCTCACCACACAAAGTCACCCGACTTCTCTAAAATCCACCGTCATGTGGAAATTAAGATTTAACAGATGATCTCCCAACACTGTCTCCCAAATCTGGGCACTGCAACAGTAGAGCTCCCGGTGTACCATGCAAATAGCCATTTCTGCTATTGTTTATAAGGGTACGCACAACGTAACTACTTTATCTAATGCACCAATGACTATGAAAACAGCTCTGTTATTACAACAGATGGCAGTTTGGCTTGGCAGCACACTGCATTATGGCCCTTAGTCTGGCAGAGAACGATCATCGATTTGAGTGTGTGTGTGTGTGTGCATGTGTGGGCATAATTATGTGTGTATGTGTGGGCATAATTATGTGTGTGCTTGTGTATTTGTGCATATGTGTGCATTAATAGAGACCTGGTGGACTCACATTACTTTAACGGGCCCTGGTAAATGCTGACCGCACTAACGCACATTTGAAGTAAAAGTGATAGAGGCTCTCTCATGTTTCATCTCACAGTGTTCCCCATACCAGGGCACCCCTCTGTTGCCTTTGAAGGTACTTTGAAGATCCTATAATGCGGAAACCCTTATATTCTGGCCCTAATGACTGTGAACCCACGCAGGAGGTAACAAGCCCTTCCCATTCGCAGAGGGAGAAGCCCCACCTGTCAGTGTCCTACCGCGCCCCTGAGTCAGGAATAACCAGCTCAGGATGAGTCGGAAGAGCAGAGAGCCCCGTCCCAAAAAAAAGAAGCATAAAACCGCCGTCCGGACTCTTCAAAGTGTCCTCTCTCTCTGGTGGGACACGGGTCACCTAAACTCTTTGATGTGCTGCTTCATTATCAGTTCTGGGGGAACATTTTACAACTTTGGCATAACAAGTCTGAGCTGAAATGTGTTGTGCTATGAGAACATCATGTTAACTTGTATGATCACTTTAAACATAGTGTACATGCCTATAAGAGCTTCAGCCACATGCATACAGTATGGTCTAGCAGTTTCTCAGCCTAACACTCTGTCACATATGTGTTTCATGTTATAATGTGCTAAATACCCTTTTTCTCACAGCGTATGGCATGCTCTCTGACATCGTAGACTCGTGACTTAAAACCATGCGAATGATTGACATTTTACATCTGTACAACAACCGCTTTCATTCACCAATAATAAATGATAGAGATTCAAATTTCAAAGGCCTATTTTAAGAGGCTTTGTGAGTGTTTCCACCATTTTCAAATGCCTCCTTGTTGAGTTCCTCTTAATGATGGACACCTGACAAAGGTCACTAGAGCCCGCCCCCTTTTCTGGCCTCACTCACCTCTGCTCTTACCCCAGGGGGGAAAAAATCCAAATAAAGTTGGCAACAAGCAGCTAAGGATTTCTGGTGTCAATTAAGTACAGGATTTATTGATATACACTCACGGGGGCCTGCGCTTGGGTTTCTATAAATATGAGATGAAAGGCTAATGGCAGTGATGGTCTTTAATGGGCCCAATAAGGTGTCTCGTTGTGCCCATATTTATGCAGCAGGTGTGGTGAGTGTTGACAGGCTTGACTGGGTTTCATCTGGGAAGGGTTTTAGACCAGGTTTTAAACAGGTTAAACAAGGGCGGGTATTAAATGCACAAATTTTGAATGGGTAGGGCAGATCCTAGATAGGTTGTTCGCAGGCAGCATATTCAATCATCAGTTACTTGATGATTATTATTATTATTATTGTTGTTGTTGTAAAATCATGTACTTTCTCCTTCAGCATTAAAGAGGAATTATTATTATTTCTTATTATTACACGGAAAAACCTGATTAAAAAAACCTGATTAAAATGAGCTCCCAGCCAACTTTCTACTTATAGTGAGAGCAGAAATATAGCCCCAAACTACTGTGCATGTACCAGGTACCTGCTTTACTGTGAACTACAACGACCAAGAGCACTTACAGTTTATGGGCGGTGTCAGACAACACCAGTGACAGCTACTCCTGGACTGGGCATTTTGCTGCTATCCTGCAGCGTCTCTTCGAGAAAGGCCACGTTACTCGCTGGCAAGTTGGCCACTAATGTAACATTATTATTGAAATACATACCACCACCATTAGCTAGAGTCTCCAAAAGAATGGGGGAAATACGGCCATTAATTTAAGAAAACACAGCCCTTCATTTATCTATGTTTTGTATCATGAAAACATTAGCCAGCCTAGCCATAGGTCTGGGACACTTAGGGTACTAATTTCTCACCCTGGTCTTCTAACGGAAAATAAAATGTAATAAAATGCCCTTCCAATGAGTTCCATGTCGGAAATCGGAAACCCTTGGTTAACAACAGCTAATGGACACTAGCCCAGAAAATTACATCGTTAACATCGCTTCTGTAATTGAATGTTCAAAGCAAAACCATTCGATTATGATCACCTCGCTAATGTTAGTCTAATTTTTATGGTCGGAAGATGTCAGGGAATGATACCGAAGTTGTAGTTGTAGCCTATCATTTGTCCACTCTGTAACCGACAGCACTCAATGTCATTTTAGTAATGGCCAAAATAGCAACGATAGCTAGCTTGATCGACAACGTGTTCCTGCTCAGAACAGTGACAGACGCAGCGATGTTTCCTCCCTCGCTGGCTCTGCCTACGTGCCTATGTAATTTACACGCCCACTCGACGCCACTGTAGTCTTTCAAAAACGAGAAAGTGGTAGAGGTAATGATGTATACCTCTCTCAAAATTTCGACTTTATATTCCAATATTTCAGTACAGGAGTTTTTTTTGGCCAGCCACAAAGAGAGACTTAATTAGTTGCGCCTTGATCTGTTAAATGTTGTTTTCGGTGAATTACCCTTTACTAGATCATTTTTAGTTTAAGGACTAAAAAAGGACTTTTATGATATAGTGTAACTTTGATTGTTCAGCCTTGTTCAGGGCCATTTTGCAGTCTTGTGCCTTAAATACTACAGACACATGATTACTCATTATCGCAGAGAACCCAACTACTGTATTTTATTGTTTATATCAGCGTACACAATCATCCCTACATATGAAAAATACAGAATTTTAAATGCCACTAGACTGTACATAGGCCAGTATATTGGAACCATTCATGTTCATGCTAATTAATGACAGCTGCCATTGGAAAAATCCCATTTCCTTTCTTTGCAATTCATGTGAAGTGGTTATTTGGGTTCAGAGAGAGAGAGAGAGAGAGAGAGAGAGAGAGAGAGAGAGCAAGAGAGAAAGAGAAAGTCTGTGTTCACATTTTTTCACTGCTGAGGAGCCCTTGAATGGCATTAAAGCAGCTCATCCACGGGGGCCCGGATGTCTGGGAGTTTATTATTGGCCGAGTTGTCTTTATTTCCACTTCCCACGTTAGAACGGGTCTGCTACGGAGTTCACCAGGGGCCCCAGCTGAAACCCTACACACCTTGTGACAAACGAGACAAAAACGTACAAGTGTGTGATCCTCGTCAGGGAGAGCGAGAGCGCCGCTCCCACGTCAGAGAGCAGCGACTGAAAGTCATTAATGTGTGGAAGCGCTGTGAAGTTTTCCCTCGCGGCTGAAACGGAAGGTCTGCGGTTTATGCTCTCCGAGGGCGGCCAGCTACTCTTCGCTGCCCCACTAAACCTGGAGCCGTAAAGAGAGGGTAAAAAAGGACACGTACAGACCTGTAAAATATTCCCTACTTTCTACTGCAATGGGAAGAGCATGTAAGGACTACGAGGGGTCTATGAGAGGCCATAGTCACTATGGTCTTCTTCAATTAATATATAAAGGATTCCTATAATAAATGATTGCCATTATATACCACTTTTTAATAATTAAAAAAAAATTACTTTATTGTGATAGGAAATTCTCATCAACCAGCACTAACATGTAGCAAAAAAAATGTAACAAACAAAAAAAAAAACACGGTATACATACATCTTACATACTGCATATGTGTATATTTATGTATTTGTGTGTGTATGATGCTTTTTATTGCTGGTATACAGTATATAGCTATATACCTGAATAACTGTACCAGTAGGCACGCTATGCATCAGCTGGTTTGGAGATGGAGGACTTTATTTAGCCAATTGAACTGGGAGATGTTTAGCTGGCCAAAAAGGGCAATTGAGACAAATTGAGAATTAGGCTGTAACACTGGATATCTCTCTATTCTATTAGGACTACAGTTTTTGAGCCAGGTTACATCCAAAACACAGTGTATCCGTGTCGTTGTGCTGGCGCATCGCCTTTTCTGCTTGTCACAGTTTCCCCTCACTGGCCCACAAATAGCTCTTCTAGTAGTCACCTGATTTCTCCAGATCTTCCTTTGATGTACTGACCAATCCCAGGCCCAGTCAGCTTCAGCGCTATGGTAGGACTGAACTACAGGGCAATACAAAAAAAGTTACAGTTAAAATCCTGTGGAGCTTTTTTTGAAAAAATGGGAGTGTCAACCCTGGTGTCCCAGTCATATTTTTACAGAACCACCCTGCTCCATCCGATTGGCTACATGAACCTTTGCATCCATGACCTACTCTACTTCACCAAGTTGTTACAGCAAATGGGAATTCAGTTCTCAGTTGACTTACAACAAAAGTAAAAATAAAATTCAATAAGACGTCCAGGACGTCAACCACACCAGCAACCTTCATGTGATAGACTGCTTACTGCTATTCATGTATCAAAGCAAGAATAAAATTGGCAAAATAAATGAGGGCATGGTAAGGTCAAGGTGGTCAGATTTATAGATGCTGTTTTCCGGTCCGGATTTCACAGCTACCATACTTCTCTTTGCAAAGAGTGCCACAAAAACTTTACCTACAGCAAAAGTCAGGACTTTGTCTTGCCTGACTTGCCTGTCTCTCAACAAGGGTACTTCTTACAGTGCGTTGGCCTTACCCACCACGGCAGATGGAGAAAAGCGCCATCTAATGTTGTGATGCGACTCGTTCCAAACATGGCAACTTGCTTTCCAAAGAACGATCAGGTTCAAGGTAAACTTCACATTTGACATTTTTTATAAGCATGCTGCAAGACATTATATCAACATTACTCTGTATTTCAAAGAAACATACATGTGTAAATTGTTCGGTTTCTACTTAACTGGTTTATACTAGTTGCTAATGAATATAATCTTATCTAAGGAATTGTAGAACTTCTGTGTGAACATCTACTAAAGGTTGTAGATGACACACATATGTTTGGTAGTGTGAGAGGCTCCTTGGATTGTTATTGGTAAAGATAATCTATTCTGGGACCTCTGCACAGTTTCTGAAAGTAACTTTCATGTTTCCAAGAATTATAAATGTTTCCAGTCAGGCCCTTGAGATAGACAGCTCAGTCCAACGGGCCCTGAGCCAGAGCTAGTCAGAAACAGTGCTGCTGAAACAGATGGATGGGGTGATGGTTTCTTCCTAACACTTTCTTTCTCATCTGACGAAACATCCATAGTAGACATGCCAACAAGAACTACAGCAACATTTAATCATCAGATCAACATGCCACCATCTTTCCCTTACTTCTGACCAACAACCTGCATCACCTTATTGGCTGATGCCCATATAATGAGTTTAATGATATGAAATCTTGACTAAGGTGCTTTACCTCAAGTTCTTTAGTAAAATTCTAACTATAAATCTATTTGCAAAATGGCAGTTATAAAATGTATATTTTATTTCTGAGATGAGGTTAACTAAGCAAACAAATATGTCAAATTATGATGTTTCTTTGAAGCTCTACATTGCTTCATATGTGACAAAGGTAAATATGACTATTCAGGGAGTCTATAGCTTCACCTTAACCAACATAAGTTTCTCCCCTGAAAGAGAGAACTTTCCCTGCATAAATCAGTCTGGCTTTCCATATATTCCCACAGACACACTGCCAAAATATAATGATTTTTGGTTTTCCTCAGGAAGTTTGAGCCATCTGTCCTTCCTCCCGGCAGGATCTTACCCCAAATTCCCAAATTAGAAAAATGAAGCTCTTTCCTCGATTGAATTCTCGGCTCTCTCTCTCACACATAAACCACACTGTTTACATGCAGAAATGTTCTATTTTCTGCCACAGAGCTCTCTCTCTCTCTCTCTATTTCTCTCTCTCTCTCTCTCTCTCTCTCTCTCTTTTTCTCATTCTCTCTCTCATGCATTATGCTGCTTATTACATTTTTCTTAACACAGATTTAAAACTCAGTCCTTCAGAGTAAAGCATATATTAATATTTAATTTATATATGATTCACACCCGATGTTATTCAGTAAATATGAGAATAAATAATCAAACATTTTGGCATACAGCATTCATTACAGAAATGACAGACTTCTATATCTTAACTCTGAAGCATTACTGCAGGTGTATGGGTTGATTTGAGAGGCAATTTTCTCTTCAACCTATACAACTTAATATGTCCTCCTGTTAGAGTCTTGCTGCTCTTAAACACCCACAAATCAGAGGAATACCTGTCTTCTAACCATTCCTCAACATTGAGGTAATGTACATTTAATGTACTGTCACACTGATTCCGCACTGTCTGTGCACTTACTCAACAGAGCTGGGGTCAATTCAATTTCAATTAAGTCAAAATAATTTTTTTAATTAAATTCAATCGATGAATTGAAATATCGTCAATGCCATTTTTCAATTTGTGAATTGAATAAAATGTCTTGAATTGACCCTGGCCTGTTCATCAGTGTCATTCCCAGAGGCAGGACTGAAGTCTTGTTGTCCCCTCTACATACGGGTTAACTGTGGTTTTCTGCTGTCACATTCAGAAATGGCCAAAACTAAATAGACTCGCTGGATTGAGAACATGTGCAAGAAAAAACTATTTGATGGGATATGCTCTCAAAGTGAATGTCTCCAATTCTGCCGGACGAAGCCGACCCTTCCCGCAGGTAAGCGTGCCTCCCTACACACCACACGCAATACACACTATCACTCACCCCACACGCAATACACACTATCACTCACCCCACACGTAGACATACTGTGCTCGTTAGGCTTTACTTAGGCTACTACAAAAGGGCACACACACACATACACACACACACACACACACACACACACACTCGTGATCACCCCTTCAATAGTCCACCTCGGGGGCTGTCGCCTGCCCGGCCCCACAATGCTTACGGGGGGAAGGCCCACACACAGACAGACACGGCGGTATTCACATTCATACAATAACCAAACTATCATTCCACGCCACAAAAAAGCAACATTAAACACGTAAAGAATAAGTGTTGTGGAGTCATACCCACACTGCAACCCTGGGAGGACTACCACAATTAAGAAATATAAAAAAACTAAAATAAACACAAGCCGTCCAGCCAAAATAATCACACAAACACAAATACACAACAGGACAGCTTTTATCATCCTTGATGGTCGCCAACGAGGATTCCGACTGTCCACCCCCGGCGAATCACGAGACACAGGCCGTGCTCTCACTGAGGGAGACCGGGAACATGTTACATTAGTATCAAAACTAGTCCAATATCATGTCTACAGAACACATCTGGTAGCCATATATAATGAGAGTATTTGTGAGCATTTGAAATAAAAACCATAAAATATATTTTTTAGTTATTACATTCATCATGCCTTTTCAATTTGCTATATTTTTTATGTGATAAGCAGACCAATTTATATGCATTCTATACATATTAAAGGTCCTTTCGTATTCTCTTCATCCTCATTAATCAAAATGGGACCAAAGCTCTCTTTAAAGCACAACTGAACTTTGGTAGAACTTTGGGTTGTGTAGCTGGCCATGATATGAGTCCAAATGGTGGCAAAATATGTTTTTTAGTTGCTCTGTGCTCCCCTGGGGTGATAATCCAGAATAGGGTATTTGTCGCTCTCCATTCACCTCTATAGGGCAGCTAAAACGGTCTCAAAATTAGTTGTGTCAATGTATTTGTTGTATTTATAGACTTAAAACAAGTACTTTGTGTCTCAAATCACACAGGTTTGTGGCACCCCTTTCACAATGTATCTTTGTGTGTGTGTGTGTGTGTGTGTGTGTGTTCCACTCCATATATATTTCTTTTAATTTAATTATTACTCATAAATAGTACCTCATTATGCACATTAATGTCCTAAATCCTTTTCAACCATCTATTTTACAGTGGTTGTATTTATTTAGTCAGCGTTGTTTTATTTGTATATATTTGCCGTCATTTTTATTCAGTACATACTTAATTTTTTAAAAGCGACAATTCACCATTATTATTTTATCATTTTATATTAATTCCCAAGTAAATAGTGATAATGTTTTGATTTCTCAAAACTTTTCTTTTTTAAAGATTCATTCAGCATTTCATGCCAGAATGATGGTTGCTGGTTCAGGGGAGGTATATTTTGTGGGTTTTGCACACGGATCGGGGAGCTTGCCTAATGATTATTCATGGAATCGGGTCCTTCTGAGGTGAGAAATCATTTTGTATTTGTATTTTTCCACAGTCATTTCCACAGCACCGCAGGGGGTTCAAGTTAAAAAAAATGTCTTGTGACAATGTGCTTTTCATGGAACCAGTTTATAGCTCACTGTCTTTTTCTCTGCCTTGAATTGTATTTATTTTAAAGAAAAAGGGGAAAAGGAAATATATGGATGTTCTTATACTGCAGCAAAAATCTGTACTAAATAAATCATACATGGATAAATAAATAAATAAATAAATAATCTATATAATCTTTTTACATTTTTCAGAAATACACTCTCTTCTCTAATTGCTTGCTTTGGCAGTAAACATTGCAACCTACAAGGTCTGGAGTACTTATTTTCTATATAAAAAGGGGACTTTATAAAATTTGGAAAATAAACTTCATTCCTCAATGCCAAAACAACTTTAGACACATTCTAATATGGCTGGCATCTTAATACAAGCATAAAACCTCATATCAGATTTCATCTTAATTATCTAGAGGAATAGAACAATTACTGTGTATCGTGTGGAGTAAATGTTGCATACAGAATGTGTTGTGTTTGTAGATTTTATGATGATTTGCACACAGGTAATTGTTTATACAGCTTACATTTTCCTAGTTTCAGATACTGCCAGTATAATTCAGTTATGGATGTTGACTCGCTGGCTGCTGGGTGGCTTATCCTGTTAAGGCACTGCTCTTGTGCATGAATGGGCCCCAGAGTCAGGTATCAAATCTGAAGTGTAGCCGGCAGCCCCGCATCACTGGTTCTGCCGTTGCCCATGGATGTGTTGGTTTCTGTGGGGGTGAGAGCTTCTCAATGCTCAGCAGCAACGCTGGACAATTGGACAAGTCTTCCTTAAGCTGAACGTTAACGGTCTTCCTCTGACTCGTGTCTGTGCAAGTCCGACTTGCGAACTGTGGCGTGCTGAGAAGTGGCGGCTGATGTGTGTCGGAGGATGTTGAGGCAGTGCTGATGATCAATACCGTCGGGCATTCCAAACTGAGGAGAAAAATGGAAAAAAATGGTAGTCATCCATAAAATGGATGTTGACTCAAAATGATGAGCAGCTCAAGACTGAAACACACACAAGAGGAACTGTGTGGCAGCAGAATTTCCATCTCTACAGTGTGAAACAATGTGAAAAAGTATAGCGTGAAAGAATCTCAGAACACAGGGTGAATACTCCTCAGAAAGTTGGAAATATGGGGGGTGGGGGCACTTCAGGAATAAAGTCTGCCGTCATTGAGCATTCAGCCTCAAAAAATTTGAACTGTTTCCTCTATTGACCTCATGCCTCAGGAATGCCCCTGAGCTTAATGTCCTAAATAAGGCAAAATGTGATGGTAAGATAATCTTACATCCAGAACCCAGGAACCCAGCTAACAAAATTTGGTCTCCGGGACGTCCCCCCCGGACGTCTCGAAATGTCATCAGGACCTCGCCTTGACGTCTTTTTGTAGGGTTTTCTAAACGTTACGTGGACGTCACAGAGAACATTTTCTAGACATTCAAGTAACGTCCCCCAGACATTCATTACATGTCATCGTATTGTAAAAAGTTGCAGGAACGTCCCTGAATGTCCCATAAGTAATGTCCCATATCATAACCATATAGGGATGTTGCTTGAACGTCCCTGAAAAATTCTAATTAAATGTCATATTGTAACCAAACAGTGACCTTTCTAGAAATGTAATAACGTCCGAGTAATGTTTTTAGAACATCCCTAGGGAATGTCACTTTAACTTTGAGGGGACTGAAAGGGGACATCCCTGGGATGTCCACTGTTTGCTGGGTTTGTCTCTGATGACAACACCTGGCCCAGGTATATTCGTTTCTCAGTGGCACTATTATTACATCTTTGCAATCTCTTCCTAGAGGACATTTCATGCTGGACTCACTTCATATATGATTGGAGGAACAATGTTCCTCTGATATGACATACCATAATAATACTAATAATAATAATACACTTTAATTGTATAGTACTTTTATTATAGTATTATTATTATTATTTGTAACATGTTTCAAGGCGTGTTTCTGGTTATTTGTTTCCTGCATTGTGTTCCCGTTTGTTCTCATGGCCTCAGACATGCCGTGAGTCACCCTGGACAGGGGCACCAGCCAAATCCATAAAGGGTGTTAAAGAGGGCCGTTTCCCACAGCGTGCTCGCAGAGTCAGTCCACGCTGGCAATCACCTCCTCCTCTCTTCACCAGACCGCACGTACACTACGGCGGGGCCTTGTTTTCCTCATGCACAAGAGCTAAAAAACAGAATCGTTCTGCTGCGCTGCAGGGGAGCAGGTCATCATTTTCGGTGAGGTAACGCGTTTACCCACCGACGCACTCAGCGCTCCCTCAGCTCTGCTCCAGCCGGTATCAAGACTTAGGCATAGGCAGGACTTACGGCTGCAGAGGTGTGCATTACCGCGGCGCATTAGCGCTACGCTGCTTTTTCCTCCATAATAACTGCAGGAGCTATATTGAGAATTCTATTCTGGGTGCAGGCTCGCAGCCAAACTTTTCGGGAAAAAATCTAGCGTGCGATTAAACGGCCCCTTTGTCATCGCGAGTATCCTGCGCGACGAGTCACAAGCATCATGGTGATATCGTTGTCGCCACGGAAGTGAACAGACACCGGTGGTTAACAGTCTGTTAAAGACGGCTTGCTTCGGAATGTCAAACGCGTTAAAGCGAGGTCTCTTTCACGGACAACATCGCCCACAGCGCAAGCTGACCGCTCAACTCCCGCTTCGAGCGTTTCTGTACCTTTTTTGTGATGTAATTCTCCCTATATTTTTTCAGCCCTTCTGGGCGTAAGGAGCATGAATTCCTAAAATGTTTCATGTTTGCGAGTTTGTTTAAAAGCGTGGTTTACAGAGAACTGGTTGAACCCGATTCAGTGCCCTTAAATCCACCGTTAACGGGGATCAGCTGCTCAGCCTTGCCGCAGAAGCTGGCAGAGAATGATGCCAGTTCCCTCCTGATGTTTGGCTAAGGTCCTCTACGGCCCCAGGAGAGGCTGCAAAACAACTGAGCTCCAGCGTCAGTGGAGGATCGTTAACACCGTGAAGCAGGTCCTGGGGGAGGCCAGGAACATTAACGTCTACCAAAGAACAACAGTAGACGTGGTCACACTCAGGAGGAGGATACAGAACCTCCTCCAGGACGGCGTTATGGTGGACTTTCACAACAACAAGCGTCTGGCGAGAGAGAAATGGGGGGTGGACCATTGGAAGGAACTGAGCATCTAGTCCACCCCCCCCTCTCCATCCAAAGAAAGAGAGAGAAGAGTACAACGGACATCATGGCCCACTCGATAACCCGGGAACTGACTTTACTTAAACACTTTTTTGCCTTTTTTCTTCCTTTGGAGTTTTTTTTTGTGTTGTTTGTACATAATGTCAGTTACTGTGGTGACTTGAATGTATTTTAACTGGGGGAAATTTTAATGGGAATTCCCCCTTATAAAATGTGCTTTTATGATGTAATATAATGGTTGTGATGAAGTGAATAGTGTGTGGAAATTTTTTAAAAGAAGGAATGCTTTTATTGAAAACTGAAATTTCAAAAACCAATAAAAGACAATTGTATCTATCAAAAGTGCCCTCTGATTGCTTCAGCGATGAGATTGGCTCCTGTCCAAATGTCCTGAGTGCTCTGTGCTCATAGATAGATTATCTAATCTAATAGATTATTTAATTATCTTCACTGGAGGTTGGTGTAAATAAATTCTCAAAGGAATTGTTAAGGGTTATTTATTTGTTGTGTGTGTGTGTGTGTGTGTGTGTGTCACCTATACCTATGTAAAATGGTTGTTAAATACACTGAGCTGTGACTTCAGTTTCTCTTTAATGTAACTGCAATGTTGTTTGTTCTTATCTTAGAGCAACATTTTTATGTTTATAAAACAAATACAGAATGTCATCATTTAAAAATGTACTTAAATCATTTAAAATTCCCCTTAAAAAAAGCAATATACATGTACGGTTCCAGACATACTGTATTAAACATTGCATAGTGTAAGGGAAAGTGTATAATATACAGAATGCATATTAAACATAGCTCATAATCCACCAAAACCCCTATCATGGCTTACCAGTAGGTTCCGACCCACAATTTTAAAACTACGAATGAATGACAGTAGGGAGATGCGGTCCCCAAATGGCACTTTTATACAGTCTGTTCTGTACAGGGGATTGTGTCTCACGAGTCTTACGGCACAAACATGTCAACAATGAGTTTAAATGCCCTGTTCCCTATTCCACCCCCATTATTGGACAACACTTCCAAAAGAAATAAGGAAGGGTCCTGGGGCAACATTCCTTAACTGCCCTCTGGAATGTGTGAAAGAGCTTAAGGTCCGGTCTTTTGCGCCTCTGCCAGCCGAGTAAAACAGAAACATCTGACGCCGAGAAGAATGGCTTCAACTTTTGCTTCTGTTCCTGAATGAGGCAATGCTTCCAAAGAGATTGATTCTCCATTTTGGGAGCTTGCTCAGTTAGCTAGTAATGGATAGAAAAGTCAACCAAACACTGACTTTCCCCAATCGGTTTTAATGTGCTCTGTTGAAGAAATCACAGGCTTGGCAGTGAATGGCAGAGTGTCTCTCGTGAAAATAAAAAGTGTATTCCTGCTTCTTGTCCTCGCAGTTCAAAACTTCTCCAGTTAGTTCCTCTTTGATGAGAGGATGAAAGACACCATCAACTAGCCTTCATAGTGACCACTGTACTGGAAAACACAAACTGGCAATACGAACAGTTCCACAGCTGAAGTACCTCAATTTGTCATAAAATACTTCTATTTTGTCCATTCATTTGCTTTACATTGACTTAAATAAATAAAAAAACTTGGCAGTTGAGAAAAATGAAAGGCGTGTAAAGGTGAAATAAATTAAGACAAAAAAGGAAGAAGCTGTCTTTGTAATAAAGGAAGTTTATTGATTTATTGGTTTTTCAGAGGCAAAAGCTACATAGCTTAGCACCACTGGGCTCCCAAGGGCCATGTTTAGGCCTAAATTAGAAACAGCGACAGAGCAATTTGAAGTGAATAGACTCTCTGTCCTTTTGTTCTGCGATTCCTTTTGATGAAAAGATTGTACAATAAACATCCCAAAGATCACAGCTGGCACAACGGGTCATCCTTCGGCGAGAGTCCCTGGGGGGTGTATTTTTAAGCCCTTTTTGCATGGCCCGGTAAAGCCGTGCGAAAAACCGCCCTGTGAAGTGCGTCAGGGTTCGCTCATGGGCGTGTCTGCGAGGTCCCCCTTTGAGTTACGTTTAGCTCGCCAGCCATCCAGCTGTTTCTTGACAAGGGACCAACGCTGATGGTACCACTCACTGCCAAGAGCAGAATCTGTGTTTCATTAGGGTTCTCCCTGCTACCTCTCTGAAATCGCCATTATCACACACTATAATTCACACAAGGGGTCAAATGAGAGGACTTTAACAATTGCTGGATAATCTTAGTCACTGAATGATATCATTGTGAGAAAGCTTCTGTTTTTTTTTTTTTTTTGTCTGTTTGTTTCTTTCAGATCAACCCTGCAAATATTAACATGAACTCTATGTTCTAAAACTGAGTGAGGTGCATATGGACACATATGGACAGTGAGCGAGCTTGTGAATGCCATGGTGTCATTTTTTCCTTTGGGATATGAACTGGTGCAATCCTCATTAATCTTATTGGCATTCGGTGACATACATTGTTTATATGCTGGTAACTTTTTCATGCTAAAACTTGAGTGTAATTTAAGTCTGTTTGTTGCTTTTGTATAAATGCAAACTGTCAGCTAATGACTGGTTTTCACTCAGATGTGATTTGGATAACTGGAGGTAGACACCAGGGGCCACATGTATAAACTGTGCCGAGCAGAAAAATGCCCTCAGAGAGCCACCCACGTAAGCGAGTTTCCACACAGAAATTCAAATGTATAATATAACACGTGCTGTGAGAATCTGCGTACCTCTGCACATGATGGACACCATACATACGCAATGTTTGGGGTCTGTGTGATATGGTGACACCGTGATCGAAAGGCAGAGGTAGAAAATGCTAAACTTTTTTAAAGCAGATTTCCGACTTTCACCCTGAGCGCTATTTTACGCATTATTTTACTCAGAGTTTCATACATGTGGCCCCAGGTTGTTTAACATGGCAAGTAATCCAGTCCCCTTTGTCTTGATTGCAGTGCATGTAACTGCCTCAGTTTACGATTGTATGGTGGAGAGGGTCCAGTCACAACTACATCCAGAAAAGGAGACTGGATTTTGAAATGTGATCCGGCCCCCTGGAATTCCAGAGAAATGGACTTCATGGAATGTTTCCTCATCATCTGCGAAAGAGGATACCACTTGGGAGGTGCGATGTTCCTGGAGCAAGATTCCTCTCTTCTTTGGCACCATGTCCTCCAGCTGAATAACGCTCATTTTGTTTGTGTTCGCTTCGTGAGGAGACGAAAGAAACCATGTGTCGCGCTCCCTTTCCCTCTTTGAGGGCCTGACTCCCAACCAGGTGGAGGGATAAAGTCCCCCAAACAAACAGCCAGGGGCGAAAAAAAACAGTGCCCTGCCTTCGTGCCTCGCTCTCATTGGTTGACAAAATGATTGGCGGGTCAACAGCAAAACCAAAGGAGATTTGTTTACGCAGTTGCCTTCGCAAAGAGTGGCTTCCACCTTCTGGACACAGAAACCAGCGGGGCTCCCCTGTGAAGAGGAGGTCAGAGGTCAGGTGAGGGGGACACCGCACACGGATGTGTACACGGAGCTCCGAAAACAGCGGCTCTCTCCTGCCGCCAGCTGAGCGGGGGGGGGGTGCATCTCATGGTCTCAAGACTACGAGACCACAGGGCCAGCCAGGATTAATGGCACCAATTCTCAACAGCCCTCTCCACCAAAAAGCAATATGCTCAGCTGTGTGTGTGTGTGTGTGTTTGTGTGTATGTGTGTGTGTGTGAGTGTGTGTGTGTTTGTGCAGGGAAGGGGAACCTGTGGAACAAAATCATGCTGTCAAGTTAATTTGATCAAATCAGCAAATAAGACCACAAACTATCTTCAGTTTTTTTTCTACAAATGTGTCTGGGGAAAAGGTTGTGATTAGCTGACAGAAAATCAGAAGAAAGGTTGTCAGGGCGAAAGGAGTTCTCACGGTGACTGTGACTCAGTGTAGGGTTAAGGTTAAGTTGGACTTCAGGGTTTAAACCTGGAACCATATGCTTAAGAAATTTTCCTGTGGATCACATGCTGCAAAGGTTGATTTCTCTCCCCGCCTCAATAAGAAATATGATTCATAAGAAACCAGTTTCATCTGTATGTATTCATATTTATACAGTATTCAGAAACATTTAAACAATGGGTCGAGCAAGATGTGGCAGATGAAAGGAATAATTTTCTGCAGTCTGAGAAAAGGACCTGACTACAGACTGAGTGGTCATGTACAGTTTTCCAACCTTCTGGGAACGCTGCCAGTTCTCAGATAAATCTCAGCAGCGACCCCTTTTAGCAAAGCCTCCAAAAGCCTGGGAAAATCCCATCCCAAAACAGTGCTATGCTGTAATTTCCTGTGATTAGTACCTATAGCTACCTACCCGCTGACTTCTATACAAAGAGGTGCATCACAATTTGAGATACTTCCTTTCTCCAGGTTCAATGGTGGGCTTTGTCTTTCCTCAGCAACTAACTTAAAAAAGTAATACGCGTCTTGTGTGGTGACTAAGTGCAGCATAATTTCATATTTGTATCGTGGGCATTCTCCATCCTACCCTATATAAATATGGGACTGACATATTATATTATGGTTTACCACCATGTTTGGCTTGCTCAGGGGAAGTCTTATAAGTGCCCCAATCGATCCACAACATTTTTTGTCAACTTAATTAAATAGTGATTGATCAAAAATAAAAAGTCACTTTCTTCAAAGTTTTGTAGAAAGTGTTCTCCAGTCTATGTTAGTAATATTCCTCCTGAATATGTATAGGTGCATTGTTATTGTTAGTAGTAGTAGTAGTAGCTGCAGTATATAAACCAGAATAACTGGGATCTTTACTTTTAAAATAATAGATACATCTTTGTGAACTGTTATACAGGAGGTCACCCAATTTAGCTGTACACCCCAAACCCATTAAAAGTAATCTAACGCTGAACATTCAGACATGAAACCGCCTAGCTTCTCACATTATTATTTTTGGGTGCATTTCAGATGTTCCATATCCATCAAGTTTAGCAGTAGAGTCTTAACACAAAAGGGTGCAGTGTTTCAGAGAGCCTCAGACACAACTCAAGCCATTCCAGGAGAAATCCTGATCTCTCTGGACTGTTGACATTTGGATAAAGCTTTTTGAGAGAGGGTCCCACTGCCGCAATCATTTTCAATTACAGCATTTAGGGTCTTAAGGCATTGTGTGGAGAATTAGGTGGAACTGGAGTCTCACGAGGCACAATAGCAGTCTGGGTAATATGGATGGGGAAACGCACATGCCATTGTTTCTTTGGCTTTGTGCAGGTTGATCCTCTAGCTGCCAAGAGCCTTTTACATTTTTTTTTTTTTTTTACAGTCTTGTTTGAAACAGCAATTGGAATATGATACATTGAGAAGAAACTAAATCAAAATACAGTTTAAATAACATCTGTGTGTGGGGTGGGTGTGCTTGGGAGCAGCAACAGTAAATGTACAATTTGTAAAGCGATATAATAGGATGGGGGAAACATTTTTTTTACGGCAAGCAGAGGATTTTGGACACCTTAGTTTCTGCCATTGAGGTTTACAAATAGAGTCTTATCCACAGACTCTTCAATCGTCAATTTCAAATCGACAGACATCAAATATTAAAACTTGCGTTTCATTCTCCATTGCTAGATATAGTAAACTGATGTCACCGGTTGAACCGGGCAAATCCTGTGCCCGAATCCGGACCAGGTTTTTCTTGGATACACTATACCCATCTGTGGGGTTCCTTTCCCTCCCAGTCTCTCTCTTTCCACACTGCCGGACAAAGCCGACCCCACCCGCAGGCGAGCGTGCCTACCCAAACACACCACACAGTACACACTAGCACGCACACCACTTGTAGCCACACAATGCTCGTAATAATTATTCAGGCTATTGCAGATGGGCACACACACACACACTCGTGATCACACCCTCAATAGCCCACCTCGGGAACTGCCGGCCGCTCGGCCCCACAATACTCACTAAGGGAAAGCCCACACACAAACAAACACGGCGGCATACACTCATACAATAACAAAACTCGCCAACATTCCACACCACAAACAAATAACATGAAACACACAAAAAAATTTATGTTGGGAGGACTGCCACAAAATTTTTTTTTTTAAAAACACAAGCCATCCGGCCCAAAAATAACCACACAAACACCCACGGACAGCTTTTGCCGTCCTTGGTGGTCGCCAACGAGGATTCCAACTGTCCACCACTCGGGTGAATCCCGGGACCCAGGCCTTCACTACGCCCCGTCGCCCTCGACGCCCTCACCGGGCTGGATGCAGGACACCGACTCAGACAGAGAAGAAAGGACACACACGCTGCCACTCAGTTCCCCACTCGCACCGATCTGAGACCCACACACACACACACACACACAGACACAGACACACACACACAGACACACACAGACACAGACACACACACACACACACACACACACACACACACTGCTGCTCCAGATATGGCGAAAATACGTTCCTTACGGTCTGAAGGATGTAATTTCCCTCAGCATCAGCTCATCGCCGTATCTCCCGGCACACTGGCTCTGTCACACTAATCAGCTCTGCAGTTCGCCGTCGTTGCGGTCCGCCAGTTCCGGGTCGAACACCGCTGTTGTGGTTCTTGTTTTCACAGGCGCCTCAGATTGCTTTCAGCTGCCCGCCTCGTTCAAGTTCTCGCCGTACACTGACACAACACATTCACATTTATATAAAGAAACAATCAAACTAATAACGAAAAGAAAAGAAAGAAAAAAAACCCCCACAGCCTCATGCAAGTGCCCAAAGACCCACACACAGCTCTCTCTCGCCTTCCGTCAGCTCTCTCTCTTTACCCCAGGTGCGCTTCATTATATTCAGCCCCAGCGTTCCCTTCCAATCATTCAATCCCAATGAGTACCTTACACTCATTCAAGCGCCCACTCTTCCAATCATTCAATCATTCAATCAATCATTCAATCTGGCTTCCCAATTATCCCATCTTCTACTACGATAGCCACCCACATTCCCTCCTCACTGAGTGAGACTGCAAACATGCTACACTGACATTTTAATTCACTGAAAACTCACTAGGTAAAGGTTCTTTCTTGATTAATTAAGTTTTAAACGTATGTCTTGGGCTTTTTTCCCCACCCATTCATGCTTTCTTTTTGTGGCACTTTCACATGTTTGTTACCTGGTATGTGGGGGGAAAACCAGTGCTGTATACTCAGTGCTCTTCCCAATTGTAGCAGATGACACTAAGAATTAGCTTGAGTCTATCTTTATCAAACAGAAGTACTTTATTTTACCTGAGTTTACACTGATTTCTATATAAGAAAATCAACTTAGCCAATCATATCAGAGTCTGTGGAGTGTTTGTAGTTGCTTAGCCAATCATATCAGAGTCTGTAGAGTGTTTGTAGTTGCTGCAGTACGAAGCTTTGTTGAATGCATTGAGAATGTATTGTATACAGACTCCAAAATGATTGGCAGTGGCGCCATTTTCAATTCAGTTCAATTTATTTGTACAAAGGGCATTGTCACAAAGCAGCTTTACGGAGATCCAGGCCTGAACCTGAAACCAAAACGGCTTTGGAGAACTGATGATGGTGTAAAACTGAAATGTCTCTTTTCTCCTTTAACCTTCGGGACCTTTTTACACTAGCACATGTTTGCGTCAGTATACCTTAGTTTGGATTCTCTCCTTATTTTACGTCAGTGTGCGGGTTTCTTAAATTTTTTTCCTTCATTTATTTTTGTAACCTATGCACCTGGATTACACCTCTTGGGATTCTGTGAAGAGCGCAAACTCATTTTTTGAACTTTTGTTATCCAAAAATAAATTAGAAATATGTTTTATTTCGAAAAAATATTGTCAAGTAATTTAAAAATCTTTTTTTTTTCAAATCTGCTGCTCTGATTTTTGAGTTTTGTGACTCCAGCAACCCTGCATGAATCAGAATCGGCATGAGAAAAAAATTACTGCAGTGTTCAGAACAGTGTAGCAACTTCCCACTGAGCAGCCAAAGTGACACTGACATTCTACGGACGTGTAATGGACGTGATTTCGCTCGGTGGGTCTGGTTTTTAACGAGTCATCACCGAGCGCTCGTCTAACTCATGGCCGCTCCAGACTGGGCCCTTGGAAACAGACGGTAAAGTTTAACAGCCAACTTGATCCAGTGGAAACAGGGTAAACGTCTTGTTTGCGGCGGGGAGGCTGTATATCGTTGAGCGACCACTGTCATTAATGTGTTTGTGCTTAAAAAACCCCAACTAAAAAGGCCGGTCGGCCAGGTGGAATGCGAACCTACGGATCTTGCTGAAATTATGTCATTTTAAGGGGGTAAATGATTAGCATTAGCTGTTTTAATCTTACAGTCGGGGAAATATTGCTTCTCTGCTTTACGATGCGGTGCCTGCTAGTTACCAGCTTTATTTTGTTATGATTTCTTCTTAATGCTTTCGCCCCAAATTCTCTCCAGTTTGCAAGCCCAATCATGTACAGCCACACTCATCCTGCAGTCTCCGCAGCCAGTTGAGAAGAGCGTAGACAAGCATGTGATGTTACTAGCTGCTTTTTTTTTTACTCCGCAGCCCACAATCCAAGCTCACACAGACAGGAGTCGGAGGAAGACACTTTAGGAAGCTGTGAGTGCCCATTATGTTTTTCTTTATATCTTCATCCACACCCAGCAGATGCAGTTGCTTTCAGCTCTCTGTCAGGCACAGCACCTGTCTGTGAATTTGCCACAGCGTTACACCTGGCGCTGGTTGAGAACCCTGGGAAAATGAACACGGCCATCTCACTGGTCTGCCTCCACAGTAGCTTCCTTTAGCTTCTGAGAAACTCTGAAGTGGTTGAGCTTTCAGCTTAAACGGACTGAACATTTTACACTTAGTACCCTACCAGCAGGAAGTATCACTCTTTCTGTCCACAGAATTTCATGAGCAAAGCCCCATACACAGTGAGCAATTGTTGTATTTTTTTACTGTTAAACTACCTTTACGTTTTCCTGGTCTTCAAGGAGAATTTATGGGGTCTTCTTACAACGATGATCGCTATCATCTTCGCCTTATCCCTCTGCCATCAGTATGTTGATATTTGACCACAGAAATGCAAAGGGATGAGATCGGTTTATTATTGTTCATCCGAGGCTTTGGTGACAAGGCCCACGCTTGTTTGTTTAAACCAGACAATGTCGCGGAGAGTGCAAAATCTCAGCTAACCCCAGGGGCTTTATGACCTATATTCCTGATGCCAGGCCTTGCTTTGTGTATGCTCAATGCTAAAGTAAGCCTACCCAACATGCTTTTATTATTATAAGTTTTTATGGTGTTTAGGTTACCTCCAGGCTGGCTCTAAACTCAGACAACAGTGTACGTGGTGAGATGGTCCCTTACGATAATAGAATATGTTGCAATATATTTGAACAAAATAATGTGTTATCAGGATCAAAAAAGATTACACATGTTGTTGCTATTTTCAGACACTGAAAGAAATAATAATTACATTGTTTTAAAATATATTCATCATTAAGCTTGTGCATGCAAAAAGTGCATGCACAATGTATTGCAATATGTTCCATTGTTACAAAACGAGCTAAGGATGAGGTATGCTATGAAAAAGCCCTTCTGGGTTGTAGCCTGGAGGGGCAGGGAACATAAAGGGGCTTTCCCAAAGTCCTGGCTAAATTCCCAACTTAATAATGTTCCTACTCTCTTGGGCGGATCCAGGATTTTAAGGGGGGGGGAGGAGGGTGTTCATTAAAGATTGTGACTGGAAAGATGTTGTCAATGGCCTGTTATAAATGCACACTGCAAACTCAAACCCAGCATGAACTCACTGAACCCATCTGTTTGGAGGGGGGGGGGGGGGGGGGGTTTAACAAAGCTCAAGGGGGACCCCGTGAACCCCTCTCCACCTCAGCTGATATTCAGTTGCTGTTCTGGTGCCAATATGATGTTATGATGATATCATGTAACACCGACAACCCCCCCCCCCTGCAGTGAATGTTTTTAAAATGGCAAAAGTGCAATATGAATGCTTTCCTTTTCTTCATTATGCTCCCAATATGTTAACCCAGAATAAAAAAGTGAGTGTTTTTTTTTCTATATAAAAGCGTTTTTCAAGCATATTTTTGACATTATACAAGTGTTTTGAATGCCATAAATATCTTGCAGTGAAAATATAAAAAAAATATTATTTATATTATTTTTATTGAATGTGTCTTGTCGTGTAGGTTTTAGCAGAGTAGAACATATGGTTCTGGTGATAAAGACCAGAGCTATACTGCTGCCCCCCCCCACCCCCCCACCCCCCCACCCCCCCCCAAGGCTTGCACTGACCTCCTCCAGACGAACGGATGCTCAATGACCACAGCGCATGCACCTCCCAGCCGAGCTGCACTGGGGCAATCCTGCTCTGCATCCTCCACATGGGCTGTCCAGCTGCAGTGCGTCAGCCCGCGGCGGCCAGCTCTGCTCACACAGCGCTGCGCTACTTTGCTCACGTACTGCAAGGACGGAGAACTGAAGAACTGCCCCCCACGGCACCCAGCTCTACGGCGCATTGCTCAAAGAGAACCGCAGCGCTGCCACCGCACACACAGTAGATAACAAGTCCCAGAATACAAAAGCTAGCTTATCTAACAGGTATCTCATGAAAGAGGATCCTGAGAGTAATCTTTCCACTCGCTCGCTGCTGGCTTTTTGCTTTTAACAGTGTCTCTGTGGTTTCTCAGGCCGTACAGCTGTTTTCCCTACGGCGGACTGCTGAGTCGTCCCAGTTACCGACCGTGTACGCGTGCAATGTGCATTGAATTTGCATTATCCGATGAGGCATGCGGCGAACAAACGTTTCCTTTTTCCTCCTCCCAACAACACAATCCATTACTTGTACAGTTGGTTGACATTGTGAGTCACGGGGCATTCGAGGTTAGCGCCTCTTAACCCTGTACTATTCGCAGTTCAGTTTATTAGTCAATGTATGCATTTAATGTCTAATGGTTTGATCTGTGGAGTGATGTCAGTAAGACAATAAGGCACATTTGCACTTCTCACTTGCAATGCTAAAGTTAAATAATAATTATTTGTAATGGTAATAGGGAAGTCTGTTCAAAAAGGTCAATTTGTCTTCTTTTTTGCCACCGATGACCTGAATGAATAAGGCTGTACGGCTTTTGACCATCACAATGCATTAGTAACAACACAGACGTTGACAGCAAAAATGGCGGTGTACATTTAACACCCTAGGGTGTTTATATGAGCCCCTGGACTCATATAAACACCCTAGGGTGTTAAATGTACGAGCAAAGTTTTAGAATTACACCAACATGTTTGCTGTGTTGGCAGCAATACATGACGTTTCTATCCATTTCCCATCCGTATACATCAAAATTATTATTCATTTTCTATCATATAATCAGTTTATATTCCCGGCCATGTTCATTAAAGCTTCTATTCATATTATATCTATTAGTTTATATCGCATTCATATTAATTTGTTTATTTTGTCAGACACCGGTCCTTGAGGGCCGGGTTTTTGCACCTAAATAATTGATTGGCTAAAGAATTCACACACCTTCTCAAGTCCTTATTTGGCAGTTGATTGAAAGGAAAGCACAAAATCCCACAGACACTGTGGCCCCGTGTGACTTGAGTGAGACAAACTTGATCTACAGTGTCCATTTTATTTTGAAATAGCCCGTAGTATGAGTCAAACTAAAATATTAACCTGATTCGCTGTCTCATAAGTTATGGTGAATGTCATGAGCGCAAACAGTTTAGTCTTGTTCTCCATGTTTTGTTGACCCAGTCAAGGGATTTCGCTGGCTGAAAAGGGCAAGAATGCGCTGTTTAAAAAGGACAGCCAAATCAGCATGCCGATTGACCTCAGACCACCCAGCCATGCTGGAAGAGCGTCTTCACACTCTCAGAGGTTTACATTATCAAAGAGAGGGCGTGACCCCCTCCGTATGTACACACCAGCGGGAATAACTATTGTCTTCCTGGTGCCCCAGTCTATTTTACAGTAAAAAGTGCTTGATTGTTGAGGGATTGTCATAACACAACATCACTCAGCAGTGTAACCTATGAAGTGTAAAGATAAAAAATAAACATGTGCCGTGTCGATGTGTGTGTCACCAGCAACAAACGAAACCGCCGGAAAAAAGTGATACAGAAATGTGTTCGTGGTACCACTACCACATCCTCAGTTTACTTTTTCCCTTACCGCAGTTATAAAACAACGTCTCATTTCTGATTGGGTCATGCAATGTGTCCATGCACTTTTTTAAATTAAACTCCAGCGCCATAGAAACTAATCTATGCCTGGCTGGCTTAGCATTGTAGCTTGTTTATCCAAAATGGCAAATTACAGAAAGAAGCAGCTAGCAAGGCTTTACAGTGTCATATCGAGACTTAAACTTTTTTTCAGCCAGGAAATTTCTGTTATTCAAAATGAAAGTGCCTGGAATAAAAGACACATTGGACTAAAGGGAGCCGGCAAATACAGTTTCATAGATAACGGCAACGTGTTTGAATACTTCCCTCATAAGATTAAAAAAAGTATGAGTCTGGGTCTTTCAAGAATGAAGTTAGCAAAATGAGAGCAGCTCACTCGTTTCTGGGCAGCATGTGCGGCTAACGGCAGAGCTCTGCGAACTAAACGGTGCTTGTGTTATAAACAGTGTCCTGCGTAGTCCCATTTCAGGGGGCTGTAAACAGTTCAGGAGATGAGCCATGTGGTCCAGCTCAGCAGCGGTAGATGCTTATTAAGTCCGTCGCTGAATAGCTGTCATAACAGGAAACACCCGTCTGCAAACTGGACAATGAATAAAATGAACAGCTGAGCCAGTTACTTTTTTAGCAAATAATCAAATTATCACAGAAGTTTTCTTCACATAAAAAAGGCCCATATTTCACTAAAGCTTTTAAAGACACCCATAGCCTCAATTCCAGATATTTTTTTGCAAATAAAACAATTCATTATTTTCGATACACGGTATTAACATTTGTGCTTCCTTATCTGTTCTGTAGTTACTTCGATGACCTTTCTGTATGCACTTACTGTATGTCGCTTTGGATAAAAGCGTCTGCTAAATGAATGTAATGTAATGTAATGTAATGTAATGTAATGTATGCATGATGCATTGGAGAGGTCAAAAGGGGATCAAACTATATTTTCCAGAGAGAATTCAGCATCAGAATTTGTTGATGTGATATACGTGTGCATAGTGTGTCACTGTGTACACTTGCCTGTACTTGTGTGCGTGCATGAGTATATGTGTGTAAATGGGCATGCACGCGCGCTCATCGGTTTGCATGCACATCATTTCTGTGCATGAGACGCCTCGTTTTCAGCTGTAGAAATAAACTGCACAGGCATTGTCAGGTTGGGTGCTGCTAAGCAGCATGCGGGCGCTATTATGACAGCTGTGCCGTGTTCGCGTTAGAATAGTGTCTCACACATCAACACCTGTCCTGGAGCAGAAACTCACAGTGCCAGAGCTGAATGTTTGCCTGGGGACCCATATTCTCGTCAGCTGTGCTAATGTATGGGCCACGACATGTTCCAAAAGTCTGAGTGGAGAGCGGAAACGAGACAACGAGCAAGAGAATTTATTGTTTAATGGGTTTCAAACTTGCTTTAGCGTCCAATTGTGCAGCCAGAAATATCAAACCGTAACTGTCCAAACTGTTCGTCTTCCTTTATGTGAACTCCTTTCCTCGAGGGGAAGAGAGCGCTTCAGAATGCCTCATTAAGTCAGCTGTTTAGAAATTCATTCCACATCTCAGGTAACTCAACTGAGGCAAACGTACTTTTGGGAGGGTCATATCTTGGGTCAGAAACCACCTGTGTCTAAATAAAGTCATCCATCTAGACATCTGGATAGAAAATTCAAATATCTATCACTGCCCCTCGCTTGATGTTTAAAATTCAGAAGCTGACCACATTAAAGTTATTATTTAGTCATTTGTGCTCCGACGAGGAGAGCCACATCTGTGTTTGTACATCTAGAAGACGAATGCTAGTTTAATATGACTAGTTTAAGGAGATACCTCTTCCTGTTTCACTCTAAATCATGCCTGAACCAAAATGACCATTCAGATGTGAGGCACCAAACCAAACTGGGGAGAATGTTTTCTTTACCAATAGAATAAGCTGGAGATTTTATCTCAGTAAGAGACATGTTGCTATATTGAAGACATGTTGCTTTATTAAACTTATTTTCTAAAGGAAATCCAAACAGTAACTATATATTGGAGGAATCCAAAGGTTGGTTTGCTTTAAGATTATGTATATTAAAGAGGTAGTTAGTTTTTTTGAAAATATTTTTTCAGTTTTAGGGTATAATTTTGTTTGACCCAGATAATTAATTTTTAGATGAAGGATATTTTTGATACTTACAGAAGATCCTGCTGCCTATATAACAGCTGGTATAGGGGCTTTCACAGGTTTGTGGGCTAAAGGAAGAAAATACATTTAAAGTAACTCAAAAGCAGCTTTTAAATGGATGTTTTACCTCCAGAGGTTGTACATGTATATATTGCCTGATTAAAAAAAAAAAAACTTTAATCTTATTTTCAGTGAGAACTATTTGCTATGTGAGACCTCTGCACTCAAATGAAGAAGTACCGCAACCTTTTAAAAAGTTATTTTCATGTTTGTAATTGTGAATAAATTAGATAAAATGAATGTGATATATGTACTGCCTCTGGAAACATAACATTGCTGTACGGGCCTTTTTGAGTTACTTGAAATGTATTTTATTGCTTTAACCCACAAACCTGTGAAGACCCCTATACCAGCTGTTATAAAGCCAGCAGAATTTACGTACGTATCTAAAATATTCTTCATCACACACAATTGAAAACATATATTACTGAAATAATATCAAAAACTCCAGAAAGTGAACTATGCCTTTAAGCTTCTGTGGTAGCAGAAATACATTATTGGCCTGAATGTGGGTGACCACTAGGTGGTGGTGTGGCGCAGTGGGAAGCTAGGCCGTAAAAGGAGCACCAGAACATAAGAAACACGAAGGGACCAGGCCACTCATTTCAGCCTGGCTCACCCTTTACAGTGGTTTAAGATCTTAGTCATAGGTTGTGCGTTTACAGTGCTAATCAAACAATTTCCACAACACTGAATGAAATAGCACTGTTGACTCAGTAACACCACAGCAATCATCTGCGGCCTGTTTAATACACTGCATGTACACCAAGATATTATCAATACCTGTCCAATAGTGGCTGGCAAGAAAATGCTGCCTTAATTTTTTTTTAATTGACATACTTTTTAATATTCATAGGTTTAGACGATCATGCTGTAAATAGGCGTTCTGCCCTGGTTTCAGCTGTGAGGTTCTGATTTCAGTTTAGTTCCTGTCTCCCAACAATGAACCAACCATACCTCATCCTGCATCAACCCAAAAGACCAATCAATTTGTGACCAGGCCTCAAACAGGAACTGCTAACCCTTTAACAAAGACTAATCCCCAGGTACAGGCCGGCGCTTCCTGCGGAAGCAGGTGAGAATGTGGGCTGCCTCAGCATTCTGCGTGAGGAAAATTCCTCCCAATATATTCAGAGACTAGGAGTGTTTTGAAGATAGTCCCACCTGATGTGCTCTTGGGAATACCATCCTGCTGTCCTCAGCAGCTGGCGAAGATGTGCAGATGAAAGGCCATGAATGAATCAGCTGATAGGGTTGTTGTTTTTTTCTGGAGTTTAATTGAGAAATGACAGCATCTGTGGTCAAATCCTGTCTGTGGCCCGCATTGGGTTTAATTGAATCCAAAAATTTCAGTCAGGATTGTCCACTCCTCAATGCACAAGGGTGACCCCTCTGGTAGACGGGGGGACTGCGGTCTTGCCTCTGCCACATGCTTATTATGTGGACTCATCTAATGGAATGATTGCACGGCTCAGCTGATTGGCTGGCAGCAGGAACTTTGGGAGAGAATGTGGGCTCATCAGTGCCATCCCAAATTCTATTGCGGGTGATGAGCCTACCAGGATATTTGTAATGAATCTGCAGCACCTTTGTAAAAGTTGCATGCAGGTACAAACCATTGAAGATCTTTCATGCGAGGCCTAGTTTGAGCACAAAGCACCACACAAATAAATCTGAATTGGATGCCAGCTGATGAATGAAGCGTACAGAAAACACATGCACTTGGACCCATATAACTTGGTTTGGAAATGCAATATTAACATTTATTTGTTTATATATATATATTTATATATATTAATTAATTTCATTTACACTTCTGTGACACGAGCCATGACTTATCATTGTTACACGGTGTAGCCTGAATGACAATTGCTACATTAGTAATGAACCCCATTTTAACAGCCACATGGTAATTTGTTTGCACAGCTGTGTCTAGTGTCTGTAAACTGTATCTTAAATTTTAATTAGAAACCAAAAATGTAAGTGCTGATATTTGTTAATAAGTACATATATAGCTCTGGGTGTTCAGTTATTGGCTAAAGAAAATAGACTGAACTGCATCAACCTGTAAAAACTAAATGTATTTTTCAATTTTTCATCACAAATATAATAAAAAAAATATTATAAAATATTTAACATCTACCCCCAACTACGGGTGTTACGATATTTTTCCACCCATGAAAATATGTTCAATTCACTCCTCTGGGTCAAACGCTCGCAGACAGCAAAATGTTCCACTGAAATTATACTGTAAAAGAAAACAAAGTTAAAACATTAAAATATACGAGCCCACAAAGCTGCACAGCTCAAGTCATTACGAGCAGCCATTGGTCTCCAAGGCCCCATTTTTTATTTCATTTTTTAAATAAATTTGGCATGCAACACAGGGCTGAGCATATCCAATTCCAACACCAATTTGGAATGGCCAATCGTCTGCAACATTGCGCGAACCCCACTGCCGATTCGGGAGAGCTTAGGCATCCACGGCTGTGCTCTGAAACACGTGGTGTCGCAAGCTGCTTCTTTTCACAACGGAGACTACAGCCAAGCTCACACACACTTGAGTCGGAGGAAGGACCTCTCATATGTGACTTTGACTGCAATCTACGGGCGCCCGATTGACCAGCAGGGGTCGCTAGATACCAATGCACACAGAACCCCACCGCAGTATGGTGCCTTAACCGAATGAGCCACACAGCAGCCCTTCCAGAGCCCCATTTGGGGACCGAGACGACCTTGTGTTCAGGTGCAGCCTCTGTCCAGGCCTGTGCCAAGCAAGCCCATTAGTCTTGGCCCAGGAACTCATCTAATAACAAGAAACACAAGTCCAGGCTGCGAATCAAGAGGAGAATAAAAGCAATGAGAATATGAGAGTATGTGCCTGTGTGTGTGTGTGTGTGTGCGTGTGTGTGCCTGTGTGTGTGCCTGTGTGTGTGTGCCTGTGTGTGTGTGCGTGTGTGTGTGTGTGTGCGTGTGTGTGTGTATCGGTGTGTGCCTGTGCGTGTGTGTGCCTGTGTGTATGTGTATCGGTGTGTGCCTGTGCGTGTGTGTGCCTGTGTGTATGTGTATCGGTGTGTGTGTGTGTGTGTGTGTGTACGTGTGTGCGTGCGTGCGTGTGTGTGTGTATCGGTGTGAGACTGTGTGTGTGTGTGTGTGTGTGTATGTGTGTGTGCCTGTGCGTGTGTGTGCCTGTGTGTATGTGTATCGGTGTGTGTGTGTGTATCGGTGTGCGTGTGTGTGTGTGTGTGTATCGGTGTGCGTGTGCGTGTGTGTGTGTGTGTGTACGTGTGTGCATGCGTGCGTGTGTGTGTGTATCGGTGTGTGCCTGTGTGTGTGTGTGTGTGTGTGTGCCTGTGCATGTGTGTGCCTGTGTGTATGTGTATCGGTGTGTGCCTGTGCGTGTGTGTGCCTGTGTGTATGTGTATCGGTGTGTGTGTGTGTGTGTATCGGTGTGCGTGTGCGTGTGTGTGTACGTGTGTGCGTGCGTGCGTGTGTGTGTGTATCGGTGTGTGCCTGTGTGTGTGTGTGTGTGTGTGTGTGTGTGCGTGCGTGTGTGTGTGTATCGGTGTCCGTCTGTACCTGCTTCTGCATCATCACTGACACTCCCCCCAATGCCCTTTGAGTTGGTCTTAGAGTTGGTCTTAGAGTTGGTCTTAGATTTGGTCTTAGAGTTGGTCTTAGAGTTGGTCTTAGAGTTAGTCTTAGAGTTGGTCTTAGAGTTAGTCTTAGAGTTGGTCTTAGAGTTGGTCTTTGAGTTGGTCTTAGAGTTGGTCTTTGAGTTGGTCTTAGAGTTGGTCTTTGAGTTGGTCTTTGAGTTGGTCTTAGAGTTAGTCTTAGAGTTGGTTGCTTCTTCCTCAAACCTGTACGTGTATATACAGAGACACAGATGAACAATGGTGTGTTTCCGCATAACTGTGACTGTCTTGGCGATACATAGAAGGACCACACCCTAACGTGTGCCACATTGTCTGGATAAATTTTTGTCTGGATCACTTTAAACAAGATGGGCATCTTTCGTAGCATCATGTTAGCACACTTAGCACAATGGGTAAAGAGCAGATTGTTAATGACCAACCTCAAGGCTGAGGTTGTGTTTAAATTGCCTCCAAATAGGGGTCCGCGTTACATCGCTCTTCGTTATTCTGCCTATCCGCGGTTGTACAGCTGGCTAGGCTGGCGCATGTGTCAAAGCGGCTAACTTGGAGGAATACATCCATCCATCTATTCATTATCTAACCCGCTTATTCCTGGTGAGGACCGTGGGGGGCTAGAGCTCTACTAAATCCTTCGGAAGCAACTGCAACCAATATCATTTCAACAGTGCATTTATCATATCTACACATCTAATTAGCATGTAATTAATTGGATCTACAAAATGTAACAGTTTATTTTTGCAGTGTTGTTTTTAATCAAACACTTGTGTGTAAAGTTTACACGTTTCTGCCTGTCAGAAATTATTCTAAACACTATTTTACGTCAAAATATTTTCAGTGAAGAACCTCAGCATGTGAAGTCCTGGCCTCTGGCGCCATCTACTGGCACACAGACATTTGAGTCAAACGCTTCATTCTGGAAGGAGTTAAGCTCTTCTCTCTCAGCCAGAGGATTTGTGTTTATCTTGGCAGGCTGACCCTGCCAGAACATTAAACAGAGCACTGTGTAGTGCGCACTGATCATGTGTCCTGACCATTGTTACCTCACTCGCTTCAAAATCGAATCCATTTTATATGGCGTCGCCTATTTCTGAAGACAGCTTGCCACAGCTCATAATATCGGACATAATGTCAGATATTATGAGCATTTACAAACATGTTGTATTTATAAACATAATTACAAAAATGACAAAGTAATAGCCATTCAGAAATTGGATTAAGCTAATGGACAGCAGCTTTCTATGCAGTATGTCCCGTAGGATATAAATTTTTAAACCACGTACGCTAAACTTTCCATGCTAATTAAGCATTTATTTATTACCCAACACAGAAAAAGCAATGGAGAGAGAGTGAGAGAGAGCAAGAGAAAGAGAGGAAGAGAGAGAGAGAGAGAGAGAGAGAGAGAGAGAGAGAGAGAGGGAGAGAGAGAGAAATGATTGCTGCATCCAATCAAGTTAATATAAGCAGAGTGAATTTGTACCTTTTGGCTGGGAGTAATTTTAGCTTTGGACTCCGATGAAGGTTCGGCACTTTAAACCTTGTATATCTGCAGCTCTCTGTAATCTTTCCCCTGCTTTCACAGAGTCACCCATGAACCAATCCCAGTGCAATTTCATCCCGATGAGAACAGGCTGACGTGGAGGGGGGGGGGGGCACACTCCCCCACCGCGCCTCATTAACTCCACCCACCGGCCACTTTGACAGGACTCCTGAAAACGCACGTCTTGGAACCGTCGGCAGGATACAGGGCCTTCTCTCCTCTCTCTCTCGCACGAGGCAGCGTTAAAGCAAATCCGCAGGCTTATCAATCTAGACAACATGGAGAATTTGTCGTAAGACTATGCACGAATCAGATAGATATGTCGGTTTATTGACGTGGGAACGATGAAGGTGAACGGAGAACAGGGAGTGAATGGAGTGGAATAATGAGCCCTCAGAGCGGGCCTCCTTCCATAATCCCGGCCCTTTCACACGGTCGCGCCTCCGTGATCTATTTTAAAGACCGCCGATCAGGACAGCCAATGGCGCAAACATCGGGAGAACATATTTCACAACACCAGTACGGCCTGTTCTCCTGCAACATCCGCTGGCTCATGCCTCTGTCTGGACCTCCTCTGTGTTGTCCCAATGGAAATCTTCCATTGTGTTCGGTCTTTGTAGGTTATGAGACTTGAATGAGATACCAGTTTAAACTGCCAGAAGCAAACAGCTCCAGTAGTTAACTGATGAAGAAATAAACGTGGAAAAATACATTTTCACATCGGAAGCCAAACAGAAGTAAACATACTGAGTCATAAGGATATTGTTAGGTCTGGGATGTCATTTGAAACTTCTTTGTGAAAAGTATTGACCTTTAACATATCAGGACTGCCTAATTGCGCGGTGACATTTTCAATCCCAATCTTACTCGTCTCAATTTTATTTCCATGGGATCACATGGGAGTGTCTCTTTTAGGAAAGTATGCCGTAAACTGCGTGTTTTCAGTGTGGGATGGGGATAATCCACATGATATTTATGAAATGGCATAAAATGTTTATTATTAAAACTGCATTATTCTACTGAATTCTAGTTTATCTGGACAGACCACTGACATAAAACCTTACGTCACAGTACGGCATTTAGCAGATGCTCATACAAAGAGCAACTCAGATTACATTTTTGCATTCAATCCATTTATAAAGCTTGATATTTTATTGAAGCAATTCAGGTTAATTACCTTGCTCAAGGGTACAACAGCCGTACACCAGCTGGGACCCAAATCTAAAACGTTTCAGTTTAAAAGCCCTGTTCCCTAATCATTGCACTATGTCGTCTTCTCTTTTTAGTTTTTCTAACATTATTTTGCAAACTAGTGAGTAGTATGCGAATAAGGTAACTAGTTAATATTTAAGAAATCTACTGAAGAAAACATTTACTCCCAAAATTTTTATTAAACTTGATAGCTTTTCAGCTATTTACAGCTATGTTTGCAGCTAGCTACCTCCTTCCAGTCAGGGCGATGCCTAATCAATTTAGGGTGTGAATTTCTGACTGTAAATGTGATTTTTTAAATATTCTTTTTATTTGCATACCACAAACTCAGTGAAGCTGCCCAGGGTTGCGTCGCTATTTGTATAAATAGCTAGATCTCTCTAGAACTGGCCGTTAAAGTTTTCTCTACATCTGTTTGGCTTTGCAATTCCTTGCATCTTTTACCCACTCTCATTACAGGGCATTGCTGTAAATGAGAACTGAGATTTCAGTTAATCTACCTGGTTAAATAAAGGTAAATCAATCTTCTTTGAGCATAAAGCTGAAGGATCACTTAGTCGAATGGGAAATGAATAAGCTACTACAGCAGGAAAGTTTATAGCACTAAAATCCTGAATGATCCATACATTCTGGAATGAAACTCAGCAGAAAAGGGGATAATTCACAGAACACTGCGAGCCTAATCGCTTGGAATGCTGGGTTATCTTTGGAGAAACCAGACAAAAGCTATTCAAAATGTATTTTTCAATATCCTCACTTACCATCTGTCTTTTCGGTTTGGGATTTCTCTTGGTGAAAACCACAATGCATAATTATTAGATCCATTTTGGTACAGGAAAATTTAGCGATTCCTCCATTTCTGCACAGGAAAGTACTGAATGCAAACTGTTTCTGAACTGAATTTTTGTTTTTATTTGAAAAGCATCACTATGTTGGAAGTCCATCAAAAAAGTCAAAAATCATTTGAAATATACCAATGTACTGGGGTTTCATCTTTAGTGTATTTACTAACATGTCTGCGCATTGTAATTTCCCTCACGGCCTATTGCAGTGTAATAGCATGAGTTTAGACTTGCTCACCACCGTGGGTATTGGATGAGAGTTGAGCTGAACAGGCCATTTGCATTATGAGAGTCAGCCTTCTGGGGATCATAAACACGGTTAGAGCCCGGGAACTCGGTTTCGTCACAACAAAGCCTTGTTCAGCGTTTGGACCGTATTGGTATGAACACGCAGGCAGCGTCTAATGGCCTGGGTTTACAGTCATCCATTTAAGTTTTTACAGCGACTGGTATCGACTGGATCTGCCACTGCACTGTGCTGTCTGCATTATATTCTGTGTTAATTGCATTCGGCGAATCGGCTTGCTGTTTTTCTGAGCTCACAATTTACACATCGCTCCAGAAATGACCCACATGTTTTCAATATTGGTCATATTGAACCCTGTCCATAATCGTTATTAAATAATGCCTGTAAACAATGCTGCTCTTACAAATGAGGTCATTTATTTTACTCTAATAATGCATTTTGACATCGTCGTGACTCCCTGTGGCTGTTTGAAAGTATACGTGTGAGCATATGCATGTGTGTGCGTGCAAATTACTTTCATGCAAAAATTCTGCTACGTAATTGGAAGTTCAGTATCTTGCGATAATGATGCAGGTCATTTTTTTTCCTGAGGTTCACATGCAGAAGATAGATAAAATGGCTTGTGTTCGCTGTACGTCTTATAATGTTAGCCTTGTCTCGTGCTGTGATTCGAATGGCGTCCCTCACACGCAGATCCCTGCACCAAGCTCAAAGCTGCCCCAGCTGTTTCTTTTGTCTGTCCCACACTGTGCACTGTGAAAATGTATGCACTTATAATCCTAAAGCCTTAATGTAGCATGCATAACACCTTAATTAACACAATATAAAATGCTTATAGATCATTTATAAGCATGTAAGAAAGGATTTTGGTCTTGGGGATGAGGGGTGACTTTAAGTGGCATTATATGGTATAATTCACATGTGTGAATATCATTGTATATAATACATATTATGTAAATGTCAAGCTTCACAAATATAAGTATTCTGCTTTTATTCATACTCAATAAAAGCAGCATGCATGCCCCATGACGGCCTCAGGAAAACATACTTTATATAAAGTGTGACTAAATGTTAGGCTTTTTAAAAGAAAAAGCACATGGATTCCACACATTGTTTGTGGTACAATGCTTTCCCATGGGGTCTTGGCCAACTACAACAGAAAATAAATCAAAAACACAATGCTTTTCCCAGGAATGTGCGAGTATGCTGGGTTAGCAGATGTAGCCAGCAGAATGCCAGGTGCCTTCGAGAACTACATTAATGGGGGAGTTTTGAACTCCATCTCCACGCACGCCGTTTAGCGTGTAGCGCGTCATAGCTGCACGCCTAAACCTAGGCAGTATAGCACCTATCCGGGTAAGCGTTTCAATGTTCACGCGAGTCATGTGACAGGTCTGTTGACTTTTGAGATATTTCAAACCCACTGTTTTGTTGTTGTATTTGAATTGTACTGAGCTGTATTGTATTTCATGCTGAGTGCTGCAACCTAGTGGCTCTGTTTGGCTCTTTTTAATCTCAGTGGGGCTCACCTGCATAAATAAAATAAATACTTTTTCAGTTTTCTCATACAAGGAACATGCCTTGGAAAACCTCTATGACGTCTGTAAAACTTAAAGTGGCAGTTTTATGTAAAATCAGAGTTACAGCATGTAAACCATGCCGTGTTTACCTTAAAGTGGAGTATTGTTTTTAGCTGCTATGAGCAGCTAAAGTCACTCTGTTCGGTCTGTCCAAATTGTTCCTGCTGCATTGTAGTACACTTGATGTGACATGTACATCGCGTGATCTGGGTTACCCAGAGTGACGTGTGCAGCGTGTCAGGGTTTTTGAGTTAGCGTAGTTACTTCCGGGTTGCGATATTAATTTCAAATATATGAAAGTAGCTTGTGAACAGTTGATAAGAAAAGTGAAGGTATCTAATATACTTGCAACTTGCTCTAAGAATTCCAGCTCATTTTGTAATTATAGTTGGGCTATATTTCTGCACAAGCCGATGTCCTGGAATAACAAAACTATGGGTTTGCGTTCATTATTAGGCTACCCCTTGTCCCTATGCACAGTTGCCCCCTAGTGGTAGCCTAGTCATTGACGTCGCAATTATAGTAGCCTATTATTTTCTCTGAAATTAATTTACAACTTTAAAAAAACCCAGACATTTTGCCTCGTTAGTATTAAGTTGAGTAGGCGTCAGTTTTTCTTTTGTGGTTGATGAGATAATTGTGGAGCTGGATTGAATGATTGGGGAATTTAGTGAATGATTGAATGATTGGACGAATGGAGGATTGGATGAATGGATGGTACTCATTGGGGAATTGGGTGATTGTAAGGGGAACGCAGGGACTGGGTTTCCTGAGGGAATATATTTAGCGCACCAGGGTTAAACGAGAGATCTGATGAGAGACGAGTGTGAGAGGGCGGATTGCCTTTGAGCTCCTGAGTGTGTGGCAGTGGAAATTTTCTTTCTTTTTATTTGTTTGGATAAGTTTATTCTTTTGTGTGAGTGTGCAGTAAGTGTGTTTATGTACGGCGGAACTTACCTGAGTGCGGAAAACAGCGAGAAGTGAGCTAAAGCGGCCAGATAATGTATAGAAAAAAAAACAAGCCAATAACGACGTTATACCCAGAACTGACGGCTAACAACTACGGTGGACTGCAGAGCTGATCGGGGTTTTGGGGTCGGTGTACCAGGGGGATCTGGTGATGAGCTGTTGCTGGGGGAATTGACTTCTCCCAGACCATAAGGAACGTGTTTGCACTGTATATATAAAGCTGCAGCGTGTGAGTGCGTCTCAGACTGGGGCAAGCAGGGAACTGAGCGGCAGTGGGTGTGTCTTTCTCTCCCCTGTCAGTGGCCCACATCTAACCTGGCGAGTGTGACGAGGGCGACGGTGGGCAGCGATGACCTTTGTCTCGTGATTCGCCCGGGGGTGGACAGTCGGTATCCTCATTGGCGACCACCAAGGACGACAAAAGCTGTCCTGTTGTGTATTTGTGTGTGTGATTATTTTGGCTGGACGGCTTGTGTTTATTTTCTTTTTTTATATTTCTTAATTGTGGTAGTCCTCCCAGGGTTGCAGTGTGGGTAAGACTCCACAACACTTATTCTTTACGTGTTTAATGTTGCTTTTTTGTGGCGTGGAATGATGGTTTGGTTATTGTTTGAATGTGAATACCGCCGTGTCTGTCTGTGTGTGGGCCTTCTCCCCGTAAGCATTGTGGGGCTGGGAGGCCGTCAGCCCCCGAGGTGGACTATTGAAGGGGTGATCACGAGTGTGTGTGTGTGCCCTTTTTGTAGTAGCCTAAGTAAATAGCCTAACGAGCATAGTGTGTCTACGTGAGGGGTGAGTGATGGTGTGTATTGCGTGTGGTGTGTGGAGAGGCACGCTTACCTGCGGGAGGGGACGGCTTCATCCGGCAGAATTAGAGAGAGACTGGGAGGGAAAAGGGACCCACAGACAGGCATCGCCTTTGTTAGATTGTGCTTGTGTGACCAACTTTTAATGAACTTTTTTACACAATGAAACATAATTTTTACCTTTTACTTCTGTCTGGTGTACTGTTTGGAGAGTGGTGGATTCCGCAAAAACCTGGTCCGGATTCAGGCACGGGATTTGCCCGTTTCAAATCGTGACAAAAGTGCGTCTGCTTAATACTTTAGGCAGAGCTCACTCATTTATATTGATTTTGAAAGTGTTAAAGTTTGTTTGCCAGATCCCCTTGAAAATACAATGACAAACCCCACTTTAAAGTGGACAGGAAAGGCCAGATTTGATGTAAATCTTCCACTTTAGGAGTTTTGTGGTCAGCAGAATTATTGCGGACTAAACTGAAAGTTTCAAAGGACATATTAAGTCCACTAAAATACTGAGAAATAAGGGTGTCTTTATGGCGTAACCTGGAGAGCACTGTCCACATGCTCGGTGCGAGCAACAGTGGTTCCAATCCGGCCGCGTGACCTTTGTCGCATGTCTCTCCCTCTCTCGCTTCCCATTCTTCCTCTTTCTCTACACTATGCTGTCCAATAAAGATGAAAAAATATTTGTATAATAATTTATATAGTTTGAAAATGTGTTGCTGGGTAAGACAGGCAGCACCAACAGAGCACAGAATGCTGGGAAAATAGGATCTACACGGCCTGCTGTCTCCCTTCTGGAGGCTTCCGCTTTTTCAGAGATTAAGTTACAGGTGTTGAACAGCTAAATTGTGTTTCTCCCTTTATGATGTCTTCTACTTCACAATTTGAGAGGGAAAAAAGGAACAGTATGAGACAGAGATGCATGTGTTACAATGAGAGATGGACAGACACAGAGTGAGAGAGATGGAGCATATTCAGAGTTCAGTGATGGTAAAGAGATGGAGATGAAACTACACTGACCTTTCCAGAGCTATAGGTAGACTGTTTGTTAGTAGCAACAAAAAAATAGGACGTTCCTTCATTCCTAGCTGTTTCCAGAGAAAAGAAACAGAGCCTGTACCGTGCCAGTCTACCTTCAGTCCCAGCCGAAGCAACTTTCCGTGCCTCTACTACTCTTTCACACGCTTAGCTTCATCTCAAAAAGACAGTCTTCACTTTCCCAATGACGCACAGCCTGGCCGTCATGCCTGGACCAAAAACGACAGCAAGCTCCAGGGATTGAACGTCCAACTATTTATATTCTTGTAAAAAAAACACTTAAGCAAAGAAATACTTCAAACTTTAATTAAATAAGCATAAAAAAGTACAAAAAAATTCAACCAATTACAAATTAAACCAATTAAAATTAGAAGATTGTTGGATATTTGTTGTACAAATGAATCAGGAAAGCACAAGCACACTTAACAAGCTAATTTGAATACACGACTGTAGAGCTTGGCTTCATTCACCGTTCACTTCCCCAGCAAACTACTTCAAATAAGCCGTCTGAAAATTATGTTTTCATAGTTATTTCAGCCTTAACCGCCTGTGACCCAGCAGAAAAAAAAGTTTTACATTTTAAAAGTATTAAAATGTCAACAAGAACATGTTGCAGTGAAAATCAGACGGCTTATTTGAAGTAATTCTGTCAGGATTCGGTATTTTGTTTGTTTAACTGTGTTCTGTGTTTGCATTGCCATCACTCCCCTGTCTTCCTCACACTTTTCGGGAACATTTTGTGATTACGGTTTTCCTCTGTATTTCCTCTTTCATGCACTTTCTTCTTGACTAATTATCTCTAAACTAACTAGCTACTACTAACAGCTTAGATTTAGGTTTTGTACTAATTAACTAACTCACTAACGTAATCTTAGTTTATATCTGCAGCTGTCTCTCTTTCTACCTGTTCTATCGCAGATCATCTTTCTTTGATTTTCTCTTTTACTACAGCTGACTCTTGTTTCCTCTTTCTCTTCTCTAATTGTCTAATTTCCCTTCTTCTTTTACTACCCAGTTCATGTTCAAATCTCTGTTATGTGTGAATCCGGTCCATGTATTACGTGTTACCCTGTTAGTGAATTATCAGCTTCCCTCATTGTTTCATTAAGTTCACCTGATTGTCATTTCCGTTCCCCGTTTCCACAGACCTGTTCCCCATTGTATCTCGTCACTCCCTGTGTATTTAAACCCTGTGTTTCAGTCTGTTCCTTGTGAGAACGTTGATCGTATTTCCTGAGCCTGTGATTAGTAAAGCCAGTGATTTATCGAGATTCCTGAGACACCCTTCCATTTTCCAACTCCAAGTTTTGACTTTCGATTCTGTTTGTTTGCCTTTGTTGTTTTTCTGGTTTAGACATTTTTGACTGTTTTATGTTTTGTTGATAGCTTATTTGAAGTAGTTTGCTGGGGCAGTGAACAGAACTGATGAAGCCAAGCTCTACAGTCATGTATTCAAATTAGCTTGTTAAAGGGGTAGGAAACCCTCGGTTACATTCTCTCTCCGCCCACTCCACGAATTTGAAAAATGCAATTAAATGGGCGTGGAAAGCAGCAGCAGAGGGGGAGGGGCGAGAGCCTATCGCCACCTGAAGACACGCCCACAAGGGAAAAGATGGAGTGAAACTGATCGTATTAATCGCTGACTAATTCGGTGATATCAGTCAATGGCTTCTTCGAGGTGGAGGACATCTCTCCTCCGGAATGCTCTGGGCTTTCCACCGACCAGGAGTATGAAGGAGGAAATAGTCCGAAGCCCTATCAGTTTCAGCCGTAAAGTTTTTTTTAGCCATCTAACGTAGATGCTACACGAACATGACAATAAAATATGTAAACGAATGCCAAGTGAAGGCTATAGGCTACGCTACGGGAGACTTCACAATCTGCTCAAATCGATATTCTGCCCAGTAAATTAACGTTTGTCAGCTAATATTCATCCTGACCTAACGCTACCTGCAGATTATACAAACATGAAAAAATACAACACGTAGGCAATGAATGTCAAGAGAAACTGAACGGCTTTTGACTTCTTCTTTTTTTTACCTACGTTATCCTAGCCATCTACAAATGCACGTTTACTAGCTATCTAGCTATCCAAATAACTTAACTAAGACATAAGTTAACATAAGCACAGCATGGGGCTTGTATCACTTTGTACCTTGTACCATTTTTATTTCAGTAAATACATGTTCCAGCCATGGGGAGTTCCAGATAGTGCAGTTAACGGTTATCCATCAAACGTAACTCCGTAACTCCTGCCCCAGGCCAGTAAGATTGACAACGCAGTAGCTATCAAACCTAACGTTATAGCTTATACGCAAAAGGCAGTGAAATATCACCGGCCAGTTAACTATGGTTAACGATACGAAAACAACTCAAGTAAATATCTTTGAGGCTACAAGATAACCATCACGTTAGCAAGCCAACAAGACGCCGTAGGCTGCACTTAATTTAATTTACCGCATTTGGAGGGACAGAAATATCAGTCGGGCTTGGTAACGTTTCCGCATTCCTTTGGCTGGCATACCCCAATTCAACCTGGGCATAGTGTAACTGTTAACGTTAATCCGCTGATGCTCTTGCACCCAGAGAAAGCACACTTGCGACCCATCAGTCATTGCTTGTAAATTGAAACTATTGGAATTGAAAAAACGAATTTACAATTTTTAATAACTAGCATAATTGGAAAAAAGCTAATACATTGAAAGAGACTAACTGTAGGCTACAACGATATTGCTTGTCAAATGTATATAGCTATTGGCCACGCCTTCTCAGGAATGTATTTATATTGGGGGCGGTAACAAAGTGCGAAACTGATTACGCGCAAGTGTACAAAAAGTACACTTCAACGTCATTTTCAATGACGTAGCCTATTTTTCATTTTCAACCCCGGAAGAAGAAGAATAGGCGATGTAACGGCTAAAATACTGAAATTAAACGTTTTGCCAAAAATTGTAGATATAATGCATACTATTGTTCTCTTCCATCTGAGGCAATGCCTAGATATTAGTTAACATCTCAAAAAATGTGTTTTAGTGTTTCCTACCCCTTTAAGTAAGCTTGTTTTATCAAACGTTCATTGATGACGCAACCCTAAGGCATTAACAATGCACTTAACAATGCACTTAACCTGGTAAGCGTTAGCCATTCATGTTTGGGGCTATAAAACTAGGTTATAATACTCTGACACAGTGCTTTCAGTAAGCAGTCCCTGATCCAATTCTGCCAGCTACTGGAGAGTGGGAACACATGGTCTAGCAAGGCAAGCAGAAGGTTTTGAATTGCACAACTAATCAGTAGATAATGAAGAGACAATCTTTCTGGCATTTGTGACAAAGAGGTGTCAGGATGACGTAAAGATAAATATGATAAGAGTGAAAAGAGAAAATTACGTTCCTTTGACAGAAAATCACCCACACAGTCATTGTCCTTATCAATGTTAGGAGCCTTCATCATGTAGCCAAGAACAGGAAGTAGGCCATTGATCCTGTTCACGGAAGGGAAGTGACATCGTTGGTTCTGTGGTTTCTGTTTCTCGTCTAATGGGAAAAGAGTGACCCGTTCCTTTGTGCTCTGGTATTGTGGGAGACACCCCAGTGCAGCCCTGTGCCTGCAAGACCTGCCTGACCCTTTTTTTCATGGATAGCATCGGCCATCCACAAATGTTCCCCGTCGCATTATGTTTCAAGCCATTTTCTTCATTATAGTACATTTCACGTCCACCGCCAACCTGGAACTTTGGCGGATGGCATACCTGCCATCCAAATTACATAGATTTAGCACGTGCAATTTACTATATCGGAATAGTAAAATATATCGTGCCTTCACTCATAGTAAAGCAGTATTTAACTATGCTAACCAAAAAGCAATCTAAAAATTATAAATACAAACAGATTGCATCCATAAGAAGTCCTAGAAGAGAGAAATTAATTCATATAAACATACATAATTTTTCCATTTTGTGTGGTCCTCCAGCTTTAAGTTATGTCTGCCTTGTTACTGAGGGATTTCTACCCACCGTGGCTGAAACGCATCGCTAAAAATATGATTATTTCCATGACATTTAATGATTTTCCATACACTTGGGAATTTGCACGTGCCTCCTGTTGATTTTGTTTATCTGCACACTCGTTATTTGATACGATATGTCAGGTTTTTAGTGTGACAAAAATGAAACATTATGACACCGGAGCTGACTGCAAGGGTCTTTTGTTTTTGTAGTTTTTTATCAGTACACTGACAGCCAAACCGAAGGACCAACACCAAAATCAGTGTTTGTGATGATTTGCAACCCAATTATGGAAACGTGATAAGGTTTTAAAAATTAACAGTCATGGTCAAACTTTGATTTGGGACATATGTCAGCCTGGACAATGCAATGCCCAGACACGTGGAGGGTGTTTTAATTCCATAGAAGTGGAAACATCTAGCCGAGTCTTCCCGATAACAGAGACGATGAAAGGGAAAATGTTTTTTGGGGTCAAAGGATTGTGTTTGAAAGCATAATCCTGCTTTAGGTGAACACCAGTCAACTGGGACAAACAGCTTCTGTGCATGGTGTTAATAGTTTTGTTACGGTGAATGAAAGCTGCTCTTTACAGGCCTGTTAGTGGGTCAGCGATCAGGAGCAATGGGGCTGCTTCTTAGGGAACCCAAAATGGACGCCCTACTGTGATGAAGGGACCCTAATTGCCTGGAGAAGAGCCAAGATGGAGCCAGTCCAAGAGCTCATTGAGCCACTGGAACTAAAGAGCATTAATGTCCTGTTGCATACATACAGAGGCTGGAAGGTGTGCAGTCAGGACAGGACGCAGCAGGAGCTTTATGAAATAAAAATGTATTTTTTGCATTTCTGCATTTTCGTTGTTATACCACCGGGGATGATAAAACGAGGATCTGGGATTGTGGAAACCGGTGAAAGCCAAAAGCTGCATGCTCTGGACTGGTATAAACATTTGTGTTTGATTTTGCCGCCAGGCCAGACTTGCACCTAGTGTTACCCCTCTCTAATATGGTATTATTCCTCCTGTGAGTCATTTCCTGGGGTAACTCCTGAGGGGGTGTAAGGTTTTATAACTGACAGATGTAGCACAGACAGCTTTGCTGATAAATACAGTGAACTTTGTTTATTCCGAAGATATTTCAAAACTTGAAATAAAAATAGGTAGAGAAGAGTAGGAATATTTGTGTGTGTGTGTGTGTGTGTGTGTGTGTGTGTGTGAGTGCGTGTGTGCGTGTGTGTGTGTGTGTGTGTGTGCGTGCGTGCGTGCGTGCGTGTGTGTGTGTGTGTGTGTGGAGGGGGGAGTTCCAGGAAGAACACTACAGTAGAGGTGAGTTGACCATATTGTCCATCACTGTGGAGATTGGCAGGAACTCATGCCCGGGCTCCTGAAGACCAAGCCAACTCTGCAGTGTTTACAAAGTCTCAGGCTTCATAGGAGAACCACAGTCAATCCAGACATATTCTGCAGAAACCACAGGCAAGTATGCTGTGACTTGAACGTATCAGATGGAGAGAATATGTTTTTTATAGAATTTATCTGTTTTCACTATCAATAACATAACTATATTTTACGGCACTCTTATTAACAATGTTCGTGTAACAAAGGAATAATTCAAACTTGAAATATTTACAAAAAAATAATTTTAACTGGGATTATTTACAAAAAAAAATGACCTCATCATATCTAAAGTACCATAACATGCTATCAAACTAGGCATATACAGCATATATACATATTGAGAAACGGATTTGTTGGGTATCTAGTTATGGCCTAATAATTTGATATGGTAAACTTGTTCATAATCCAAGCAATATTACATTGTTATTAAGTGACCTGCTCTGGTTGACCTGACCATAGAAATGATGCCTGTTTCTCTTTCCCTCTCCTCTCCATGGGCACAAAAGGGGATATCCTTAGGCAATTAAAAGCCACGTTGAGGCGCTTATCTATGGACTCAAATCTAAGCTGTCATGGTGTCTCCCCTCTTGGAAAGGAGAAACACCAGAACACAAAGCTATTTATGGGAGCCCAGCATGGCCAGAAAATGCCATTCATTTATTAACAATCAATTAATAATCAATATGACATTCAGCAAATAAACTATGGTGGTACACACTGGGATATAATCAAGTTTATGTAAGTGAACATAAGGTTAAATTAAGTTACTATTAGCCAAACAATGTTGACTTAACATTAATTTACACTAGCTTCTGAAGTTTAGTAGCAGTATAACTAGCTAGCTACTGAGAGAGCCTGAAATGTCAAAGTACCGGCATGGCAATATTTGACCTGTCTCCGGTTTACCGGTAACAGTTTTTAGGGGGTGTCCGCAACACAGTAATGGCGTAACATAGCTATACCAAAAAAGTATTTGGTGAGCCCACGGTGATTCGTGAAATGGCATTGAGATTGGTTTTGAAATGGTGGAAATATGAACCTTCAAAAATTGCTGTTTTATATTGGAGAGCTGACCAACGCAAACATATCTTTAGCACGGCCACTCTCAAGGTAATTAACATGTGACTGTGAATCCAGGTCCTAAACCATGAAAAAAGCAATCAACTATCTTTTGTTATTAACAAGAGTAGGCTTCAATGAAAGCTTAGTTCAGCCAGTCACATCAATAGTGACTCCTTCAGCTCTTTTCAGTGGCTGTCAGGTCAGTAAATGCTCTCGATATGAACACAGGCTGGGCTCTACAGCTGCAGATTCAAGCCTGAACTGTGTCTTTAGTTGATTATGACCAGAAGAGCACCATGCAGGGAAAGGATTGGCCTCAACCAATCAGGATGTCGGTCATCCAGTGTCAATTAGGTTACTGCAGCATTCATTTCTATCAATGATCTGCCCAGTGTGTAAAAGCTAAAGTTGGCCTCATTGAGAGATACATCCTTCATATAATCTATGCTAGCTCTCCTCTAGTACTATGTGGCCTATAATGTCGGAAATAGCTAATGGCTCTTCTGTAATGTAAGTGTGTCTGCCACAGTGCTTCTTCTCTTGTAAATGTGAAAATAAAAAAAATAATAAAAAAACATTGTTGGCAATGGCAAACTCTGGGCCTTAAGAAAACAGACGTGTTACGATTTTGGCGGACGGATGACTGCTCCGTGTTCCTCAACACCTGGGACAAGGTTCTAGTTCCTGTCGTCTGTCCCCGCCTCCATTCCTGGATGGGGATCAGTGGAAAGGCTGCGTGGGCGGAGCCCACAGCCCTGCTTCGTGTCACCAGTCCGTAGGCGTGGACCCCATTCAGTTCCAGTAAAAAGGCTCTTTTGTGGTCTGGTCTCTGGCCTCTTATCGAATGAACCGCCGATCTGGCAAGTGGGCGTGCTGTCTGATGATGATAGTGAAAAAAGGCTTCTGCCACATAAGTTACTCAATTGGACCAACTAGAGGGGAGTTTCCTGAATCTCATTTCTTGATGTTAACCTCTGAGCTATTGCTAAAGGCCTGGAGAACTGTAGAGCACATTGCCGTGCAATGCGGCATAACTATGGGTAACAGTCATTCATTTTGTATTCAGTGTGTTGGTTAGTTCACTGCGTTAGTTGGTGGTAAAGTTAGACTGCTGCCTGAAAATACACAAGATGTGCTGGTTGATTTCAGCTTTGGCCATGTTGGAGCATGAGAGTGCAGCCTTACTGAGAATAAGATAATGGCTGTTATACAATAGATGAGGAACAGCCAAGACAAATTAATTTAAGTATTAGACAGAATTTCATAGCATTAGTACGACATAGTGCTGCTAAGGCTTTGGATCAAAGTAATAATAGCTGTTGTCACTGGGTCATGCTTACTCCCATAACACACTTAAGCAAAGGGCATTTATTATGCCTTTAATTATAATAATGGGGGGATCAGATGTGCAGCGGTTGTTAAAAACTCCTCACAGCTGCGAACGATGTCCGCTGTCATGGCAATTATTCTGCCAATCCTCCGGTCTTCAAAACCAGTGACGGTCCAGGGACGGATAGCTATCGGCAGAGGGAATTCTTTCGGACCCAGCGTAAATATCCGTGAGTGGAGGTTTAATAACCGAATAAATACATGGCCCTTCAGACTTTGGGACAACAAAGGTTTGTTAAGAGATGAAATCCCCAGTCCAGCGGAAGATCACAAAAATCAACAAAGATCAAATAATCACACACACCTCTGCTCTCTCTCGAGATAATCCCGTGTGAGAGTCTGTGTCGGCAAGGCCCACATTCACAGGACACTGCTATTGTTCTCAATAGCCCGACAGCTTCAATACTGCTGACTGCTGAATACCGGTGAATACTTTGGTACTTGTCATGCTAAGTGAGAATATTCTAGAAATAAATTTGGAAAAAACATATGAAATATATAAAGATTAATTATTTATAATAAAAGGCTATTGCTAATGCTTCTATTCATCCTGAATTGAGTCACTGAGCAGTTAGCTAAGCCAGGAGCGAGCAACAAATAGTTTTTGTTTTGTTTTGTTTATCCCGTGTTTCTGGCATTTGCTTGATTTGAATTTTCTGCTTCACTCAGGACAAAAGTACAGATTCACAGAAGGGATTTGAACAGGGAGACAGAACCAAACACTACTGGCCCAAATCTGATTTTTCAACCTAGTGGCCTGGTATTAGTGAATTTTGTCTGCAAGTTGGGTTTACAGTACCCTCTGCTGGATAATTGAGACTGTGCATCTTATTCTCAATTTAATACATTAAGAGTAGATTGGTAAAATAGATTTACCAAGACGTTTCGCATGTGCAAAACATTTTAGCACTCGCAAAACCAATAACACAACCAATGATTGGCACAATTAAACAAATACCATGACCAATCATTGCTCATGTTATTGGTTTTGTGTGTGTTATTGCATTTTGCATTAAAGCAGCTGATGCTTTGCTTACTTTATGATAAAACTATATTAATTATCAACTGGAACAAAACAAAAAAACTCCAAACGTTATTATGAAAGGCTGTTCCATTTTGCAGGGCTTCACAAACGAATATAACGGCTACATTTTGGTGAATTCTGGAAGACATTCTCATGCTTGTATTTGGAACACGCCATCTATATTCATCATGTAAAAATGATAAATTCTACGTTAACATAATCGCATGCCGTCCATCATTTACTGGAAAGATGCCTGAGTCAACATTATGGCTGAGAAAACACACTGGACTCAGCGTGGAGCGTTCCCTGTGTTTGCTCCACCTCCGAGAGGGAGAGCTCCTCTTGAATGCCCCCATGTCACCCTTCGGTTCGAAAATCCGTCTCTTCTGCTGCGAGTAGCATGAAGCGGCAGCAGGTTGCCCTCTGTATCCTCTCAGGGCTGGTGCATGTTTTACACCTTTATTATTAATGTCTTTAGTAAAAAAAAAAAAGACCAAACGGTTATCCATTTATACAATTGATATATTATTTTTTCTTTCTGTGTATGGATACATTGCAAGTGAGTGCCTCTGTGGGTCTGAGGTGTGCGTGCCTGACATATGTACGTGTGTGCATGTCTGTGTGAGTGCATGTGTGCACCTGTGTGCATGGGCGTACGTGCGTGTGTTTATGGCAGTATGTGTGTCAGTTTGTGTGTGTGTGTGTGTTTGTATATTGGGACAGAGGCGGGGGGAGCGGGGGTGTTGGCTGAGGCTGTGAAATGCCAGCTGTCTCAGTCTGGTGCTTCACCGTCTCCTCTGCTCTGATCTAGAGTGTGCATTGTGTCTGCTGTCTGGCTGTCCCCTGCCTCTCCGCGATGTGACCCGTCACACACAATTACTCCCAGACGATACGGCCCAAACCGCCACACTCTCCGCACCGAAAGCCAAAGGGTAGAAAAACACTCACTTATCTTCTTTTAAACGTATCGATTTGGTTATTTGTTTTTAGCGCGACACTTTAATTTGATCATTCGATTGCCTGTAGGGGGAGCCTGTTCTCAGTGTGCTCCGTCTCAGAAAAGGCTTTTCAGGATAACGTAGGCAATGGCTTCAAAATAAATCCACTTTGCCGTATTTAATTTGTGGATGACACCCATTTCACCCACAAATCTAAAAGAAAAGCAACATTTTTAAATACAGAGTCAAGGCCAGAATCCTTTTAAATCCCCCAAAAAAGGCCTTTTCCTTTGTCAGTAACAACAAAGATGGATTTTGTGACATTTATAACATGGAATGTCCACAGGGCAGCTTCTATTTAAGTCCTGTGTTAGTCCATATAATCACAGCCCTTGATCTGAAGGCTTAATTGCATTGTTGAAGCAATCTTCCAGCTCAGCCAATCTTGACAGTGCATTTAATGTTTTCAGTTCATAATGATTTAGAAACACCACACAGTAGATTATGTGGTGCATCCCCCTGCAGTTTTTAATGACCTTCCCGGCCGTGACTGCCTTGTGTCATTGCGCGGTCTCTCACGACTCTTGGGAGTGCGCTCGGCTGCATTGTCGCACACCCACCAATAGATGGCAGTAGTGCTTTTATTATTTTCTCAGAGAGCACCGCCCTGGGCAGACAACTAACTCCAGATTTTGCTGCTGCAAGAATCATGAGATGGCCTGTACTACGGTTACAGAACATGGACTATACTACACATGTGAATAGCATGATAACATTAATAACATGTGTGAATAAACAAACACAGCATGAAAGATGGTTACCCGTGCGTCTTTAACCTTTTCGTTCGTTATTCATTAAGCTTAAATATAAGCAGAATGAAGTGAAGAAAGTAGTTCAGGCATGTTTCTCCCAACGCAGGGGGGGCAGAGTCTACTGGCGTTCATTGCATAGTACTTATTTCATCCATTAAATCAGTTGAGGATGGTTAAAAAGATGTGTAGTTGGTCTCTGCTTCCGATTTTAAGGCGAACACAAAAAGCTAGCGGAACCAGGGATAGCCACCTCTGAAGCAGAGGACTATGGTGATTCGTATTGGTGATTCGTATTTTTAAAACATGGCTTCCAATCTCACAGTACGCTGGAAGAGTTTCCAAGGCTACCAGCTGACGGGCAGCTCTGAGTTGGCAGATTACAGTTGGTAGCACTGAGGATCAAATTTGTGGTGGTGGTGGTGGTCCTGCCCCATCTAAAAATGGTTCATTAGAATGGGCGACCGTATTTTCAGCCGGTCCCATCTCAGAACCACCCACGGGTGGTCAATTCAGCAGCGTTCACACGAGCGCTAGTAACCCACTTCTCCTTTTCGATCCGCAGTTCATGAGCTGCGCTGGCCGGCTTTTGCAGATACCACTGACACCGCAGGATCCTGGTGGCCGAGGTGACGGGGACAACCCCGCCGGCTCAAACCCCTCCCTCTCTGGGAAACAAAACGGCCAATAACTGAGCGCCCTCTGGAGCGGCACTGCAAAAAACAAATCTTAACAAGCATTTTAATATTATATTTAGACTTTAACCTCTTATTTTGCTAAATAAGACAAAAACAAATTGCCAGTGGGGTGAGATAGTTTTACTCTTCTCAAGATTTGTCAGTGGGGTAAGATAATTTTACTTGTCAAGCTTAAAGTAACTTAAAACAAGCTGATATTTTCCACTTTTGAGAGAAAAAATAAGATTTTAAGTCTCATTACAAGACTAAAACACTTGTTAAAATTTTTTGCAGTGTGTTGACAAGAATAAAAGATGTCTCGAACATGATTGACAGCTGCTGGGGATTTAAGGGCTACCTCTCTACTGATGCAGAAAAATGTCCTCTTAGGTCCATGGCGCTGAGTATTGACTCCCCTGGATCAATTTACCACATTATCCAATTAACATTTTATTTCCAGAACATGGTGTGCGGGTAAAAGATGCACGCAAGTTGATTTATAATGCTGGGGTCAATCTGACCCCAAACATAATATACATTATTAAATCACCATTTTAACTGGGTGGTTGACTGAACAGCACATTTGCGCTGCTCGCTTAACAACACACGAAGGCTGCCAGCATATTGAGCACAAAATGTGCACCGCTTGAGAGAAGAACTTATGTGACTGCTTTCTCTGAATAGCATATAGAAAATGCCTCTGGCCCAAAGATATGTGGGATCACAGTTGTCCTCACGCCAGTATTTCTCTCCTGCGCCTCTCTGTGCCTACACTCCAGAGGAAGGCTGATGTGCTCTCTCTCTCTCTCTCTCTCTCTCTCTCTCTCTCGCTCTCTCCTCTCTCTCTCTCTCTCTCTCTCTCTCTCTCTCTGTCTCTCTCTCTCTCTCTCTCTCTCTCTCTCTCTGTCTCAGATCAACGACACTAGCATGTGGCTGAGAGATTCTGTGGGACATTTTCTGTTGCATTACACATGCAACCAAAATAGACCTCACGCTCCACTGTCCCCCACCCTCCCAACACACAAACACATATACTGTTTACCTTACCATCCACACGCACAAAAACACATACACACACACACATCCAACCACACTCCATCCTCACCCACATATACACACACACTCACCCCTACACCCCTCACTCCCACACACACACATACACAACCAAACACCCCACCCCCCATCCCATCCTCACACACACACACACACACACACACACACACACACATATACTGTTTACCTCACCATCCACACTCAGATGAAAACACTTACACACCGACTACCCCCCTCCACCTCACTCAGTCACACACACACCTGCATACTAGTGTTTAATATTTTCCAGAAAATTAGCTATTTTTAAACTCGGGATTATAACACCTCGCTCCCGGGTTTCGCGGGAAATCCCGCCTAAAAAACAAAGGCATTCTAGTTGGCTATTATCAAATGTGCTACCCTACTTATTGGTTTACAGGCTACCGGCATCCATATGCCATGTAAAACTTTCTTTCAGCACCATGGCATTGTTTACTAGCGTACTATTGGCTGAGATTCTTGAATATTAATAACAGTTTTTCAAAGACGTTTTATTAATAAAAGCAACATATTTTCTGAACAAAATTTTTATATTTTGGAATTTCTACACTGCCTGGCCAAAAAAAAAGTTGCACATGATAATATTTCATTGGACTGCCTTTAGCTTTGATTTTATGGCGCACATTCGTCGTGTCGACAACCTTATGCAATGTCACAACATTTATTTCCATCCAGAGCATACATTTTTGACCGAGATCTTGTATTGACGACGGGAGAGTCGAACCACTCCGTAAAGTCTTCTCCAGCACATCCAAAATACTTTCAATGGGGTTAAGGTCATGCTCCCTGAACCACTCTTTCACAATTTGAGCCCGATGAATCTTGGCATTGTCGTCCTGGAATATGCCCATTGATGGGATAACCTGGTCATTCAGTACATTCAGGTACTCCACTGACTTCATTTTATTACTGCATAACGTTGTTGAGCCGAGACATGACCAATTGAAGCAACCCCAGATCATAACACTGCCTCCAGAGGCTTGTACAGTGGGTCCTATGCATGAAGGGTACAATGGCGACTTTCTTTTTGGCCAGGCGGTGTAAACAAAGGCTATAGGGCTATTAGGCCTACCTGAACCGTGAGAAGTATTAACGCTGGCTATAACTGTTCACAACAAAAAGGCTTTAGGTCTACAGGCAAACGGCCAGTGTTTAAGAAAAAAGACTATACCCCTCCCCCCCCCTCAAAAAAAAGAATGCCTACACATGTTTACCCTCTTTGAAATGCCAAGGGTCTCGGCGGTGAATGCCCTAAACTGAGAAATTTGGAAATAAAGTAACGTGTGTTATGCAGACATTTCTCACATTTATAACAAGCCAATAAAAAAATAAAGCCTAAATTAAAAATAACTGACAATGTGAGTAATAGGCCTACATTATATAGCCTAAGTAAATATTATGGCATAAATGCAATATCTCCATCAAGGCACATAAGGAAATATACGCTAGCCTACCGTTGTGAAATGAGGGACATTTAGCCGTAGACTAGGCTACAAGTTGGTAAGAAAAGCGAAGGTATCTAATATACTTGCAACTTGCTCTAAGAATTCCAGCTTGTTTTGTAATTATAGTTGGGCTATATTTCTGCACAATCCGATGTCCTGGAATAACAAAACTATGGGCTTGCATTCATAGGTTGGCCCCTAGTGGTAGCCTAGTCATTGACGTCGCAATTATAGTCGCCTGTTCTTTTATCTGAAACTTTTTTAAAAAACTGACATTTTGCCTCGTTAGTATTAAGTTACTCAGAATTCTTCTGCACATTGCTTGACATGATTTTGCTCTCCATGTTTGGAGCAGGTATATTGAACTTCTATTTCCTGTGCGTGCGCTAGCAACGTTCATGTGCTCGGAAGTGCAATCAGTTACCGAGTTTTCGCTTGTCAATAAGCAGTCCGTTTTTTCAAATGGTGGATACTGCATTTTGGAAATAAACTTCATATATTGTTTATTTTATTGTACTTAATTAGGCCAAATATAATGCAAGAGTTATTTATCTGCATTGCCCATGTTAAATTTCCCGGTTTCCCGAGGTCAGTCCCGGTTGCGAACGGGAAAGAATTGTGATGGGAAATACCAGAATCCCGGGAACCGGGATTAATCACTAATGCACACACAACCAAACACCCCACCCTACCCCGTCCTCACACACACACCTCACTCAATCACTCAACAAACAGACACACCCCCCTCCCCCCCACCTCATCGTCTCACACACAGTGTAACTAAGAGGCTAGGGAATATTTCAGCACCAACATCTTATTCTGCGATGCAGTTGAGCACAGTAAAGCACAGTTATTACGTATGGTCAGACTTGTATGGTCAGACCTCCTCTGGACTTGTGAGTGAGCGTGAGGAAAGTGCATGAGGCTTCATGGGTTAAGTGCTGATGAACTGGCAGTCAACAAGGTATTTACACGACTAATCTTTGCCTTTTCAGACGGTGTGCGAGGACACAGCTGAAATGTAGCGGGGGCGGATGATTATATTACTGCATTACTCATTTGCTTACCAGACGCCCTTTATCCAGACGACTTGGAAACACGCATGTGGCGTTCACTAAAGAGCGAACCGGACTTTGACGCTGAAACTTGTTGTTTTAGCGGCATCTCTTCTAAGCCTCTCCGCACGAGTCAGGAAGATGTTTCATACACACAGCCCAATCCCGAGGGAGACATTTTCTGGCAAGAAGCAATAGAATCTGTTCCCTGGTTTTACAGTTATACAACAAAACTAAATGTTAAATGTAACAACAAAAACACAAACAACTTAAGCTCTGCAGAGAGATCTTCATTGAAACTTAAAACAGCACCACTGAGGCATGCCATTTGATAGAATAATTCATATGCAGATGATAGTTTTATTTTATTTAGAAACATATGCTACAGTGCGGTCCAATAGATTTCCCTATCCACGTGTGAAGCCAAAATGTAGATAAAGTATATACTGTATAGTAGCAGTATATAGTTATAGTATGTATATATGTATAATATATACTATACTATATAGTCATACATATAGTTTTGCCATATTACCCACTATATTAACACTGGCCAGAGAAGAAAGAAAGAGAAAGTGTTGATTCAAACCCTTGATGTTCTGGAGTCGGTACTCTAGCCTACCGTCTATGCTGCTGATTAGGAAAAGGGTTGCGCTGATAAAGGCGCACTGATTCCTGGAGTCGCATTCAGCAGGGCTATTCAACCAGTGTCCCAGGCACAAATGCAGCCCACCATTGACTCCATACACTCCTTCGATTATTGAGGAAGAAGAAGAGGAGGAGAAGGAAGAAGAAGAAGTGGAAGAGGAAGAGGAAGAGGAGGAAGAGGAAGAGGAAAAAGAAGAGGAGGAAGAGGAAGAGGAAAAAGAAGACGAGGAAGAAGAAGAAGAAGAAGAGGAAGAGAAAGAAGAAGAAGAAGAAGAAGAGAAAGAAGAAGAGGAAGAGGAAGAAGAATAAGAAGAATAAGAGGAAGAAGAAGAAGAAGAAGAAGAAGAGATACATATTGTGAATACATCCATTGTGACCATGTCTGCACAATGTCAGCACCCCCCACCCCTGCATTACTGGCTCAATAATAAGTAACAGCACATTTTAAGAAGGTATCTTTTGTGTATAAACTATACATCTTATCCACCTGTTGTTTTCTAAACGGCACGTTACAAATATTAGGCGCATGCACAATGCAATTAAGAAAATTGCCCCCAGGAAGAAGTAAGAAGTAATCGACGAACCCTGTTGTACGGTGTCGAACAGTGCTGACAGATGACCGAACTCAGAGAGCAAGGGGTGGCGTAAGAGGACTAGCCATCGCTCTCTGGGTTAAGAGAGGCTCGCTCACACAGAGACGGACTGTAGAGACGGGGGAGTGACAGGGCCGTTCAGGGTGAGCTAGGGAGGTCCCACAGCGCCCGCCATCCTGCTGCGTCAGACCTCATTCCTCCAGCCTGCCTGCTGAAAACCATGCACTTCAGTGGGATAATCATGCGCGGACCACCACAACTCCAGAGACACTGACAACTATGTGACTCAGCTTATTTTTGTCCCATTCAGATTTAAGAGCTTAATGGACAGGGGGGGGGGGGGGGGCACCTTTTATATACTGCTGCCATTCAGGGGAGCAAGCCGCCTGAAATCGATATCTGAAGGGAAAAGCTTTGAGATAAGATCACAGTGAAGAGACGGTTATCAAATAGTCTGTCTGATTAAGGGAACATTTTTATGAATTAATCCCCTTTTTCCGTGTATAGCTCTACATCTCTCTTGTCTGTGTATCGACTTTGCTGCATTATTTCCAGCTGTCAGTCTCGACGGTCCTGTCATTATGTACTGACCCGAGAAAACCGTGACATAAATCAGCCATTGGGTTTTATTGTGTTTATTTTTATTTATTTTTTTAAGCTTTATTGGACGGCACAGTGTAGACAGACAGGAAGAACGGGGAGCGAGAGAGAGGGGAAGACGTGCGACAAAGGCCGCGAGGTCGCGACTCGCAGTGAGCGTGTGGATAGCGCTCAACAGGCTACACCACGAGACACTTGGCTTTATTGTGTTTTTACCTCCACGGGTTGAAATGTAAGTAACGTCCAACCTTAATGTCAATCTGACTCAGGAAGGCGTGCTGCAGTGTCAGTCGGTCACTGTCGTAAAGTAGCCCAGCGGGACGTCCAGGCCCACCGCTGGGCCCACTAGGCTCAGCCAGGACATCATGTGATTAAGACCCCTGTGGGCAGAGGCAGAGGCAGAGGAGGAAGCACAACCAGAGGGACTGAGAAAGAGGGCCGGCATCCAATCACAAGCAGGCTCTCTTTACTTCTCCACTCCTTCCCTTCTCCTCCATTTTAGCAGACAGAGAGGATGACTGGGCAGACACGCTTACCCACCAACTTTCCCACGACATTTCAACATTTGTCTGTAGCTATGACCAACAACTGAAAGCAAAAATTATTTCACAAATACAGTTTGGCGAGTCAGTTTTAGTGATTGTTAAACTTGCAAGAGAAGTGCAATACTTGTGTTAACGTTAAGGAAAAATGTCAAGTGTACATCTTACTGAATCCTTCCCCCCATCCTCCAGATTAGAGGACAAGGCAGAACTTTTTACCCATAATCCCTCTCTATGTCCTGCTGTCGATTATGGCCCCAAACGGCAGTGCCTACCTGTTTTCTGCGTGTGCCGCCTGCAGTGAAGGACTCAGAAGAAAGGCTGTCCAATCAGAGGGCGTTCCTGAAAAAGAGTGAGGGAGACAGAGAGCGAGAAGCCTTTGAGTGTATCCAGCATTGTACTGAGCCTGGTCTCTGCTTCCACTAAACGCTAAAATGTTCAGTGTAAAGCCAACTGCAGTGGTGATAACGCTGAGCATTTTTAACTTCTAACTTTAAATCAGCACATATTGCGGAGATTGGACTCTGTTAGAGTTAATTTAACACTTGATGTTTTGTATTGGTGTCCTATTCTATGCCTCGACAGCTGTTTGTGTGGAAAACGTATCTGCCTTGCACCATTCCTGTCCATCCTCTAAAAGAAGGTGAGATGGTCTGCTAAGGGAAATGTGTTCTGGGGACTTGTGTCACCCAGAAACACATGCTGCAGGAACTATGGAAGCCACAGTTAATGAGATTCAATTACACACCGAAGAGTTAAAAATTCAAAGTCGCTCGCAAGGTCAAAAAAGCTAAAGTTGAAGCAGGTTTTCGGGGAAACAAACATTTTGTTGCTGCAATAGGGCTTTTGTGCCACGCGTGTACCTCTGAGTCCATGTACTACGTTCGCTACACATTACGAAGGGGCCGCTCTTAACTGAAATGAGGGCAGTCGAGCGCAGGGCCCTGACTAAAGAGCTTGTCAAATCCAGAGCTTTGCGGGAGAGTCAGTTGGATGTTGCGCGTCGCCACGGGAACACAAAGCGCTCTAATCCGTGTAACGACGAGGTTTCAAAGACGCGGCCGCTCCGTGGGAACATCGCTCTCGCGCTCACGTCTCCGCTTCGGACCCGCCGATGTATACAAATTCAGCAGAAGAGCCAAACAAGCGGTCGGAGGTCGCGGTCGGAGCGGGGTCGAAGACGGAGCGGGAAGACGATCGGTTACATGTCAGCCTTACATCTGGCAGTGAAATCATTTGGGGATCTCTCTGTGATTTACGGCACGATAGAAATCCCTGAACAGCGCCGCCCGGATGTCGTCGCCGCTACGCCTGGATCGTTGACGCCACAGAAATGCCACCCGGCTGTAATCTGATACAGGCTCCGATGGCGGCTGATCTAGGCTGCTGGGCAAACAAAGAGGAAGCGGTGCCAATAAAGGAGAAGCGGGCGCGTGCTACACCTTTGGGAAACACTCATTAGACTGCAGACACGGACGTCAGCAAAATCCAGGGAAATTCAGCCTGCCTCATCTCTTTACCATAGAGAGAAAAATCATCTTCACCGCTAACCCCTGTAAATTCCACATCTGAAACAGTGACCTCCCTCTACAGTAACCCAAGGCCTGGCTCTACACACAAGGATAAATCACTTTTAACGTTACACTTTCTGCCTGGCATACAAGACAGTCACATTAGTACTCAATATTACTTTCAGAAGATCACCTCTTTGTAGAACAAAGGCAGGGGCGAGAGTGGCACCGCCTTAAAGCTCTTTGTATGGCTTTTCATAGTAACAGAAAAATAAACTGCAAACGTGGTGTAAAAATTCTGATAAATGGCACTGAAAAGGAAATCGTGTTCATGGTACACTTTTAGACATAGCGATAATTTTATATGACAGGGAGACAAGTATTTGGGGAACTCTAAGGATTTATATGTCCACAGGAGCCCACAATCTGAAGAATGGCAAATACAGCATGAGCATTTCAATTTATTTGAGTTTCACAGACAGGACAGACATATCCTCAGTGCCATTCATGATTCTCAAAAAGGAAAATACAGGAAATAAGTGTTTCCTTAGGCGTTCACCTCTCCACAGTAACATGACGCCAAATGACAATATCTCTAATTACTCGATAATTCAACAATTACATCTCACAGGAAAAGTCGGGAATTTGCTAAAACTCCCAAACTCACAATACAGGCTGTCATTGTAAGGGTCTAGTGCTACTTTCATTAGGTCTCCTTTAATCTTTTAGTTCAGCAGAAGATAATGGAGAAAATCGATAAACAACTGAGCTATGCCAAGGGACTGTTATTTAGGTTCAAATGGTACTGTTCTAAAAAACAGAACTTAAATGCAGTCTCATAATTCTCTATGTACATTATAAAAATACTACAGGGCTGAATTCCTCATCCCTGCTGGGGCCTTTCATTTTGGGGTGTGTGTGTGTGTGTGTGTGTGTGTGTGTGTGTGTGTGTGTGTGTGTGTGTGTGTGTGTGTGTGTGTGTGTGTGTGTGTGTGTGTGTGTGTGTGTGTACATACTGTAGGTGCTGACTTGGCATCAACATTGGGAGGGCAAAAATAAAAACAATTGTGTAGCTGGCAAACGAACTTAAGACATTTGCCAAACATCTTTGCTAACCCTAGCCAAGCATGCCAAGAACCCATACACAGAATATGAGACATCCATTGCAAATGAAACCACAATATAACACATAACAAAACACGACCAGACCCAGGCAGTTTCTCTGCCTTAATCAACTGTACAAAAAATACAGTTTGCACGTAATAGTAGTCATTTTGAACACAGTCAGGCTCTAAATTGCTATAGAGCTAAAGGTAATGTTAAAGGCAATTAGCTTCAACTTTGCAACTTTTTAGCTTTGGAACATTAGAAGTTTTGATCAAAGAAATCAGAAATGCACTTTATTAATGCTAATATATTATTATTATTATTATTATTATTATTATTAGTATTAGTATTATTTTTGTGTGTCAGCAGGAGAAAGGAAGAGGGTAAACTGACTGCCTTACAATCACTTTTAAATGATTTAGCACAAAGTATCGTAACATTGACATATATAAGTACACATTCTACTGAACGTTGATAATTGAGCCAGTGCCCCACCCTCCCCCAGAGGTAAATATTTAAGGGTCATCTAATCCTTTGCCCCCTTCACTTGGCACGTGTGCCTGTGCATGCACACATACGAGTCTGTGCAGTCCTGTGTGCGTGTGAGTATGTGTGTATGTTACGTTTGTGTGCCTGTTTGCCTGTGTGAGAGTGTGTTTGTGTGTGTGTGCATGTGTGCGCCTTTGTGTATGTGCGTGTGAGAGATTGAGTGTGTTTGTGTGTGTGTGTGCGCCTTTGTGTATGTGCGTGTGAGAGATTGAGTGTGTTTGTGTGTGTGCCTGTGTGAACTTTTGTGTATGTGCGTCTGAGAGATTTAGTGTGTTTGTGTGTGTGTGCGTGTGTGCGCCTTTGTGTATGTGCGTGTGAGAGATTCGGTGTGTTTGTGTGTGTGTGTGCGCCTTTGTGTATGTGCGTGTGAGAGATTGAGTGTGTTTGTGTGTGTGTGCGTGTGAGAGATTGAGTGTGTTTGTGTGTGTGTGCGTGTGAGAGATTGAGTGTGTTTGTGTGTGTGTGCGTGTGAGAGATTGAGTGTGTTTGTGTGTGTGTGCGTGTGAGAGATTGAGTGTGTTTGTGTGTGTGCGTGTGAGAGATTGAGTGTGTTTGTGTGTGTGTGCTTGTGTGTTTGAGAGGCTCTGGCAATCTGTGTTCCAGATTCGCAGTCGGCAGGCCGGGAGGAGGCTGCCGGCCCGTCGGGCGCGGAGTGGGGGCTCGAGACGTTCCCACAAGACTTCCGACTAAATTGCAGCCATCTGAAAGGCTTTCGGTGCCAGCGCCGAGTCGATTAAGATGACTTCATCTGGAGGCTCCCTGGGGAAGGAGAGAGCTAACCGCTACATCGCTGCTAACAGCCACAGCATGCGAGGGGCCCATTGAAACCACTCCGAGCTTCCCGCGTCACCCCTCGGTCGCCCCCGGTGATTCACTTGCTTTTATCTTCCGTTTTTTTTTTTTTTACGGTTTACTTTTTATTACCCACGTCTGGTTTGACTCTTTTTTCCATTACGCGGTTGTAAAATGGCAGAAGGTACTCCGCAACAATGTCAACCTGGTTTACTGTGATGTAATCCCCCCTCCCCGCTACAAGCTCAGTGACTGAACAGGGATGTGATGAGCACTAATACCATAAGCAGATACCTTAAGTGACCTTTGATCAGTTTTCACTCGTCTTATAAACTGAGACGAGAAGGGGTGTCATCGTGTCAGCCCCACATTCTTTCTCTCATACTAAACTCGAAAGCTCACTGCCGATCCCGCGCACAGTTGACGGTTCAATAAGACGCCTGGTCAGGAAGTACAGGTTTCCCTAGAGAAAATATCATAAAGTGGACCTCCAGTGACCGAGCTGCTGGCTACAGTATGGCATAACAGCACTTTACACTGGACCAGGGTTCTGGTTAATACCATTTCACATTCATAGAATTTTGATTCAATGAATGAAGTGGGAAAAAAACAGCCCAAGTAGATTTTTCAATGAATCGACTAAATTTCCATTAATTTCCTGAATTGACTAAACTGACATGGAATTGACCCCAACTCTGAAGTGGGCTGATGCAACCTCAAAAGACAAAAAAAAAAACACTCAGGGCCAGATTTTCGGGCATCCAAAAATATTGGACAGTTTAACATAATGTAGAATAAAGTAATAATTTTTAATATTTGGTCGCATATCCTTTGCATGCCATGACTTCCTGATGTCTGTGACTCAACAATATAAAAAACTCTTGATATTTTATTTTCTGGTACTCCTACAAGCTATAACCTCTCTGCATTTGAATGGATCTCTGTGGGAATTGGGGGGTGGGACTAGATTAAGCTGTAAATTATATGGGAATAGTATGAAACTCATGGTTGGCTAAACGGCTGTAAGCCATCAAGGGTCTGAGGTATCAAACAAGCCTCAAACCATCACTCTACGGCCAGATATGCAGTAGATATGGATGGATCACTTTAAGGGTTGTAAATACAACTATTTCTTTGTACTTAATAATATTGCATGCAAGCACTGTCCAATGGTTATTTTCTGAGTGTGTGATGGGTATATACCAGTCATTAATATAGGAGTTATGATCAATTAATCAAGACTATGATGCACCATATCAATAGGTTCATTGCCTTCCCCACCACCCAAGAGCTACGATGCAAAAGGGTAGGATTTTACAAAGGCAAATGTGGTTATTAAAGGCACTGTCACTGACACGTTGAAAATGCATACCGCCCACAAACATTATTTAGTAGAAACCTGGAAATCCAGGCAAGTACAAGAAATGGATCATTAGAATATCATGCCCTATATCAGCCACATATTGAGACAAGCACCCGCGGAGCTAAAGTTAGAATACGACGTAGAAAAGACATAAAAGCCGCACTGGAGAGGCACTTAAGCGCATGATTCAAGTTGGACATCTCTGAATCTGGCCCTCACAGATTATCTACCATAACCAGATGGTCATTCATTCCATTCCCTTTATGTTCTTGCTTAATACATGGATAACAGTGGGGTACACAGATTTACGTAAGAAGAAGAGTGTATTAAGGCAGTGGAGAAGAACAGATGGACCTAAAAAGGCAGTGCTTAGGTGACTGAGGTTCTGGAACATCTTAAAATGGAGTCTATTTGTCAATCTGATGTGAATACAGAATAGCTCACATGCAGTTACCAAAAAAGTCAAAGGTAAACAATCCAATTCTACTTTCAATCAGTTTTATTAAGTGATCACAGCTGTGTCTGAGCAGTGGTCAGTCATTTTGTGAGCTGTTATTGCAGGCAGTGGTCAGTCGTTTTGTGAGCAGTTATTGCAGGCAGTGGTCAGTCGTTTTGTGAGCAGTTATTGCAGGCAGTGGTCAGTCATTTTGTGAGCAGTTATTGCAGGCAGTGGTTAGTCATTTTGTGAGCAGTTATTGCAGGCAGTGGTCAGTCGTTTTGTGAGCAGTTAGTGCAGGCAGTGGTCAGTCGTTTTGTGAGCAGTTAGCGCAGGCAGTGGTCCGTCATTTTGTGAGCAGTTATTGCAGGCAGCGGTCAGTCGTTTTGTGAGCAGTTATTGCAGGCAGTGGTCAGTCGTTTTGTGAGCAGTTATTGCAGGCAGTGGTGTGTGTCTGTACTGCTCTGATGCTGAGGTTTAAGGCCCAGTGAGTCAGCTCTAGGCATTTCTATTTTTTCTGGGAAATTCAGATCCTATTCAACATGCCAATCAAGCTGCTTGAGCTGAAGTGAGTTAAGAGTGAGAGAGATGGAGAGGGAGGGGAAGGGAGAGAGATAGAGAGGGAGGGGAGGAGAGAGAGATGGAGAGGGAGGGTAAGAGAGAGAGAGAAAGGGAGAGAAAGGGAGAGAGAGGGAGAGGACAAAAAAATAACAGGCAGACCCCAGCTCTGAGTCATCCATGTTTACCTCCATCTCTCTAATTCTGCCTCCTTTTCCTTTCCTGTACTGCTGCTGCTCTCTCAGTCTCATTCGTCATCCTCTTTCCTAGTTTCCTCTTCCCATTCCCCTCTCTCGCACCTAATCTCTTCTACCCTGTCTTCTATCAGCATTGAAGCTCACAACACAGTTACAAACTCACAATCGCAAACACAGGGAGGTGCCCGATTAATTAAGGATCACACTAAACTGTGAATCCTCTCCAACAGCGGCCAATCCAACACCATGATCTGAAATCCCGATCCTTGTTCCTAAGTGAAACACTGGCTAAAAGACGACGCGGTTTCCAGATGGTGCACTGTAGTGACACAGAAACAGACACAGAAAACAGAACAGGCGATAACCCTCAACCACGGCAGACAGTAAATGTTTCTTTCACATAAAGGTGTTGTGGGTGAAGGCAATTTGCTGTGAGGTTTTGTAGGGGTTTTAAGCCTTGCAGAGGAAACGTTTACAACGTCATGTTCAACTTGATCGCTTTGAATTTTCGATAATTTTCATGGCGGAATAATTAGCGTCCCTCAGAGAGACAGACAGATGGGTGGCGAGCGCCTCCATTTGTCTTTCGAGTTCCTGCCACTGTACACCTTGGCTCAGATTAATAGTTATCGGCGATAGGCCTGCCAGATAGGTGCTGCACATTGAAATGCTAATCTGGCATGGGGGGGGAAGTACTTGCATGTGAGACAGCGCGGGGATTAGCAGGTTGAGCGCCATCTCCTCTGGCAGCGCTTGGACTGCCACCAGCGAGGGAACGCTCTACATCGCTGAAACGCTAGTCCTTGTGCCAAGTTACAGTGACGGCAGAGCAGCAAAGTCCACCAGGAGGACACCGAATTAACCTGATATCCAATGGCATGCTTGTGGAGCTGAAATGGAAAGACCATTTTTGAGTGAAAAATAATTTAAGAAACGGTGACTTCATTTTCAAAGGCGGCCCTGTGGAGACGTCGCATCAGAAATGGAACAACCACTTTAGAGGGCAATTAAAAAATGTTTAAAAAAGAAAAGAAAGGCTGAGAGAGACGAGGCTGACGTAGAGAATCCAAACAGATGACCTCTGAGTGCTTTGAAGAGCCGGGGCACGCCAATATCTTCCCCGAAATGAACACGTCCCTCTTCCCCTTTTATCTCAAATGAGAAAAGCAAACCAAAAAAAGCATCCCCCCCCTTGTGTTTTTGAATTTAAAAATGGCACTGGAGAGGGGGCCTGCTATGGGACTCTCTTTTATTTTAATAGGCACTCAGCCTTATAAACAGTCACTAATTTCCTCGCCGTTTCAGCGCGCACGACGCCCCCCCTCTCCACCAGGTGTCCCAGATTGATGTCGCGGCGAGGCGGCCGGAAGGGTCCGCAGGGGGGGCCGGAGCTGCAGACGAGCCGTTTGGCTGCCGGTCCCCGGAGTCTCCGCCCCCACAAGGAGGGGGGGGGGGCTTTGCGCCAGGGTAGAAGATGGGTCGAGTGTCAGGGTGAGATGGAAGTCCCTGTAGAGGGGGCAGGGCTCTGGCTTTCTGCTTTCTGTGGCCTGGAGATTCCAGGGGGGTGAAGGGGGCAGGTGGGGGGCACTCCAGAAGGGGGTAAGGGATATTGGGGAACATTATGCGAAGGCAGGAGTGGGGGGATCGCGAGTAACATACGGTATAACAGGCTCCAGCACACAGATTTTTGCCTTTGGTATGCAAACTCAGACTAAACTAATACAGTCCACATTCCACACCTCACGCTAAAGAAGGGGGTGCTAGTACTAGTAAGAAGATTTGAGTTTGCTTTCGGTCTGTTAGCTACGGAAAAATTACTTTTTCATTAACAGTGTCAGCTGACGAAGTTCATGACGATGTAACGACCTTAAAGCGGTGAGGTAGAAGAAAGGGTGGGGTCTGAAAGAAAGGACCGGAAGGCTATACCTGCTGGGTGATGGTGTCCCATGATCCCTGCAGTAACCGATAACTGTAGTTGGCGTGGACATTGTCCCACATGTCTTATAGTGAAAGCGGTCGACCATCTGGGACATAAACATAGTAATCCATGATTCAATGACAAACGCATCACAGGGTGGGGGCAATGCTACGCTGGCAGAACTCTAAAAAAAGTGCATCAGTGGCTAAAACAGACAGTGTATTTGCATATTGTCAATGCCATTAAAAACCCTCATGTCCACTGTTTTGTCATTTTGGAGGGAAAAATTCCACAGGTGCCAGGGGTGTGGAGTAGACTGATGAGGAAACAGAGATAACGGCACACTGTTTTAAACGCTCCCAAACTTACAAAGGTCTTTGTCTTTGGCGGACAAAACATTATTTGCACTATTAAACTTGTTTGGGAGCATTTAATACAGTTTGCTGGTCAATCTCAGAAGACTGCACAGATGAAGAGAAAGCTTGCCCAGGCCTACCGAGAGTGGAGCCCCTGAAGTACAGCCCGGGGGTCTGGTAACTGCAGGAGTATAACACATAGTACTCAAACCTGATCACAGGGGGTCCCCTGAGGAGAGGAACTCCTCTGACCCCATCCTCCAGGTCCTCCATCTCCTGGGAAGAGAGGGAAAAGAAGAGTCATTCTCAGAAAATAGAAAATGGCAGACAACGTAGTTGCCAGTTTCAGTCTACGGCACTGACTGAGAAAGCGGTTGTATGAAAACACTTTGGGTATAAGAATATCACTTTGTAAATAAAATAAAATGTATTATTATTTGTATTATTATTATTATTAATAACAATAATACTACTACTAATAATAATAATCATAATAGTAATAATAATAATAATAATAATAATAATAATAATAATAATATCAGTATCCTCTGATCCTTGTATTAAAAGAAGAAACCCTTAAGGTGTTCAAAACCAGGTCTGATGCAGTCCTAGATAGCAGACAGTGCTAGACAGCATGTAGTGCAAAAAGATGACCATGAGCAAGGTCATCATGTTATTATGTCATTTGCTTCCATTTGCTGCAAGGCTAAACCAACCTGAACAAATAATCAATTTTAGCAAAGAAGGTTCCTCTTTATGTGGTTTGCTCTGTTAAAAGGGCCTAAAGTGACATTTGAGGTGCAATTGATGGTTCTAACGAAAGGTAGGCAAGGCCTGTGGTATCTGTGAACCGCACGATTCCACGAAGCACGGACCTGACAGAAATGCGATCCGGTTTCCTGAAAAGCGAAAGCTCGCTGTCACCCGCAGCCGTTTGGCGCGCTGCGGCGAGGGGGCCGGATCTCCTGGGCAACAGTAGAATCGCTAGCCGGTGTGCATTACCTCCGAGCCTGCCATTAAATGCGCTTTGACTTTAGCCGTCTGATAAGGGCCGTGTCAGGTTTAATGTGGCTCGCACAGGTGTAACCTTTGGTGTCAGCTTTGTAAACCATCCCCAGGACAAAACCACCTATCTGATTAACGGCTTTCCACAGCCTGTCGGGTTTTTCGGGCCGCTGGACCAGAACCAAGCGAGTACTAGTGTTATCTCTGTGGCTATGCCGAACTGAAGCCAAAACCGGGCCACTGGGTTGCACACAAACCCAAATCTTATAACTTCATTCATCACACATTCCTCTCAACAAACAGAAAAAAATCACCATCCTTTGTAGTTAGGCCATGGATGGTTTATTTGCCATTTCCAATGTGGGAAAGCACCAGAGACCTGGCACAGTTCTGTGTTACATCTCTGCTGGTCAATGGCACCAAAGATTGCCCCTCAGCAAATTAACCAATACTGGCTCTTGTGTAAGAAAGTGGCAACCAAAGAGGGAATATGCAATTACAATGGTTTATCAGGGATTAAAACTTCCCAAATTAATCCATAATCACTTTCCTGGATAAAAATCTGCGTGAGAAATCACATTCTTGATGATGTATCACTTTCAACCATTTTCAGTCTCAAACAAAGGACACCAGACTGACCCCTGACAGTTTGAACCCCTCAAAACCAGCCAGAAAAAATCTAGCTCCCTCACAATATATTTTCTTTAAAAAGACGTAATGACTTCAGTGTTCGCAGAAATCTGTATTTTAGATCTGCATTAAGCAAATTATGTTTACAACACAATTTCAAAAAATGTGTCTAACCACTTTTTTATTTTGCTTTCCTTGCCCTGAATGTTTTACGTGTCTTGCCAGCTCTGCACTTTGAGCAATGATTTACTTTGTTGTTAATAAAGACATACAATGTGAAGAAAATGTCTATCTCTCTTTCACTCTGGAGTTTTGTTTGTTTGAAACCACCACAAAGAGATCAAACCACCTGGAGCACTCGCTATGCTATGCTATGCTATGCAGGACAGGTCTGCTGATGCAGAGAGAGCTCTCTCTGTTTGCACTTGATTTTCCTGCATCCTTTCATATGCGAAGGTTGTCAAGCTAAGTGATGACTTGGTACACAATGTTTCCTAAAGTCTGTTTTTCTGAAGACGCATTTTAAGAAACGGTATGAATGTACAAATAACCGGAAAGAGAAGTGAGAGGGAAGATTGGCAATGAAGCTTATTTTGGGTTTTTAAAATTGTACCATTATTATTAATTTTACTCAGATTCCAGGAGAAATTCATAAGTATGTTAAATGAGCCACAATATGCTCTGAAGGCAAGTGAGTTCACGAAGAATAATTTGTTCATTTACAAGAAAACATTTGTTGAAAATACTATGTTTTCAACAAAGCACTATGTTGAAATACATTTGGCTGTATTAGGCTATTCACATCTCGGCCTGTGAGCACTCCGCAGTATTATTACATATTTTGGTGTGATAAAAAAATGAAAAAACCGTACTGATGTTTCAGCCATGTATAGTATGGAAATCTTTTTTGCAAATATACAATATAAAAAAAACATTCCCATAACATTACTGACAAAAGCAGTTAATATTGAAAGCTCCATAAGCGTAAACATCACGACCTGGTCATTTAGAGCATATTTCACGTTATGTGTTTTTAAATGTTACTTTTGGTTTGTTTAGCAAACTCAGGATTTATCGTCAAGATATCTAAATTTCAGGGATTGAAAAAAAGCACATTTTTTGAGAAACTGGAATCATGGGTGCAATCATAGAGGCAGCAGCACAAATAGGCTAACACTGTGTTTTAGTTTTATGAGTCAACATTTTTATATATTTTAAATTTGTATCATTTTTTTGTGTATGATTGAGGTAATGCATGTTGTAATAATGTTCAATGGCTAAAAGCATTTTTGGAAATAAAGTACATTTCTGTGACAAATAGCTTATACTATGTCATACTTCACACAAACTTCCATTCCTAAAGCCAGTATATTTCCAAAAACAATTCACAATAAACACAACTTTCTAAGAAAAATGACATAATACAAAACATTATGTACAGTGTCATACGGCAGTTTGGGGCGGCAGTGTGGTATAATGGTTAAGGAACTGGGTTTGTAACCGAAAGGTTGCCGGTTCGATTCCCAGGTCGGACACTGCCGTTGTACCCTTGAGCAAGGTACTTCACCTGCATTGCTTCAGTATATATCCAGCTGTATTAATGGATACTATGTATAAATGCAAAAGAAATGCTGTGTAAGTCGCTCTGGATAAGAGCGTCTGCTAAATGCCTATAATGTAATGTAATGTCATACTCAAATGCTACATAACACAAGGTGTCACCTGACTGGAGGTCAAGCCTCTCAGCAAAAAAATCCTGCTCACATGGTTATGATTTATAAAAATATTATCCTATGCTAATGAAGATTACATTACATTACAGTCATTTATCCAAAGCGACATACAGTAAGTGCATACAGATGAACACATGCTTATGAATGTTTTATAAGTATGTTGTCCTGCATTCATAAAATTCTCACATAAGCTTATGACTGATTTATAAAGCATGTGTAACATATTTAATACCATTATTCTGTGGTAAAAAAAATAAGATGTTACACATGCTTATGAATGATTTATAAAGATGTTATTCTGTAGTAATAAAGGTGGTACGCATGCTTCAAAAAGCCTTTAGGAATACATACATCTTGGAAAATGTAATAGGACGAGCTTATTTTATCCTTCAAAAAAATTTCATTAAAATACATGAGCAAACAATGCTACTATATCCAGTTGCACAGAACAGCTGAATGTGTACAAAGGACGCTCCAGTCGTGGGGTTAGCAATGAGCTGCTGTTCCGAATATTCCCTTCATTCTTTCCTCACACGCTTTAGGGCAAAGCCACCTGCGCTTATTAATGTCACACGCTCTTATCATATGTACACGCCATGGTTTTTCTGCTTTGGAACATGAGTAATCACTTTGGCACAGGAAATAGGCTGGTTTGAAAGAGCAAGCATCGTGCAGTTTGTATTTATTTATGTATTCTCGTACCTTTTTAATTACACTTTTTGTCTGTTTGCCCGTGTTCAACCCTCCTCTCTGCATTGATTAATTGGCTGTCAGATGCAGCAATGAGGCTTTCATACACGGACACCCGCAAAAGGACGCACAAACAGGAAAAGGGACATTTAAAAGCAGGCGGGGTTCCAGGGTGCCCCTCTGAGAATTAGACGTGCGGCCTCCTTTTTACGCTGTGGATTTGAGTTTTTTTTTGGTTCGCCCGGTCACTCCAGGGCTGCACGCATTCTATTGGACGATGACGCGTGGTAATTGTGATGTCATCATAAGCTGATGACATCGTAGCTGCGTGTCAGGGATCAGAGATATGTCCTCAACACACCTCTGTTCACCGACAAACAGCCCCATCGTGCCCCCCTCTGTGAAGAGACAGACAGGCTGCCCGGTCGCCGTGGCTACGTGCCGGCCTTGCCTGTTCATTCATCCCCCCCTCCCCCCTGGAGATAACATCTTCACTTTACGTGCAGTCTTGGGAAACAAGCTACTAGTATGTCACATCCTATTTCTGTCAAGAGTGAATCAGGGAGAGAAAATATGGGCCCATATGCAGTAAAAACAGTGACGCACTCCCCACTGGAATCACATTTGGTGCCAGTCATCTTTCTTTGCTACATATCATCTATAAATATCATATAATTTAACCACCTGCTACCCTTTCCACCACATGCCCATAAACTACAGTAAAAAGAAAATACTTTTGTGAGCAGCATAACCCCAGTAGGGAACTACTCCGATCAAAACAATCAGTGAGCAAAATGTGTACATATCATGGCTATCCACTTCTCGCTCTTGAATAAATAGGATCTGAGTCTAAAACGAATACAGACTGTCCTCAAAATAGAAAAAAAAGTATCTCAAAGGACATGCAAACCAGAGAGCACAACTCAAACTTTCAAATATTATTTATTTTCTTTGTATCACACATCTTACATACGGCTGTAGTGTTCAACGGGAAGGGTTGGGCAGCATTTCAATGAGGCTACTTGTATTTTAAATACATATTTTACATACTTTAAATATATTTAGCTAATTTTATTTCATGAGCTAGATGCAATTTGTAAGATGAAGCTTCAGAAACAGTCATTTCTGCATTTTCAAAATACATCCTGGTCCCCCTCCTATTAAATCCTTCTAAACTTTTGCTTCATCTGATTTGCTTATTCACTTGTCATTTAGCCTATTATCAATCATTAAGAAAGCATGTGGTCTCATGTTGTTATTTGTCTGACATTGATAATGTGGATTTATTCCTCTAGCATCAATTTCCCCTGATATGTTTAATTTCAAGCGAGGTTGTAGTTAAATCAAGGTAGTAGGTGTGTAGCTAAGCTATAAATAAATTTACATGTGATTACCAATTTGACATTTAACATTTCTTTATTGCAAGGTAAACATCTAATATTAAAAATATTATATTTTTTTAAACTTATTTTTACTGCAGATAAGCTAACTGGCTACCTAGCTAGCTAGCTAAGTTGCTGACAATGTCAGCGAATCTTGGCTTGCACAGTAGTCCTCCCATCAGGCCCAACTGGGAGGTCAGTTTGCAGAGCACGTATGGTTCTATTTTCATTCTGTGATACCGTTAGAAATTTTAAACAGAAAATGTGTATTGTCTGATGACCTTTTATAAGATATAATGCACTCTCATTATCTATCATGTTCATTCTGCATCGTGTACCTACTTTCCATATTTTCATTCTGTTTTTATTCTATTATTTAATTAACTTTATTTTTACTCATTCATGTTTACTTCTTTAGATTTTTATTATTTACCCGCTATTTTAAATTGGCAGAATTTCACTGACAACTGCTAACATGCTGTACTATTACTGGGTATATGACAGATAAACTATTTTATGATTTTATTAAATTTAGATTTGATCTCAATTTGAGCTTATTATCAAGTACCACACAGAGATTCCTAGCCGATGAAGAGGTGGGCACTGTGACATGGTACATGCAACCAGGGGAGAAATGTATCATCTCAGGTTTAGCCAAGCTGAGCTTCAGGCGATGGTCTGCCATCCAGCTCGAAGATGTCATGCCGGCAAGCTGAGGCGTGTGCGGAGAGCAGTGTATACGAGGGTGGGAAGCAGAAAAAGAGCTGTGTGTTATCATTATGGTAGTGCTAAGATAGGGGACGATGACAGAACCAAGACACATGGACACAAGATAAGGGTACTAAAGACAGAACCTTGGGGGACACCTTTGGAGAGGTCTCAAAACTGCGCCACCCCATGCAACCTGGAAAGAGCGACCATCGAGGTAGGAAGCAAACCAGCGAAAATGTGTGCCACAGAACTCCAGGGTATTGTCAGGAAAGGCAGCAGCAGGTGGTGATCAACTGTGACAAATTCTGCAGAACGGACAAGGAGGTAAACAGATACAGTGATCGCCATAATTAACTGGACAGTGACACATTTTTTGTTATTTTGGTTTTTTACTCTAGCACTTTGAGTCTGAAAAAATACAATGACAATGAGGTTGAAATGCAGATTGTCAGCTTTAATTAGAGTTTTTTAAAAATCCATATCAGATGAACTGTTTAAAAATTATTGAATTATTTTGTACATATTCCCCCCCCCCCCCCTATTGTCGGGCATGTTTAACATAATGTAGAATAATAAGTAATAAATTGCATATCATTTGCATGTCATGACTTCCTGATGTCTGACCCAACAATATGAAAAGACTCTTGATATCTTATGTTTTGGTACTCCTACAATACATGGTTGGCGAAATGGTTGTAAGTCAAGTTGAGGTATCAAACAAGCCTCAAACCATCACTCTGCTGCCAGATATGCAGTAGATATGGATGGATCACTTGAAGGGTTGTTTCTCCTGACAAATTTTCCTATTGAACTGAAAAAATAAGTCAAGAGAAGAAACCCTTCAAAACTAATCGTTAGAAAAAGGCTAAGTTAAAATATTTAAATATACAGCTGTTCAAAATATTTATTTTTGTATTTTCAAAATACAAAATACAGTAATTTAGAGAATATTTGAAGTATTTTTTGTAATTTATTTTGATACATTTACTTTGGGGGTATTTTGTAGTGAAGTAAATTTATCCAAAAGAGTGCATCCAAATGTACGGCAACAACAGATCACAACTTATTATTCAAAAACTTTTTTAACTGTAGCTGTGTTGCTGCAGACAATTCAGCTCCCGCATATTGAAGTCTCTAAGCAGTCTTGGTGCCGAACTGGTTAAGTGTGTAATTTGAGAAAACATGTATCCTGCCTCGGAGAGGAAAGAAAAAACAACAGCAAAAAAGAGTTTTACATCTGGCCCCACTGCCTGTACTTGTACATCACTGACCCCTCCCCCTCAGACTGAATTACCTGCGAGCACGCTGAAGCAATTAACCCCCAAATACCGCCCAGCTCGACACTTTGAGCAAGCGGGAACCCCAGAGAGGGGTGGGTGGCATTGCGCAAGCCAACTTTCAGCGCCGAACAAAGGTGTTCTGTGAGAAAGCAAAGGGATATGAGAAGACTAACGAGAGACCTGGGTTCTTTTGGGCCTTGTGTCTTTCATTCCAATTTTTTATCAGTTCAAACTAATGTCAAAATAGCTCTAGTAGTCCAGTACATGACACAAAGATGAACAAAAACAAGCAAACATTTTAATAATTAAATAGTTTTATTCTTTCCACCGACATCCTTGACATCTCTTTGCTCACTTTGGACATGTCCTCACATTTCAAATATGTATAAAACAACAGTAGTTTACTGCAATGCTAAAATATGCATTCAAATGTTAATGGGATGCACAGCATAAATGATTACGAGCCTTGCGCCTCGTAATTTCCATTCTAGGTTTCAAAAGTAAGCTGAGACAGGGAGAATCTTTCTAGTCTTGTAGGTCAAGGGTCACAAACCCAGGTCAAAGCAGGTTGGCCAACTGCCCTTCGATGGGAGATCAGAACAGAACAAAGCCCAATGACATCCCCCCAGGAAAGGACACATTAACTGACCTGATTTTTACTGTTATTTTAGAGAATTAACCTGTTTCTCAAGAGGCAAATAATTTGAGGCTATGGTATGTAGTCTATACTTGCTCCCACACAGACAAACACACACACCCTCTCTTCCTCCCACACACACACACACACACTAGAGATGGGAATCACCAGCAACCTGAAGATACGATATTATCCCGACACGGGTCACGAATGCAATACTGTGATTCTGTGTTTTTGCGAAACACTAATTATCACGATTCAATTGCGATATATTGCTAGTTTTTTTATAAATTTGTTTCACATTTGACTGCAGTACAAAGTTAAAATCATACACCTACAGAGAAAAACATGTCAAAACCCATTACACACCATAATAAAAAACTTGTATCACCTAATTTCACTTTTACTTGTGCAAATGAACACAATGAACACATAGCAGCATGGAAGAAAACATTCACAAACACAGGGTCCCTTCAGCAGCTTAAATTCATTTCAATAAATTAATGATGTAATTAAATGTAGGGATAAAACAGGAATAAACAATGAAAATGGTGAGACTGATCCAATATAGCAGTTCTAGAAGAGCAGCAGTTGTAGATCATCTGCAGTTTCAGACGGGGCGTGTGTAACACGCAACAACACTTGTTTTACATCGAATATCTTAGTTACATCAACGTTGAGCTAGCTAAGCAGTTTTGTGCAAATATGTGCGATAGTTATTCAATTTAGCAAGTGTCCACCATGTTGTGCTGTGTTGTTCAAATAGGCGCTCGATTGAATGAAGACAGTTTTGCTACGGTTTTGTTACGAGAGTAACAAATTTTAAAGCGAATGGAGAAGACGGCTAGCTTGCTATCTATGATAGAAAACATACTGCGAGACCCAATTCTCCTTCTGTTTCTCTGTACAGCGTCTTTGCGACAGTTCTCTGTAAAACGCACTACACAAAATAAATTTAATTTAATTTAATTTGATGCACTATTCAGAAAGTGGTTCTTCACCTCCTGCATCAAAATCATAACATAAATAATAGCATGCGTTATAAAACAATACATTTTGATAAAATATCGATAATTGGCACCACTGTATCGATTCTGAATCACAGAAGAAAGTATTTCAATACTATGCTGCATTGATTTGTTTCCCCCCACCCCTAGTGCTTACAGATACACACACACACACACACTAAAACAGACTGTCTGCTAGTTTTGTCACATCCTGCAGTTCTCTGGAAAGTTTCCTGTGTACAGAAGCCATTCTACGTTTCATAAATGATGCATCATGTGGGACTCGGTGCTACACCAGGGAATGCCTCTGGTCTGCTACCACCAGGCACATGCTTTATCCCCCAGGCGCCCCTGAGAGCCCATTTCCCTGTATGCATGACTATGTCTGCATGTACAGTAAGTACATACTGTGTATGTGTGTGTGTGTTTATGCATGAATGTGTGTCTGTGTGTAGGCTTGTGTTTGTATGAGTGTGTGTGTGTGTGTGTGTGTGCGAGAGAGAGAGAGAGAGAGAGAGAGAGAGATGAACTGTCCCTACAGCACTGTGGGTACACGGCCATGATTAGCTGAGGCCCTCACAGTAACCAGTGAGAATGAGGCCCCTGCTCAGAGACAGCTTTCTCCCATCTCCTGTACCTACACCCTGGAGTAACATCTCTTCAAACCATAAAAGTATTTACCGAAAGTCTAGAACCAAGCAATGAACTGGAAATGCAAGTTCCCGGCGTGCCCATTTCACTTGGCAGGGAGTGTGGGCTGGGGGCTGGTGGGGGAGGGGGCGGATAATGATGGCAGGACTCCTCGTGAACTAGTGTGAATGACCTGTTTTGGAAGATTGTCCCACATCAAGATTCTTTATGTTCTAGGTGTGCGTAAGCTTGAGGTGTTCATTCTTAAAGGCAAAAAAATGGGTTATAAAATGACACTAAATTGCAGGGAGGGAAAACCGTTATGCCACAAAGACATATATGAAAAGAGCATTTATAAGGGGCAGGTCAGTTAAATTATGACTGTACAATGTGTGTGGGGGTGGCTGGTTGTAACTATGTAAGAATCAAAACTGGCTGTGACTGGATTGCATTTCAGATCCCCCCAAGAAACAGGGCCAGGGGAACTAAAATGAACATGGCCCCAAAAAGCGGTTCCCTAAACATGAACCCCACTTTCCGCAGGAAGTAAAAAAAAGAAAAGGCGATCTGTTCAACTGAAAAAAACTGCTTTTCACAAACCTGTGGAATGACACACCCTGACGTTGAAGGGTACTTTCAGGGAAAGAATTAGCAATTCAAATAGAGGGGAGGAAAAAAAACCTTTGCTAACCATTTTCCCAGCTCTGACTGCACGGTCCACAGCTTTCCCCTTGTGTGAGCCTCCAGAGACCTCAGCAATGAGTCTGGCACACGGCCCTTCTCTCTGGGGTCAGCCTACCTTCCAGAGGGCCACATCAGGATAGACATGTTCATCTACTTTCCTCATCATCATCATTATTATTATTACTATTATTTTTATTATTCGCTTATGATGCATCTATAATTTACTAAGCTTATATGATGATGATGGATGAACAAGCAGAAGATGATCATGGTGATAAAGATATTTATGAGTATTCTGCTTCTTTTCATTATCCTCCAGATTAAACCCATAAAGCATATATGTCAAACTATCATATATTTATATGGACATTTAGTAAAGCCTGGATCTTGTACGTCTATTCAACGCTACCAGTTTTAAAAAATGCCACAAACCCTGCTGCACTTTGACAACCAACAAATTTCAAAAGTAAATTTTAAAGTCAATCTTTTTAACGTTGATTTTCTAACCTGCTACAAAGACGAGCCAGGTTCCTGGTTTGTAATTGTTTAGTAAGCCTGCCGTTCTCTTTGCTTTTGATTCCGCAGCATCTACAGAGCAATGGCTCCATTTCTCACAAAACCACATAACACATAGCCACACTGGAATTCACACTGCATACACAATGAAAAGTTGAAGGGTGTAAATCAATCTCCTTTCACCTCCATGTACAACACCATGCAAATAACTGTGGAAGGGAATTCTCAGTGCAAATGATTTGCCACAATACAAACTGAAATTGAAATAAACAAGATTATACCACCATACTGACACAGGCACCCCCAGTCCCACAGAGGGCAATGGCTGGATCAGAGAATACAGCTTTCTTTCCTTTTTAAAAAAAAAAATCCATTGCAATCCTCAGTGTTGAAACCATAATTTAACGTGCATCTTTAATGCAAATAGTTACACTTAAAAGTTTAAATTATCAGTGTAATTTCTTGCTAATTGGCAAACTGAGAATATCAATAGCCATGTTTAAAAATAAAACTGCTTTGGTTATTATCAACTGATTGATACTATAATTGTAGAAAAATATATTTTTATGTATTACCCTGTGCAAGTTCAATGCTACTTTAATGAGCGGGGCTTTGTCTATGATGTAATTCAGGAGGGCTGAAATCATAGCTGGACGCAATTAAGGGAAAGGGGAAAAATGCAGAACCCAACACTTCCTGTACTGGCTGCAGTTCCACAGGTAATGATTCAGTGGACGACCACACACACAGACCAAAAGCCATCAGTGCAGTCGCAGCACAGAAGGGGTTAAACCAGATGGATTTTTGGAGAGTGAGATATTCTGTGCTCCCTAAAAAGAATTCCTCTTCCAAAAACAGGAAGCCGCATAAAGAACAGTTGGTTGCCCTAATCTTCTGCAGATCTTTTGGAACATCCCCCCCACCTCCCCCCTCCCCCCTCCAAACAATGGTTCAAAGGGCTTTCTTGCAGCCTACATGCTGCTGCTTGCAGCTGACAGTCATCGCAAGAGCCTTTGCGCACGCTTGTTATCTGAGCGAGCGCAAGGCCGCAGTCCCCGATGTCTCTCTCTATCTGCCCCCTCTGTCAACTCAGTTCAATTCAATAATGTTTTATTGGCATGGCTGCATATAACAATATTGCTGAAGCAATTCACAATGAAATAAGACATGACAAACAGACTTAGTGCAGTGGTAATAAAACAATACATCTATTTCCTATTACTAGGGCAACTATTCTTATCTCATCTCTCTTTCTCTGTCCTGTCATTAATGCGATAATACAATCACATTTGGATAGGACAGTAGTGTATTAATACTTTCCGACATATCATTTTATCATTACATTCTCCCAAAAACTGTTTTAAAAGGAGTTTGGAAAGGGGTCAAATGTAATTTATGATTAATTTGAACTTGTGATTTTCACAGTATCATTGTTGATCGTTTTAATTAATTATTATTTCTTTTTTTACAATGCGCTTCTTCAGACATCTTAGCTTCTCTTGAATTCATACAATTCTCTACAAAACACAATGCACTGCAAAGCATAAGCACTAACTATGTGGTTAACCGCTAACTAAATGCATATGTCTAACCATTACCTTGACTCTGTATGGTTTGCTAATTAAATCCACTGGCTTGACTCTGTGTGTAACTAGATTGTTTTTTTGTTTTTTTACTTAGATTGAAATGGAAATGGAAACACTTCCCACAATATCCTTTTTGGGCATGACATCCAAATACAATTATATTTAAACTAAATTATAGTCAGCTCCAATTATGTCCTGTCAATCAAAAGGAAAAAAAGGTCAACTGTTTATTAGGTTTGGTTTTCATTTGGCTGTTAGATACAAAATAATTGCGCTTTGTTTTCCATATTTCAGGAATGCTCTTTGTTATGACCCCGAAAACCTCCTGTGTTACAATTAGGGGTCGACCCAAATGTTTTTATCAGGGCCGATACTGATCATTCGTAATTAAAGGGATTGATATCCGATATTTGGGGCCGATATTCACCTGAAAACTTTAGTGTCAAATTTTGCAGTAACACAAACTCCAACACAAAGCTTCCTTTAAATGGACATTATGTTCAATTAAATACTTAGAAAAACATAAATCATATGAACATAATGGGCCTCATTCTTGAAACGTGAGCAGAATGAATTTGTGCGTAAATCATTCGTACCAGCGTATTTTGCCCGTATTTTGGCATTCATCAAAGTTTTCGTAGCTCAGATTTGTTTGTACATACAAACAAAATGTACACATCAGGGACAGGTTGCGTCACTGGGGTCACTGCACTCACTCGGGAGGGGCGGGACCGGGGCGGGACCGGGGTGGGACCGGGGCGGGACGTGGGCGGTACCTCACGTGGCTAGTAATGACCTTGACATTCCCACTCAGCCTCCTCCTTTTAATGTGTGAATTCAGCTAATGGACATATGGCATTTCATATTGTCACTCGTGTTGAATTCGTTATGGTGTGTTCTGCATACAACTGTACTAATCGACACTCTCAAAAGCATTCTCTCCGGTAATACATTTTTATTACTTTATTATTGTTTTAAAAGTAGCCTAGGCTACATACCACGACCTAGCATCACAAGCTAATGCTTCTCTAGACCGGTATGCTAGTGGTTTGGCTAGTTAACGTTAGCTAACCATGTAAAACCTGTCAAAAGTAACGTTAGTCAAATTTCAGTTGTGTAACTTCCATTCTGTAAAACATCGACCTGATGAGATTTTGTGTCTATGTTTAACTTTGTAATTTAATGTTAACAGTCTCATCGTGGGAATTTACATTGTACTTCGTCCTATGCTCTCCACCGGCTAAGTGCATTTTATGTGGAGTGAATTTCGACATTGCTAACGTGCCATGCATTAGTCAAACAGGCTGGTGTATTTTTAATTTGAGGTCTCCATTTTAGGTTGAACATATGTTAACCTTTAAAGCATGTGGGTAACGTTCAATGCGAGTCACAGGTTACAACCGGTCTGTAATCAATCGGTCGTCAGGCACCAGGGTGGGAAACTTGCTTTATAAAGTGCACTGTGCTATTTCCATGCTTGTAAATCAATTATTATTAAAATGCTTGGTAGAGTAGTTAACTACCAGAGTTATACTCCTATATACGGTCTATGCAAAACCTAACCGGTCATTTCTACGCCTGGACAGATTTGTTTTAGGTCCCAAAATTAAGAATAAAATGTGCGGAAAATACGTATCTAGAGCATACGTATCTAATCAACCTAGTGTTAACGTTGAGTTAGCGGTTAGCCAAAAAGACGGTGGTGGTTTGCTCATTTAACAGACTATGGTGACAGCTTGCTATCAGTGCTAGGGACATTTATAATACAAGTAGTCTTGTCAAAATAACTTCTGTGCATATCTGTGATTGATTGACCGTCAGTATAGTTGATGGCAATAGCGTTACCCTATGTTTGTCCATGCATGGGCTGTGATGCAAGTGTTTAGAGCTTTCCTACCGAGCTCAGCTGGTATGCTAGCTAGCTAATCAAATGGAAATCTAGTGGACATAATGTAAAAGTCCTACCATGTGTTTCTTCCACCCATAGACTCTGATTACACTAATTAGTTCTACCTCCTCACTGAAGACTTATGTTAAATAGCAAATCCAGGTGATTGGAGCAAAATATAAAAATATAATAAATTTAAGATAACTGAATGAACGTTAATTATGTGATGAATTTCAAGTAAATAGCACAGTAAAATTGTGGATGAAAATAAAATTATGTTATATTATAAAACATTTGTTACTTAAGGAAGTTTACCGCAAGTTCATTTTGCAGTAGAAAATGGTGGGTTAAGGTCAGGTCATGGCCTTCTCCCAGTCAATCATACTGTTCCCGGACCATGATCACCATATCCGGATGACCCTGTTCCCTACTGCATCACTTCGGCTCCACTGAGCAGACTCAGTTTGTAGAAACATGGCGGCGAAAAAGACTTCTGGAGCCTCAAAACGGTTTTTACGAGTCCATGGGAAGGCAATGGGTGATGTAACCGTGATTTTGCCATATTTTTTTAGTCTATGGGTGCATCCCAATATTCTTCACTCCTCACCTCCTTTCCTCCACTTGTCTCCTACCCAGAAGTATGCAAAACAGCCTGTACATTTCAAGTACAAGTAGTTGCATGTACAGTATACAATTTACCTATAGGCGTAGTTGTTAGTAGGGACGTTAGGGACATGTCCCTACCAATGTCACGGAAACATGAATTGTCCCTACCAAAAATTGTTATAGGCATAGTATAATTCAAAAACTCATTGCGATCTTCCGAAAGTGCAGATCTGGTTGACAGCTGCATCAATAACCTATTAGCAAGCTATCCTATTATCTGACATAGCCAATCAACAACCTGGACTGACTCGTCTGTCCCTCCCTCGCCTCTTTCCCAGTGAGTGCCACGAGCTGTCAGTCACAGCCGTGTGAGCTTTTCAGCAGCAGAGCAGCGGATCATCAGTGACATAGTGACAGCTAAATTACTAGGCTACTAGTTATCTTTTCTCTCTGCCTCAGCTAACGTTAGCTTTAGTAATTTGTTTTGGGATATAGATTAAACTACCGTTATGCTACGATTTCCTTTACCTTACGAGACAGATCTGATTGCGCAACTGTGAGATCTTGAAATATATTGAGTAATTATACAGGTTGTATCATATTGAATGTTGTCAGTTGACGAAGACAGCAACCTCTTTCCCACCTTTAAGGTAAAATTCTGAATTCTTCAAATTCAGAATTCTTACTACTGTTTATTAATGATGTATATATGTTTGTGATGCATACCGTAAATATGGATGCATGCTTACGATGTTTAAGTGTTACTTTACTGGTCGTAATGCGGTCGAGCACGCAAACTTTAGTTTGTTAACATGAGCTAGCTAGCTAACAACTGTAATGGCGTTAGCTAGCACAACTGCTAACGTTAGTCATAACACGATCAAATTAGTTTTCAATTCATGTGCAGCAAGTTCACATATAGGCTAAATGCATAATCAGTTGAGGTTAATTAAAGAATTCAAGAACAAGAAAGAAAGTCTAAACAAGAGCAGATAACAGGAACGACAGTCTAAACAAGAGCAGATAACAGGAACGACAGTCTGAACAAGAGCAGATAACAGGAACGACAGTCTGAACAAGAGCAGATAACAGGAACGACAGTCTGAACAAGAGCAGATAACAGGAACGACAGTCTGAACAAGAGCAGATAACAGGAACGACAGTCTGAACAAGAGCAGATAACAGGAACGACAGTCTGAACAAGAGCAGATAACAGGAACGACAGTCTGAACAAGAGCAGATAACAGGAACGACAGTCTGAACAAGAGCAGATAACAGGAACGACAGTCTGAACAAGAGCAGATAACAGGAACGACAGTCTGAACAAGAGCAGATAACAGGAACGACAGTCTGAACAAGAGCAGATAACAGGAACGACAGTCTGAACAAGAGCAGATAACAGGAAAGACAGTCTGAACAAGAGCAGGTAACAGGAATGACAGTCTGAACAAGAGCAGGTAACAGGAATGACAGTCTGAACAAGAGCAGATAACAGGAACAACAGCAGATAACAGGAACGACAGTCTGAACAAGAGCAGGTAACAGGAACGACAGTCTGAACAAGAGCAGATAACAGGAATGACAGTCTGAACAAGAGCAGGTAACAGGAATGACAGTCTGAACAAGAGCAGATAACAGGAACGACAGTCTGAACAAGAGCAGATAACAGGAAAGACAGTCTGAACAAGAGCAGATAACAGGAACGACAGTCTGAACAAGAGCAGATAACAGGAAAGACAGTCTGAACAAGAGCAGATAACAAATTGGTGAACATATCTGTGAAGGAATCCTTTTAGTAAATGGAGTCAAATGATCCGAGTCCATAAAAGGAACCACAACGCCCACCTCTACAGCAAAGAAGCCACAATTAACAGCGCCCCACACAATAGGCCTACTACAATGTTGCCCACCTGAAATGGGCATAGGCCGAAGCCATAAAGTAGCCTATACCTAAAAAGACAAAAAATGGAAAAATAGTAGTTTGTCATAGTTTAATTGGAAAAACAAAAGATGAAAAGTGCACTCGCACAATGCGAAAGAAACCTATGAACAGAAAGAAAAACACAGCACGGTAACAACTGTGACTAGTGAACTACAAAATGTAGTAACCAAACCAGATACAGTTGTCTGGTACTAATCTCGGATGAGCCTCGATTTGTGAAGACCCAAAATGCGGTCGAACAAGGATAGGGGGTAGCCTACTACCAACCGACCAATTTCAACAATGGGGAACAGGCAGCCACTCAGTCAGTTACCTACATTCAGGTGTTTAGGCCCGCCCGCTCTGCATCGGGGCAAAAAAAGTGTATTAACAATACTGTCGAGTTTTGCCTCTCAAAGCGGTGTCGGCAGTATCCTTTGTTCTCAGGCAGCATGGATTACAATCACACACACACCGCACTCTATGAAATCTGAATCTGGACTGCATTGCATCATCCAAAAGAAATGGGCATGTTCAGTCACAAATGCAGCTGAACTTTTCCAGTACACACCGCAGACTCATTTGGCTGTTATTCTGGAGAAATGGATTTTAGCATAGTAAAATATAAATGTTTGATAAGGTGAACAGGCCATTCAGCCCGTCTAGGCTCACTATTATGCCTAAACAGAGAGAATACTGGGAGTGAACACAAAACTCCCAGATGGTTAGCGGGAAAGATGTTTTACCAGGAAAGTGCACCACCAAACATATAGCTTTAAGAGCTACTGGAGTACTACAAGCTGGCCAGGTGTGACAAGTGCTGCTCGGAGTCAACAGCGGCAACCTAGCTTGGCAACCTCTGATCACCAGAATTCAGTTTACTGTCAATAATCCGATCGGCAAACTTCAGTGGCAGGAAGTTGGCTGGCTGAACTGTAAGAAAAGCACAGTATGTCCCAAAGGATAGTAGGTGATGAACACAAACACATAAATCAAAGAGGTGGCTCCAGTTTTGTCTCCACTTACACAATACAGTGTACTCTGCTGAGCTGCCTCAAAGATCCTCAAGATAACTTTTCTGTTTGTTTTATTTCAGTTGCGACAACATCAAAAGACTCTTGGTATCTTATTTTCTGGTACTCTTACAAGCGATACTGTAACGTCTCTGCATTTGAATGGATCTCTATGGGAATTGGGCGGGTGTGACTAGATTTAGCTGTAAATTACACTGGAACAGTATGGAAACACATGGCTGTAAGTCATCAAGGGTCTGAGGTATCAAACGAGCCTCAAACCATGCTACCAGAAATACCATAGATATGGATGTATAACTTGAAGGGTTTCTTCTCCTGACTTATTTTCAATGGAAAATTTGTCAGGAGAAACAACCCTTAAATTACTAATTTAATTAGGGTATATTGCCATGGTAATTTATGTTGCATGGCTAATCTGCTCCGGGTTATGTTCAGGCTAACGGATTTGACCAATCAACTTCTTTGGAAAAGGCGTCTTCATTCCTGGAGGATCCCATAGAGCTAGGTGTGGATAGTGAGGTAGTCTCTTAGCAAGGCGAGATTATTCAGAGACTAATAAAATCTGCTGGCTTTCCCAGAGGGTACGTTATACAAAAGATATAGATTCTCAATGGAGGGAATACAGTACATATCCAAGCCTCTTGAGACCTACGTGCCTATATCCACTTATCCTTAATAATAGTCCCATGATTCTTAAATTTATGAATAGATGTTGGTGTGATTGCTTCAGGCAAGATTTTAAATATCCTGTATCAAGTTTAAAGTTTAGGAGTTCTAGAATGTGCAGTTGTAAATAAACTGTAGGGCAATTAGTGAGAGTGTACTGTAGATTTATGCATTATGAGTGGTAAGGTAAATAAAGTATTAACTAAGGAATTTAGACATGTAGCTATTTTTGCCAATGCTCTGTTGGCAGCAATGGTGTTGCGTTTTGCCATTATGATTGTTTTATGTCTATCCATTTTTTTCCTCAGGAGAGAAATGCACTACACTGCTCGAGTACAGTCCATATGCTGTACCACTATAGGCTCATTGTTGCAGACACCACCCCTTATGGGAACGTGCAAAAAGCTTGATTAATAAAGCCCGTGTTCACTTAGCAAGTTGATAACCACCTTTGTGATATTGATAAAATAGTTTTAAAAATATTTTACCTAACCAGCTTTATAGATTTTTGTAAATATACGCTAATTCTGAATTTGATGCCTGCAACACGTTCCAAAAAAGTTGGGACTGGGGCAAAAAAAAAGACTGGGAAGTTCAAAAAACATCAGTTTGAAACATTCCACAGGTCAACAGGTGATGCTATCATGACTGGGTATAAAAGGATATCAAAAGACTCTTGATATCTCATATTCAGGTACTCTGACAAGCGATACTATAACTTCTCTGCATTTGAATGGATTTCTATGGGAATTGGGGGGTGGGACTAGATTAAGCTGTAAATTACACTGGAATAGTATGAAGCCCATGGTTGGCTAAATGACTGTGAGTCATCAAGGGTCTGAGGTATGAAACAAGCCTCAAACCATCACTCTGCTGCCAGATATGCAGTAGATATGCAGTAGATATGGATGGATCACTTTAAGGGTTGTTTCTGCTTACTAATTCTCCTATTGAACTCTATGGAAAAATATGTCATGAGTCAAGCAAGCTTTGTTGCTTTTGATCCATTGCAATTGTGGCCTTGATGCGCAAATTCTCTTGTGATTCTGATATATTGGAGGGTGTGGTTACCGTAGGTGTTCCTCTCAGAAAATATATGTTACACTTGTGTTTAAGGTTTCCATGGAAGTGGATTGTCCAGTCCTAGGATATACATACTTTTTTGGGGTTGGGTTACTTTTTTAAGTAAATTAATGTTCAGAATGGTTTGTCATGCATTTACATTAAAATCATCATCACCATTATTTAACTTTATTAAAAAAAACTTTTTAACTTAAAGTCGCTATATGTATCAAATTTACTGTACTAAATCATAAAATGACCATTATATGTCATCAGAGATTAAGGAAACATGCTAAATCGAAATACTGGCTTCTCTGACAACAATGCTACAGCCAGTATGTTCTCCTTTGAAATTTCCATTCCAGGTCGGAACGTCCATTTTTGTTTTGCCTGTGTGATTCACTATTCTCCGAGTTGACCCGGCTCACTGAATCAGTGGACTGAATCAATTGTGACTGAATCAATGAATGTGTTCAGATTTCGCTAGCGTTAGATTGCTAGGTAGATATTTTATCGAAACGATGTAGCTAACGTTAGCTAGCTAGCGTCTAGGTAAGGTATTCTTTGTTTCGAGGCTAACATTAGCTAGCAAGCAAATTTTTTGTTGTCTTACATTTTTAAAGTAATCCATCCAACGCCGTTTTTAAGTTGGCCTACAGATAGTCCTTGCTGGTCAAACAACAAAAAAAGTTTGTAAGTTAACACACGGCTTGTGATAAATTCAGCTAGCTAGCTAGTTATTATTAGGTTTATCTCAAGCCATGTTTTTCTTTGTTGTTCGACCAGCAAGGACTATAGCTTCGTGCCTGGGGAGGAGGGTGGAGAGTCTGGAGACAACTCTCCAATATTGTGAATTTGGACAACTCTCCAATATTGTGAATTTGGACTGCAGTACCCATTTTAAACGCTCGGTGTCAGTTTTACATATAGCTCCTTTAATTTAGCAACCCCCCTTTTGTGGCATACTTCCATTCCACTGTCTGAACTAAGCACTATGATTGTTGGGTATTATCCAATTTAGATTGTCTTTCTACAATGCTACACTATAGGGAAGAGGGCTTATTATAACATTTTCCACAGGCATTGAGACCAAGACACAAACAAAAAAAAACATGAGTCGTGCCTGAAGAAAGACTGTTGTCCAGACAGGTGTTTGTTTGCATGGGGGCCATGATGTTTTCTAGGCATCAGAGATGAAATGCATAGCAGACATTTACTCATTAACACATACAGATGGTTTAATTCAGTCGTTGTTGATATCATCTAACAAGCAGTCTATTTCAAGAGAAGCAGGGAAGAGTGCCTTCTCTCTCTCTCTCTCACTCACTCTCTCCCTCCCTGTGTGAGTGGAATGTCAATCGGGGAGGGAGACGTGTCATTTGCAATCAGCCCCAAGGGCTCGTTAATGAAAAGGGGGGGGGGGGGGGGGTGCACGACTGTCTACGTGGCACAGGCACAATTCTGAAGAATGTTTCATTTATTTCTCAGAACTGGACACATCTGTTAATGTTCCGATTTGCGGGTAAGCCGAACAAGCAAAAATGAACACGGTTTATGATGGGAAGAAAACGCAATCAGTTGTGGACAGAGGCTATCGATGATACACGTCGAGATTTGCTTGCAGATGGTGAAATACTATGTGAATCCCGCTGCAGCTCTGGGTTACAGAATGTGGACAATGTGTGCATGGAGAACACAAAACCCACATGTGCAACACACACAGGCATACAAGTATGCAAAACCAGGCACATAAAAACATATGCCAGCATTAGCAACATTTTCCAGCATTATACCTAACTCTAATATAAACTGTAGGCTTTAGTTTAAGGCTCTTGTAGTCCCTCCTTCAGATAATTGGTCCAATATGTGGGGGAACACACTGGTTCCACCTTCTCTTTTTTACTCGCTTGCATTTGTGTGCTCTGTTGTTTGTTTTCTACACAGGGAGAGAAATTAGAGATTGCATTCTGTAAAAATTCATGAATCAATCAATCATTCAGTCAGTCAATCAATCAATACCGCTGTCAAACCTCTGGCTCAGCCAAACACATACAATAAATACTGTTAAGAAGTATGCACAACAAACCAATGAACCCCCAGCCATTCAGCTGACAGGGAACATGTATGCACCTTAGATGTTCTGATTGGCTGGAGTCAGGCAGTCATGCTGTAAATGCACTGTATTATTGTGCAGGGTCTGTTATTAATTATAGACACAGGCATCGCACAGGCCTGGAACAGTTGGTCCAATGAAGTGCCAGCCTCTCACCAGTGCCACTGCTCTCCTACCTGAGACGTTACCGGGGACAACAACAGGTAAGGGCCTCAGACTGGCTCAACCGGAAGCAAACTACTTTAAAAAAACGAGTGTGCCTCTGGAGGGCACTAAGGGCTTGATTTACTAAGACCTTTAGCGCGTGCAAAGCCTTTAAACACGTGCAAAACCAATAACATGACCAATGATTGGTTATGGTATTTGTTTCGCACCAATCATTGGTTGTGTTATTCGTTTTGTGAGTGCTGAAAGGTTTTGCACATGCTAAAGGTCTTAGTAAATCAGGCCCTAAATGTTTACAAAGATACCAATCTCCCAATGGGTCCTTACCTTTGAGGTTCTTACCTGGCTTTCCTCCTCTATGATGTCTATATATTTGTCTGGCCTGCAGTGTCCATCCTGCACCAAAGTCTTTTTAGCCCTCCCAGTGGCAAGAACAGTCTTCTTTATGTACCCCTCCTCAGACCTCTGGAGACAAGGCCAGACCCTCCAGCGGAACCATTGCTTCAGGTCACCTTTTCAGTCACTGGGAGTCCATGCAAGGGCCTGTGAGACAATACCTCCTTGCACAGCTTTTTTTGAGTGGCTTCGTTGTTTCTGTGATGCCAGTAAGGTAAAGGTGACTGAAAGGTGACCGTGTAGGTCAATGACTCCTGAGAATGAGCGCTTTATTCTGCTTTTGGGCAGAAGGGGGGGGGGGTCTCTCAAAGATGGACTTGCAAAGATAAGACCCTTGGCATGGATTGCACACCCTCACCCCATTTCATGTTAAATACCACAGTGGGAGAACTTGGGGAGATTTACTGCAATACATTCCAAGGCATGTCTCCTGTAACAGGGACAGGTTGACTGGTCAGTACTGCTGTACATGGCTGATGTAGGCCAGTGAGGTGATTATACTTAAGCCCAAACACTCAGGGGGTAGAGCAACGAGGCAAAAATACAGAAGGCAGTTTGTGCTGCTTATTGCAGAATAGCTGCGAATGCTATCTGTGCCACATAGAAAACTGATTTTAAAAAGCATTGACGCAAATCAAGTAACAGTGTGATCAAAGCAAAATAGTTTGCAAATGCAATTCACAACAACAACATGTCGTGTTTTTAAGTGACAAAACATGACGTTTCGGCCATTAGATCAGCCTCCATAAGACATTTATTGAGCAAGGTCAACTTTCATATTCTCAGTTGCATTTGAGGCTGAGGTTGATTTTTTAACTCAAGAATGGGCCTTGGTGTCAAGTTATCAGAAAATCTAAAAAAAATCTAAAGTCAAACAAACAAACAAAGGTTTTGCTCATGCCTCTTCTCGAAGCTGAGCAAAGCGCTGATTGAATAACATGAATTGAAAAACTGCCTGACATTTTTCACAATGATTAATTTTAAATAATAGCACAGCAATAAGTACTAAAAAAAGAACCACGGAGCCACAGATGAGTTTAGTTGAATAGCCTTCTTCAATATTTTTTGCAACAACTTACTATCTGAATTCATGGACTTGGACTATTTCAAATGAATGATTTTTATGAAAAGTAACATTGGGGTCGTCTAAATCTACGTAAATAATTACGGAAGAAAATTTACAGGGGGCACGTTCAATGTCATCTTTGTCATCAAAGAAATTCTAGTTTTTTGTATGATGAATCATTTCCGTCTCTGTTAACCGAAAGAGGGATACCTTTGTACGGAAGATCCACTCTCTTGCATGCCCAACATGTTAGTTGCGTCGTCATCTTGCAACTATGACAGCTACCATGGACATTGACAAGTTTGCAAATTGCATGGCTTTTACATAGACTGTGCCACATCACCGCCAGGTTTCAGGTGGTCTTAAACCTTATGTTGTCTTCATATTGTGAATGGTGAATGCCTCACACCCTGCCCACTGTAACTCCACTATACCGCCGCCAAATCCTGCCCATTTTCCAGGTTTGCTTAACATATTTTTTAAAGAACCTATAAAACTTTTGGGTTTTGAATTCCTGGCCTGTGGAATCACGGTTTATTCAGCTCTTTGTGGCACTGTAAAAGATGTACATGAACAAATACATTGTGCCTGGTCGATTAAATGATTGATTTACTAGCTTAAAGATGACCGGAACATGATAGTGACCATCTAGCCTGCTCTTGCCAGGACGAAGAGCATGCGGATCTGACTAACCTTAGCGTCTACTCACCAGGGCTCACCTTGTATCGTGAGCCGACCCCACCTTAATTCCATCTCCTTCAGTTACTTCTTGGCCAGGGCAACCTGGCACTTTGACAAGCTCCCTGGAATAACTGGCTTTAGCTGCTGAGGCTAATTAAGGCGATCTGCCATTAAAGCCCTTTTTCACCACATAATTTCACATTTTCAGGAGACGATTGAGATCAGCCAAAATCCAGTCTTAGATTTAAAAACAGAAATAATGCACATCTTAGATTTAAAAACAGAAATAATGCTGGTACTTCACATGTAGTGGACTGATGTATGACAGTGGTGGGAAGTGAGAGAAATAAGTCATTTAAACACATCCCACCTATACAGTTGTGCAGCGCAGAAAACCGGCTTCACCTGTTCATGCTGTGTCCAGGGGAGACGGATACAAGCCCAGGAGTGGTATAGTCCTCATGCTTCACCAATATCTTTTCAAACAAATCCTGTTACAGACAGATCTGTTTTAGTTCAGCCATTAGTTCAGTTCCTATTGAATAAGCTAGGAGAAAAAACCCTTCAAGTTATCCATCCATATCTACTGCATATCTGGCAGCAGAGTGATAGTTTAATGCTTGTTGGATATGTCAGACTCTTCATGACTTAGAGCCATTTAGCCAACCATGTGTTCCATACTGTTCCAGTGTAATCTACAGCTAAATCTAGTCCCTCCCCTCAATTCCCATAGAGATCCATTCAAATGCAGAGAGGTTATAGTATCGCTTGTAGGAGTACCAGAAAATAAGATATCAAGAGTCTTTTGATATTTTTGGGTCACAGATATCAGGAAGTCATGGCATGCAAAGGATATGCAACCAAATATAAAAAAATTATTCTTTTATTCTACATTATGTTAAACTGTCCAATATAATATTTTTTGATGCCTGAAAAGGTACAAAAGGTTCTATAATTTCTAAACGGTTCATCCAATGGATGAAAATACCCTCAAATTAAAGCTGACAGTCTGCACTTCAACCTCATTGTCATTGCATCCTTTCAAACTCAAAGTGCTAGAGTACAGAACCAAATGGTGCTCACTGTATATATATATATATATACACAGTATATATACTGTATAAACAAGGCCATCTTAATACACTGTCTCTCATTGGGTACTGGATGAGCCGGTCATTACGCCATCCCCTTTCTACAGGTAGCCTCTGCCAGGGTCTTTGGCGAGCAGCTCTCCTGCTCGCGTCTCCACAGCCAGCTGCCCAGCATTCGAGCCACGTGCCGTGCATTGACATTCCCCCCACGGTCGCAGGCACTCCGATCATTAGAAATTTCACTGGCTCAAAACCTGGACGGAATTCTGAGGACTTTCACAGATCTACCAATGAGACCGCTGCACTCCCCTTTCTCTCAATCGCACCAACAAATCGTTGCTTTGGAAACAATATTTTTTTGATAATTCTTACTATTCTTAATATTTCGAATGCAGGGGAAAACCCTAAGTCTGTCTCCAAATTTGTTAATCAAACTTTTTTTTTTTCTACTTCAGTCGCTAGAATTTGACTTATTATGCTCCAAGAATAAAAACAAATCTACACAAAGTAATTCTTTACAGATATAGGACTGTTGTAAGCTCATCATCTATAAAGCAAAAATTAAAAAAGAGGCTTGCGTCGAGAGTAATTGAAAAGCTGAGGTTTTAGTTAAATAGTTAGGGTATATCAACATTATCTCACGCACAAGCACTTCTAAGGCATTAACACTTGAGAGTCTTAATTAAGCATAAACGATCCAGGTGGATGCTTCATTGCCATCTGTGCTAACACAGTATAAGGCACTATAAAGGGACTCACACCTGCCATATTTTCTGGCATTCAGTACTTAACATTTGATGTACGTTTTGCCCTACTCCTGTTAAACTGTGATTATATTAGGGTAGAAAGTAAAGCACTGTGTATTAAATAGCCTATTAAACCTTAGTTTGATCGTGCAATTACCAGGTTCTTATACAGTCGGTTAATTGCTTTTAAATCTTTAAACTTTAAAGGACGACAGCTTGCTCATAGATGTTAATTGTGCCTACTGAAAAACATAATCATTGCTCAGACTTTAATGAGACAAAGCACTAGAAATGCAGATACAATGTTCATGAAGCGTTTGGCACGGATGTTGCCATGCATCTTAAATATAAATCTCCTAAATATGGCGTTTGACACGGACGCAAACGCAGCACAAATGCAGTATCTCTTGGTGGAAGGGGGGAGGGGTGTTTACTGCTGTCCGAGTTTTTTTATTTTTCTTTGGGAGGGGGGGTGGGGCAGGAGGGGGCGGTTTCTGCAAAAAATGCTTCCACTAAATTTGATATACTGTACAACTGTATTGCCTTCCATGAAAAGCATTATAGGACCAAAAGCGGAGCAAGAAAAACAACCCTTAACTTGTTGGCTCTTTTCTGTGAAGAGACAAACACAGCCAAAGGGTTAAGCAAAACACTTTCATCCTGTTTCCGTTTAGAACAAAGAGAGCCGTGCTACATATGGAACATGTTACCATTTTCGTCTGTGCCTGTACATGACAGAGATCTTTCAAGGTCTGCCACGGCTGAGTATAGCTTGAGCCACCGAAAACGTGATTAAGCACAATAGCAGCATTTCCCTGCTTAAGGCACCACTCATTCTGAATGTAAAAATTAGTTCAGATCAACAGGCTGGGTTGCACTGATATGTTTGTACGTATGTTTTCAGTCAATAAAATACTGGACATATCCAAGACAATTTGTTGGGAATAACACAGGAGCAAAATTTATGACGTTTGGGGCAACATTTGGGGCAAAAGGCCATCATCGGTAAAAAATAAATAAATTGCCTTCAACACAGTGTACATTTTATAATTATAGACACTGTATCTTCATTTTTTTAATGAGAACGATGATTTTTACAAAATCTTAAGCAATGACAAAAGAATAACGCATTACGTAAAGCTGCCTTCTTTATGGTATGGTAACAAAGTAGGCCTTCGTAAATCACTGGCATGGCTCGAATTAGGAACATGTTAAATTTGGTTCACCTAGAGGCTATACCCTTCTTAAACTGCTACAGTGAAAGTAGCCTGTGAAAAAGGTCATCTCAGGGAATTTCTCTACACCTTTCCAATATGCAGAACCTAATATTAAAATCGGTCGTGCTCATTGCCTGCGCAAGCTATGGCTGTAAGGTGTGCATATTCTTCTTGCGCAAGTTAAAGGGGAAACTACCAATGCTACCATAGCCCCTGCAAGCCATACAGAAAAAAAACCATGTGAGCTTAGAGGCCATCATAGATCGCCTTCTGAGTCTGCTGGTGATTTATTTCATTTTAAATATGTCTTTCCTTTTCCTTTAAAAGTCATATCTAGTTAGGATTGTGTAATACCATCATCCGTGTGTATAACATGCAGATGTTGGGCTGCATATACCAACACAGCCGTTATGTGTACTGGTACTTGGATCAGAAACAGACTGACAAACATCACTGAAGGCCCAGGCACTCGCTTTGAATTATTTCATGAAAAAGCATGTGTAATTAATGTTCACAAATGTGGAATATATTTTCAAATATCGGAAGAAAATGTGTATTTATATTATCTTTTTATTCTGAAAGTTTGTTATTTTATTTAGTGACATGAACATAATCAAAAACAAAAAATCCTGGTAACATCCATAGGTCATAAAAAAGTACTTAACAAACTTTTGTGGTTTACCTGGTCCAGAGTGATGTGATCAGTGAACAACTCCCAATAATTTGTAATGGAATTACAAATAATATTTTAAACAAAAGGGGATTAAAAGAGGGGTTAAATTATGTTACGAATGCAGGAATAATATATATATATTTTTTTTTAATTGTACAAGGGGAAATATGAATTGGACTGGAGGGTTGCATTATGGGTAGTGTAGTAGATTCAGATGTAATCAATCAAGTGGTGGCTACAGAAAAACATTCAGGGAACATCTCTGTGAGATTCAGGATCTCTAGGGATTTGCGGCTCTCATTTGGCCATTCAGGATGCTCTGCACAACTTCATTAGAAAGTATACATTACATATACAGGTCTATAGCTCTATAATACACATCATGAAGACTTTTACAGTGTGAAATGAATATAATCAATCATATCACAGTGTGAATTGAACATTGAAAATGCTGGTAAAATTTTGATTGTGGCTGGTAAAAATCTTACTCTAGCCAACCAGGTTGTGTTATATTGTAAAAGGTAATGTGGCTGGTAAACTGTTGAAAATGGCTGGTGGTTTTTAGAATCCACTAGCCACTCTGGCCAGTGGGTGAAAAGGTTAATTTCATACCCTGAATCATATGATTAGGCTTCTTGACTTGAATAGTTTCAGTTTTTGTATCTCTTTCTCAGTTTACTTCTTCAAATGCCAGCGCAGAGGTTCTGACCATGACACTGAATAAATCATTACAAGCAACTCAGAAAAAGCTACCAAGAGAGAATAATCAACATATTCTCCATCTTCATACAGAAAATAGATGTTATTGTCATTGTTTGTGGGTTATTATTTTCTTTTCCGTTGCAGTTCTCGTCCTGGTTTTCCTATTTGAGAATCTATCAGATTTTTTCCGCGTTCCGTTCCTAGTTTTGGTTTTCCCCCTCTCGTTATTCGTTTCACCTGTGCTTCTACCTGCAGGGTATTTAAGTTCCTCACTTCCTCTTCCCCGGTGCTTCTTTGTCATTCGACATTGCATTGCGCCAGGTATAGCCAGGTACTAGTGACCTTGTGATATTAAACGCTGTTTATGTTCACGAGGGACTTTCTATTTAGCTATTTTCAGGTATAGGTATTATTTCTCCTGTTAGCGTTCTGCGCTATTTATTTTGCCCTTTGCTGTTCTCACTAAGACAGTTTTTCTTTTGTTGGTTTTGTTTTTATTTTACTTTCTCTGGCTGTCTTCTCTTATGTGCCGAAGGTATTCTTTTCTTTTCTAAGTTTTCCGGTTTAGCTCCAGTATTGAGCTCGGGAGACTTTGTTTGGTTTTCACTCGTGTATTTGAGTTCGCCCTATTTTCGTGGGTTGATTTTCTTTTGGCTGTTTATCTACATGGAATTATTTTCCTGTCTTTTTTTCCTGGAGATTTTTTAGTTAATTCTCCCTTATTGGTCCTCACTTGTGTGAGTGACTTGTTCTAATTCCCCTACCTTCGCGTTTGATTATCCGCTACTGGAAACCATCACAGTTATTTTGTCAATCTTAACCTTGCTTGCTTGCTTGCTTATGTTGCATGCAGCCCATTTGAAAGACGATGGCAAGGCAGTGTAAATTAATCACTGAGCAGATTTTAGTCAATGATAGCATTTAGCATTCCAAAGTTTGTCTTGCTTCTTACATTCAAGTGTGAAGACAATAGATTTGTTTATAATGTCAAGACAAATATTTGAAACTGCTGATAAGCAACACACGTGGTATAATTGTCAATTAAAATGTCTTTGTGCATTTAATATATATTTTATTTATTTTTCCTTTCAGAAAAGCAAATTACAGTCATGTTTTGGAAACATTGGTAGTCTACAATGAAAATGATTATGCCTTATTTCTGCCACACAGTAAAGATTCCCCACAGTATAGTGTTAGAACGATATAGGCTGCATTCGGGGTGGCTCCCTATACGCTTTATAGTTCACTATTTTGGGAATCAGCCATTTTGTAGGACATCTTAATTCTTAATATTCTCAATTGAAAACTCGGAATCCATCAAAATAGCCAATCCCATAAATAGTCCACTATAAAGTGTGTAGATAGCCATTTAGAACCCAGCCATAATTTTATCGTTAAAATTATATATCTTCTTGTTTAAGCCATATGTTTTTCTCGTTAAAACCATATAGCTATTTTACTTGTTAAAATTTTTTTTATGGTTATAACGATAAAAGATCAAATGATTGCGTTGTGCCGCGTTCTCTGAACTATGTGAATATGCGACTGACTTATTAACCAAAATAAGGCGCAAGGTTCAATGGCTGAATTTAGCCTATTCATTCTCTTGCTATGGGCGCATATTTAAACTTGCTTGCTATTTAAACAACTTGAGCGCTGGACGGTAAAATGACCACTGCGTTGGTCTGAAACGAACAAAAAAAGCGTTTGGGTTACCGCTGCTTAACACCGGTTGTAAGATAGAGCCCATGGTTTTAACGAGAAAATATATTGTTTTAACTATAAAGTTATATTGTTATAACAATATACTGGGGGGAATGTCTTTTTACTGTGTGGCAGCAAGAAGGCACCGTATGCATCAATAGGACGTTTACAAAAAATGTCTGAATTCCAAAACCTTTTCATTGGTGATTCATTATGATTAATACAATTAAATTCTGATGTCTAGATCATGGCCATAGTCTCATTTGTTTGCAAATTTGTTTTCCTTTGAATTCCCATATGCATAAGGTCTGTAAAAATCATAGATTCTCATATTTGCAAAGTTTTATAAAAATAAATTTGTATTAGTATTATATTATATATTTGTATTTGACACATACAATTCTTATACAATCTCTCAATGTTTTTTTATAGGGTGCACCATGTATGTTAGGGAGCTATTTCTGTCACAGTCTCAATATTTAAGTGTAGGTTAAAAACGCACCTCTATAATCAGGCTTATAATGAGTTGTAGTCTGGGGACAGGACCAGAGAAGCCTTTAGCCATAGAGTAATGTGGGGGTGGCATTCTTTCCTTACTGTCACCTGTCAACAGCTGTGACCCCATCTTCCTGGGCTTGCTCTTGATAGGTGGGTAGGATTGCTTTCCCTCTCATGACTGCATGGGTTCTTAAACTCTGTCTTCATAGCTATGCAGCTATAGATTACTCCTGGTGGGGGCACTTATGCAGCTATAGATTACTCCTGGTGGGGGCACATATGCAGCTATAGATTACTCCTGGCGGGGGCACATATGCAGCTATAGATTACTCCTGGCGGGGGCACTTATGCAGCTATAGATTACTCCTGGCGGGGGCACTTATGCAGCTATAGATTACTCCTGGCAGGGGCACATATGCAGCTATAGATTACTCCTGGCGGGGGCACATATTCAGCTATAGATTACTCCTGGTGTGGGCATTTATGCAGCTATAGATTACTCCTGGTGGGGGCACTTATGCAGCTATAGATTACTCCTGGCGGGGGCACTAATGCAGCTATAGATTACTCCTGGTGGGGGCACATATGCAGCTATAGATTACTCCTGGCAGGGGCACATATGCAGCTATAGATTACTCCTGGCGGGGGCACTAATGCAGCTATAGATTACTCCTGGCGGGGGCACATATGCAGCTATAGATTACTCCTGGCAGGGGCACATATGCAGCTATAGATTACTCCTGGCGGGGGCACTTATGCAGCTATAGATTACTCCTGGTGGGGGCACTTATGCAGCTATAGATGACTCCTGGCAGGGGCACATATGCAGCTATAGATTACTCCTGGTGGGGGCACATATGCAGCTATAGATTACTCCTGGTGGGGGCACTAATGCAGCTATAGATTACTCCTGGTGGGGGCACTAATGCAGCTATAGATTACTCCTGGTGGGGGCACTTATGCAGCTATAGATTACTCCTGGTGGGGGCACTAATGCAGCTATAGATTACTCCTGGCGGGGGCACTAATGCAGCTATAGATTACTCCTGGTGGGGGCACTTATGCAGCTATAGATTACTCCTGGCGGGGGCACTAATGCAGCTATAGATTACTCCTGGCGGGGGCACTAATGCAGCTATAGATTACTCCTGGAGGGGGCACTAATGCAGCTATAGATTACTCCTGGTGGGGGCACTAATGCAGCTATAGATTACTCCTGGCAGGGGGCACTTATGCAGCTATAGATTACTCCTGGCGGGGGCACTAATGCAGCTATAGATTACTCCTGGTGGGGGCACTTATGCAGCTATAGATTACTCCTGGCGGGGGCACATATGCAGCTATAGATTACTCCTGGTGGGGGCACTTATGCAGCTATAGATTACTCCTGGCGGGGGCACATATGCAGCTATAGATTACTCCTGGTGGGGGCACATATGCAGCTATAGATTACTCCTGGTGGGGGCACTTATGCAGCTATAGATTACTCCTGGCGGGGGCACATATGCAGCTATAGATTACTCCTGGCGGGGGCACATATGCAGCTATAGATTACTCCTGGTGGGGGCACTAATGCAGCTATAGATTACTCCTGGTGGGGGAACTTGTGAAATCCCCAGTTAGTGCTCCTGCTGCTCTGTTACACTTTCTCTAACTGTTTTTTTTTCTCTCTCTAACTTTTTCTACATTCTGCCGGCGGGGTTTATGCCCCGCATCTCGAGAGTTGCTGTCAACTGGACTCCCTCAACGCTGCTGTCTGGCTTCCTCTCCGTCGCCGCTTGCCCCTCCCCTCCCCACCTCCGCTGCCCGCTGCTCCCGCCACCATCACCGCCCCGGTTCCCCACCATCATTGCTGCCAAATCTGGACTGTCATATAGCTGCTGCTAATTCTTTTAACATGAACATTTGCTGTTTTTACCATGCTGGTCATTAAGACCTAGACCCTAAGTCGACCAGAGGAGGATGGGTTCCCCCCTTGAGTCTGGTTCCTCTCAAGGTTTCTTACTGGTTACACCAGGGAGTTTTTCCTTGCCACTGTTGCCTTTGGCTTGCTCTTGTGAGGGTTTAGGCTGGGTTTTTCTGTGAAGCTGAATATTTATTTTATAGATTTTGTATATGGCATATGTGATTTTTACAGACCGTTTTGTAAACAGAAAAACCTCAGCTGCTAATGGGGGTATGTTCCTTCTGCTTTTAAAACAGCCACGGAAGATTCTGCTTTAACATGCTACGCTCTCTAAAATCTTTGGAACTAATATTTATAATAACCGTTTTACTGCTGAACACTGATATATGTTTGATGTAACACATTGCAAAATCTACATCTGAACAAATACCTGCCTGTTACTTCAGGGATAATTTGAAAGCAAGAATTGTATCATATTTATAATAGCCTACTTGATGCCTTAATTGCATAGTGTTATATGACAGTTACAAAGTATAAGCAAAACAGCCAGTCCATTTGCTGTTGATGACTCAGAAAGATACAAAGTTACGCTATATTCTCAAACCATGGAGCCTACAGACTAAGTGAACTACTAGTCAACATCAACAGTGGACAGGCAAGGCTAAACTAAGGACATCCCTACAGTTTGTGTTAGTTTTATATTAAAACCTATAGACTAATTAAGAGGATACATTAACTAGGGTGACCAGACGTCCTCTTTTTCTCTGACATTTCTTCTTTTTGGGACAGAAAATATACGTCCAGGCGGGATTTCTAAAGTCCTAAAATATCTGTTTAGGATGTCCTTGTTCCATAGACCAAAAAATAGCCTAGTATTATGTTCATAACGCCCGTCTAACCCGGTCCTCTTTTTTTAAAATCTAAAATATGGTCACCCTACATTAACCTAACTGATAGTTATCTGTAGGCTATAACAATTACAATGACAAGTGAAGCACCAAGGGCAGAGGCTGCAACATTGTTTTTTTTCAATCAACCACTTGTTCTGAAATTAGCCTATAATTGGCAAAATCATACGCATGTTCAGTAGCCTATACCGCTTGTTTTGACCATACATACGTATATAAATATTACCTGCAAAACTGCTCCAGTGTTTTGGTTGACAGAGTGGTTACGTTGCAGAAATATCAGCATTAACTAACCACTTAATTAGAGGGATTTAACTAGCCTGGAACATACAGCTACGGACCCAGCATGCACGCACAGACAGGGAGAATCGGCCAACAACACGACTTTCAAGTTCATATAAAGGCTCAGAAAAACTCTTGTTTCTCACCGGGTAACTTCCGGGATTTTATTTGCGGAGGGAAGGTAACGGAACAGCAAAAGCTATTCAGTACAGGCGGTTTCAAGTTGCCCTTCGTGGGGAATTACTGGAGCTAGTGAGGTCTTTCGAAGGCGGCCGAATCTGGTAGGGGAAGAGCAGACTGGCTGCTCAGAGTAGATGAACAACATTTGAAACTACTCCAACAGTCGTTTTGTTCTGCGACTGCAGGGCACAGTGGCTCTGAAGCTCTCATGAGATGAAGCTGAAGCGTGCCATTCTTACAGTGCGTTGTAAATGTTTTGGACTGCTTCACCAGTCGGAGACGTAGTGGGGTTCTCCACAGAAAAACGTATGCCATTTATCAAGAAACAGCCGTTGAAGTTGACTTTTTTTTCTATTTCTGATTTTTACAAAATAAAAATCACAAAATAGCTGGCCCAGGTCAATTACACTTTATAATGTGTATTTTGCATGTAAATGAGTATATTTGTAGAACATTTCTTTTGAAATCACTTGAATTGGACTGTTTAAATCAATCATTTATGATTTTTAAAAAAATCTATGAAAGAGACATTATCAAATGCGTAGTAGTCTACTTTTGTACTTTGCAATATTTCCACTATTACACCAAGTGCTGAATAATATTTTGATGCTCAGCCTAGACAATAAATTACTTAGTCCCACCAAGATTTATGGATAGATTCTACCAGTCATGTCAGATGTTGATGGCAGCAAACGACTTGTAAGTACCACATATTGAGTGTTTATTTTAAAATGTTGACATCTAGAGGTAAGTTTGCGGATACATTTAACGCAATCCTGACACAATCATTTCTCCACGTCACACTGCAAACACTTTAAAAAACCATGGCATGTTGTCTTAAACCAATAAAAATGTACCATTTGGCTGATGATTGCTTTGAATAGGTTTATCTTGGAGAAATACAAGCTATTCAGCTCTATGTGTTCAGCCTTAAATGTTCTGTCTCTGTCGTCATTTAAGCTTAAACTGTTCTCAACAGTAGGGCTTTTTCAGGAGTATTTTCAGGTGCCTCATGGTATAGCATGTCTCCCGTTACTGGGGTCACAATACAATGTGTATCCTGACATGGGGTCACAATGCAATTCATATCCATATAGTACATATGGGGAGGTACATTTTTCAAAACCAAATCAGGTATAATTGAGTACAACAGTTAACTGTCAGCTTATAACCTATATAAACCATCTAATGCTAACCCAGAACAAATACAATAAAAGAATACACAAAAGCCTTTGAAGTTTCCACATAATTACAAACAAAGAAAACAGTTAAGATTTCTATCAATGTTTATAATTTAATTTTTTTACACTTAAAATGTGCCCTTAAACCAGCACCTCATTTGTAATACAAATGAAAACGTTTCAATGAAATTCACTTAAAAACAATAAGTGTATTGATGCGGCAGTCACTGCATTGATGCATGTATCGTCAAGAGATTCGTTTTGATATGTTCTATCGATATTTTGAGCGCGCCCCTCGTATGTTCAGCATCACTTGCTCTGTCTAATGCCATCACTGAAGTTCAAAGTGCAGATTCATTATAAATAACTACAGTGGGGTGTGGTTTTAGACAGAAGATCAATCGCGAGTAGAGAAATGCAGACAACAGCAGCTAACTGAAGGAATATCATCTGCACAATACTCCCAAATGTATCGAGGATAGCAGGGCATTATACACACACACTTTTTCTGTTGACGAGGAGAGTTGTCTTGGCAACAGATTTTATGTTTTTATTTATTTATTTTTTGGAAGCAACCAGAAAAAAAATCTGCATATTTCTTTGACTGTTTTCTTCTAAACAGCATCTCCCTTCATGCAAATTACTCCTATCATATTGTTACCCTGTATGACATTTTCAACAAAGCCCACCCAAAAAATCATCAACAGATGCTACATAGCATAGGTTATATATTTGAGGGTGCCGAATAAATCTATGTGCAAAATTTTGGCAACAGTATTTTAATAGTGTATACAAATGCTGAGTTCAACCAGACCTGTATCATGGGAATTAAATAACATATTCCAGGGAATTAAAGAAAGAGAAAGAAAAATATGAAATATTTCCTGTCAAAAACAAATGCGTAGCAGCTTGGGAAAATTGACTGGGGTTTGATCAAGTCAGAGTGCAGAATAAAGCCGAGTCTGAAAATGGATGAAAGGTCAGAGCTATGGCAGGATCAGAAATTAAAGAGAGGAACGCACGCGATCCTTTTGCTCTGATTCGAAGGAATTTTGGCCGAAAGCCTTGTATTTTGACCTTACAGAACTAAATAGATAAATAAAATTCACCCATTCTGTAAATGTTCACTGTGAGGTCTGTAGTAGATAGGAAATATTCAAAGCTTACGATTCCTTTTGTCAAGCCCCATGAGTTGCATTTCTGATCGTCTTCCTTGATGGGATTTAATTTGTTGTGTGCTCACCCATTTCTTCACATCAGCTATTTGAATCCCATCTTATTATATATACTGTAACTAATGAGTCCGCGCATATTTTTGCCCTCCTTGTTGAGAAGGGTACACAAAGTATATAGATTTTGACATGTCAGAATGTATACGCTGTAGAACCAGGACAGTAAACGTACCTGAGGTGGCTCAGCGTGGTTCCTGTTTAACAATGTGATAGACCCTTAAGATGAAAGTAGATTCGTTTTAGTGTGTACTCAACAAAGCCTGTCACTTCTAGTATGCAGATTTTCCATAACATGTATTTCAACCTTTCAAGTACATACTGTTTTTAAATATGAATTAATTTAATATCAAGAAGGAAGATATAAATGAAACATCCTGGCAGTATTTTGATTTTTTAATAGTATTCTCGGCCTGCGGGCCAGGAGCGGTTTGTCTTTGTCCAGGGGATAATAGGGCAATGCACGATTCGACTCGTGTCTTGAGTTAAAGAGAAGGCTATATCAGAATTGACACGGAGCAGAGATAAAGGGCTATAGTCTCTCCAGCTCTATCATACCTTAATCATTTCCTGAAGCTAATGCAAATGTAAACCTCAGCTGCAATTAATCTCCAACAGTTGTTTGTCTGAATACATAATTGTCTGTTAATTGCCGAGCGTAAACTGACATCCGTAATTGAAACTATACACAATGACTTGTCGATGTTATTAGTAATGCATGTGCATTGCTGCGTTGCCTGTGCCTTCCCAGTGCAAAACGGCCCCGTGCACTGGTGTTTGGCAGGCTAAACTTCAACTAGGGACACAGTAAATCAAAGTTCATTCTCATAATTTCAATATTTAAATTAAAGCACTGGCATAAGCGTTACTCACTTGAGTGTCTAGACATTTAATTAGATGACCACAGACAGAAGGTTACATTGAGACAGAGTGGCTCTGAGATTTTGAAGTAGAGTCCATTTGCAAAAAAACCGATGTTGAGGTTTCATTTTAGTACCATTTATACATACGACAAGCCACGCTAAACAGTGCTCTTATAGTCAGGTAAAGGACCTCCAGTGTTTCAGCAGGTAATATTTGGTACATAGCCCATAGCCATCCTGGACTATGGAACACAATGGGGGGACGCCAAAAATGAAAGGAAAGTTTAAAAAATAAAATAGATAACTATCGAGGCTAACTCATTTCCTCTGCCTACATTGCAACTAACTCTGTCGCTGTGTTCTTGTTTGTGTTTTAAATGTAAATCAGGCTGCTCTGTCTGCAATTAATGTGATTAAACGATGTGCCTTGGCTTTATGCACAGAAGTGCAATTATTAATAACTTCCCTGAAATTATGAATGCCCTCAAATGATTTATTTCATTTGTGATATAATGAGGTGTCAGACACGGCAGACAGGTGTGGAAAAAGCCTCAGAGCTGGGTGTGGTGGGGGAAACTATTCTCAGCTCTACAGCACTCCTGGCCTACCCAGCAGCATCATGTCCAAGTGTGACATGAACCCGTTTGAACCAAACACAAAAGTGTATCAGTTTCTTGTTCTTGCTCTGTTTGGCCCAAAGAGGCCATTTCACAGCTAGACATGACACTGGCCTGAATGTCCTGAATTGTCCTCGTAGTAATATATAACATTGATACGACGGACTCAGCCTTGGAACATTTTGTGACCGTTTACCAATCATCTCCTTCGGTGGCAATGATGTAATTACCTGGGATTCACCTGAGTGCTGGTGAGAGCAGTGTAAATACAATGAATATATAAATATATGAATAAATAAATCAAGGCATTGAAAAGATGAATAGATTGTCTGTGAAGCTCTTGAAGATGTTCCTTTTTTGAACACGACGCTCAGCGTTCAAAGTGTGTTCATTTTAACATCAGAGAAACGGCACAAGCTGTTGCAGCTACAAATGTCAGCTCAGCTGCTTCCCTCATTCAACCCCATGTCACGAGCCGTCGCCACCGAAAAGCCGCGCTGACGAGAGTACTTAGCTCAGGGGGCTGCCTTTGGTCCTCAAACACAATGTAATGACTTGGGCAGTGTGCGCTTAATTCTGTGTGTGTCTAGTGAAAGTTACAGCCCGTGGGCGAAAAGGGCTCTGGAGACTGTGTTAATGGCACATCAGACAGACATTCTGGGGGGGGTCCCCGCTCTGTTTGTCGACACCTCTGTGGTCCCCAGTTGAGACACCACCCTGCTTGCGATCACTGGCGTTTTATGGAACCCATTTCAGAGTTGCCGCTTTAGAACGGCTCAGTAGTTGGTCTTCTGTTTAAAAGAGTCCAGTGAAAAAACGAAATAGCGTAAATCTACAAACGTTCTGGCCCATTTCAGTTTACAAAAAATAAATAAACCTGAGATGATCCAGAATGAAGGATGGGCCTTTTCAGCAGGTTTCCTGTCCTGCAGCTACAACCTGTGGGGAACAAGGCATAGAATACAATAAACAATATACAAAGTAAAGACAGAAGGAGCTCAAACACACTTTGTGGAAAAATAATTATACAAGCACGCGACTGCAAGAAACCATCTGAAAAGGGTCTGGTGATTTTTTTTTTTTTATGTGGTTTTTGGTCAAATCACTTTGCTTTGCTTGAAATTGACTCTGGGGTTCAAAGTTCAAGTTTATACTATTTAGAATAGAATTGTAGTAGAGCTGATTTACCCAGTTCACTGTGAACTGCATTGTGTTCGTTACTAGGGGATAGCTGCTACTGTATGGGAAGAATGTGCTTTCTTATCTGTTCTGTAGTTACTTCGATGACCTTTCTATATGCACTTACTGTACGTCGCTTTGGATAAAAGCGTCTGCTAAATGACTGTAATGTAATGCAATGTAAAAAGTTGACAATTGACGTGACAAAACTAAGATGAGCAATGAGGAGCAATGTCACAGAAGGAGTGGGAAACACCGTTGACTGGTATAGGCTGGCCATGTTAGCTAAGGGCAAATTGTCTGGGGATGGCAAAGTGCCGTGGCACTATGTTCTTTGACACCACGTAATATATTTGTGTCTCCCAGTGCTGGTCCAGGGGAGCGCTGCTTTATCTCGCCTGCTGAGCTCTGTGAATTCGGTTTGATTAAGCTCTTCTTTTTGCTCAGATTGTGTTTCTCTGAGCCAGCGTTGAGAGGAAATATTGTAGTAAGTCAGACAAAGCTTTGGCTCTGAACTCAAATTGGTGAACTGAAACTAATAACTGTGAACTAGTAACTGAAACTTGGTTTAGGGGCTGAGATTTTGTTGTGATCCCTTTCACAACGCTTTGGGGAGTCCAGTGGCCCCCATTGTAAGAACCTGTCTCCTATCCTTGTTCTAACGAGGAATTTATTACAGCAAAAGCAAGGGCAATTGGCGAATAAAGGTTAAAGTGCACGGCTTTCTTAATCTAATGCTCTTTTTCACTGTTAATGAAAACAAGTTATCGCTGTTGCTACTGTTTGAACCTGTTGCTCATCTTTTTTGACCAATCTGTTTGTTTGAACTTGTAACGCAAATCAATTTCATTGGACTGTGCATATCTATAACTGTTTTTCTTTACAAGTTTGGACCCAAGGACAGTGATCAATACAGCTGGTGTTTGCAAAACAAAACGGGCCATTATAATGAAATATAAAGCCAAGCTGGGCCTGTTTGGTTCCAAACAGTGTTATGCCTGCACTTAATCTGCACTCAATATGAAAAAAAAAGCTCAATCTTCAAAATCGAAATCATCTGAAAAATAACATTTTTGTTATTATTCCTTTTGGAAAGGAGGCCAAACCACAGGGTTTTCTTTAGTGCTAGAATTGGAGGGTAGACGCTACTGTATCCCACCCTCAACAAAAAATAAATACAATTTAGATTAATGTATTTAATGTTTTTACATATTTTATTGGTAGCAAAAAAAGAAGAGATCATTTCACTGCAAACTACTGTTTCAGAGTATTGTGACTTTGCTATCAACAGATTGATGATAACCAAAAAAAAGCTGTAGCACAGAGGAATATATGTAGATATATAATAGAGTAGGATAATAACAGCATGAATGAATATCAAAAATAAATCAGTAAATATCTACAAATCTCCCATTTACATTCTTCAATTTTGGCCACAAGTGCAGCATTTTGAAAACCTCACCCTATCCCGTTCTGCTGGAACTGGTCGGTGACATTTCTCCTATCTTTTCCCCCTGCTTCAGTGATTTCACTGCCCCACAACAACTCGCTGCATTGATGGACGACTTCCCGTATGCGGAGTGACGGAACGGATCCGCGGTGCCTGGGTCTGATGGACCTTCTCCTGCTTCGCTGTATGACAGCCTACCTGAGTTACCATGCAGTGGAGCTTTGGCCACTGCTGAGCCAGTCCAAGGTCAGCACACAGCAGACCTTCGGCCAGTGGCCAGGATGAATGCTAACAAGGAGATACTGATGCAACGGGATGTTTCAGGGCCATGAATGGCTCTGTGAGGAAATAATACTCATGGGAAATGTTTGGGCTGCCATCCTGTGGAAGGCAGCTCTAGGTTAATAAATCGGCCCTGTAATGGGCGTACACTTCCGCGTGATTGGTAGTCCGGCGTAACTACTATCGCTCTGGTAAATATTTTTATTGAATGTATTTTCTCCTTCTTCCAATTTAGAATCCCCAATTGCAGCTACATGCCCGACCTTCGGTACAACACCCTTTCTGTATTTGGGGGAGTCAGGATTCAGACTAGCGAGCGCGCCCCTCGAAGCACGCATAGCCACCTGCTGTTTCTTTTCGCTCTATATTCCAAGTGAGGTAGGCGGCCATTGCACAGAATACTTACACAGCTGGGTCTGACTGTAGGCACCAGATTGGGGGACTCACTAGTGCATGAGGAGGAAATCCTGCTGACTGAAGCCCTTCCTCCGCAGGAATTATGATGCTGCCGTGTGGGGCTGCCATGTCCCCAGTCAGAATTCCTGAATCAAAGCCTAGTGCTTTAGCTAGATATGCACCTGGCCGCCTGTTCATCAGGTTTTATCGACTTTTCCAGAAAAGCCTAATATTAAATTCAAGTCCTGGTTAAATACATGTGCCAAACGATAGCTCAGCAAATTCTTTCAGGGGGTAGCCCTAGGTGCTCCATAAACACACACGTGTTAATTGCGCTCAGGGGAAGGAGAACTCCGTAAAGTACAAAGTTATATTTTTCAATTAAAAGAGCTTGGCTGACTTCTGATTGCTTGATGCTTGAGGGAATTATCAAGCGTAGTAAAAGCCCTTTAATGGTTCCCCCAAAATGTAGCCCTGAGTGGCTGTTCAAGGCCCACGAGCAGAATGAATTGTACACCTAAGGCACGGGAATTCCTCGACGTGTTTAACTTCTGGAGCCTGTCGTCATCCGGGAACTGTGCAAGCCCAGCGCAAGGCAGCTCATGGCCTCAAATGAACCAGCAAGGTTCATATGTCACCTGCTGTCACATGCTACACTTCATGTCCTCCTTTGTTTGATCAATGGTGACATGACACCATGTTGGAGAGAGAGCTGCAGGCACACCGGGGAGTACAGTACCAGCGCACTGTAAGAAGAAGTCAATGCTGATGGATTGCAGCTACAGTATTCCAGTTTGAGGCTATTAACCAGCTTTGAGTGAGAGCCCCCGGAGCTTTTCTGAGCAGGCACTGTGATCACTCTTGCCAGGTTTCCATGTACAGTACACAAACCCAGGAGCTCCATGCCACAAGATTTGTAGTGTTCCCAGTAATGCAGAGTACAGCTGTTTCATCAAATTAAAGTACATTTGGTATTATACCCTTTTGTTCTTTGGGTTTGTGTAGATTGAGGGCAAAGAGCTTTAGACTACATTTGTACAGCACATGAATATTTACAAGATTTATAAAGTTTATCTTGTAAAACCTCTTTGGCTCCAACTAGTGTATGTTTGTATCGCTTTAGTATGATAAGAGCATCTGTCTGTGATGAAGCTTCGGAAACACCTGGGTTTACATTTGTGAACACCGTGTTTAGTTTTTATCGTGTTGCGCCGTATGTAAGATCAGGGATGATAAAATAGGCATAAGATGGTTGTGCTATTACCCAACACAGAAAAATACAAAGAGGAGCTCCACCAATCACAGGGTATGTTCATAACAATCAATGTAACAACGCTAACAGTGATTGCTGGATATTTTTGTTACTTTTTTCTATGTGTAAGGTTACATACGACCATATTATCCATATTTTACTATCCTTGCATAAGACAGGGAATTGGCCTTTCCCCTTTCGTAAGTCTGCTCAGTGTGATATCAACACACGTGTCTGCCAGTCGACTGTAACTCCCAAGTGTATTAACACAAAGTACTATCAGCTGTCATGTACAAACAGCCCTGTAGCCTGTCCTAAAGCCTTAATGTATTAGTACATCTTGATTTATTTGTCTTGCTTTGACCTCTGCCCTAAAAGTGTGATGCCTTCAACACTGAGCTTCTAATCTTAATGCTTTTTACCATTGTTATTGCATCATCTTGCATATAGCAGTAATTACATTCACTAACGGGAACACCAGTGGTTTATTGAACTGCTTTCATCAAAATAATTAGGGGAAAGGAGGATTGGTATTTGTCTCTTAAACTATGGCACCCCATCCCTTGATGCTGTTGGAAAACTGTACCCAATCCAAAACACATGCCTATCACTAAAGTCATGAGAAATTGTGATGGTGATTGGACCTTTGGGTGCTCATTCCAATGTTACTCATTCCCTGACCTCAAAACAACATGTAACTATACATTTAGCACTAAGGGAATCTATTCCAAGTAGGTTGCATTCCGTTTTATGTAAACATTTGTGGAAACTTTTACGTATTCCTGTAAGACAGAAACTGTTTGGCTGTTTTTATACAAACCCCAATTCCCAAAAAGTTGGGACCGTATGTAAAATGCATGTAAAAGCAGAAAGCAGTGATTTGTAAATTCTCTTTTACATATATTTAATTGAAAGCAGTACAAAAAAAAATTATGTATTGTTTTATCTTATCAACTTTTAGCTTTTTTGTAAATACGTATATGCTAATTCAGAATCTGAAGCCTGCAATGCGTCCCAAAAAGTTTGGGACAGGGGCAAAAAAAAAAAAAGACTGTTCAAAAAAACACCTGTTTGGAACATTCAACAGGTAAACAGGTGATGCTATCATGAGTGGGTATAAAACGATATTAAAAAACTCTTGATATCTTATTTTCAGGTACTCTTACAAGCGACACTATAATCTCTGCATTTGAACGGATTTCTATGGGAATTTTTGGGGTAGGACTAGATTAAGCTGTAAATTACACTGGAATAGTATGGAACCCATGGTTGGTTAAAGCAACTGAGCCTCAAACCATCACTCTGCTGCCAGATATGCAGTAGATATGGATGGATCACTTGAAGAGTTGTTTCTCCTGATTTATTTTTCCATAGAGTTCAATAGGAAATTGAGTCAGGAAAAACAACCCTTAAAGTGATCCATCCATATCTACTGCATATCTGTCATTTGATACTTCAGACCCTTGATGACTTACAGCCATTTAGCCAACCATGGGTTTCATACTATTCCAGTGTAATTTACAGCTTAATCTAGTCCCACCCCCCAATTACCATAGAGATCCATTCAAATGCAAAGATATTATAGTATTGCTTGTAAGAGTACCTTAAAATAAGATATTAAGAGTCGTTTGATATCTTTTTATACCCAGTCATGATAGCATCACCTGTTTACCTGTGGAATGTTCCAAACAGGTATCTTTTTAAACTTCTCAGTCTTTTTTTTTTGTTGCCCCTGTTCCAACTTTTTTGGAATGTTTTCCAGGCATCAAATTTGGAATTAGCGTATATTTACAAAAATCAATAAACTTGATAAGGTAAAACATTAAATATATTTTATTTGTACTGTTTTTAATTAAATATATGTAAAGTAGAATTTACAAATCACTGCTTTCTGCTTTAACATGCATTTTACATACTGTCCAAACTTTTTTGGAATTGGGGTTTGTAGTTTTGTTTAATTGCTTTCTTATGCATTAAATGGTCATGCATCTTAGATATGGACTAGTCCTGTGCTCAACTCATGCTTGATATAATATGTTTCATGTGCACCTTGGTAACATACAACCAATTGAACCAAAGACCAGCATTATGTGAAACATCTGAATCCTGCATGTTGCTGGGATGCATTAACAGGAGATGAGGAAAGAGACATAGATATAGCTGGAGTCAGGGGGCAGGGGGACATGTAGGCCTCTGTGTAAAGTTTGCATGAACATACCCAAATATCCGTGAAAATAAGTGCAGATCGAGCCTAACTTCCTCCACTCCTTCAAAACTATGTGTGACAAAGCTATTTCACTACTCTATTGTCTTTCTTAGTTGTGTACTTATACACCTTTGTGATATACCTGACATGCATTTTACAATGTCCAGATGCAGGCTACTTCTTGTATTTGCCTCACTGAAGCTTTTCAAGTTAAACATCTTCCTACACATAAATCCACTCCGTGTTTGCTAGCTGGCCGAGCACAGGGTTGCCTGTCTGTAGAGGGTGTGATTGTCTATAAAAGGAACAGCCAGTTGTTTAAAATCCTCCTCAGACGGTTTCAAATTGCCCTTCGAGCTAGAAGGGGGAGTAGCGAGGGGAGAAAAGAGGGAGGGAGGGTGTGTGTGTGTGACTGCGTGCGTGTGTGTCTGTGTGTGTTCGGGGAGAGATCGCAGGCGGCGCGCGTTCCCAACAAGCTCAGCGAAAGGCGGGCGGAATGAGAGAGATAGGAGACAGTAGGAGGAGGGGTTCTTGTTTGGATAAGGGCGGAGCTTACTACCTGCCAGTCATGGCGGTTTCCATGGGAAATGGGCGTGTTCTAATGGCGAGACACCAATGGGAAGCGACGCTCCTTGTGTCGCCATGGTGACGGGGTTGTGCTCGGGGAGGCTGTGATGGGTTGACAGGTGCGTGACAATCGGAGCTCTCTGCAAGCATGTACGCCAAAGGCAAGAGTAACAACGTACCGTCCGACAACCAAGCCAGGGAAAAGTAAGTTTTATTTATGGGGGGGAAGGGAATCGCGATAATGAAGAAAGTGCATGAATCGCGGAGCGGCCAGAGGAGTAACTGCAGTGGATCGGCGAGGAGCTGATAATGTAGCGATAGCGACAGAGTGCTGGGTTGGCTGAGAAAGTTGTTATTGTCAGTTGTCAGCAGTGTGCAAAAGATAAACGTAGCTAGCTTCCACTAGTGAGATGGCAACAGAAATGGGTAACGCTGTTAAATACAACATGAACTATTTTCTGCAAAAATATGGAAGCGGGGAGACGAACCATGGGTAGCTAGATACGTAGATTGACACCAGCAAGGTACCTAATTCTAGATTGTTGGGTATCTAGACATGGTTAACATCATTGCTATTGCTTGGAGTTGACATTAGCGACTTAACGTTAGCTCAACAAAATTAGGCAGCAAGATAACGCTCTCAGTGATGGAGCTCCTAAATCATAATGTTGGATAGCTTGCTAACCTTGATTAGCTAGTTTTAACGCGAAGTTAAACCTGGGTAACGTTATCTTATAAACTGCAATTATGTGTTTACTGGGTTAGCTTACTAGCTATGTGCTGATCATTCTTTCAGATCTAAATAATAAAAATATCCTGTTTTATTAACATAATACTTGGTTTGAACCTGAACTTTTACCCTGATCGAGTAAGATTAACGTTCAGTTACACTGCACGATCAACCTCGCTTACTTTACGTTAGCTAGCTAGCTAGTTGTGTGAAAATGACTGCTTTTAGCAAACTAGCCAGTTTGTTAAAAGAGTGTCCACACCTGTTATTCAGGCTAGCTATCGCTAAACAGCCCACACTAGGATTGGGATTTGGGACCCTAACCAGCAGCTCGCTGGATGTTTAGTGCTGGGAGATACCAGGGTGAAAACACAAGTGACGGTTTAACCTTTAAGAAATAACGCAATCGGAGTAGTCTTGGTTTGTGTTGCTCATGCACATGCATCGTTCTCGTTGTCAACTAATGTTAAGTTCGTTAAACTAACGTTATTTCTTGCTGTTTAAAATGCAATGTTATTGCGATAACGGTACGATATGTTGGAAAAGCTCTCTGTTGACTTTGAGTCGCAGGGAAATTAACAAATATAACATAAGTCAAATACTCGTTTGTATAGATTAGGGTAGCTAGCTAGCTATGATGGGTAATATTGTTGCTAACGAGATAGCTAGCGAATGGTTATCTGTTATCAGGAATATGTTACCTGTCTGTCTGTTTTTGCAAGCAAGTTTGCTAACTTGCAGAGGTGAAAAGTCCAGGGGTCAGAAAGAAAGTCCTGCCATGTTTTTCTTCCACCCACGGACTGAGACAGCTGATTTCACTAATTAGTTCTACTTCCTGGTTTAAGAATTATGCAAATGAGCAAAGCCAGGTGACTGGAACAAAATACTGGAGAGGACTTTCACTTTCTGAACATGGACCTTCCACCTCTGCGAGTAACAGTTAACGAATTTTGCCATTTCCATGCGCGGAAGGGAAAAGTTAATTTGACTGTGTGGTTAACCGTTGAGTTTTGCGTGTTTTGTGAAACGACAGAAGGGATAATGTGAGGGACACACGCAGCTTCGTGACAGTTTAGGAAAGAGCGTTCACATTGCTGAAACACATTTGATTGTTGACAGACTTGACTTGATATCACTTTCTTTAAGTAGTGTTTTTGAACAACGTGTGTGATGTTTAAAATAAAAAAAATAAAATAAAAAAAAAAGCTAAAATGCAGCAACGAACATTCATGTCACAATAGTAAAACTGGCTACAACAGTAACACATCCTCGTGAATTAAAGTGTATGGTACAACTGTAGAGTATGTTTAGCTGATTGTGACGGACAGGCGTTATGATGTTTTCTGCCCTGTGTCTTATCCGCATAATAACCAACAGCAACTGATACTGTAGTCGGCAGGAGCTTCAGTAGTAACCCGATTGAACAGACCATTGTGACAGATGCGACGAGCCCCACGCGTGATTTTCCCTCTCTGGGAAGACACGTATTGCTGCGTTAGTTAATTTTTAAAAAGTTTGGAGACTTGTAAATGTTCGCCTCCGGCCTTCTTCCTTGGAGCTCACCTTTCCGAAGCGTATTTGAATTACTGTCGTTATCAGGGTTTTTGCTGTTTTTCACCAGGCTGAGAGAGGTGGGGAGTGCAGAATACATTGGTGATTTGGTGTGGGATGTGACGCCTGACGTTCCCATATGCTTAGTCCTCTTGCTATTGCATTGGCCCTGCCTCAAGATTTGTGGCTGGTGAAGACATAAGTAATGTTAGTCTACTAACACTGAACCATATTTGCAGGTTGCATAACATGTAATTGTTTTCACATCAAGTTTTTTGCTGGAGATATTAGGCTATGTAGCCTTTAAAATGGATGTAACTCTGAAAAAGGGGTGGAGGGTAAAAATGAGGGTGGGTGGAGGCATGGCCCCATTACCTTTGTTATGCACCGTCAGTCATCCAGAAAGATGCTGCACTTCCGCCCATACTTACTCTTATACTTTAGAGAAGTCCTGAAAAGTGCAGTGCAGTCTTAAGTGAGGCATTCGCATCCTAGAGGCATTATATATTTAAATTATCTTCAGAGAATATGCATACACACAGGAGCCACTACGGGAACATAGGAATGAACGTCAGTCTGCTGTTAGCAAATCTGATAATGTTGATTGAGGGCCTGTATCTAATTGTTTGCATGGGATCGGACATGCTGTGTGCATATGTGTTGCATGGGATCGGACATGCTGTGTGCATATGTGTTGCTTCGCCCTCATGCTCACGTAATGCCACTGTCAAGTTTGTCCTGAACACTCCTCTTCAAATCATTAGGTGTGATGAGCCTCTCAAAGTGAGGCTCTCTGTAGATCAAATGAGACAAATGTTTAACCTGTGTGAAGACAGAGAGGGGGAGGGGGGGTGCAGCGAGGCGTGAGTGGCAGTCGGATATCCTACTACAGACGCCCCCCCCCCCTCATGTTCATGCGTCGCAGCAGGGCTCCGACAGTACAGCCACACAAAAAAAAGAGTTTCAGCCTCATTAATTTACAGTTGAGTTAATTTGACCTCCAGGAAGAATCCCACTGATATTGAGTTTCTCCACGGCGTCTGCGTGTAGGGCCGCTGTTGTGTTCAGCGCGCGCGGTCTTCCGTACGGAGCCGGGTGAGGGGAACCCTCCGTTTGAGCGCAAGGCCGAAACGTGCCGGCAAAGTGTTTACTCTCCAGCTGAGTTCCTGTGTCTTCCAGCTTTCTGATTTTTGCTCTAACCGAACGCAGCTTTCTGTGGAGGTCTCATGATTAAAAACCTGCAAACCTCGCTCACTGTTGTTCAAGCGAATTGTAAAAAGTCACGTGCTCTGGGCAAGTGTTTGTAAGGCAAAGTTTTAGAAGGTTTTTTATTTATTTTTTAAAAAAAAATTTTTTAAACCCTGTCTTATGCAAATAATGCAGACTGATTGTATGCTGTATTGTACATTATACAAAATAAGATGTATAACAGCCATTATGTAGGATTTTTGGGTACAGTATTCTTTCATGCGTAAGAGATTTGTGAGATTTTATGAGGAAAAAAAAATTAGCAGTCAAAAGTAAAGTTATTTAAGTTATTGTGGTTGAAGTGTTGAGAAAATCTTGCAGATATTAAACTGGTTTAGTCGATGAAGCAAAGTGCAGCTTGTGAAGGCTAATATCTGGAGACTGTGAGCAAAATGTGGAGGGAAGAAACGCACGTCGTCAGTGTTGTCTTCCCCTCAAGGAGAATAAGGAGCGTTGCTCAGGGAAACGGAGAGCAGCCCGTCCTCGCGAACCTCGGCGCGTCGCACACGAGCGAGCGCAGCGCGCAGCAGGTAGGCCCACAGAGCGGAACATGCTAGGACATCACGCCTGCTGGGGGGGGTCACAGGACTGAGAGTACAGCTATTCCAGTGGGAAGACCTGGGAGAAACAACAGCTCTTCTCCCAAAACAACGGCAAGGGAAAACAAAACAAAAAAAAAGACGCCGCAGAGCTGCCGGTGTTAGACAGAGAAAGTGTGAGAGGATTTCGGTACCACATGGAAACTGTCCGAAATGTGAACGCTTTTGACGGGTTTTTTTCTAGAAGATCATCTTGTGGAGGTTCACACGTCGTTTTAATTTACGCTGCTCTTTTGCCGTTTGGTTTTACGTGTCACACACACACACACACACACACACACACACACACACACACACACACACACACACACACACACACACACAATAAGACAGACACAGAAGAATCACTGGTACACTGTTACACATAGCGCCTTTCTTTGTCTAAGTAGATATATCCTTGAATGAATGGGTTGCTTTTACTGCAATCCTGACAAGAATTCAGCGGCATTGTTGTTTTCCATGGCAAGTCACTTGGATTTCTCTCATGATGAAAGCTGCCTCTGAATTCAACCTACTGCCATTTTACAACTGACCGGTGGTGATAAAGAAATAAATGGCACGTTACAAAAAACAATGTTATAAAAAACAATTTCAATGTTAAGAACTACATAAACTTATATAATCTGTTCTCGGTGCCTGTGATATGAAAGAGAGGAACTCGCACTCAAATTCACGAGGTGCATACAAACAGAATGTGGATAACCAAAGGAAAGAGACGTCCTGGAAAATCTGAAAAACCTGGAATGTTTGGTGCAGTTTTTCAGTCATGGGAAAAGAAAATTCACTATAGGTCCTGGAAAATATCTTTAGTGTAACATAGGCCAAAACCACAGGTGCCCCGGTTCGCAGTTGCAATCTACTCCCCCGTCAACGATTACAATCAATAATCTCTCCCCGAAATCCCATAGTCCACGGATCACAATCTCCTCCTCTACACATTACAGGTTTTGGCCACATAAAATGTCCTGGAAATGTACTGGAATATAATGTCTTGGAGACGGTGACAACTCTGTTCAGTGTAACAGAAGATTATATGTACTGAACTCGAGCAGTTGCCAACATTTCGGGTACCGGTCAACCCTGACAAAGGCAGTCACTGAAACATTTGTGATTTCTCAGTTCCGTGACGTATAAACTTTTTAGAGAGAAGAATGTGTGGCTATCTTTTCTTTATTCAGTTCTTTTGATGACCCAAATAAAAAAGATGAGACCTTTTAACTTACCATTTCACTAGGCCTTGTTTATAGGACAAGAAAGAGGCCCGGTAAGATCAGTGTGTTTAGTGAGCAAGCTTGGTTATTTCTTAGATGACCACACACTGTGACGCTGGCATAAACGTATATGACCCTCAGCCCACTCCTCTTGTGCTTGTCTCCACTCTTAGACGGGTCTTATCTCGCCACCGTTCACTCCGCTGGGTTCGGACCGTCCACCAAAACGGACGGAAATGACAAACTGCCGCGAGCCGATAGACCGCGGGCCGACAGACGGCACGGTTCGCGGAGCCCAGAACCATCCCGCGCCGTGTGACCGAACCCCCGCCGCTCACAATGGCGCGAGTGTCGGTGCGCCGAGGGCAGCCAGCGAAACATTGCGACCGCGCAAACAGCAGCTATCTCATGCAATCTTCTGAACGGTGCGCGGAATAATGCATTTGCGCTGGCCTGACGCGCTCCAGCGGAGCACAGCTTGACTCTTATTAACTTCTATCATTTTGGGGGAAGGGGATTGCTACCTACACAAGCTGCTCAATGACTCCCGTTCGAACCTGGGGCCAGGCACAACAATCTTCTGTTTACTCTGTAAAAAAGCGCTCCATAGTTTGGATTTTTGTCTTAAATATAGAGTTGCGTCCATTTGGAGGAATTTCATTCTGCAAGCCTTTTATGAAACTGGATATTGAGTGAGGAAATGAAGGGTGACATTCCTTTCCTCAGAGATAGTAGGACTAGGGATGTGAACCTGTACTTTCCAGAATTCTTTGGTCTGTATTTTTGTATCTGATGCCCTTATCTCCCATTGACCCAAGCAGACCACCTGGTGGTATTGGTCTAGGCCCCGTGTGGCCCCTGGTATCCCCTCGTCACCAAGCATTTTGGTGCCTCCATCTGCCCGCGGGACCATGGGAGACGCTCTCCTGCCCGCTCTCCTAGCCCGACACCGAAGAGGGAGGAGCTCCATCTGGCGTAGAGGAGAACGGCGGCGAGCGTCGGGTTTGACGACTGCCTGGCGCAGAGCCCGCTCGTACTGGAGCAGGCCGCACTGGTCCCACCCGCTCAGCGGGCCAGACGGCACGTGCCGGACGTGCTGTTTAAAAAAAATAAAATAAAAAAAAAAGTCTAATTATTATTAGTCTTGTCTCCATGGATCCTGTTCCTAAGGGGACGAGAGAACACACGCACTCATGCCCAGAGCTTGATAGTGTGTTTTAAATTTTTTTTCATGTCTTCCAAAATCGAGGGACCGTTGCACGGCAACATGCGGACGCTTTTAGCGGACGCTTTTCAGAGATGCCGCTGCTCACTCCCGGTGAATCTCTGCAAACCTGTGAAAAAAAAAACAGAGCCCTCAACGTCCCTGGTGACCTTCTTGCGCTGCGGAGCACGGCTCACCGACGGACACCGTCTCCAAGGGCAACGGTCACACGCCGCCAGCTGCCACGGCAGTTCACGGATTTGAACGGCTGGTATTATAGCTGGAATAGCAGAGCCCTCTAGTAAGTTTGGAGTAGTCCAGTGCAGGTTGCTGCATCTGGCCCTGTCTTCAACCGCAGTTTAACTCAAATTAAATTATATATAACATGATCACTTTAAGCCGAAAAGTACACTTCGTTAAAGTAGCGGCATTGCTGTTTGTGCTGGAGAAGATGCTCAGCTGCTCTGTCCCAAGGTCCTGCATCCCGAAATGCACAAATGCCATAAAATGTTCTGCCAAATTGTGTTATTGTATAATATGTATATAGCCTATTGTTATGTTTTTTCTTGTGGTTAATTTCACAGTTGATTAAACCCTAAAACGCTGTGCATGTCCTATCCTGCAAAATTAAATATGCATTTTCAATATGAGATTTTCAGCATCTCCTCACGCACGTGCACAGGAAGCTGAAACGCCGGCGAGTTGTTATTTAAATTGATGCCGAACTTGTACAAGCATTTTGGATAATAATACAATTTCAATGACATGACTCCTCACAAGTGAGCTGATCGTGTAATGATAATTTAAACGACAAAAATCCCTGTCTGGTGGGAAATTATTCAATTGAGACCTAATACAATGGGTTCCCATGGCTTTATTAGACCTTTCCTTAGATTACATGCCGTTGGTTTTGGTTTGTAGAAATCTCCACTCTCTGAAAGTGCCGGCGCATCACTTGAACGGACAATATGACAGCTTGAGAAAAAGACAAGTTTTAATTCTTGTACAGGGCCGTCTATTCAAGTCGCCCGGTATTAGAATCCGCAGCAAAACAGCTGGAGGCTCAGACCAAGGTCCGCGTTTGATAAGAGGGGAGAGAAAAGCGACATGGTGCTTTAACAAAAGACGCCGCGTTCCGGCAACCTCTTCGGGATGCCCACGGGAGTCGCCCGGACGTGACGGCGGTGCTCGCGAGCGGTATCAGATAACATGAAAGACATAAGAGGAACGAGCACTTAAAGGATTCCGGGAGCCTGTTATCAGCGCCGTTCAAGTTGCCGTGCGGAAGAACGTTTCCCGTTCGGGGAGGAGGGCCGGGATTCCCAAGGCGGGAGGATTGGGAGAGAGGGCTCAGAACTCTCCTTCTTAATTAGTCGGGTCTTTTCTCCGTGCTTCCAGAGCGCTCCACGACTTTGCGGCTTAGGTCTGCGTTTGCGAGCGCGAAGCATCCAATGAGCCGCTCAGGATCCTGCTCTTCTTCCCTTACTGTGCCCTAGTTACAGAGATGTGCCTTTCTCTCCTCGTTTCTGAGTCCGCTCGCTGACATGTTTCGTTCTTTTCAGAGAACTGAACACCTCCGCTGTCAAACCCCACGATAGCAAGACATGGTCATTACGTTAGTCGGGAAGACAGTATTTATTAGTAGACCCACTTTCTGCCAGTGTTTACTATGCATGCATTGGTCTTTATTGGTCAGTCATTGTATAGTGTGCCTGAATTATCAAAATTATTTTCTTTTGAAGATTCCTGCTTTGTTCCAGTGTTCTATTCCAGCACACATCTAAAACGAATGACAACTAGTAACAATTTTACTGTTTTAAAAATGGGCAATGAGAGGAGATGGTCAGTGGTTCCTTGCTAAGTTTCTAGGCTGCTAAATGTTGATGAGGTGTGCGCTTTCCATTTGAGAGGATCCATGGACTGCATTAATACCACACGGGTGAAAGGGACATCATTTTTTCAAGATTGCCGTTCATCTTAATTGCATGTGCTGGAGTGAGAGCATAAAAGTGTTATGTCTAGGGATGCATCGATACCATTTTCTTTTGACACCGTGTAAGGGTAACTTCTAAAATGTATGACTAATTGACACCTAATATATTCAAGTTTAGTTTTACAAATTCAGATTAAAAACTATAGCCAAATATTTTTTACAGGTGAGCTGACAATCCAGCTTCCTGGAATACCCCTGAGACCAAAACCTGGCCTTAAACAAAATATTCCCATCTGGGCTTTTCACAAGAACAAAATTGCTAATTGTAGTTTCAGTATGTTAACTACACAAAAAATGGCAAAAAAAGTAATTTTTCTACTAGTTTAATTACATGCAGTTTACTACTCCCCAACACTGGGAATAAGAGAGTTTATGAACAGGACAACGTTGTTCCGAACGTGGAGCCGAAACGAATGTAACGCGGGTCTAACCAATCAGGTGCCGGTTGTTTCCGTTGTGGGCGTCAACAATTATTCATATGACGTAGAGATACTCTGACTTCACGATTGGGGCGGGGGCAGTGTGGGGAGCAGAAAGGACATTTTAACCGTTAGGGGCAGCACAAAGACGCTTTTCTACCAGTTTCTTATGATACGCATACAATATTATTTCAGAATTGTTGAAATAACGAAATGCATGAAGTTTCATTAAAAGGTAGGCATACAAATACGTTTACAGAAAAAAAAAAAAAAAGTGATCTAGAGTGTACTTACCCTTTAAGTTTTTTATCGAATACCAATCAGCTTACATATGACAATGGTTACAAAGTGTAGATTATGAATAAAGATCGAATTAACACAAATAAGAAGAGAGTAGTTTGTAATATGTCCCACTCTTGTACTACAAGTTGTAGTTTTTACTTCCGGTTTACTTAGATGAGTGTGCTCCTGAATCCCCTCAACAAAACCCCTGAAATTATTATTAAACTATTTTACGATCCCAATGTTATAGCAACAACAGTTCCTTATTTTGTAACATGACACCTAAACAGGCTCTATCAAAATGTCGATTCCACGGAAATTCACAGAAGTCACGAGAAACGGTAAAGTCTGTATCTTTATCCTGGCAAAAATAAAAAAGTCTTTTAGGTGAGGAAAAAAAAAAAAAGTTGCACCTCCACTGTGTTTGAGCTTCTGTCAGTTTGTGTCAGTAATACTTGGAGTTATTCTGACTCTTGGAACCCAAACTCCCAGGGATACCTTACAGAAGAGAGCAGCATTATGCCTGTAGTCAAAGAGGTTCAAGAACAGTAGCCATTTTACTTTTGGGCTTGTGTTCGCAAAAGGTGATGCTCGAGAAGGGGTTAAAAGCAGGCCAAGATGTTTGCATTTACTTCAATAATCTGCATGTTATTTTGTTGAAAATAATGTTTATATTTACTTCTGAATTCCATAGTTTTTTTTAAAACTAGTTATTGACATGGCCAAAATGTTAACATTTTACATATGTAAAAACATTTTAGAAACATGTTTTCTGAATGGTATACATTTGTATTTTTAAGTCACTGAAGTATGTTTTAATACTGTCTTACGACTTTAAACTTATTTCAATAATTATTGAGATAATATTGTATATCGTGAAAATGTTGGCCAAAATAATCATACTATGAAATTTTAATATCGGCACATGCCTATGGTATACTCGGTATTGGTGAATGCCAAGTTATGTCTGAGACTTAGCCTCATCATGTAGAGACTTAGTCTTTGCATGTTCAGAGGCAACTGGCTCCGGCCACCGTGGTTGTAGCAGGAAACCCACTCTGACCAACACTAATACTCAGTATTGAGTTTGTAACGGCATAACAGAAAGCAGAATCGCGGACATATTTTGAGTAGCATGAGAACAAGTTAAATATGAACGCTACAGTGGTTAGTGGGAGTCTGGAAAGACCTGACAACTACTTTAGCAAAGACGCTCAGTTGCCTCTGGTCTCTTCTTTGTTAGCGATAGCCTGCTGTTTTGTCTATTATATCACAATTTGTCTGTCGAACACATTTATGATACAGCTGTCATTAGCAATGGATTAAAACATATTTCATCCATTTAATTAATTTCTGAAACAAGGCCTATACATTTGGGTTACATATTCACAGGTTTGGGGTCTTGCCATCTTCCATGACTGGTGGTGTTGTGTGAACTGTGATAAAACATCTTCGCAGGTTTACGAGCTGAGAGGAACTATCACAGCTACTGTTCTGATTAAGGGTAGAAACACTCTCCTAAAGTGCGGCAGCAAATTCAACAGGAATTGCACATTTTCAACAGAAATGTAAATTTAATTGACATACGTGCGCTTTTTAATGTATCAGGCGTAACTAATGGTGCAGTTCATTCCTTTTGGAAATTCAATAAAAATGGACTGATTCTTCTGACTCTTCTGTGCTTCCTCATTTAATTAGTTGTTTGCATCATAGGCAGACCTGTTAGCGTGGTGCTGCCGTGGAGTAGCTTAATGGCGAGGGAACTGGGCCCGTAACTCTGAGATCGTAGGTTCGATTCCCAGGCGGAGCTGTTGTACCCTCGAGCGAGGTACTTAACCTGAATTGCTTCAGTAAATATTCAGCCCGTCTAAAATAGCCGTATGTAAAGAATGTAAGCTTTGTAAGTTGCTCTGGGTGGGAGCGTCTGCTAAGTGGCTTAAATGTAACGTAAATGGATCACGGTCACCTATCACCTAGCACCTTGCCATAATACCTAGCACCTTGCCATAATACCTAGCACCTTGCCATAATACCTAGCACCTTGCCATGCTAAATAAAATTCAGATCGATCAGTTGGATTCTGTGTCTTTCACTGACCCCCCCCTTGGCCCTGAAGGTAGACCCTGATATTTCACATCATTGATATGCATGGGGCATCGCCCACACGCTAGCGCAAGGTTAAGCATGCATGACGGTGGACCTCAGACACCGCAGTAGAACTACTCCTCTGCCCCCCTCTTCTTGATCCCTCCTTCCATTTTGGAGTGCTGACGATCTAAGGTCTCCGTTTGACTCCCTGTAAGTGTTAAAAAAAAAAAAACTTGCCTCCCAAAAACCTGAACTCTTTCTGATTTAAAATAAAGGCTTCTCTATGACTTTGTTTTCTGTGGCATTTACAGCAGGAAGACTCCAGCACCTGGCTCTCAGTGCTGTTTTCTAATCATGCAGCAATGACATCATTGTCGCCTTGGCACAGTTGCGTCTGCTGCCGTGGTTTGCGTGAAGCAATGAGTTTTAAACATTTTTGGGTTCAAGCATACAGGTACTGCCTTTTGAAAGCTGACCGTTGTCTTTGCGTAAGAGCGGTGTGTGTCTCTCTAAGATGTTATTGGGGGCGTTTGTATGGAAAAGAGCACACCTTATGCCGAGCTCACACTACACGACTTTTGCCCCGATTCTGACGTCAAAGACAAATTCCAAACAAATTTTACAGTCCTATGATAATATTTAAAAAATATGCATGAAATGTTGGTTCCGTCGGCTGGAGCGGTCTTTTTGATCTGAGATGGTGATTGATTTTGTCGGGAGTCCTGGCTGACTTGCAGTGACGCGTCGTTCTACTAGAATGTTAACGGCGCACAACAAATGCAACGAAAAACGGGTTGAAATGATCCATACTTCCGTTGCCTTGGGAACTGTGCGTGGAAATTCGACCTCTTGATTTAGTCCTGTAGGGCCTATAAATCGTATAGAAATCGTGTGATGTGCGACCCCTGAGTAATTTTTTGTGTTCCTAAAGTCACCTAGTGTGCGCTGTATCGCGCAGCGATTTTTTAAAGACTGTCATTCGACAGTCATTAGATGTGAGCTGTTGTCCTCGGACGGGATTTTGTAAAGATTTAAAAGTCGTGTAGTGTGTGCTTGGCTTTAGTTGTGTATCGGTGTCCAGTTAATGCAATAAAGAAAAAATTACTTGGAGATATCCATGCAATACGGAGTATCCAGCAAATGTAGAGATCAGCTGTGGACAAGAACAGAACTAAAAGGCCTGTCTGTATGTAGTATCGGCTGTCTCTTCCGTAGAATGTATTCAACTAAATTTCATGCTATCAAGTTCTTTTGATTGAGCGAGCCTTTTCCTTTTTTAAAATTATTATAATTTTTTTTTACAATCACGATAACTTGCAGAGCTAGTGGGGGCAGAATTAGATTTTGGCGCCGTTAACGACGCACTGTGAACGATGAGGCGGCGCCAAGGCTTTGGAGGGAGGCGGCCGGCGTTCCGGGTTTAGCGCTTTAAGAAGCAGAGGCGTCATATGAGGTCACAATAACCGCAACGAGCATGTGGACGGTGCTCTTACAGGCTACACCACCGAGACACCCCGACCTTGTGTTTTTATTCATAGCAAATAGAGTAGACAGTCGACCCTCCTTATATAATTTTTTCCCATTTTATTCAGTGTTATGGATAGAGATCACACTACAGAAAATGCCGATGGTGGTGAATCGAACCGCTGGCCGGAGGGAGGGGGAGGGGTACGGCCGGCCGGCCGGCCTTCGAGCTGCGGCACATCGTCTCCCGCCGAAGTGTGCTTACTAAGCTGCGGGGGAACACATTCGGTTCCTGCACCGTTGCATTTTTTGCGGACAGCCAGCTTGCTTACCAGGAAATAATCTTCATCGTTCATCTCAATAAGAAGGTGGAGGATGAGAGATAATAGCCTGCATTTCGCTGTGGCGCGCAAACAGCACTGGCAAAAAGGCCTTAGGAAAAAAAGAAGAAATAAAAAAGCTTAAGTGAGCAGAGCAGGTCCTCATCATGGCTGCCGTAATGCAGGTCGCTTAGAATGCAGCAGGTTTGCGGCTCCTGTTTGTCCACAGCGCATCGTTATATGAGCTATCATCAGTTATCCACAGGAAAAGTGTGTGGGTGCATGTGAAATGGTATTCTGAAATTGTTGCTAATGCAATTTTTTATTGTGTGCCTATTTTGTTTTAAAACGGTTTCTCGTTTTTACAAACATGAGTTGCATTTTTAATCTTGAACGTTCCCTTTTATTCAATCCTGAAGCACTGGATTGCAATTATTTTTTGAATGAAAATGGAATGTATATAGTTATGTCATTAACAGTATTATTCTGATTATAATATATTGGTCTACTTTGATTGGCTCTTGTTGACTGGCTTCATGGCAACCAGCTCTGCACACAACAGACCCCTCCCATTTTTCGGTTGCTCTGAGCTTCTTTACAATCTCTGCAAGGAGCCGAATGTGTTGCCCGTAAGTGACAACCAATTACGGCACATTAAGCACACCAAAGCAGTATTTAGTTCTCTATACTTTGAAGTTTACACCTTGGTAAATAAATTTTCTTTTTGCTAATTTCTGCAGTCCGCCTGGGTATTTATCGGTGCAGTTTGTGGGTGTAAAACTCCTCTCATCTGCCCCCCACGCTCAAAAATACCCTGTAGGGTTTCAGGAGAAACCGCAAAACTGTTCATCAAATATTTTCAGAATTGAGGAAAGCCATTACTCATCTTTTCACTGGCATTTCATCCTTTAAATGTTTGAAGTTCTTATTAATATTTTAAGGGCCTTATATGTATACTAATAATATGAAGGTCACAGATACATTAAAATTGGCCTAATGGGCCCGTTTCCCACAGTAGAACATCTGCCTGGTTTTAGCTGAAGTAGTGCAAAATGAAATGATGTTTTTCATCGAGCAGCTGAGTTAGCCTACATCACTTAGGAATGCACCACACTGTGATCACTGTGAGGTATTGCGTGCATAAGCACATCATCAAAGTGGGCACCTTCTGTGAACTGTGACAAGTAAGCTAACTCCACAGAGAAGCTTAACAAACGTGTTTTGAGTGACGCGTCCACCTTTCCTGCTTGTTTGTTTTCTGAATGCCATACTGGTCAGCTGTCGCGGCCGAGCTTCATACCGTTATTCTGCAGCGTTCGGGCCTGGCGGTCATAGCCACAGAACCCAGAGCTAGCGTTTCCTGTTACCCCAGCAAGAACCGTATTTTTTGCTTGATGTTTAATCCCACGGAGGGATTTTGAACTCTCCGTCCAGATTCCTTCGGTTTGGAGGCAGCTGATTGTCTGAAGGCAGGTTTGATGGGCGCTCGCCTTTAATTGCTGTTCCAGTTAGGCTGTTTTTGTTCTTCTTTCTGGGAATGCCAGGAAGGGGTTTCCTGCTTATGATCCATCTCAAGGGATTACGCGGCGCTTGTTACTTTTTTTATCACGAGCATTGACAGACAAAAACAACGCAGCCAGCAAGTTGTGTTCAACACTTAGTCATGCTTACCGGCTTTGCACGCAGGCTCGGAAGTACATTCGCTTCCTGTCTGAATGCATACTGTACAAAATATAAAGGCTACAAAGTGGGTGATGTACTGTTCTACTTTATTCCGTTCTTATTTCTTAGTGCCATTTACCACATTCTCCTACTGAGGAAGTGCAGTAGCCTTCACTCCAGTTGGAGCTTCAGGAAAGGGCTGTGGCTGGGAATTATATGAGAGAGAGAAAGCTGTGGAAGAGTGAAATTAGAGAGTGGGGAGATAAATGGATAGAAAAGGAGGAAAGAGAGAAGTGGAGTGAAGCAGGGGAGTCCAACATTTTTCAATATTTGTATTAACAAATCAGTGTTAATGGAACCACCTCTGGCCCCTGGCCTCACCCAAAACAACGCAGAAGTTAAAGGATTGCTCTATGAAGACGACCTGGTGCTGCTGTTGCCCACCGCACAGGAACTACAGCAGCATCTGGATCTGCTGGAGAATTACTGTCAGAATTGGGCCCTGAGAGTTCATTTAAAGAAGACAAAAATTATGATTTTTCCAAAGAAAACAAAAACCCAGATCTCAGGAAAGCAGATACCTCTTCACCGCCCTAGAACACACTTTAAATTATAATTACATTGCACTGGAAATCAGTGCCTCTGTGAATTTTGGTTTCTGTAGTGAATCCATTATAATGCAAAGCTTGGAGAACTTTTTTGAGAAATCAAAAGAAAAGTGTATAAGATAGACATTCCCATTAAAATCCGGGGCAAAAGTTTTTGACAGTATAATACAGAACTGAAATATTTCGTCCACACAAGACAACAAGACTTCACTAGATGGGACAAATATCCAGCATAACCCATGCAGAAAGCAGTATAACTTTCAGGTGTAAATGTTACACAAACATTTCAATGTGGTATGTCAATAGTTTAGCTAAAATGTCATAAAAATGTGTTTCCATATTTTATCAGTAGTTTGTTTAATTAACTAGCATACTAGTGGTAGCGTTATTCATTCGCATGTTCGGTAGCGAATGCATCATGTTATGGTTTTAAGATTTTGTTTTGTAGTGTAATTATTTGGAGTCAATATTAACACTAGCTTTACTTCTGTGGTACTTGGGAATTCATGCATATACGCTATATATCGCCTATATACAGTGCCCTCCACTATTATTGGCACCCCTGGTAAAGATGAGTAAAAAGGGTTATAAAAAATTAACCGTTTGGTGAATTAGTTTAATCTCACACTGAAAAAATGAGAAAAATCCAACCTTTGATTGAAATTTATTATGAGAAAAAAAAATCCCTCATCAAGAAATAATTATTTTTAACAAAACCATGTGTGCCACAATTACTGGCACCCCTGCATTTATATATAGAATAAAGTAATAATTTTTAATAGGTCGCATATCCTTTGCAAGCCATGACTTTCTGACGTCTGTGACCAACAACATCAAAAGACTCTTGATATCTTATTTCAAAAGATGGGGGGTGGGACTAGATTTAGCTGTAAATTATGCTGGAACAGTATGGAATACATGGTTGGTAAAATGGCTGTAAGTCATCAACGGTCTGAGATCAAACGAGCTTCAAACCATCACTCTGCTGCCAGATATACTAGATTTAGCTGGATTTTTCTCATTTTTTCAGTGTGAGATTAAGCTAATTCACCAAACGGTGAATTTTGTATCACCCTTTTTACTCATCTTTACCAGGGGTGCCAATAATAGTGGAGGACACTGTATATTTGTAGGTATGGAAAAAAGATGGGTTCATAGTATTAGTTTCAGCCTGGCTAATCTAATGCTAGCTAACTTGTGATCCGTTGAGTCTGTTCACTCAACCACACTTAAATTAAAATGGAAAAATTGAGTTTTATGTTTACGACTGTTAAGAAAAACACAAGGTAAAACATACAAGAACGATTTATACATGGTTTTGTTATTTTCTTGGCTTAATTTTTGCAATTAATGCTGCAAAGAGTATTCATATAAAAGCACTTGAATCTAATCTTTGCGAGTTTTCCATATTAATATGAAATATATTCCCTTTTAAAACAATTGCCTTTATGAAGATTAACAGCACAAACACCGTGTAGGCAACTCTCTTTAGGCTAAATTGGCCTTGCATTAACAAGCTGTTGTTTGTTCTAGACTATTCAAGAGGTAAGCTTACATAAAATGTCACATTGATGCCAGAATATGATATGATATACAAATCATCAATAGCCTCAATATCTCTTGTCGCACACATACATTTTTTGTAGGCCAAAGCAGGTTGCATGCAAGTGTAGCTTACAAGATTTATCCTGCGAGCATCACACATTTTGGTTTGGAACTACTGTCAGGCGTAAAAGACGGTTAACTTTTATTAGCGCATTTATTGTCCACAGTGCCACATGTTTTATTGTTGTCATCCTCCGTCCCCTTGAGTGCAGTGCACATGATAGACACAAAACTATTAGGGGTGTAAAGATACAGGAGGTGGACAAAATATCGGAAACGCCAGTTTTCCAGAAAACATAAAACACCTGCCACATGTTTGCTACGCAAAACCTCAACCTTTGTTCCTAACCTGATTATCTATGCTGTTTTGTGAATCTTGTGCCACCTGTACATTTTATATGATGACTTGTTTTTCTTTATAATTATGCCAATCAACCATAATTGCCTGTTAGTCATATTTTTATGAAATGCTAATAAATAATAAATTACATGTCGCTGTTATATCAGTAATAAGTGAGTACACTTCAACAAATGTATAAGAATAAATCAGAAAACATTTTGGTCCCCAACAACTGGAGTTGATCTCCTCTATGTAGTACAGTGGAATGTGATTCGTGAAAAACTGAAAAGGAATAATTAACAATTGGGCCATATTTGGGACTCATGTTACATGCAAGTGTTGGATTCTAGACCAGTTTTAATGATCTTCTATTTTATTCAGCTGTTCACTTCACTTTGAGCAGAGGTGTTCACTCTCCACAGCTGTGCAGAGGTGCACATCTCCGCTTGTCATGGACCAGTTTTTGTCCTACATTAGCTCTAAAGTGTCTTCACTTATTACTGACACAAAAGTAGCATGTAATTGACAAATTAGTATTATTTGATAATAATATGATAAATGGCTAATTATAATTAACTATCATTACATTATATTATAATATAATTATATTATAAAAAACATTTCCGGTATTTTGTCCACCCCCCTGTACATCGATGCATCGGCGCATCGCGATGCCAACCTCACAATACAACTGCATCGGTGAAACATGGCTGAATCGTGATGATTTTTTTATTTATATGGCAAACTTGTATTTATTTTTACATTTAATTTAAAAATAATTGGATAACATGGAAATTGCAATTTTAAAAATGAAGCAATATACTTTATAATTTGAAAGTCATTGTGTTTGTTATTTGAATCTCTGAACATTAGTCACACGGTCACATCATAGCTAATTGTATCGTATTGCCTCGTATCGTTATTAATCGTATCGTATTGTTATAAATTAAGAGAAATCTCATCGCTTTGCGTAATTGTTCTGAGTATCGTTATTGTATCGTCTCGCCATCAAGTCAAAGGCCTACACCCCTAAAAACTAAAGGCTAAGGTTTAAGGCCAAGTTTTTTCGATGTAGCCCACTTTGTCTATTTTTACGTCTTTGTTTTCCAGGGTCGCTAAATAAAATGTTTATCAAACAATGTCTGATGCCTATCGGTCAACTAAAGCCAAATGATTATTGGGAAGGAGACTGATAGCGGTCTGGTGATTATTCACTTATTCATGTTCCCGTGTTCTGATGCTCTGCAATGTCTTCAAGCGGGTCTGCTGCTGTTAAACAAGATTTAGGCACCAAAAAAAAGTCGATCAGTAAGGGCAAATTAGCTGTTCATCATGTAGAAAAAATCATAACATGTCATACACCTGGAGGCCACGCTGGTTTTAGAGGCCTCATATGGAAACTCTTTATCAAGGTTTAAACATGTTTCATGTAAAACAAAGGGTAAATCCTGGAGGAGCGTGCCAGGACCCATCGGATGTGCCATACAGAATTCAGTGACGCTACGATGGACGTTCGCCCTGCATGTAAATGTTCCTGTAGCTTTTGCATAAGGCTAAAACAGGTAGGCAGCCAACAGTCAAGGTCATTGACACATATTACTTATCCTGGATGTAATTTTTCATAATTTTTTCACAGTTCAAAAATAATAGCACTTTAGCCCAACTGTCTTCATTCGTTATAATGAGATACTGGTACTAGCCTAATGGAAAATGAGACCGCACAAGTTATAAAGTTGATTTTAAAAAATAAAAAAATAAAAAATGAAGGTTCTTTCTCGGAAAGCACGTTCTTTTCAAAGGCAAGCACCGACCTGCACCATTGATTGAAAATTACGTGTTTATTTTAATTTTAAAATGAACAAACTGTAAGGTATTAAGCACATATTTTCCCTGAGCTCTCCGTGTGCATCAGTCTACCAGGATCTGAGATTATTCAACTCCGGCAGCAACCTAAACCCCCAAATTGGATGTCCACTCGTAACCAGGCCGCGCTGTTATTGGCTCTCGTGTAATTGTTCTTATTAATACCTTTGTGATGTAATGCTCAAATGTTTTACTGGCATGCGGCTCGCAGTAAGTGGCCGGCTCGGTAATGCATCAGTGGGCAGGCTGGAGCCAAGTCTGAGGATGGGGGCGTATGGGGACATAGATTTAGACTTAGACTTGGGCAGACCTGAGGGAGGGCAGGCGGCTTTTTACTACCGGGTCATATGCTTCTTTATTAATATTCATGGGCTTGTCATGTGCTTGTCCTGCAAATGCTCCGCCATTCAGCGTTGTATGTCTGTGGCATTCCAAATCGATGGAAACGACATAAAATCAGGGTGCAAGGTGTTGAAATTCCAAGGCCGACATCGGCGGTTAAGATTATATCTCGCGCCAACCGCAACCGTTTTTCCACATTTATTGAAGAAGCGATGAGCACAGACCTCGGTTTATGAAGGAAGATTGTAGCATGTTATTTATATAACAAAATATTTCAACTTGCTTACTTTATTATTAAAGGTGCACTATGCAGGATTTTTTGCTGTGTTTACAATAAAATAAGTCTCCTTCTCCGCTCTAAACCCCGCCCACTCACCTCCGTATAAGGGCAAAAAACACGCTTGAGGCAGCGCAGCAAGCAAAATGTCAAGCGAAGATAAAATGAAAATAATTATAATAATAATAGTAATATTTTTTAGCAACATGCAGTTCTATATGGATGGTAACAGTAATTAGGCGGTGTTATAACAATGAAATAAACACTTTTGAAATCGGTTTGAAGTTATCAGCTCCCCTACCACACGACCTCTTCTTCTGCTTCATCGTCTTCCTACTGCAATGTCCAATGAACGGAGTTGTAATTGAGGATTCTACGTTATCGTTGTAACCTAAATGTTGCCAGTGGTTTTTAAGGGTTTTAACGTGTACTGTTTTCCCGGTGTGAAGAGTGGATGACGTAAAACATCGAGCTCCCGCGATTAAAAAAACACTCCGCTAAAGCTGTAGCCTGTAATCATTCATGCGGGCACAAATGACACCAGGTTCATAAAATTTTTGAAGAACGATTTTACTTCATTATATAGGCTGACTGTATCCAATCCATTTGCAAGCTTGTGATCTCAGGCCCGCTTCCTGCTTTAAACCGTGGCAGTTACAAATTCAGCTGGCTCAGTGCCCTAAAAGTCTGGCTGAAAAAAAGGTGCGATACCAAAGTTATTAGTTATTAATTCGATACTAAAGGTACCCGACCCTACCTAGCTGGATAGCCAGAGGTTACGTTACTTACAAGTCTAACAGAAAACACAGCATGTCGCTTTTCAAAACCCTTGCAAAAACTCAGCTGTTGCCGCTGAGGAAAAGCAAATCGTAGGTTGACTCTGCTTCTCGACCGTGACCGGTTGGCTTGGTGTTTAGCTTCGCTGTAGGCGAGTATGCTTCTTGCGTTCTGGAATTCTTCTTCACCTTCGCCATTGCAGTAGCTAGCTGGCTGCAAACGCTCAGCTGAAACCTGATCCCGGCCCACAGGCTCTGTAGCAACACCCACCCCTCCACACAGAAAAGAGTGCTATGCCCAGAAACGTCCCGAACACATCTTGGAATAATAAATAACAGGCAGAGGAGCAAGCTTTTGCCAATTATTTTTTTTTCCGACAGAGCTTGCCAGTGCACCATAGATATGACTCAGCATGGATTTTTTATATAATATTTTCAAGGTAAAAATCCTGCATAGTGCACCTTTACGCAGAGTCTAGAGAGCTACAGTCTCTGTATAACTTTGCTTGTGAGTCCGGCTGGGAAAAAAAAAAAAACTTTAAAATTTATAATAAATTAAAGAGATTCAGAGGATTAGGCAACTTTTTCAGCCATTAAAAAAAAGTACTTTTTAAAGATATTTTTACTTGATTTACTTGACAGCATAAATGTATTGTGTCATCATATTGGACATAATCCTGGCTTATTACAGGTAAAACCGTGATATTTTCTTGCGTTTCGAAAAGAATGTTGATAAACATTGATTGAAAAGAACTGAAATTTAAAAATGTGTGTTTGGATGTGTTTTTTCCCTCCAAATGTTCGTGTGAAAGCTGGTGGTTACTGGAGCAACTCTATCCTTTAACTTTAAGTGCCTCGCTTTCTGTTCTGCTTCTTTAAAAGGTTCCTGGGGATAAAAAAAGAAAAAAGGCGCTTTGATAGATCGTCCTTGTAAAGGGCATTTCCTTGGTTTTCACTTGGGACATGACTTTGGTGTGACCCTTTTGTGGATCGTTTATGATTTTCACTTCTTGTTCACACTTTCCAGAATATCTCAAATATATTTTTATGATATATTATAATATAAAATATAGGATACGAGTATCATAAAAATGTGCTAGTTGTTGGCTATATACTGCAGGTTTTGAAGTGCTTATTGTTTTTCAGTGAACAGCCAAAGGTAAAGGTGTCCTTTAAGGGAATGAGTTTTTAATGAAAATCACTTCTAACCACCACAGCAATGACACCTCTGCTTTCTGTGATTCGAGCTCAGCTCCACTGTAAAAACGCTGAACCTCACCGCGTTGTATTTTTAGCATTAAAATAGATGATTTGTGGGTAATTGTCATGCCCTGGCTGTTTTTCGCCACTCAGGCAGGGATGAGCTGTGACCCCATGACCCCCCCTCTCCCAGACTCGGACAGCTTCAGTCTCCTCTGGAAACAGAGCGGAGGCAGACCGGAGGGGGCGTAGCTGTGCGTGTTTACGTTTGCAGGTTTATAGCATAGCTGTACGACAGTGCCATTAGTCCTCTCTTGTTTTTGTTTTGCGTGTACATTTTGCGCTCAGTCGACGCCAAGTCGCCCACTCATCTCGGCCCTGCCCCCAGCAGAACCCTGCGGAACCAGGTCCAGAGCTCTGGGGCAGAAAGACAGACAGACAGACAGACAGGGATCCCCTCAAGCCAAGGAAAGCCCGACTCAGGGGTGGCGGACGCAGTAGGGCCCCGAGCTCCCTCTCAGCCCTACTCAGTCTGCCAGTCCCCCCGATCCGCCCCGGGTAAATATCCCGGTTAATGATTGATCGAGCAGCGCGGTCATTGCCAGGCAACGCGGCTGCCATTTCCTTACTCCTGCGTCTCCGTGGGACGCGCGGCGCATTATCTCTGAACGCGGCGATACCTGCGCTTGGGCACCAGACGTGCTGTTTGTGCTCGGCCGGGCGCAGACGAGCCCGACTGCGGGAGTTGTTTACCGAACCAATGCGAGGGTTGGCTTAAAGGGAAGGGCAGAACTTGGGTAAACAACCTGCAGCACAAGAGCTTCCAGCTTCCCTGAGAAAACAGACGGGAAAAACCCGCTGGGAAAAAAAAACATTGTAATTGTATAGCGCCTTTCTAAAGCCTAAGGAAGCTTGATACGAGGCACTCGATAAAATACCACATTATTAATATACAACCAATAATGTGCACACATGCACATACACATATATTTACATGTTGCTTTTGCATTATGTATTATATATTGGATACAGCAATGAAAAAACAATAATGCATTATGGGAAAGAGGATTGCCGTTCATACCTTCATTTGTTTTGTATCCGTATTTTCATAATCTATTCTACTTGTCTCTAGTTTTAAATGAAGGCACTTTTATGTTGGGCTATGTGTGTGTGCGTGTTTATTCGCACTGTACGCTTTAATTGGCCATTGTTGGAAAGCACTTTGAGAATCCTCAGTTTGTCTTTCAGATGCAATACAAAAGCTTAGACACTGTACAACCTAAACCATTAGGGCCTGGATCTGTGATTTAAACCAATCAGAATGTTTTTATAGTTACGTTACGTATAAAGAACCAAAGAAAACAAATGTGCGTTCATGTGTTTATAGCCAGAGCTAAGTTCCAACACCAGTAATGCTCTTTTGGAGACCAAAATAATTTCCGTACAAATGATTCCATTTAGGCCTACATTTTATCCAATAAATGGAGTGTTAGTTTAGTGGGCTTCCAATCAGAATTAAGTGAAATCGGGTATCCGTTACTGAATGGAGTCCGACAGCTCTTAGAAATGGTATGCATTTCTTTATAAGCAGAAAAATAGCAAGATTTCCTTGATGTAAATAAAACATGTAAATGCACGTAATTTATCTTGTGGCTTCATTTATCTTTAAATGTTCGAAAAAGTGATAACACAGGGTCTCCAATGATCACAGGGGTGTGGAGTCGTTTAAGGTGTGTTTAGTTTCGGTTCGCTGCAGTGTGAGCTTGGCAGCCCCAGTGAAGCGATGAACAGAGGTGTTGATTAGGCCTGCATAAAAGAGACTATCCCTTTTTTATCTTTGTGCCGTCCTACTGTTCCGTCTTGTCATCTTCCGCCCTATAACTTACATCGCCTCGACAGCGTCCTTCAGCCGCGAAACATTTACCGTCCTTTCCCTGTTCTTTTCCCCCCCGAATAAACAGAATCCTAAATGAGTGCGAGCTGCGGAGCTTACTCTGACGGTGAGAAAACTCCCAGAAACGAGCGGAGCGCCAAAACCGCGGGCCTAACGGCACAGCCCATGTGTTTGCTCCGGGCCACGTTGTACCTTGCGTGGCGCCCCGTTAAGACGACACCATTATCTAACGATAAGAGGGGGAAAAACAGCGATAGCGCAGGTCCCACCTCTCCAAGCCATTCAGCATTTTTGCTTGGGCTGAGATGCTTTTTAGCAGATTTAGTGTTTGTGTCAGGGGTTTTTTTTTTGTTTGTTTTTTGTTTTTTGTTTCCGTGTGCTTCTATAAATGACGCCCTGTCGGTGACACGGAAGGCCGTACAGCGGCTAGTGAAGGTGTTTCTTTGGAGTCACCGTACTAACCAGGTGATCAAATCCCTCGTTCTTTCCATCTTTTCTAACAGGAGGTTTCCGATTGATAACAAGAGCTGCTAGTGCTATATTTCAGAACGTTTGTATCATATTTGGTCATGGCCCTTCATCAATATTCATAAGATGCGTCATATTGGAACGTTTGGGCGTCGGTGGTAGAGAGAGAACCTTCAGGGTAATTCGCAGAAGGTTTGCGATGGTTTTGTGCTTGCTAGACCGTGGCAATGTCAGAGAAAATATTCCCAAAGCTCCCACCGTGGGTGAGAAGCGTGTGCAACAGCACTACCATGAAAATAGCGACACAGTACGGGGTCTGGCTTCTGCATATTAACATTGTGTTATTTGCATGAATTTCAGCACCAAAATGACAAACCTTTATGCAAATGGGGCTCAAGACAAGGTGTGTCTGATTCACAAAGATGATTGCAAATTACCACTTGCAATAAGGATGGATTTTTCAAGACAGAAAAACAGAAACCTACCGGTAATGTGGATCTTCCAGGCAAAGGGAGCCCTCATTGGGTTAAAATAATGATTGTCTTTACAGGGTATGCAATACTAAAGTTGCATACTAGAAGATGATATCAAATCTGCCCCCTGTAATTTGTCTTCTGTTATATTGTAACAAAAGCAGGCTATTTTATTGTACAGAGACAAATATTTAGACATTACCAGTAACCATGAAAATAATTAATTCAAAATGGCCCAATTCTGTGATTTGAGATACAAACTTAATAAATATTGAAGAGGTCCATTTGCTGGTCATTCACCCGATCTCACCTGTGGTGCAGTGGTTGCTTTTTTTGTCAATATTATTCTTGCACAATTGTTTGAGCTGCAAATTAAAATGAAAATTTAATTACAAGCAGGTGTCCAATGAATGTTATTCAATCAGCACTTTGCCCAACTTCAAAAATAGGTGTGAGCAAAACAAGCTTCGTTTTGTGCATTTGCAGAGTTAAAAGAATAATAATGATAATAATAATAATAATAATAATAATAATAATAATAATAATAATAATTGAGATATGGAGAAGATGGAACTTGGAAACACCCTGGCTCAAAATATACGATGAAGGCTGATCAGATGGCTGAAACATCATGCTAAAAGCGCAACGTATTATTGTGCTTGTGTACTGCGCTCTCTAACTATTTTGGCAGTTTTTGCACGGTTACTTGGTATTACAAGGTTATTGACTTTAATACCTTAGAGTAGAGGTGTCCAGTCTTATCTGAAAACGGCCGGCGTGGGTGAAGGTTTTTGTTCTAGGTCAGCACTACGGCGCCAGATTCAACTAATGAACTAATCATTGTCTTCAATCAAGACCTTGCTAAGTAGACTCAGGTGTCTTATTGCTACGTACACCCACACTGGCCCTTTTCAGATACGATTGGACACCCTTGCCTCTACCCCAGTGTGTTTAAGCATACAAATCTGAGTGAGTGTCTGCTTGGTCTATAGAATATGTAAAGGAGGGCCAGAGAGGTTGGGTTAGTAGTGCATGACACACAGCATCCGCCATTTGTCTCCAGAGGGCCTCGATCGCGACATCGGCACGTCTCTGCACTCATTCCTCCTCCATTCAACCTGGTCTTGATGGACGCTGGGTCGTCGGATTCGGAGGCAAAGCCCTGAAAAGCCGCCGAAGCCTCGTGGGGGGACTTGTAGTGCCGACTGCTGTCAACCAGCAGATAATGAGTGCTTGGTCTCGCCCCTCAGTCTAGGGGCTGAAATGGGAATTGGGATTATCCAACAACGAAGATATACTGCGCTTGTGGAATAAAATGTTACGGCGGTGACGTTATTCGGTTTGACATAAGCGACATGGCGCTGGGGCCAGACTACAGGAGCTTTGTGCTGTTCTGTATGTTCTTCTCCAGTGCATTGCTGTTTGCCTATCTTTCAGAGAGGAAAATCCTGAGCGTTTTCTGAAGCATTCTATTGGCTGAGTCGAAATGCATAATGTGAAAGGTGTGTGATGCGCTCATGGTCATGTACAGTGCTCTCTTATTCAGGTTGTAATTATGATGTATTTAGGTGGTCTGCCACCACAGTATTAGACTGAGGTCACCGCTAGTAACCGCTAGCCATGCTAGCTTGTTTTTGATTTATTATTAGTCCACATAATATAGCTTCTTAATCAAGGCTGACACTGCACCATTATCCATACTAACTGCAAATATCCACGTTTTAATTTATGTGTTATGGCTAGTATTCTTATTCTGCATCCAGTTTAAAACAGTGAAGCTGACTAGCTTTCCAATGCTAGCCAAGCACGGTTTAGACAAATAAATCTTGTCTTATAGGCTAGTATTATTAGCTGGCTAATAGATGAGATTTGCATTTGATAATTTGCTTAACATGCTACAAATTCGATAATTACATATGGAACTGAAAAAGATACTTTCTAAAGAAAATTTTAAATTCATCATGTTTAGAAGCGTTGCCTGATATTTAATCATGTGAATGATGCCGACTAATATGAGGACTGTTGCTATGTGTCAGACGGGCAACACTGGGCTTCCATCCAGAGCCGATCATCATGTTTGAGCAGAAGGGCGAATTCCCCGCTGTTCCTTGTTCCTTAAATGTAGATGGACTAAGTGCTTGAGCTGTCCATAGTACCGCGGTGCTCCGCTACTTTTAGTGCCCAGATTTAGACAAATCCAGAGCCAATTCAGTACAATATTTGGTGTTAATTCTCATTTAGACAGGTATTATCAACCTTTTTCACTTGAGGGGGAAAAAAAGAGTGTAATGACAATTGGCCAATCAGCCTCCCTGCTTACATAGACAACGGCATCGGTATTGGCCTTGAAAAATCTTCATTCGTTGAGCGTTAATACACACAAACACACACACCTGAAATTGGTTATTTTGTTATGAAGGATGAAAACTAATGCCCAGGGAGCCTCAGACAGTATTTGTATTACTCGTTATCTCAGTGTGCCACTTGTTTGGGGGGGGGGTTCCGGAATGGCTCTGAAGGTTGCCTACTTTCCCTCCGCATCTCTGACTGCCTTTCTGTTGATTCCTGGAAGCGAGACACAGCAGGGGGCATTCCGCTAGCTGCCTTCGCTCTGTCACATCCATCACCCTCAGAACACCGCCAGTTTCCACACCTCCAGAGTCTTCATTGTTGAGCCCACCCATCCCCCACGTGTATTCCACCCCCAATCACCAACCCTAAAAATACGTTCATCTCAGGATGAGGTTCGCTTCAAGAATCGCAGCACGGCCGTCACGTTCGGTCTCAGTTGCGTCTCATCCGCTCCCCTCTCCCTCTTTTCGCTCGGCTGTTCTCTCTTTCTACCTTTCCTCTCTTAAGGCCAGTTTGATTTCTGCACCGTATAGCCTACAGTAGACACCATCTTTCGTAGCATGGAAGATTAGACTATTGTGCATTGGGGGCGGGCACTTCTAGACATGTAATTGCTGAACGTTAACTAAAATGCTAAATGTTTACGATTAGGCTAAACAAATTTTCTTTTAAGCGCCAATGTTACTAAAGTCATTTATAACCATTTCCTGTTACAGTGTCCTCTTCTCGTAGGTTTGCGTTTAAAAACATTAGTGCTGATCTGGTATCGGTTTTGGTAATTGAGTTAGGCTGTGATATGGGAAAATATGTCCCTTGATCAGCTTTTACGTAGGTGTCTGCTTGTGCACGTGGCACAATTCAAACTGAAATTCCTCAAACTGCTTTGCAAAAAACAGAAGAGAAAAAGTGCCATTTAGTGACTTTGAGCAGACTTCAGAAAATAAAGTCAAGTGTAAACTTTGCGACACTGAACTAACATACTCCAAGAGCACTGGAACGATGCTCTGACGTTAAAAAAAAAAAAACTTGCTTAAAGCCATGACAGCCTAGGGAGAGACTTTCCCAGCAACATCCAAGGTTCCTAAGGCCGTTATAACTGACTTTGCACGAAATGGGCAACGTTCTCGTTAGCCATGCCTGTCACAATTGATGCTGACCTAGAAAACAGTACCGTAACATCAACGTCAACCACTACAGTTATGTGATGTCAACCCACAGTCAGAGTGCGATTAGAATTTTCTCTGGTGGAAGAAGGGGGGGGGTTAGGGGGGTTGGGCAGTATTCATGTGTGTTTATTATAACTTGAATGGCCTGTGCTTGAAAGTACAAGTGGCCTTTTTTATTGCACATCGATTTCTCAAGGTAGAACATGAACACACTGAATGGCCAGTAGTAGCCTGTTTTTTCAGTGCTTTGTGATGATACTTAAATGTGTCGTTAAGTACAGATTTATTTATTTATTTATTTATTTATTTATTTATTTATGTATTTATTTATTTTCTAAACAGGGAAACATTCTTTAAGAGGGAACTACATGTAATTTCTAATGTGTCAAAATTGTGTCAAAAAAGTAATTCTGTGGTGTTCATCAGTGTCAAAGAGGCCTTCAGTCCGACAAAGAACTCTCCAGCTTGGTGAATAAGACAACTTTCTTACACCTTTAATAGAGCTGCTATAAACATTAAACATAAGTAAAAGCACCTTCAATCATTTCAGATAAGTTCCATCTACAATAGATGTCACATAGAAACATATGTTTGCATAAATTGTTGCCGCAAACATTTTGGGCCTTTTCAGCATATCCTCTTTACGATCTCACCCTGAATTACTCTTGTTCTAAGACATAAGGTTGATTTTGTGTCGATTTAAAGGTAGTTTGCAAGACTATTCCATTCTTTTTTATTTTAATTGTAACACTTTCCATTTACAATAGCCAATTGGGTGGTTTTTCATTTTTAGACCCCTTTCTAAGTACTGCTTTACATTATATTACAATCATGTAGTAGACACTCCTATCCACAGTGATTTAAAAGTAAACAAGATACAGTTTCAGTATAACAGCAAAGAATAATTAACGCTCGGTCAATACTTGTGTAGTAAGAGGTAATAGCACTGTGTGGATTGTGAAGAAAATAGAAGTATGAAAAATGTGCTTGCAATCGTGACAATCGTATGCTAAAGTTAGTCAATAAAGCCTAATAAAGTGAAGGAATCATCTTTATCATACACGTTATTTAGGTCTACAGCATTTAGTTGCAGCTTTCCTGAATATGGCTATAGTACAATTTTTTATGGTGCAAGCAAAATTACGAGGAGTGAATAAGCCCGTGCTGCCGATTCTCTTTTAAAATAATGCAAAATGCAAGTAGCAATTTTAATTTTCTCAGTATAGAGCTAGCTAGGTTGACATGTTTGTCCCGATTGCTATGAATAGCATAGAATATGATTGTTGGATAAAGCTTTGTAGGCTGGAAAGCTTGAAGGCTACTACAGATTCCTGACCTTGGGATACTAACTATCTGCCGCAGGTTCTATTCTGGCGTTTGACTATGGTCGCTTAATTAGGACATAGCCTAATTAATAAAAACTCAATAATAGAAATGAATGGCAAGGACAATAGAGAAAAAGTTAACGTCTAAAAGGAAACGTTAGGCTACACCTGATAAGAGCAGGCTGAGCAACGCAGATGGCCATGAACATCCTAACTTTGAATCTATAGCCTAGATTTTCATTGTGAGTTGGAACACTCAGAAAGAATGTGTAAACTTTTATTTGTTGTTTTTTTAATTTATTTGTTGGGATTTATTCTAACAGTATCAGAGGAGGGGGGAAATAATAGCATCCCATTGCCAGTCTGGGATGAAAATTGGTCATGCAGCAAGCGGAGGAGGAGATGACGTGAGCAGTGGCATGGAAACCCCCCCCCCACATCCCCTGTCAATTTGCACACCGAGTACTAGACTCTACTATTAGCACGTCAACTATCCTGACAAACATGTTCAGACTAGACAATGCATTTATATTCAGAACTGTTCAACAGGAGGAAAAATCCAGTATATTATCCTTTAAAAAAAAAAAAAAAAATTATTTATTGTCTTTCTTAAACGTTCTTAAACGTGTGCTTGAGTTTTACCAGTCAGTTGATATGGCGGAAATTCACAATTGCCAATGCTTTTATAAATATATCTTCGTACTGCGTGTGTTATTGGGATGAATGTCCAGAGGCCTTTAGAGAGCGTGTTTCATGGGGTAACAATAGTCTGTAAAGTGATACCCCTTCATTTACTATTTAAGCTAAAACCTAGGCTAGGCTGAAATTTAAACTAATCGGCCAACGAGACAGACACTTGCTTTTTGTATATACCATTGTATAAACTCCACAAAGAAAAATAAAACTGAATTATACAATTCTGGCATCGCTTTAATTCTGCCCTATTCATCCATGAACCTAAGATCATTTCGCACAGATTACAAGATGGATAGATGCAGAGCGTAGATATAGGCTGTAGCCTAGAAGTGATAATGTAGACGGATGGATGGCTGGAACTTGGAAACATGCTGCTTGTGTTGTGCAATGTGAACCACAGACTGTTTCTTAATTGCCTGCTTTACTCAAGTCTTAGCAAATGGGTTTGTAACTTCACGTTGATGACGGCGGCATTTTGAAGGTTTGTATTTACCTGCAGACTTGCACTTCAGCCCCCGAGCTTGTAATTGCTACCGCCGGTGGGTGTGCACAAAAACCAGGGGGAGGAGCCAGGTGGAAACAATGGCGGGTACTGTTGCTGAAATTGGCTGAAAAGCTCTCCTCCGTGACCCGACTTGACTGCGACTCCATTTTCCATCTGACACGCTTGGGAAGGAACCGGGGATTCGCTACGTCCGTAGAGACCTTCGGTCGCAGTGCTAGTGTCGACACCGCACTGTCCCGAGGGTGCTTTCCCAATCACCTTCGCTGTCCGGGCAGGTCCCCTCTCGGGAGGACGGGAATCTCCGAACGGCACTGTTAACCGGTGCTTCTGACATTCGATCCTCTCAATTTCGTAACCATGGCGGTTCCGTGTCTCACCTCTTTACTGAGATTCTCACCTCTTAACTTAGATTGTTCGTTGAAATGCGAAGCATACTGTTCATCAACTCGTAAGATGGCTTTGTGCTATCAACAGATTGGACTTGTTGGGCTTCTTTTATCTCTCTCTGACGTGATGCAGTGCACTAAGTTAATCCTAGAAAGTCAGATAAAGAACTAGCATTGTTGAGCTGGGCCCAGTACATAGTTTTTTTATAAAAACATTTTTTACGCAATGCTCATTGTATTAGTACTAATAGTATTATCACTATTTTGCGTGGATTTCTCCATATTATCCACGAATACTACTGGGTATGTCTTGAAGCAGCTCTGGGTATATATTGAAGCAGCTCTGGGTATGTATTGAAGCAGCTCTGGGTATGTATTGAAGCAGCTCTGGGTATGTATTGAAGCAGCTCTGGGTATGTATTGAAGCAGCTCTGGGTATGTATTGAAGCAGCTCTGGGTATGTATTGAAGCAGCTCTGGGTATGTATTGAAGCAGCTCTGGGTATGTATTGAAGCAGCTCTGGGTATGTATTGAAGCAGCTCTGGGTATGTATTGAAGCAGCTCTGGGTATGTATTGAAGCAGCTCTGGGTATATATTGAAGCAGCTCTGGCTAAGTTAATTGATTTGGGAGTACAAGGGCAGCGCACCACTAGGAATGAAGCTTGCGATCCTCTGACCCAGCCTTCAAAGCCCAGTTTGTACCGCCCCGCTTAGATCGCCAATGGATTGCCCTTTCTGTAGCCTTTACATACGCAGGTCCCTGGGGTTGTGACATCCTTTCCGGTTCCACAGTTTTCAGTGAGGAAGAGGGCCGTGTGCATCTTCACAGTTCCTTTAGACCGCAGGTGTCAAACTCCAGTCCTGCAGAGCTGCAGTGTCTGCTGGTTTTTGGCGAGTTTCAGCACCAGTGGTTTTTTCACTGTTGATTGGCTAAAGAGTTCTCAGACTTGGTCTCAGATTGAAAGGAAAGCACAAAAACTCGCAGATACCGAGGCCCTCCAGGACTTGAGTTTGACACCCCTGCTTTAGACCAATCAGAGGGTTGTGCCCTTGGGCAGAATATCCATTGCCCCAGTATTATATTTTGTCATTCCCCATTCATGCATATTCATAAGGTTGATCATATTTTAATTGTACAGCCTCAAGGGTAGAGAGGTAGAACTGTCAGTGTAATGTATACATTGCTGAGTATCTGATTGGTCTATAGAATCGGCAGTATTGTGCCAGAATCTGTGGACCCAGAGAGGCTGATAAACCTCTCTAGTCCCAGTTACACAGCAGGATCACTGGGATTGAATGGCAGGTGAGGAGTTGAATTGGTGTGAAATGTTATGAATTAGCAGTGTCAAAGATTTTTTTTGTCAGTTATTACATTCAGCTGAAACGGGGAGGAATTAGAAGTACATTTTGAACTGAAAAAAAGCATTTGTTTAAAGGTATTTTTTTTCCAGAGAGATCCACACAGGCATGCTGACCTGGTCAAAATTTAAAACACACGAGCCATGTGTGGGCAGCTGGACATTCTGTCCACACTCAACTGCTGGCAACCCGTGTGCATTTTGTCTAGCGCTGAGGCCTCTGTTGGAGTTGTGTGTGACCATGACGGTGGCCTGCAACTGTTAACGTGAAGGAAAAGGGGTGGCCGTCTCGGTGCGCCTCCTCATTCTAACCTCATCCCCTGTGCTGCGCCTCCTCATTCTAACCTCATCCACTGTGCTGCGCCTCCTCATTCTAACCTCATCCCCTGTGCTGCGCCTCCTCATTCTAACCTCATCCACTGTGCTGCGCCTCCTCATTATAACCTCATCCTCTGTGCGGTTGCGGTGGGACCGGAAGCGGTTCCCGATCAAACGCGCGTGTCACTACACCCCGTCCGACAGAGCGCTTAATCACCAGACAAATGGAATTACGGTCAATGTGACTCGCCGTGGGGCCGTAGCCTTGGCCAGGGATGCAGATTTTGTACGGCCTTTGTGTACGGACGGATTCTCTCTACGCTAGCTCTCAACAAGGCCTTCGGTTCCTTCCCTCTCCCTCACTGTGCCGAGGCTATGGGCTGACTAATGGAGCCAGTGCGTATGTCCAACCACGCCGGGGTCAAGCTGCTCCCGATTAGCAGATAAGAGGCCTCTCAGAACTGGGTTTTTGTCCCACGGTTTGTGGCCTCCCTCTCTCTGGGGCCCATCAAAGCACTCGTTGCCAGAACATTCCAACTGGCCAACTCACTCACTTTGATGGGTAGGAGGTCTTTTTAGGAGAGATGTAAGGAAAAAGTTACTTGGATGTGTTGTACATGCAATTTTAATGTGAGGGCCTGATTCACCGTGGACTAACTCGATCCCGACGGCACTTATCGAAAGAGAACGGGTCTCAATCCCAGAGTTTTGCTCAAATTCCCAAGTTCAGACCCCTGCCACCTGACCAGCCCTCTTGCAGATGATTGACATCTCTCTTGCATTAGGCCTCCCCGCCTTGTGTCTCTTTGTTATCACAGTAAAAGAGAAATGAGTTCTCGGTTGACCTTCCTGGTTGAACAAATATTAAATAAATATTCGATTATGTATGCTCGACGCTTTGCCAATCATAATTTGATATTCATATACAGTAACTTCACATCACATGCTGGGGGAAAAACAAGCACCGTTTCTTTCTACAAAATTTGATTGACTAAATTGCAGCGCTTTAAACCATCAAAGACATTCAGCGCATTGCCTTATGCATTTAAATATTCATATTAAATATTAAATAGACAATATTTCTATTTGTAAACAAGCATCCAGTTATTTCTAGATACTGCACAGCTCAATAAATAGGCTGGCTACTCAGTAGTACAGTTAAGGTGGTGTGCATACAATGGCAAGGTGCTATGCTGGAAAAATAACAAAAGCCATCACAGGAAAGGACACAGTTATTATTCAATTGAGTTAAAATCGGCTTTTAGTTGTATAGCACTTTTCAAAAAGTGTCTCAAAGCACCTTATAAGCATTTCAGGCCCCAGACCGCAGACCCCCATGAGAAAGCAAAGTGGTCAGGAAAAACTCGATTCCTCTAGGAAACGGGAAGAAAACAAGGCTAGATCTCGACTCAGTGGGACGGACATCCACTCCAGGCACACTGGGCAGACTAAATTAAAACGGTGATGTAGTTTGTGACAACTGAAGATATGAATTATGTTCCCAATGTTATGAATGAAATGGTGGGACAACATTTGAAACCCAAGGACAGGTCTGTCCTGATGAAGAACCTTTCTGGGTCGAAGACGTCTGTCCATTAAAATTTATAACATCAGGGGCATAATGAATACTCAATATCATATAATGTGGAATGTAACAAGCTGCAGCACTACGATATTTCAACGTCAAAAGGGGACATTTTTTATATGTCTGGTTGTGACAACGTAGTAATTCAATGTGTCAAAGGGCCTTGGCCCCCAAACTTCCCCTGTCCTGTTTGTTTAACTACACTTCGAGCAGTCACTTGGCCCCCTAACGTCCCCTGTCCTGTTTGTTTAACTGCACTTCGAGCAGTCACTTGGCCCCCTAACGTCCCCTGTCCTGTTTGTTTAACTACACTTCGAGCAGTCACTTGGCCCCCTAACGTCCCCTGTCCTGTTTGTTTAACTGCACTTCGAGCAGTCACTTGGCCCCCTAACGTCCCCTGTCCTGTTTGTTTAACTACACTTCTTCAGTCTTCAACGCTGTGACGAGGTCACCCATGGAAGTGCGTTCATAGTTTCCCGTCAGGTGTGAGCAGGTGAACGTTTGGCGTGATTTCCGTTATGGGCCAGACAACAGAGGTACTTGAAGCGACAGACTCGGAATTCAGCCGACCGCAGGTCACGTGAGCAGCTCTGGATCGGAACAGATCAATATAAACCACTGCCTTTCCACCCTTTGCCCGTGCTGAACGACGGAGATGTTCCACACGTTTATTTTTTATAAGTTTCTAATTCTCTTGAATTAGTTGCTTTATCTCTCCGAAATGTCTCTCTTATCTTTCTTGGCCTGCTGAAAATACTGTTACACTGGGACCAATATCTTGACGTATGTCACAAACCGCACGACAGGGCTGAACCTTTTTCTCCCAGCAAATTCTCTGAAGGAGATAAGGCCGAGGAACACGGAGCTACTTGAGACGCGATTTGGCAAGGAAATATAATTTTTTTAACAAGGTCTGATATTTCTATCATCAAGGATATCCATGTCAGACTAAATTAACTCATCCTAAATTATACAAGACTTTTTTTGACCAAACAGGGTCTTTTCAATTAGTGGCCAATAAGTCACTGGTGGTCACTGGTTCTTTTCAGACCGCAGGCAACAGCCAAACTGGCGTAGAGCGGAGTCAGAGGAGGACCTTTCATATGTGGCTTTAGCATGCAGTCCAGGGGTGCCGGATTGACCTTTGGGGGTTGCTAGAGAGCGATTAACGTGGACCCTCCCATAACCAATACATCGACAATTGTGCATCGCCCTATGGAGCTGCCGACCACAGTTGGCACAGGCACGGTCTGGATTCGATCCGAGACCGTGGGGCTCATACATGCACCACAGCGTGGTGCCTTAACCGAATGAGCCACCCAGCAGCCCTCACCTACGGAGTGCTGCCAAGGCCAGCTGCTTGTTCACCTCAGACTTCTTTCCCGTCCTAAAATAAACCAAAAAACAAACCAAAAAAAAAACCTTCCAGTGCGTCGTGCCCTACTCGAAATTCTCGCTTTCAGATTCAGCCCTGAGATGTTTTCTGAGGGAGGCCAATCAGTCCAGGGGCCACATGTATAAATGGAATAGACATAAAAAATGAATGCTAGTCTAGCATTTTCTACCTATGCCTTTCTGTCACGGTGTCGCCATATCACACAGACTCCAAAACATTGCGTACGTATGGTGTCCATCGTGTGCAGAGGTACGCAGATTCTCACAGCACGTGTTATGTTATACATCTGAATTTCTGCGTGGAAACTTGCTTGTGTGGCTTTCTGAGGGCATTTTTCTGCTCGGCACTGTTTATACATGTGGCCCCTGGTGTGTGCTTTTCCTAGAGGGAAAAAAAGGCTTTTATATTTGTGAGAGTAGGAGCCGAAAGTTTTCGGGGGGAAGGTTGAAGCGTGTGCCGGGGGACGTCCTGTTTCTCCTTCTGAAACTGCAGCAGATGAGTCTCAGCCGGTGGCCTGAAATGAACCCTGTCATCTTTCTGTCTCTCTCTCTCTCTCTCTCTCTCTCTCTCTCTCTCTCTCTCTCTCTCTCTCTCTCTCTCTCTCTCTCTCTGTCTCCCTCTCTCTCTCTCTCTTTCTTTCTCTTTCTCTTTCTCTCTCTCTTTCTCTCTCTGTCTTTCTCTTTCTCTCTGTCTCTATCTCTCTCTCTCTATCTCTATCTCTCTCTCTTTCTCTTTCTCTTTCTCTTTCTCTCTCTGTATCTGTCTCTGTCTTTCTCTTTCTCTCTTGTCTCCTTTCTGCTCACAGCCGTTTGCACCGCGTATTTTCATTGGCACAGTGGGTACCTCCCTGTCAAAACATTAATAATTCAGAAGTGCTCCCCTGTGAGACGGTTTGGGCCTTATCAAAACTGCTTTTTCGGGGGTTCTGGAAGGAGGGCCCCTCCATAGAATCTCGCGGCTCTCCAAAAGAACCGCGCGCCAGCTGCTTTTTCTACAGCCCCTCCTGTGAAGTGGGGCTTCTCCCAGCCATCTTTTAGTGTTCACCGCGAGTCTAGTGTTACTGGAGACTGCAGGATTACCGCCGCACTGATTGATTTATGGAGGTCTCTGTCAACGCTGCGAGCAGCCCCCTCTACAACTACGAAGACATAAAACGCCTTTTCAGACGCTATCAGATTCAAAGCCCATTTCCAGCCATCCCTCACGATCAGCACGGCTGTGGCTCGGACCTCGATATTGATGTGTTTACAAAACAATGATATTCCACGCGGTTGGCATCTAGAGAAAGAACTGTCAGTGGGGTCCATTAGACATGAAATCCAAGCGATTTGGGGTTGGCTAAAGATCTGGTTTGCTAAAGGCCATTATCCCTAGTTGTTCCCAGGTCCCCAGATCATCTTTAGGTACTATTTCAGCAAACTGTAGGGAAATTAAATAATGAGAGGGCGCCTGGAACCGCATAGACTTTAGACAGGTTCCGCATGCACTGTAATGTCAAAGGAACTGATCTACCTGTGACTCCGTATACTTGCACATGGAGTTACCTTATGCTTCTGTATTAATGTACCTGACCTTACACGTGACCTGAATCTGTATCACGTCTATCTTACACCTGTGCTTTGAACTGTCGTACCTTCAGAATATTCATTACTGTGATTATGGTTATGGCGGGACATGTCCTCTCATTTGATTTGTCCAGTCCACGACTGGGGCGGTACTGGACCGAATTGAGCATTAAACCCAAGCTTCCCTCTCCCTCTCCTCTCTTTTTTTCTCTCCAGGTTAGCGCTCTACGTGTACGAGTACCTGCTGCATGTAGGAGCTCAGAAGTCCGCGCAGACCTTCCTGTCAGAGGTAAGCGCTCTCCGCGCCGGCGCGAACCTAGCTGCGCGCGTTCGCGCTTTACCTCACGCGGCGGGCCTAGCATCCGGCTTGCAGGCAGGCGCTCTGGGGCCCCTGGCTAATTTCATTACGCGCAGAAGCAGTGCTTAGTAAGCGGGGCACATTAGCCGCAGAGCGTCCATTTGAGAGGGCCGGATGCGAGCCCGGGCGCATCGGGGCAGACTGGGAAAGGCGCCGCTGCAGAACCCTGCTCTCAGCTACTTCCACATCTAATGAGGGGAAACCTAAACACTTTAAGGCCTTATTTGAATCCTCTCCAGTCTTTATGAGTTTCTCTGGCAAATTAGAGAATTTTCTACATTAGGGAATGGCGGTGCATTTTCTGCACCTGCTATATAACTGGGACTTTTGGCTGATTAAAAACTGCCTGAAAATGACACCTCATAACATTCTCATTTCAGTAACATTTTTTTTTTGCCCCATTATAAAACTCCAAACTACCTATTTAATTTCCAGAATGAGTCCTGCTTCGTGATGAAAAACCAGGAGAGTCCCGGCTTGCTTATTAAATTGCGCGTACACTGTAAATTACATGCTGTTTGGGTCGCTGTAGCCTGCGGTCTCCACCGACCTGGCTTGACCCAGCCCTAGTGGGGTTAGAGTTCAGGGCTGGCCAGTGGTGTGTCTGTATTCGCGCAGTGCCACGCACCTTGGAGTCCAGCAGCAGTCGCCAGGTAGTATACTGACTGACACTTTGAGGGATTTAAATGTCCTGGTGGAGCTGTCTGCACCATGCAGTTCCTTGTCTGTGTGTGAATGTCTGTGTAAGTTAATTTCCCCCCTCTACCTTGATACGAGCACAAGTGACAACTGTGATTAAATTACAACGGCGTACTTAGCATCTCAGTGCGCTACGTCGCAGATAGTTATCCGTTTGTTGCCAAATCTGGTTAGCATTGATGTAAGATTGTGCATACATACGCAATCTGCGGATAAACATTACACCAAGCTCAACACTTTTTGTGTCTGTTCCGATTCATGACTTGACATGCAATGCTAAGTCTCTGTGCTGTTTTATGGTGTGTGCATTTGTTTTTCATTTAGTTTCAAAGGAAAAAGAAAACCATTAAATAATGCTTTAAAGTTTAAACCAATAATTCCAAAATTTTGTCATTATAAATACAAAATTTCATAATGAATGACGACGCTTGTTTAGGCTTATCGTTGCCTCAGGGATGTGGCCTGCTGGCCTTACAGCGGCTAAGAAAATGTTTGCACAAAGGTGGAAATCACCACATTCTCGATCACTCTCATTGGATCAATAGCCTACGTGATGTCATTTTCATGGAACTTTCAAGAGTTCGGTTGCATGGAGCTCGTCAGAAGAAAATAGATGCTCTCTTTATGTCTTAAATGATTGTACAGTATTCCCTTCTGCTGCTGTTATTTTTATTTCTCCCAGGTACCTTAGCCCAGGGGGTGGTGGGATGGGATGGGGGTGTCGCCAGGGGAGGGTTTTTTTTTTTGTATGTATGACTCTGTTCTTTTGCGATATCTCAAAAATAAAAAGAATCGATCACAAAAAAAAAAGAATACTGAATTTCACACCCTCTTCCCAAAACAAACAGGAATACAAAAAATAAACATAAACTAATATCTTAGATTACACCAAGAACATTTTTATATTTGTAAATGTGACCTTTTTTGTTATAACGAATGACATCTCAGTCAACATTGCGGAATGCATCCCAGAATCCATTGCACAGTAGAGGATGCATTATTTTCGTTTGGAGCACGTTGGCGGCAAACAATGCGGTGCACTGAGAATTAAAGCGGGTACAAGCGGCTTTAATAAATTACATGCCTCTTGAACGGCGCACACTAGAAAATTGGTTTTAAAAGGCTGTTTTCTGCTTGAACTCGGTTCAAGGGACGGGCTTATTCTCTGTGGACGTACCAGGACCCGCAGACTAGATTGGGTGACAGAAGGCAGCACGTTTGAGAAGCCCTCTTCGTCTTTTTCACCCTCTTATTTTTCAGTAAAAACAGAGAAAGATGAGAGACAGAACAGAGAGACAGATAAAGCGGGTGTCCAAGTAACGAATGGCGCTCACTGCAAGTATGCCTTTCTAAAAGCCGTGCCTTAGTCACTGTAATTGTAACAGGGTGTGCTGAACGATGCAATGATTACAATACAGATATGAGTAACGTGTTAAGCTGCAAACTGCCGTGTAATATTATCATGCTCACACCATCTTAAGATGTCCCTCTTTGTTTAGCCTGGTCAGTTTTCGAACAGGTGAAGTGAGGCATGTGTAGGAAAATGGTGGAAGCAGGCTTTGAATCTATACGGCGAGATCTGGCGGTAGTGTTCGCTTTGATCCAGATAAGAGCCGTTGCACCCCTGCTGTTCGTGGCAGTTTGCTCACGCTGCGGGGCAACGCAGGCCAACCGGGTTTAACGCACTGACCTTTCGCGGCCGCCCCGCCGCTCCCCGGCGAGTCGCGCCTCTTAAGACCCGGAGGAAGAGCCCCTTTGCGCGCCCGTCTCGCTCGGCCGCAGAGTCGCCCTGGTCGAGCTGTTGCGACAGGCAGGGGTCCGGAGAGGCGACTTAAAATCGAAACGGTTCGGGTCACCTGCGACGTCGCGGATGCTGTCGGGGACGGAGGAGGAGCAACACTATCAGTCCAGAACTTGGGGGGGGGGGAAACTTTAAAAAACGCAAGGTTTTATCTGCAAGAACATTTAACGCTGCACGTTGTTTAATTTCTAATGGAGAGCAACACAGCCTTTATCAGTGTGAAAGCCACACAATTGCAATTCATCCTCGCTGCCATAGCCATGTGGAAGCGAACAGGTGACTACTCTGGCATTGATGCCACATAATATGCATGGGGGTGGGGGGGGTCACTCCAGATAAATCAATGTGCTTAAAAAGGGCAAATGTGCTTGATAGACTTCTGGAAGGTGTCCAGCTGCTTACTGTAGGCTTTCAACCCTAATCGTTATGATTACTTTTCTAATTAAGACTCATCAAAGTGAATTGATCCGGTCTATGGGCTTTTTTTCCCTTCCTCCCGTTACGAGTGGACAGGCGCACGGGGATGTTCTACAAAACGACGGCGGTGTCACCATCTTGAGCCGCTCGATCGTCAAGAGCAACTTTGAATAAAGTGCTCAGGTTTCCCCCCGATCCGTGTATACAGCGATAACTGTCCCCCGGCTGCACGGGGAGCTCGGGAATCCATCCGTTCCCGCGCGGTTTTGGCAGCCGGGTAACGTGGGAAACGCGAGACCGCGTCGCGGAAAACTGGGCAGTGCCAACGCCAACGAGGTTTCCCCTCGGTCTCCCTCCCTCCAAGCCGCAAGCCCCTCTTATATTTCCATTGTTTCCTGGACATGTGCGTCTCTCCAACACCCTCCCACCGCCGCTCAGAGGCTCAGCGTGAGTAAACCTCACGACCGCACACTCCCCTCACAGTTCTCTTTCCCCACGCGGGAGAAGAGCTCCACGTTGGGAGAACCTCATCATCTTCTGTCCATACTGGCAAACAATAATTCCAATACCGCTGCTTCTTCCCACTCGGCGCGCAGTAGACAAAAGGAAATCAATTTGTCACTGAATTATCCTGATGGATGGATGCATTTTTATTCAGAAATATTTCTGTACCGGAGAGTAATTGCCAACATTTAAGCAGACTGTTGTTCGGTCTTTATCATAGATGTAAATTAGGTCGTTCTGGAATTCACTCGATTAATTCTCATTCTAATTCAGTTGACAGAGGAGGAGGCGAACAGGGTCGGCGTAAAATAAATATCCAGTCCTGAATATTATTTATGTTTGTATGTGTCACGTTGTTCCCTTTTCCCCGTTAGATCCGATGGGAGAAGAACATCACGTTAGGAGAGCCTCCGGGATTCTTGCATTCATGGTGGTGGTGAGTGTGCTGACGCCCCTGTTTAGTGCACACACCTGCACAAATGGCACGTTTCTTATAGTGCCTCTGCAGATCTCCCAGCAGCCAAAGCAAACGGCGTTAAAAAAGCAGCGCGCATGACCCCAAATGACTTGTGCGGCACTTTGCCGCGTGATGTACTGGTGTAGTTTAAACAGGCTTGAAAATGATTAACTTTGGAATCAACAAACCGCCGGCTCACCTCATCGTCAATGGGAGAGCATTTATTCGCTAAAACGTTTCGGTGTAAAAGACTGTTTTTCCCATGTGTATGTTTGTGTGATGTGTGTGGTGCACGTGCCCACGCCTCTGCCTATGTGTTGCAGTGTATTCTGGGACCTGTACTGCGCGGCGCCCGAGAGAAGAGAGACGTGTGAGCACTCCAGTGAAGCCAAGGCCTTCCACGACTACGTGAGTGCGCCATTTCGGCTCCTGGCTCCAAGAGCAGTTGCTTTCTGTTGGGTGTGAATGTGTTTCGGATTGGGATGCCAGTGTGAAACGCAGGGCTGAAGGCGTTGAGCGTAGGGTGGGGCCATCGACCGCTCCCTGATACCAGCCACAGTGTTTCAAACAGAGAGCAAAGTCTTCCCAGTCATTCGCACTGGCATGTGGTAGCTCCGCCCATTGCCCATCTGTAGTGGATGCTGACCCTGGTACGAATTTTGTGAGTGAGTTTGCTCACAGTCCCCATCGCTACAGTTTGCAACAGGAAGTGTATTTCCAGTTATTCTGACACCACTAGTGAGTGTGACTGAAGTTGTACTTAGAGGAGCTGACAGTTAACCAGTACTGGCTCCAGAGGGCAGGACAAGCCATTAGGCTATTCACCCTTCCAGAAACCGGGCAGTTATTAGATCGCCATCTTGGATCTTGCATCGGAGATCAGAAAGGCCAAGTATTTGGCCCTATTAGCCAACTTGTTTGAGTGACAGATAGGAAGACCAATGAAGTGGTTTTGACTGAATTGGTTTGGACTGAGCCCTGCAATTGCCTGCATCCTTTTTCTTGGCATGCATAATGTTATGTTAAATGCATGTAAACCACACTCGCATGTTCCCACTTCAACGGTAATGCATTTTCATGAGAGCATACTTAAGAGTGGGTGAAAAAGGGAATCCAGATTTGTACGGTGAGAGACAGAAATCCCCTGATGCTCAGTAACATGGCAGATTCAATAGACGAAGCAGATGGCCGGCCCGTCCCCGCGTTCCTTCTGTCCATTTAGTTTTGTAACTACAAGAGGTTTCGGGTGGTAACAGGAGTTTCCGACGCCATAACACAGTTTATGAATATTCACAAAAAGGTGTGCCTGACAACAATCGGATTCCATTGCCGCGCCATTGTCCGCCGCCGCTGCCGTTCGTGAGAACGATCGAATGAAGATGTTTCGCCTTCAGAGATAAGGGAGGCGTAGCTTCCAACGTTAAGAACACAGAGCTGAGTATCTGGTAGGTCTATAGGATCTGTGGCAACGTCCCAGCCCGTCTTGCCCTCCCCTCACTCCAGGGCATTGTGGGCAATTGACTGGTCCCTGTGCTGTGACTCGGTAGTTGATCACGTAGTGGGAGAGCCGCCAGGGCCCAAGGGCAACAACGCCGTTGATATAACTTTCGCCGCTGTATCTGTTAGTGTGGGACCAAAGGCATAGCAGACAGTGGGAGAATGCAGGTGATGAATTAACTTGCGCGCAGGGAACTCTTGGCTCTATAAGGGCAGCCGCTACGTGCTTTCAATGCAAAGCGAGACATTTCATTAAAAGGAGAGATAAGCAGATGCGACGAGAAAACATTTTTGCATTCATTGTTTTCCTCTGTATTTTGTGGTTAATGCACACTAAATATGCACATTTGTTTTAATCCTCTCATATCAAATGCTGCCTTGCATGTATAGCTCCTATTAAATGAAGTGAAACAAAACCATTTCTTTCAGGATGTGGTTAGTTTATTAATAGTAATATCGCAGCATTTGCAACACAAGACTGTGAGAACTCAAGGAAGTATAATGACAAGTGGGCCTTTCAGTCAAATTTGCCCCATCCTCATAACTGTCATCCTGTTGTGTGTGGTGCTGAAGTGTACCACAAAACTTGTCCACACACCACCAGTCTTAGAAAATGGTTCCATGCATTCATAACCCTCTCTGTGAGGAAGTACTTCTGGGCGTCGGTGTGAAGAGTACTTTTGAAGAGGAGGAGCTTCAGCTGTGATGCGATAGAGGGGGGCCGGGCATGCGAGATTCCAGTAACCGCGGTGAATGATGTAATAGAGGGGGGCAGGGCTTGTGAGATTCCAGTAACCGTGGTGAACTGGAACTCCTGGGTGAGGGCCAGAGAGCCCCATCTCATACAGGGGGGGCCATGTGCTTTGGCCCTGAGCACTTTATTATTATTTTTTATTTTTTTCCAACAGCCAATTAGCTGCATTTTCATGGAGTGCTGTTGGGAAGAAGCAGAATGGGCCTAATTATGAATTAAAGACGCAAATGAGAAACTTTTCGGTCCCCGTGATCAGCTGTAGTGTATAGTTAAACTCTGCAAAGCCTACAGTGTAGGAAGAGCCCGTGAATAACGCGGCCCTTACAGGAAATAAATACACCGGATTGAAACGCGAGTGCCAGGTAATCGTTGGATAAATGGATTACCTCTGGGGAATCCCCTGCGTTCACTTTAACCGTGTAACAAAAAATGGAAAGAAATTGGCCGGCACAAACGTAACGAAATGGCGTCAGAATGGAGAGCGTAAAATGAAAATGCCTTTTAACGGTTTGGATGCGCTCTATATATATGGTAATGGCCTCGGCCCCATCCCTGCTCTCCTGCTCATCCCTTCTTGCTAAAGGATAGGACAAAAACAAACAACAAAAAATGTTTGTTTTTATGTTAATTATAATGTCCGCTTCAAGATTACGGACCTTTAAATTTGTCGTTTGAGATTACGCAAGGGCACAATTCTCAGTGTGTACATTTTTATTGCGGCAGCAGAACTGTTGAAAACTGTCCTACGCCCCAGACATACAAATGTAAGCGGTCGTTACAGGCGATTAGCAAGCGTTTCAGCAAATAATTGCATTTGTAATCTTCTGGAAAACGCCATTGCGCACGCAGAAGTGTAGACTGCAAAAAAGCTGTGTGAAAGCAGTGGGCAATCACTCGTCTGCTAATTGCATTAATCTGGATTGAGGACGTTTAACCGTGTTTGAGGTCTGGATATTTTTTTTTTGTGTGTTTTATGATGAGAACAGGCTTTTAGCCAATCTAAACTCATCACTGAAGTTGTGGCCGAGCTCATTCTCCTGCATGTACCAGGTCCATACAGTGCTCCCTGGAGTCGACTTATAGAACAGAAGCTATGACACAAAGGAATGCCACACCATGCCCCCCCCCCTCAAACATACACACACACACACACACGCACACACACACGCACACACACACGCACACACACAACACACAGGGAGGGCACATACACTCCCAGACAACAGATCATGTCCTCAGACAAGGTCAAGCAATTGCATTCACTGCGCAAAGGCACCGAGGAAGAGCTGCATTCTGTACTCCAAACGTTTTCTTCTTCTCTCTCTCTGTCTTTTTTTTCTCTCTCCCTTTCCCTCTCCCTCTCTCTTGCATACCTGCATTGCCTAAAGATCCGTTACATCAGGTAACAAACGTTGCATCGTATTGCAATTAATCCCTAGTTACGTTAATGCGAAGGATTCCAAGAGAGGGAAAGCAACCCAGAGCACCACAAGCTCGTGTCGTGCATGTGTTTATGTGTGTGCATTTGTGTTTTTGTCTGCCAATTCAAATAAATACTTCTATTACAATATGGTTCTAAGTAGCCAGCTGAACGGTTGGAAATGGAGGATCTGTGAGGTTAATTATAAACACACCTGAAATGAACCCCAGCATTACAGTAGCCCCGCGCCGCAGAAGCGCTTAGCTCACCTGGCGGTAAGTAAGCCCCTAATGCCTGTTTAACCCCCGACTGCGTGTGCTGTTTGTTGATTGCCCGGCTAATTAATCTTTGGTGGTGCAGCAAGAGGAAGGGTGACTGCAGTTATGGGCGCTTACAGGGGCTCGGCCGAGTCTGTCCCAGCCCGACTCTCTTCCCCGAACCGCCGGCGGCTCCCCCAGCCAATAAGGTGCTGCACTGCGATCAGCTGACCCAACCCCCCCTCCACTGGTTGCCCCGGTAACGTCCGTGAGCGAGGCTGTGTGCCATGCCAAGGGTCTGTGCCATGCTGATAACGCCGCAGCACAAGCGCCATTCTCTGATATCGGGGGGCAGACGGCGGCTTAGACAGGCATTGCCCCCCTCTCCACCCCCGTTAGCCGAATAGAGCCGCGGAAAAGACATTTGCGGTTTGAATTTACGATTGAGAGTATCAAAGGGGACCTCTCACACACACCAAATATTAGCTCCCTGTGTGTTTTTCTAGAAGGTTCTGTGGTTCTTCTCCAGCCATCAAAAGTCGTGTTTTTTTCCATTAGAAAACAAGGTGTGGCCTCTTATTGGCTGTACGGTATGATTCTTGAGCCCTTTGTTTCTTTATGTTGAGACACAGTACGCAGGGGTGTCGCACAAAAAAGGTTGAGTGTGTGTGTTCCGCTGCCTGCGTCTCAAAGCATGGAAGGGGACAGGCCAGAGTGCTCAGGTACGAGCAGGCTGGAGTAATACAAGTAACCAATAAATGATTCGAATTAAAATGAGCGTAATTTGTCTTCAAAGTCGTGAACATCTTTGTTCTGAACAGTCCTCATTCCTGATGCGGTTCGTATCTCTATGTTCTACTGTGGTAGGGGGTGGATCTGCTGCAGAGATACACAGACGTGCGCACACACACACACACACACACACACACACACACAACAAGAGGGAGAGAGATACTGCACAAATCTGCCACCTGTTACGCTGATGTGTGCTATATTTGTTGGTACCAAAATATTTTTATCACAGCTTCTGGTTTACTATGAGCAAAAAAGATCATTTTGGTTGGTTGAACAGATACAGGTGCAGGTAGTGTTGTCTCTGCACGTCCCCATCTTGGACCGTTTCGAGGGAAGGAGGCTGCCGGTTTGAATCCCAGTTGGGTCATTAACCAGAATTGCTGTGGCACACATACAGGTGTATTCAAGGGTGATATTGGCCTGCATTACTGTGAGCAGGGTCCCATGTTTCCCCCTGCTCAACATGGCCTACCCTTCAACTGAGACAGGATATCTTATATACATATTATGTGCATATACAGTATACCGTACATAATGCATGTACACATAGCTGATTCAGTGCATTTTTTATTGTCTCGCCTGGGGAAATTAGCTTGGTAAATATTACACTCCAGAAACATGCGTATGTAGAAACATCCACAAAAACCACAAATTAATAAATAAAACCTGTAAAAAGCAGAGAATATTCGATTAAAAAAAGGAAAGGTTATAATTGAGATCATTATAGAGTTGGCAAAGACGGCACTCGCGACGCAAAACAAAATGTGATTTGCCAGTACGCCGTCAGATCAGGGCGTCATTCCTGCGCGCGGAGCGGCCTCGACTTAAGCGTGTCTCATTGTTCTTTAATGCCGTCTCTCGCTCTGTGTCATTTGTTGTCTGTTCGTCATCGTTTTTACCCCCCTCTTCTGTTCCTTTTCGCTTTGCGTCTGTGATCTTTGCCGTTGTCTCTGTGATGCGCCCTGTGAGAGCCCGCTGTGATGATCCCTTTAGTCATGCGTCTTAAGTCAAATTTGATTGATTGAGATTCAGCCATTAAACCAGACGGCCCTCCAGGCACTTACAGAGTAGGGGGGGGGGATTTCGGTCTGTGCTTCAAGGCCAGGAGTCTAAGTGACGCCAGTGTTTCCCCTGGGTTTGGAGGTCATCCGTGGCAGCACGACTTGTTGAATATAGCTAACAGACTCCGCAAGCAGATGGGGTTACGTTAGCCATAACACTTCGTTGATGGTGTAATGTCAATTGCGATCGCGGAAGTGGGGGAGGATGAACTTTTTCTTTATCCTTATCGGAGAAAGTGACCTTTCGTTGGCTCGTCGTTTTCGCGGATTTCTGCTGGGGTTAATCTGCGCTGACCGCGCGTCTCCAAACACGCCTCTTGTAAATAAATCCCGTTATCGACCGACTTTTCATTTTGTGGCGGCCGTGCTGACAATGTGGCGGTGCGCCACAGATGAGTATGTGGGGGAATCGCTGGCCGCACAGACAGGGCCGCTACACATTGTAAAAGCTCACTGCCCAGGGGAAAGAGGCCGTTTCCTCACGTTCCTGCATTCCGATCTCTGGAGAACGACCCGGCGGTGTTTGCCTGCGAAAAAAAGAGGGACGTGGCGGTCGTGTGAACTGAGAGGTCCTCGCTCGAAACGCGATGTTCTTACGCGTATTCTCAGCCTGTTCCGGAAACGCAGTTAGCCCAAGGATTCGGGGTCCCGACAGTTGGCCTTGTTGGCCGCCGTTAAAAAATAGCATGCGCTTCAGCGAGGATCAGCGCCCTCTCTGGTCCGGATGTTTCCGTGTCGTGATCCAGTATTTTCCTCGCAGATGAAACCCGCCGCAGATCATCAACGGCGGCGATACTCGGGGGAATTTTTTTGTAGCGGGCTTTGCCTTGGGATCGGCGAGCACTTAGTCTCCGGCTTAACCCCCTTAACGCCTCGGTCAGAGACATAAGCACATTGAGAGGAAAGCCACTGCGCCTTTAACCCTCTCTCTTTCTTTATCGCGGGTCAGCAACCCGGTAAACGCCCCTGACCGTGAACCGGCGCTAATCGGGAGGCCGAAGACCGTCCGGCGGACCTCTGCGGTGAGCAGCGAGGCGCTCGAACAAGCCCTGTGGTACCAGACTGACAGCCCGTCCCCTCACACAAACGCACAGAACCACAGTTGTGTTCCTTCTCATTAACGGGTCCAGGAGAGAGAAACGGATTGCGTCGGCTTTGAGTATTCAGACATCAGCCGTGAGGTGTTTTAGCGAATGGGGCGCGCGATTCAAACAAAAAAAACCTACGCGAAGGTTTTGCCTGTAAGCGGGCTTTGAGCCCTGGACTCTTGAGCGCGCTGGGTGCGAATAGCAGGTGCATTTCTGCAGCTCCTCGCAAGCATTACAGCTCTTTACAGATCAAGGTTAGTCAGTTAGAGAGAGAGAGACACAGTATAATCTATTTATTTTCTTCACCCACGGCGGTATGTAGCGCTTTTATTTATTTGTATTCTTCTATAAAGCCGTACATTTACTGAAGCCATTTTGGTTGTTTGTTTTTATCAAGGGTACCACAGTCATCCCCGCCCAGGATGTGACCCCATAACATTCTGGGTACAGCCCAAGTTCCCCACGTTCTGTACACATCACATCACAAGACATGTACAACACACACACACACACACACACACACACACACACACACACACACACACACACACACACTCTGTCTCTATTTCTGTCTCTTGGTCTCTAATATTATCGAAATTCCTTTTCTTTCTGCTGCCAATAGAATAGAACAGAACGTCTTCATATGACAGTACATCTGGTGAGTCCAGTGAAACAAAGTCTTAGAGGATCTTTGTAAGGGTGTGTGTCTATACAGAGACTGCACCAGCACTACATTGATGTAGTCTTCTTTTCCCTATCATAGCAGAACACAGCCAAACCTCCGAACCTCCACAGGGACGCTGCGAACAGGCTCGGCAGACGCTATCATAATCATAACCCCTAAAAGCATGCAGAGGCTCGAAGAGGGGCCCGGTGGATCCTCCCCTCCCCACACGAAAGGGTTAAGGAGCTCCTGTGGAGGCGGGAGGGGGGGGCTCAGCCGGGATCCGGCAGCATCGGGACGGGGTAAATGATTAATGAGAGAGAGAGAGAGAGAGAGGTGGCCGGCTGCACTCCCTATTCGCTCCTCTATAATGCAGGAGGCTCTGCCGAGAGGGGGCGCGTCCCGGGATTCCGGGAGATGGAGGTGGTCCTTTTCATTTACCCACGCCCACCTCCTCCTCCGCGACGGGAATACATTTTTAATGAGACGGGAGGCTGCCGGGGAGTTCGACCTCAGGGACGGGGGGGGGAGAAAGCCAGAGTCGTGCGTTTTGGGAGGAGCGAGCGGGACGGAGGGACGCTTTCCGAACACGCCCCCCCCATACCCTCGCTCTCCGAGCGGGGAAGTTCCGATGGCGTGGGACGGCGCTCGGTTTGGTGCACGTTTGCATACGTCACGCTTATTATCTCAAACATTGTTAATGTTTTTTGCACGTGATTGTGGCGCAATGCATTTTTAGCAGTTCAAAAGTCGCGCTTCCTATACCCTTGTAAAACCAAGCTGACAACTGCGGAGTTGGCACCTGCAATTACATATTACAGGATGTATGACTGCTTGGGTGGCAATAACTTGCCATTCAACTCGACGTGCGTTTATGAGTCTTGTTAAGCGTCCGTGACATCAGCCCCTGCGATCCCTGTGAATATTGATGTAAAGTCATGTGGTATGCTGTCCGCGCGGCGCAGTGCTTCTGTGACGTGATACAGCATATGAAGGTGAATGCATGCGTGTAAACAAGACTGGCACGGAGGTTTCGAACTCCATCCATTGCTCCAGATGGCACAGGTTGGCTCTTCCCCTCTCTTCCCTCCGTTTCGGGCCGACTGGGACCCGCCGATATGTGTCCCAGCGAAGACTGTTTCTCAGACCCGAGCATCTTCAGGAAGCCGTGCTGAATTAATCAGGCATCCAATTAGTGTTAATCTGCATATTAATCAGAGGGGGTTCTGACACTCACCAGATTTCTAATGATGAGGTTGATGATTATAATATTAGAGATGATAATGACATAAGGAACGCTCTCCTGGAACCGCAGACTTTTTAAGCGCAGGTTCCTCGCCGAGTTCTTTACCTGCTGGGGCCGCGGAACCGACTGGGTTTTACACGCGCGCACATTCAAACCTGAGAACAGATGCATTTCTCTGCCTAAACGTATAGACGGGAGTCTTACGCAGTAAGCAGAGCAAGGCGCTTTTGTGTGCACGCAAGGAGAACAATGGCACTGTTGTTAGGATGTGTCACACCGTCCACCCTTTCAGGAAGGCTCTGATTGGTGCTATAGTGTCGATCGAATGGCGGTGCAGAGTGCAGAAGAACCTGGACATTGGCTTATGTCTTTTGAGTTTGGAGGGACGGTGGGGTGGAAGGTTTCGATTGTTTTGTGGATCTGTTACCCTCCTAATCCAGAGGTGAGATGGGAATCTTCCGGTATGCTATTTGCAATCTCATTTTGAAGATTTAGGACAGGACTTAACCAGAGGTGGAAATCCAGGGGACATAAAGCAAAAGTCCTACCATGTGTTTCTTCCACCCATAGACTCAGATTTCTCAAATTAGTTCTACCTTCTCGCTGAAGAATTATGTTAATTAGCAAATCCAGGTGATTGGAGCAAAATACTGGGGAGGACTTTTACTTTATGTCCCCTGGATTTCCACAACTGGACTTAACCTACTGGAAATATTCCACCTTTTTTTATAGAATGCCGTGCTGCAGTGATTTTACTGTGGAAGGTCACCCAATACGGCTGGGATCTCAGGAAATGAATCTCACCGGCAGTCAGTAACAGCTGGTCTTTTAGCGGGAGCGTTTTGTGACGACGTTCTGTGTGCCCCTCGGTTAGGGTTCCGGCACTGTGGCCGGGGGCTGCAGAGGACCGTAAATCCCCACAGCAAAGACCGCGGTTAAAATACACGTTTACATTCAGCACACTGTATTTAATCAGCTGCGGTTACATCTCTGCGTATGCTGCGGTTAAATGGACTGGATCAGTCCTAGCGTGTTTCTCTGTGAATTACTCTCTCCCTTGAGTTAATCAAATTACTTGATTCATTTACCTAATCCTTGTGGATTAATGTACTTTTTTCTGTAGGGTTTTGTGTTGTAATCCCAAAATACTTGCAGTATTACACAAAAGGGCAGTCATGGAATAGCCTCACACCAGATTGTGTGTATAGCCTATCGGCTATAGTTCAACTCGGTCTGGTTCTGCTTCTTAAAACACACAGGCATGAACATTCTAGAGGCTTTAGTGTGCCGGTGATTGGCTCCAAGGTTGACAAGGTGTTTCAAATTCTTATCCAATCAATTGCTCCTGATTTCATCTCCAGGCACTATGCAGTAAGATTCTGGTCTGTTAGTGAGTGACTGCTTCTCTCTCTACGAGGGTTGCACCAATGGCAGATGGCATCGGACATCGGCGCTATGCGATTTAGGCCAAAATCAGCATTTTTTTTTTTCCCACAGCATTTGCAGACTCCCCAAAAAAACTTTACACATGTTTCATCTTATATATGACCACAAACATTAACAATATACGGCTAAATTGTGTTCGGTTTGTCTGGAGTCTAGCCTACTACTTTGGAAATGGAACCGTAATAATCTGTTGTGTGCGGTGCCCCACTCCGGTGTCTGGGGCGGCTCGTGGATGTCTTCGGTCTCATGAAATGAGCATCACGCCGTTTCTAGGCTACGTCTGGACTGTTTACAGATTCACCTTTTTTTCTCCTTTGTCTCCCTAGCTAAAAAGTAGGCAAATGGTCTCGGGTAATTTTTTTTCTGAGATACATGTTCTCAAAGTGATCGCATCGCTGTGAATGCGAGGGGGAAGCGAAACGAGGTCTCCAAATCACGCGTGCGACAAGCGAAGGGCCATGAGGGATGTCGGATGAGGTCAGAAACGTAGCCCGACAGCCTATAATTTTCCTGTCTCAGTAATCAAATGAAGCATTGACATTATTGCTCATATCATTACCGGTCCGAGCGCATACAGAGATACAGGATTTTTCCACGGATTAAAAATAGGTGGTGTAGCCTAATCAACCGGTAAAATCGTAAAAGCAGAAACCTGTTGTGTTTTAATTCAGAAGGACATGAAAGTTAATTTATGAATTTCATAAAAACATTTGAATAGCCAATGCTAAATTACGAAATTAAACAGGCTACAAATAACTAGCGATGCTTTGCAGAACTAATTATATTGCAACAGCCTAATAAAATAATTGAACCCCCCTGCGAGCGGCCGATGACATCGGCAATGTTTGATTCGTCGATGTAACGATGTGAAATTTGGTGACATCGAACAACCCTACTCTCTACTGAAAGAGCCACATTCCTGTCTCAATCCATGGCATAGCTGATGGGCTGTGTCTTCAAATTCTATAGTTCCGCACTTGGTTTCCCATGGGGAAGGTGTCATAAGAGCTGAAAATCTCTCACACTTGCTTACCGAACTGCAAATGGTACCGCCCCTTCCTGCTTTCGGACGACGATGGCACCGTACTCTCCAACCAGACCTCTCAACATGCTCTCGCCAGCTGGCTGTCCCGTCCCTTCAAGTACCTGGCAGCCTTCCTCACAGCCCTGGCTCTTCTCCTGGCTCTTCTCTGCCCTCATCCCCCAAGGCACATTTATTGGTTGTTTTCTGCAAATGCCTGAATGCCCACTTTTGTAGACTATACCTCAATGTTTACATTGAAAAAAAGACCCCTCTCTCTTTATTTCACTGGTCTATCGGCATGCCCTTTGATAGTTAAGTCAAGTCAATTTAATTATAAAGCACCAGAGTGCTTTACAAGGTTTGAAAATACAATGGAGATGCAATAAAAAAAACACAAACAAGGGGCAACAATAATACAAAATACGCAGCTATATACAAGTGGCCAAACTAGAGGGACGAGGATTCGAACGGCAGGGAATAGAGGTGGGTTTTTTGCTGAAGCAGCAGCAGAAAGGGCAAGCCTAATTCACTGGGGAAGGTCATTCCATCATTTGGGCGCCGCAATTGCCAAAGCGCGGTCAGTTTGGAGCGCGCCGCGACCAGGAGGCCCATATCAGAGGACCCAAGGGGCCTGGAGGTAGTGTAGGAGCTTAGGAGGTCTGTGATGTAGGAGGGGGCCAGGCCGTTTCTGGGGCGAATGTTAAACTGAATCCTCAGTTCAAATGGGAGACAGTGGAGGGAGGCTAGGACAGGTGTCATGTGGTCGCTCTTCCTGGTGCCGGTCAGGAGCCTGGCTGCAGCATTTTGGAGCATGTTTAAGACGGGACAGGGATGACTGGCCGATACCCATGTACGGTGAGTTGCAGTAGTCAAGCCGTAAGGTGATGAATGCATGAATTTACTTTTTCAAGGTTATCAAATGAGAGGAGGGGTTTTATTTTAGAGACGGTACGTAGTTGACAGAAGCCGGATTTTCCGACTGCATTTACCTGCTTGTCAAACTTAACGGCTGAATCAAAAATAACGCCATGGTTTTTAGAGTGTGGCTTTAGGTTGGTGGAAAGATTGCCTGGGCCATTGGTGATCAGTTTGATGGAATTTGGGGGGCTGAAAAGTAGGACATTTGTTCTCATTTAGTTGGAGGAAGTTTGATGTCGGCCTTTGATGTCACTCTCTGAGGCAATTTAGATTTGACTTACTGTTTGGATTCAAGGGAAGATAGAGATGTGTATCGTCGGCATAACAGTGGTAGAAGATGCTGTGTTTCTGGATGCTTTTACCTAATGTGAGCATGTAAATGGAGAATAGAATAGGGGCCAGGATGGAGCCTTGTGGGACCCCGCAGGGGAGATTAGCTGACGAGGAAGAGCAGTTTATTTAAAAAAGTGAAAAAAAAAAATGTTCTGAAATGTGAAATGTGTCAAGCCAGTCCAAAAAAGCAAAAGCAAAGTTGATAGTGGCACTTATTTATTTGATATTATTCTTTATCTTCCTCCAGCTCTAGAACTGAAATTGTAAACCTGACTGTGTTCCTTCCTTCCCTTCCCTGACAACGAGCGTGAGAGCTCTCAGTTAGTTTGAAAAAAAAAAAACCGGAGGGATGGATTGGGACCTTGTTGTATTGCATTGCATTGTAGCATTATTAGCACCGGTCCAAGCCAAGGGTGGTGGTGGGTAGTTGTTAGAGCGGCTGCACTCATCATGGGCATGGCGGGGGTGGCAGGGGGTTAAACCAACCACCAAATCAGACACGTGATTTTTATAATCTGGTCCGTCGGCAGTCTCTCGGCTCTCCCTCCCCTTCTTTTGCTCGTTGAGAATGAGAATTTATTCTCACGCGGCCGGCGGCTGCTCCTCTCTACTTTGCCTGTTTGTCTTCTGTTACAGTAGGTCTGTTACAGTGCTGCCAGGCCACCTGAAAATATAATGTGATTTTTTTTTAAATGCGTGTGATTGTTTTATTTAATTTTGGAGAGAACATCCCAAAAAAGGTACAATTTCAAACAATTATGAATTATGTATGAATAAAAGCATAAATAAATAAATACATAAATAAATAAATGATTATTATAATTATTATTGCTGCGACTTGTCCTTAACTGTTCTTTGTGTTACTGCTATATGAAAAGCAGTCATATAAATATTAATTATAACCATTTTGTAATTTTTTTGGATATTTTTTACAGATAGTCATTTTGCACAAATAAAATATTTGAAAGCAATCTGAAAATGTATAGCCTCGTCCATGATGCCGAAACTGAATTGGGTAATGTGATTCACTGTGATGACTCACCTTGCTGGAGGAAAAAAGCCATAGTTACTGTGTGTGCGTGTGTGTGTGCCCAGTTATATCTGTGACGTGAGTCAATAGTGTTTCAGAACAACACATAGAGGGGTTTCTTGGTGATTTCTCACTCTTGCACATTGCACAAACACACACACACACACACACACACACACACACACACACACACATACACACAAATGCACACAGAATTCAGGGATGTATAAAAACAGAGAGCGATGCTGCCGCGGTAGTACAGCGGTTTGTACTCCGTGGATCGGGGTTCGCGCCCCCGTCCTGTCAGATCCGAGCATGGCCGGTGCCCTGTGGGAGCAGCAGTTGGCGGCTGCTTCCGGGTGGGGGGAGGGGGGAGGAGAGAATCGCTGTGCACAGAACGGCCCTGGGCGAGTTGGAATCACGGTCAGGAGCTCGCGGAGTCGTGCCCTGTAGAGGACGTGGCGCCCTCCTTTGTACTACCGGCTGACAGGGTTGTATGGTGGTGGTTCTCTAGCGGTTGCTACACGGGGGGAATTGAATTAGAATAGGGGTTCAATTGGCTACTAAATTGTGAGAGGGGGGAATAATAATAAATAAATAAAAAATTATAATTATAAAACAGAGCGATACATAGCACTGCACAGGCATGTTTTTGTAGAATAAGATAATTTGATGACTGATGGGGCATTGCCTTGGTTACCAACAGTGCCAGTCTTTAGAGTGAGCTGGAATCGCTATGGAGATGTTGGCAAGGGCCATAGTCTTGTACTGCCGTAACCTGAATGTGCTTGAATCAGGGGCTGACATGTACTGGCACTCCCCCTGCAGAGTTAGAGACTCAACTGGCTTGGGGCTGTCTTCGTCTGTCACCTGCCGTCTGTCACCAGGTCTTTAGGACGTACTCCTTCACAACACACCTGCCCTCTGCTTCAGTTTCCAGTCAGCCAATGAGGGGTGTGAATGTCCACAATAGACAGTCATTCACACTGGAAAAAGCTGAAGTCAGAATCGAGCAACGCGGTTGAACTCGGGGTATAACGTATGTGTGCGGAAATGCGTGTGCGCATTTTTCTTTTTGCGATTGTGCACGTGCGTGTGTGTGTGTGTGTGTGTGTGTGAAACTACGCAGAAGAGAGGTTTTACAGGGCCTCTGCTGCACTATCTGGCAGTAGCCCAGAGACTGTGGGGGCGGGGAGCTGGAGGGGTGGGGGCGGGTTGTGGGTGGGGTGGCCCCTCATCAGGGCTGGGTCCAGTTTGAGGTCCAACTGAAACCCCCCCACACACACACCCTCTCCCCAAATAGCATGTCCTCATGTAACCTGTGAATGTGCCCTCAACTTCACCTTTTTCTACTGGACCCAAGGAGGTGTACACACACACAAACACACACACACACACACAACAGGGTTTTCTTGGAATCTCAACCAAACTGGTGCAGGGGTTAAAGCTGTAGTTTTACTGAGGTAGAAGAGCATGATTTGTGATCCCTAAGATGCATGTAAGTGTGGATGTGCAGGGTTTACGCTCCAGTCACAGAGGCATAGTCTCAAATGCACTTGATTTATATTGTACACATTCGGAGGAATCCATTCCACCACTATTACTTACAATCATTCACTTTTGCAGGAAAAACAATATACTTGCATGGAGATTTGTATACTTATATACAAATGGCCCCAGTTTTGGATATCCCTGTAATAATTGTACCCCAGCAAGAATTTATATGATAAAACAGCATTGTGAACCTCACCTTTATGGAAAGTAGACATTTAGAAGAATCCGGTTCACTACACTCGTATTTATTTAGTATCTGTTCTTTTTGTAAGATGTTTTACTTCCCCATAGTCTATAGACACATATGGGAATTACATTACTTTTTTAAATGTATTTATTTATTTAAATTTTTTACATTTTTTTATAAACTTAGTTCAGCAATATAATTAATGTAGTAAGAATTAATACCAAAGGTTGTGCCATTTTTTTCCTGCTCTTGAAACAATATATAAAAAATTCAGAACATTTATTTTTATAATTATAATTTCAGTTAATTATAAAAAGTAATATAAATAAAACGTGACTTAATTATATGTTTCCTACTTATATGTTCTCCACTTGTTAAGTCTTACAAAATAGTTTTGATAACTCGATAACTAACGTGAAGCATCAGCGGTGGTCCGAATTCTCATCTCAGTAGAACTTGCTTTTGTTTTGGTTCGCAAATGCAAAACAACCCAAAACGGGTCTTAAAACAATCTTATTGTGACGTACAGAGCTTGTACAGAAGAACAGTAGATTTATTTTCTTTGTTGTCATCGCCTTGCCCTCGAGGTGCGTTCGTGTCGGTTACGCTACAGCGCCACTCTGGTGGAGTGCCGCAATTACCTGTTCAAATGATAATAAAATGATAATAAAATTTTGCTGATTTTTATCAAGGCGGCATGGAAAATGATGAAGGCGGCCATCTCTGAATTTTCTGTGCGGGAAAAACTCTGCGCACGCACACAGTTATTTTATGCTTGGCAGACAGAAGGGGGAGTCAAAAAAAAAAACTCTGCACTCTAATTAGATGTGTGTCTTTGTGATGTCACTGACTGTCAATGATGCAACAGCATTAAAAATGCTGAGGCGATTAAGAGTGGGAGGAGCCCGGTTCTCCAAGCAGAGACAACGCCTGCCGCTGTGTTTTTATGCAGTCACATCATTAGTTTCCTCGTTATCCGCTAATCCATGTTTTAGAAACGCATAGAAACACAGTTTGTGTTGCAGTGCCGTGCCATACCAGTGCACTTACACCATTTAATCAGGCGTTTCCTGTACGGTATTCTCCGCATTATCATAAACCTTTATGCATGCATCCCGGCTCACTTTGGTCAGTATAAATCCTGTTGAACTTCTCAAAAAGAGTAGAGGAGTCAACTCTGCTGTCCTGGTCAAATTCCCACAGATCGGGTCACCTAATGAACCCAACCACATCCCACAATCCCTTGCGTTCCCTACCCACTTTGATTCCCCAGGGAGTCGCTACAAAAGAGATTTGAGATCTCGGTTGACCTACCTTTTGTAAAGAAAAGCCCGCTGACACAGATTACACAGACCTGGAGCATGATGGGAATGAGGGCGAGGGCTGTCGCGTTGATGGGCCTGTGCTGAGGCTGGGTCAGATGGTCACAGTCAGGGTCAGTGTTCAAGGGCTCTCCTGCCAGGATCTATGCGCATGGTCAGGCAGTAAATGTTCCATCTGAAGCTTCTTTGACTGCCTGAACAAGCACAAACACACACACACACACACACACACACACACACACACACACACACACACACACACACACACATGTACACACACACACACACATGTACAAACACATACATGCACACACACACACACACACACACAAGCACACACACACACACACACACACACACACACATACACGCGCACACACACACACACACACATGTACACACGCACAGACACAAACACACACACAGACACAAACACACATGCACACACACAAACACACACACACAAACAGACATGCACACGCGCACACACAAACACAGACACACACAAACACACACACAAACATAGACATGCACACGCACACACACACACAAACACAGACATGCACACGCACACACACACACAAATAAGGACACACGCTGCACACACACACAGATGCGCACGCGCACACACACACACACACACACACACACACACACTCCATGTGCTGTCTACGCCAGTCTTCTCCAGTAATGCTCTGGTTCTGTGCACTACAGGAGTGGGAGGGGGAATTTTGTAAAAAATAAATAAATAAATAAAAAACAAACCAAGCGCAGCAGTTTTTGAAGTTGCTGTGTAGGGGGGTTTGTGTCCGGCCCTAATGTGGTGTGTATTGATTTGGGAAGGGTGGAGTGGTTTGGGGGGGGTAAAGTATCTTCCTCGTTGTGGTAAATATGGGTAAGAACCTAATTCTATCCTGGCGGAACACTGCAGACCTCCAGGGAGACGGTAAGGCACTGGAGCCGTTTCCACGGCAACAGATGTCTTTTTTTCCTCTCTCCCTCCCTCACTCTCTTTTTCTCTCCCTCTCTGTCTCTCTTTCCCTCTCCTCCTTCTCCAGCGGGGGAGCGTAAGGAGGCCCCCGATGCGATAGGCAGTAGCCGAGGCCTGAGGTGTTGAATATGCAGGTCTCTCTTTTTAATCCGAAACGAGGCACTGCACCCCTGTAACAAGGGAGAGGCTGCCAGCCAGATGCCCGTCTAAAAATGGACATGTCGCTCACAGGAAAAAACTTGTGTTGACTGACCATGGTACCCCGGGGGTATGTGCGTGGGTAAAGATCTCCATTCTGTGCCTTATTAATATTGGTATGCATTTTTCATGCTGAGGAATATTAATATTTTCTCAAAGGGGGTGATAAAACATTTTTTATTTTTTATTTAATATTCAGCACACTCACAGTTGCGATGTGTCCATGCAAGTGCAGTGTAATGTGTACTTAAGACAAAACCAGTACAATTACACAATACTAATACTGTGGCCATCAGCCACTAATGTGATCAATATTAAAATGAATATCATGTGTACATCAGCTAAAGATGGCATCAAGTAGAAGGTGCATTTACTCTCTCTCAGTATGTAATTGCTTCTGTTATATAGCTTTTACTATTATCATTATTTAGAAATGTATTATTATTATTATTATTATTATTATATTATTTATAGTCGTGGTAGTTATAGACGCAGTTGCCGTAGTATTGCTGTTTTTATGTTTCTTAATAATTATTTTCTTTCACGCCATTGTTGAGCGAATACAAATAATTATAAATAACTGCTCAATTATTGTCTTGCAATGCAGTTAACTATGCAAGCTTTGGCAATATAGATTATGAAATATGTCATGCCAATAGCGCATTTGAGACTGAAATTGAGAGAGAGAGAAAGAGAGAGCTGGGGACAGGGCTTGGATGAGGAAGCGCTTGCTCACCCTCTCAGTCCTTCAGAAAAGCGAACAAACAGCTATTTTTTAACGCTGGGCCCCATTGCAGCCCCAACATCTGCTGTAAATATTTACTGTGAGCCCCCCGCCCCACATTTCTGTCACACAATACAAACCCCAGACTTTATAGAGGACTCTCGGTACTACGGTCTGTCTGTCAGTCCGCCCGTCCTTGTATCTGTGCAGTGCCTGGACTGTCTGTTTGTCCCAGCGTTTCCAGATAAGCCCCCCCTTGTATCCTCCTGTCAGCATAACCACAGCCGGGAAGACCGCAGGCGTTAGCATCGCCATGGTAATGCGGCTTTGTGAGAGGCCTTGGTTACGTAGCGGGTAGAGCGCTGCATTCTGTGCACGACGAAAAAGGTGAATCTTTTACGAATCCGACTGGAAAGTGAGTGACCAAATTCAGGATGTGAACTGCCAGTACTATGAGTTGCCTTGCATAAGCATATCTGCTCAGAAAATAATAATAATAATAATAATATTATTATTATTTATTTTTATAGCACCTTATCATTCAAAAAGCAGCCCAAAATGCTTCACAGAAAAGAAAAGAACACATTCTAGTGACTTTGTGTGTCTTTCCAAAGCTTTTAATTTCTTGTGATACATTTTTTACTGTAATGGTTTTCTTTTTTTTTGGTGCTCTGCATTTACAGCTAATTTCTCGATTTATAAACACACTCATCATGTGACCAGCCTGGGCCGAGTCAGTGTCCAGGCTCCTGGAGAGAAAAGGAGGCAGTGCAGTATAATTGGCTGCTCAGTGAAAAGTGGGAGGAGTTTGACATTTTTTACTTTTGGAGTTTAATGTGTGGATGGATAGACCGGAGGGGGTGAGTCTGCCAGTATGAATCCCCGCCCCATATGAAGAGAAGTGGCCCCTGTAATTAGGGAGAGGTGGAAGGCGTGTGCTCCCTTTAAATGGCACAGAGAGCTGAAAAATTATGGGTAATTTACCGTGCGATTATTGTGTAACCTGCATGCCTGTATCCAGCCGGAGCTTGAAATTGCCCTTAAGGTTTCTGCAAGTAAAACTTTTAAATTGTATTTAAAAATGAGCTTCTGGAAGAGTGCTTACCTCAAACTCACCTGGGACGGCGAACCAGGTTCTTGCCCTGGGTTTTGTGCTCCCCATCCATCGGCACTTTTGGGAACCTCCTCCTGATGTGCCCCTTCTGTCCTGGAAGAGGTGTCCTCTTGATGGGACCTGTGTGCGATCGTTACGGAAAAGCAAGGGTTCAAAGAGTGTTCTGTTCTGTGTACGCATGTGTGGGGTGTATTTGTGTATGTGTGTGTGCGTGCGTGCGTGGGTGTGTGTGTATCTGGCGCTGTGAAATTCACAAACGTATCCTCAGTGTAACTGTCTGCATGGGTTTTTGTCATTGTTAATTGTCTCATTAGTATCTCTATAGCGAAAGAGAAAGTCTGTTTATGAATATTTCTTACTGTATTGTATTATATTGTGCCTCACCTTCTCATCTCCACGAAACACAAACAGTAAATCGAGGAAATAATAGATTTTGTATAGCTCTTTTTGTGTGAGCTGAGTGAAAAGCATTACTTGGTACAGGCAGCAACGAGCCACACGTTTTTGCGACCAGCGAAGGCATTGCATTCCCTCCTCGTAATCACCTGAGATTTGACTGCATGCTCGACCGGTTGACCGAGCTAATGGACCATAGGGAATTTGGGAGTCGGGGGGGGTTTGGCAAAACTCGATATCGTTCGTCTGCAGTTTCAAGGGAATGCGCATGAACAGCCTTTGTGCTAGCCATAGCAGCACCTCAGTGTTTTCCTCAGGGAGAAAGGGAGGGAAAAAAAGACATTTCCACACCTCTGTCCAGATAACGAGCGGCAGGCGGAGACGCTCACAGCTGGAAACGTGCCCTCGTTACCGACTTTGTAAAAGATTTGTCTCCCGGGGATGGGGGGGTTGAACAGTTGGTCCCCCATTTTACCCCCCTGTGGATATCCAAACTGTGCCCCTCACGTCGGATGGACCGCCTGGCGGGGGGTCTGGCGGTAAGAGGGTTGCCGGGGGTGGTGGAATCACCCCGTTATCCGTCACCGTCTCGGCGACGGTTCCCCAGTGGCCCGCCAGGTCCGGCTGCGCTCATCGACCACGGAAGAGCGGGGACACTTCCCGCCGGGGGGGGGGCATGCATAGCGGGACGGCTCGTTTGGGGGGGACATCCCGCCGTGTCCGTTCAGCCCTTGCATTCGCACAGCATGCCTGTCTGCTTTTGGCGGTAATATCTCCGGCACACAAAGCATCAGTGCAATGCATCGTTCTCTCAACATTCCCTGAATGTTTTTTAGTAAACATACACCCAAAAAAAATTCTGTATTTTTATATAAACTATATTTTTTGAAGATAATTTTTTTCACGATGGACTCGACCATACCAAAATGACTTGAAGGGGTGTGATGTGTTGATGTTGATGCTGAGCAGGGAGAAGCAGGCCTCCCCACCCCATCTTTTTTTGAGAGCTTTCTCTGACCGGTCAGACTGCAGGCTTCGTTCAGGAAGTCGCCTAATGGCATGGGGGAGGGGGGAGGGGGGCGGAGCTGAGGGGGTGTGGGGGTGTGTGGGGGGGTTTATTAACTTCCTGAGTGGTGTCATTTGAATTTCCTGCTGCAACCATGGCCTTGAAACCAGAGAAAAGTTAAACTGCCTGTCCTCCTCTGGTCCCCCTCTGCAGAAGGCTGGAGTGGCTATCGATCGTCGACTGCCCCTCGCTGCAGAAAAGAGAGAGAGAGAGAGAGAGATGCCATTATTTTTTACACAGAAGTCCTTTGATTTTTGATTTTCATTTAATTTACAAGGTTTTCTTTTAAGTCCTCAAAGCTATGTTGTTATAATGCTCCTCGGTGCTATAACTGTAGCATTTCTCAGTAAAGTAACAGACTGATTATCACAGGAAAGAGTGTCAAAACACACCATATAGATGGAATTTAATTAGCTTTGTCTTGTTATTGTGGATTTTCTGAAAGCATACATTGCTTCCAAAAAGGTACCTACAAGATGCAGTTAGCTTTTACTGTTAGCTTTTAATGGTTTATCACCATTTATTTTGTTGTTTTTGTTTATTTTTTATTTTTATAAAAAAGGAGGTTCTCTTTTAAACTTCCTATTAGTTCGTTTTTATATAAAAAGCAGCTTATTTTTTATGCTGCCTAACTAACAAAATGTCAGCCTTTTGTATCGCAGCATAGCCAAAGCGAGACTTGTAATTCTGTCAGCGTTTTCTTCAGGTTTTTTTTTCTTCTTTTTTCTAATGAGAAAGGAGAATAATTCCAGCTCTGCGAGGCTCCAGGGGGCAGCTTTTCTCTAAGGAGTGTCGGTACGACAGAGCGGCGTGCAGTAACCTTGAAAAACGGAGTGAGATTAACATGCGCGCGCCGTTCAAGTACATAGATAAATCTAAAGGCTGATTAGAGACAGTGATGAGCCCAACACAGGAAGCCAAGTAAACAGGAAGCCTGACTGTATATACTCCATAGTCCAAAGACAGAGAAGAATGACCCAACAAGCTTGGCAATATTTATTTATTTTTATCGCTCGGACCTAATTGCAAGATGCACTACAACAATGACCTAATCTGCCGGCTGGTTATGAGAGGAAATGTCTATTATATTCCAGTTTGAGTGCTGATTACACTCCTGGCTTTGGAAGGGTCCCAAATTTCCAAATACCAGGCAACAGCCTCGCTGTGTCATTAAGCGTTGTCTTGTTTATTGTAACCACCTGCCAGTCTGTTGTGTGATGCAGTCATTAGCTGGGAATCTGAAGCATAACTCTGCCGTATTAGAGGCTGCAGTTAATCAAAGGCGAACATGGGGGCTGTCCTTCACTGACCCCAGATCAGCCAGCTCCTGGAGGTGCTCCTCTGTGGAGAGCAGAGACCCTGTGCTCCGCTGCTGTTCTCAGCCCCCCTCCCCCCTCCCTCCTCCCCCCTCCCTCCTCATCGCTCTCATTGCAGCATCTCTCTCTCTCTCTCTCTCTCTTTCTCTCCCTCTCTTTGTCACTCTCCGTCTGTCTGTCTCTCTGTCTCTCTCCCTCAATGTTGCTCTTTGTCTTTCTTTCTCTCTTCTCTCTCCCAACCTTCCCTCAGTCGCTCTTCATCTCCTTCCCTCTGTTGCTCTTCATCTTTCACTCTCTCTCTCTCTATCTTTCTCTCCCTTTCTTTATGTTCTGCTCCAGGATCAGTTCTCTTAGTGGATGGGTGAAACCGGTGGCGGCGTCAGCGCGAACGATAGCTCGACTCGCGGAGCTTCAGAGAGCCGTTCTGTCGCTGCCACTCACGGTCTCCAACGCTGCTGTAATTGATTACATTAATCAGTTCTAATCAGAAACCCACCTCTCCCGTCGGCTGGGTTGACAGTCAGCGATAGGCCTCAGCAATACCCTTGATTTGTTAATCCGGTGAAGAGGTTTTCATTAGTTTGTGGGAAGGATCTGAAAGAAAGGATGAGTCTGTAATCAGCGGACAATGAGGGCCTGTTCTTAAGCGCGGTTGGTTGAGGAGGGCGCGGCCCGCTAATTGCGCGCCTCGCCGACAGCTCGTCCCACTTCGCTCGGACCGGCTCGTCTACATCATGCAGCTGTGCTCGACAGCCGGAGCAACGTAACCGTCACCTAATCTCGCGAAGGGCGGCACGACTGACGGAATTTATCAGACACCGTCTTTAATACTTACGACGAAATCTAAACTATCAGGTGTCAAGTCCACTCGGACTCCCAGAGTGCACCGCGACCGGGCAGAGCCGCACGCGGACCGGAAGACTCGCGGCCAGGGCCGATGCTAACGCCCAGCTTGCACCTCGGCTCACCGCCCGTAACCCCAACCCCCCGGGAAGGAACTGATTTAATAATTCAGGAAACAAATGTGTTTGCCGAAAGGTGCCTGGTTTTAATTTGGGAGAAGCCAGACTTTTATTATTATTACGTTCGGGATTGCGTAATTGGTCTGGGGTTGCGGGAGGCGCGGAGATGGTGATGCGGTGGCACAGACGTGCCCGGGTGGCTTCCCCCACGAAAGATAGCGGCGGTCTTACAATGAAAACGTACGTTTTCATTCCCTCTCTCCCGCCGTCTCTTTCACTGAGGCATTACGCCCGCATTATCTTATCTTCACCACGGAAACGCGCCGGGACTGACTTGGAACTGTTTAAAAAAAAAAGAAAACCTCCGGCTTTTCTAAAACTAAAATGGACGGTTCGCTAAAGTGAAGATTTCCACTGTGTAACCCTGGAACCGTAGTAACGAGTGCTAAAGATCTGCCTTTTATCCACGTCTGCAGAAACGTTTGCTCCTGTGATTCGCCGCTATCCCAACATCCTAATTACCAAGCTGTAGGATTTATCATCTGGGCTATTAAACGCTGTTGAGAGCCAGTCTCTCTTAAATTGCATTAGACTGATTGTCGGCCATCCTTGTGCTCTTCTGCTCATTTATGGGAGCGCGCCGCTATTATGTGCCCCGGACATGCACAGAACTGCAGTGTGCTAATCGCTGCTGTGGTGGTGATTGCTCTGCGGTTGACGCCATTCTTTTTATAGCTAGTAGCTGCTCTGTTGTGAACAGGCAGGGGAATTGAATGTTGTTTGTCTGTTAACTCATGGATCTTTGGAATCTCGCTTGGTCAGCAGCCCCGTTGGCCCGGAGATACCCAGGCATGCGCACACAGAAACACAAACACACATACAAAAACAAACACACGCAAACACACGCGCACGCCCAAACTCGCGCGCACACACACACACAAACTCACACACACACGCGCGCGCTTTTCCAGCGAATTGTCAGGAGGCTCTGGCAGAAGCCAGACTCAGCCGGCCGATAGGCTGTCAGGGAGGGGAGAGGCAGGGAAAGCAGGGAGCTGGTGGGCGAACCTGCACAGCAGAGGAAGAAATAACTTCAGATCATCTGACTGTCACAATGTCCACTGAGAGCAAACCATTTCTCATGTTTCCAGGCGAAAGTGTGTCTTAAAAAAAAAGAAGACATGCACAGGCACTGTGTCATGGCTGAAACTACTTTGCTGGCATTTTCACCCTCTAGTAGCATAATGTCAAATCTGCCATTCACTTTCCATAATAACCACTAAGTGGCTAAGTATGTGTGTACGTGCGTCTTTGTGTTTTGAGTGTAAGCATATTTCTACTCGTGTTTGTGTTTCAGGGTATACATGTGTGCATTTGTGTATAGGGTGAGCGTGCGTCATGCGGTTGTGCGTAGACGTGAGTGCGTTCGTCAGAAACGACCGCATCCAGGATGCCTCCAGTAGCCTCAGCCAAAATAAGGAAGTGCATTGAGGTGTGTGTGTGTGTGTGTGCATGCTGACGGTGCGGTAGGAATGTGAAAAGGTACCTAAGTACATGCAGACCGGACTCTGGGTTCCTACCGAGCGAACGAGAGGAAGCAATAAAACAGCAGGGGGTGATGGGAGATGCAAGAGAGAGCGACGGGGAGCGCTTTACGGCCGGTGTGGCCCCCGCTTTCAAGAGTGCACCCCCTCCCGACCTAAAAAGGCAGCCATTCGAAACTCCTGAGAGACGCAGGCAAATTTCAGAGCATGCCTATATTGAGCGAAGGAGGCAGGGAGGAGGAGGAGGAGGAGGAGGAGGAGGAGAAGGGAGAGCGAGAGAGCGAGAGAGAGAGAGAGAGAGCGAGAGAGCGAGAGAGAGCGAGAGAGCGAGAGAGAGAGAGAGAGAGAGAGCGAGAGAGAGAGCGAGAGAGAGAGAGGTGATGTTGGCGCACGGGGGCCGAGATTGCGGCTGGGATTGGAAGCAGAGCTCGGGGGCAGCCGAGCACATCGGCGGGGGGTCCCCAGGGAAAAACAGCGTGGTTAGGAGTCGGGCGGGCGGGGGTGGGCGGTCGTCTCTCGCCCACGCTGTCACTGGCGCGGCGGGCGCTCCAGAGGAACGGCGCAAACGGCTGCAGTAGACCTGCAGGATGATTGCTTTTCAAACAGCCAGCCGCGCGGTCTCTGCAGCCCACAGAAACAAAGCCTCACTGTGGGGATCGAGGCGTGACGGCAGGGACACAGAGAGGCACCTCATTCTGTACACTTATTTCATACTTATTAACAACTAAGGCCATGACATTATCCGTGTATATATGTGTACGTACATACATGCAGTGCAGTCCGTAAGTATTTGGACAGTGACACAATTTGTGTTGTTTTGACTCTACTTCAGCACATTGGATTTGAAATGGAACAGTGACTATGGGGTTAAAGTGCAGACTTCCAACTTTTATTTGAGGGTGTTTACATCCATATCGGGTGAACCATGTAGCAATTGCAGCCCTTTTTATACATAGTTAATTGGACAAATGAACATTATTAAACTTAAAGAAAGTCATCACATTTAATATTTGGTTGCATATCTTTTTCATGCAATGACTTCCTGATGTAGGTGACCCAACAACCTCAAAAGACTCTTGATGTCTTATCTTCAGGTACTCTTACAAGCGATACTATAACCTCTCTGCATTTGAATGGATCTCTATGATAATTTGGAGGGGACTAGATTAAGCTGTAAATTACACTGAAAAGCATGGAACACATGGTTGGCTAAATGGCTGTAAGTCATCAAGGGTCTAAGGTATCAAACGAGCCTCAAACCATCACTCTGCTGCCAGATTTGCAGTAGATGTGGATGGATCACTTTAAGGGTTTCTTCTCCTGACTTATTTTTCCATAGTTCAATAGGAAAATGAGTCAGGAGAAACAACCCGTAAAGTGATCTATCCAGATTGACTGGATGCAGTGCAGCACTGGGTGACTCTGGTTTGAGGAAGGGCGGCGGTGACCAGTCACTCAATGTGGTCGTTACGTTCTCCGTACCCCTGGCATCCTGCCCACCTCCCCTCCCGTCCTCTCGCTGGGCATCCGCCCCGTCTCCCCCATCAAAACAGAGGCCATTTATAGCCACGGCATCCTCATTTCTGTGAAGCAGAAACACTGCCCATTGTTTCAGGGGGTAAAAGGAGGGGGCGGGACATAGTTGGCACAATGCAACAGGAAGTTTACCAGAAAGCAAGTAAATCCATCGGCGCTTTGGATAACCGCGGTGCGGGGCTGGTGGAGACGAGGAGAAGGGGAGGGGCCGGGGTAAGAGGCGTGGCTGGACGAGAGGGGAGAGGTCAGGGTTCGGGCCGCGATGGTGGAGGTGTCTCAGGAAGTGCGTGGGAGCAGTGAGAGGGAGTTGGAGGGGTCATAGGGAGTGTGTGGGGGCAGTGATAGGGGGAGGGGTCATAAGGAGTGGGTGGGGGCAGTGATAGGGGGAGGGGTAATAGGGAGTGGGTGGGGGCAATAAGAGGGGGAGGGGTCATAGAGAGTGGGTGGGGGCAGTCAGAGGGGGAGGGTTTGTACCTGTGAGCTTATGAGGTCACCGCAATTAAACTGTGCTGGTACAGGCCCTCACAGTCTGGTACAGCGAAGCCCATGTGCTGAGCCACTATTCGAGTTTGAAGCGAGTTCGGAACATGCGCTAGTTCAGGAACATCCCCCTGATTTTGGCCCTTTTCGCCGGTTTTGGTTTTATTGTCTGGGTGACCTGCAGTGCCTGGATGACCCTCAGCTTGTGAAGTGTAACAGTGTAAAGGCACCAGTATACTTAAAACCAAATCAAATTTGGCGGATTTGCAAAGGCTGTCGAGCTGCTGTCGAATACAGCGCCGGGAGCAAATGTCAAGTATACTCACTGCGACTTGAGGTCTGATCGTTTAATGACGCTCTGTGCCAGATGGATTAGAAACTTGTTATAAGTTTCAATATCACAAGCGCTAATGCATCCATTATGCGAATACAGTCAATGTGTTTCTGTAGGAGAGAGACAACAATTAAAACTAAAGAAAGTCATCTAAGTGTTCTTATAATTACAACATAGGCATTTGCAGTATTGTTGATATGGAAACTGGCATAAACTAGCATAAATCCTGTTACAAATTAAATAATTATGAATAATCGCAACGCTGATATGGGGCAATTGGCGATGCTTGTGTTAAGAAAATGGAAGAAAACGATGAGTAAAATCAATCAATTTATCAATTGTAAAAAGGCGTGTCTTTAAAGATGGAATATCAGTGTCTCTGTAGTCCCTGCTTGCGCAGTCATACAAGTGTATAAATGCTTGAACAGCTTCAGCAAGTCTAGCCTTGTTGACCAATTGCAGGCGGGGATGTACTGGGGTACGATGAACGAGGCTGTTTGACTAGTTAGGCTGGCCAACCTGCGCACACTGCTTCGTTTTGGTCGCAAAACAGTTAGACAGCCTTTGCGCATCCGCCGATTTCAATTTAGTTTGAAGTATAAATAAGGCCTTAACATAGCTGGCTGCTATAGGCACAGTCCATCTACAGACTGTTTACCACAGGCTAACACTATCCCTGTAGGATTGCATCAGGTCCTCTCTCTCTCTCTCTCTCTCGCTCTCGCTCTCGCTCTCGCTCTCGCTCTCGCTCTCTCTCTCTCTCTCTCTCGCTCTCTCTCGCTCTCGCTCTCTCTCTCTCTCTGTTCCTCCCTTCCTCGTTCTCCATCCCTCCCCCCCCCCACACACACACACTCCCCAAGGATGACTGCTCACTAGTGGCATAGCCAGGAAGTCATTTGGGGGTGGGGTGGGGCGCGGATCGAGTGATGCATAGTTTACGCATATCTCTAGCATTTGGGCAGGGCTTCAAACTCTACCCCCCCCCCCACCCGGCGACATTGCTTCTGCTCACTGCACTAGAATAGAAACAGGGCCTATGAGGGGGGGGAAGAGAACAGCAAAGACGGAGGACATAGAAGAGAGGAGAGAGACGCGATAGGCTGGCTCCGGCTTATTATCCGACTATGCGCCTTTTCCACAACAGAGCCAGAACCGGGCTCGCTCCCTCCCGCGTTTACCTCAGCTCTTTTTATGCTGATATCGGCGGACAGAACGTCGTTGAGCCACTTGCCGTCCTCGCCTACCGCCCTCTCGTAAACGGCACCGGTCACGCCGGCTGAGCCGACACGGGTCACGACAATAGAAAACGGTTATGAGACAACGACCACAACCTTCACTAAGCGAGCCAGTCTGGTTCCAGGTCCATCTGACTTCTGTCCTCAAAGGCCGTTATGTGCAGATTTCAGATCGGGGTCAAAAACATATTTGAAATGCTTCTTGAAAGCACATGTATGTATTTGGAGGGCGTATAAGAAAACAACAAGCAGTTGAAAGTGCTTTTCAGTGGAACTTTGTTCCGAGCATTGGTGAAAACATGTGTGTTGAAATTCTAGTATTCTGCATGAATTTCACTGGTGTTTTATTGGGTTAATGTATTTCAGAATAAAGTATTTGACCTGGATCTGGTGGATTTAGGGATTGATTTAGACCAGGCTGTGTAGCAAGAGGCGCGGTATGAGTTTGTGATGTAAAAGTGGCGCACTGGGAGAAAGTGGTCTGGATATGGCTGGATTATGCCCCCTACCTGACCCTGAAACTCCCAGTGGAGCTGTACCTGTGACCCTGAAACTCCCAGTGGAGCTGTACCTGTGACCCTGGAGCTCCCAGTGGAGCTGTACCTGTGACCCTGGAGCTCCCAGTGGAGCTGTACCTGTGACCCTGGAGCTCCCAGTGGAGCTGTACCTGTGACCCTGGAGCTCCCAGTGGAGCTGTACCTGTGACCCTGAAACTCCCAGTGGAGCTGTACCTGTGACCCTGGAGCTCAGAGTGGAGCTGTACCTGTGACCCTGGAGCTCCCAGTGGAGCTGTACCTGTGACCCTGAAACTCCCAGTGGAGCTGTACCTGTGACCCTGGAGCTCCCAGTGGAGCTGTACCTGTGACCCTGGAGCTCAGAGTGGAGCTGTACCTGTGACCCATTAGCAGCCCATGGGAGAGAGGAGGGACAGGGACAGGCCTTCAGCTCTGCTAATCCATGACTGAACGTCTCTCCGCATCACTCCAGCATTTTCTGTTATTCTTTTTTTTTCCCATTCTTTGTTACCCACCGTCTTCCTTCCTCCCACCCACCCTCCTCGTCTTTCATCGGCTAATTATTTGTAGTTCAGAGGATCATGTAGTCTCCATTTGTGTCCTTGTGTTTTTTTGGTGTGTGAGTGATACCCCCCCCCCCCCCCCCCCCACCATGGTTGAGTTTCTCTCATGTGTTCTTGTGTATTACTTTTTTTTCTATTTCTCTGTGTCCTGTTTTGTGCTGGGTGTCTGGCTGTTTTTTATTTGTATGCATGTTGTTCTGTGCTGTGTGACTGACTTTTCTATTTGTCTGGGTGCTGTTAATGCTGTGTGACTGATTGTTTTTTATTTGTGCAGGTGCTGTTTTTTAAGTGACTGTTTATTTGTGTGTGTGCTGTTTTGTGCTGGGTGACTGTTTATTTGTGTGTGTGCTGTTTTGTGCTGGGTGACTGTTTGTATTTGTGTGGGTGTTGCCTTGTGCCGTGTGACTGACTGACTTTTAAAATTTGTACCGGTGCTGTTTTTTGCTGTGTGTCTGACCGTTTGTTTGTGTGGGTGCTGTTTTGTGCTTTGTGACCGTTTTTATTTGCGTGGGTGTTGCTCTGTGCTTGTTTGACTGACTGTGTTTTTTTCATTTGTACGTGTGCTGTTTTTTGCTGTGTGACTGACCGTTTGTTTGCGTGGGTGCTGTTTTTTTTCCTGTACGACTGACCGTGTTTTTCCTCGTTCCTCTCCAGAGCGCCGCTGCAGCTCCCAGCCCGGTCCTCGGGAACATCCCTCCAGGAGACGGGATGCCAGTGGGGCCCGTCCCGCCGGGGTTCTTCCAGGTACAGCCGCCGTGAACGCCTCCTCCCTGGACGGCACCCTCAGCCCACAGAGACGCACAAACAACCGTACACACGCACCCAGGCTCGCGTAGCGCCGACACGGGCAAACGCGTGCGGTTAAAAGGCTCGCCCAGGCGACGGTACACACGTGATCACAAGCGCGAGCTCAATATCCCGACTTCTCCCTTTCAAATTAACAAACATACACACGCACTCTCGTTCTCTCCCCCCCTGAAAGATTCTAAAACATCTTCTGGCCAAATTCGATCTCCCAGCAAGAAGCTGCGTAAGGATACTGGCTTCAGCGGCATCTCTGTTGAAATCGAGAAGCGCCTATTAAGTTGGCTTGACCACGTCCCGCAAACACCTGCAAGTCGAACACCTGAGCATGCCCTCCGATGAACACCTGTTGGTAAACGCAAGAGAGGGAGACGAAGAACAACTCGGAGAAGAACCATTTCCGCTAAGCTCGAGGAGATGGGGCTCTCGTGGGGGGGAAGCCAAAATAAGACGTTTGGGTGATCGTTGGTTGCAGTGGCTACTGACCGTCGAGGGAGATGTCGGTACAGTACCTCCCGTCTTTAATCGACTCACACTTGTCTTTCATACTCTTCCTCCTAAGCACGTGGACAAACGATCACTTGAGAAAGACGGCAGAAATGATCGGCGTAATTGGAGTCATCACTGATTGGCTGGAGAGGGGGATGTGTTGTCAGTCCATCGAGCGAATTCTGTCCCTTCAAACCATTGATTTGAGCCATCTTCCCCGTTAAAAGATCGGTAATTGATTGCTGGGGCTGGCCAGCACCAGGCTGCTTTCTCTCGGCCAACGGATGTGTCTCTTTGCCTGACTCGGGCTGCTTTCTCTCGGCCAATGGATGTGTCTCTTTGCCTGACTCGGGCAGATTTCTCTGTTGACTGATCCTCCGTTAGTTTTCGCCTAGATTTTTAAATTTGTTTTAACAACGTGGGTGACTTCATTTTAGTTGGGATTGAATGCTTTTATATTTATGTAACGTCTCCATAGGCAGCACGAGTGGTTCATTTCAATTCCGCAGGGATTTATGAAAATAAATCGTCCTTTGTAAGGCATTGCACAGGCGGTAAAGTGATTCCGGTGAACTTGCCTTGGCTCCAGATCCACACTGGAACAAGGAAAGCGGGGGCTACACAATAGAGTGTGTTGAACTGCATTTGGACTGACTTTAACGGGGAGAATGCGGTTTTTTTCATTAGCATTACGGCCCCGCAGGATTTCTTTGGGGGGGGGTTATAATGGCTGTGAAATATGAATGAAGTTTGAGGTCGCGGTGGACTCACCTTCCTTGTGCGAGGTCACTGCACGCATCACTACAGATCTAAGGACGGAACAGAGCACTTGCACTTACATGTAGGGAAGGGAGGGAGGGAGAGATTAAGACAGAGAGGAAAAGAGGAGAATATTGCTGAGGGGGAGGTCGTAGCCTGCGTATCTGACCGTGTTAATGGCAGCGATGAAAGTTCAGACACGCCGTCGCTCACTAAGGTCTCTGTACAGTGAGGTTTTTACTTGTCCAATGAATGGTGAGACGAATGCAAGGCTCATACAGGTTCTGAATAACCTGCACACTCTAGCCTTTAGAATGTAGCGGAACTGGTTAGAGCCGAGGGGAAGGAAGGGGTAATATTATTTAAGTGTTGTAGATTAATGGCCTCCATTTTCCATTCCTCACACCGCGCTCTGTCCCCGCAGGCACTCTGGCTTACAAGCATGTCCTGTTGATAGGAATACCGGTCCATTGCAGAGCCACGGATTGCTTCATTATCATAATGGTCCGAAGAAAAATTACAGTTGTTCCCGAAACAACCTGTGAGATAATTTACCTGAAAGAGAGTTCAAAACCGTCCTTTTCGGCGAGTGCGATTTGCGCTGTTCGTGTTTTGTTTTAGCGTGAGCGCGCCACGTGCGCTAACAGCAGGAAGTATCACAGAACTGCATAGCCTTTTTTTAATATACCGTATATACATACAGTGCATTTATACAGCTGGATATTTACTGAAGCCGATATGTACCTTACTTAAAGTTACATTGGCAGTGCCTCAGCTGGGAATTCAAACTGCAACCTCTAGGTTACATGCCCGCTACACTACACTGCTGCCCAAATGCCTTGCTCTCACAGGCAGACATGTCACAGGGAGGGGGGGTGTGGTCAGGCATAAAGAGCTGAAGAAGACGGCCCTCTGCGGAGTTAATGACCGCAGAGTTCTGTGTTTTCGTCCGTAGACACTGGCTGCAGAGGACAATGGCCAGCCAACGGGAACCTTTTTTCAAATTTCCAGCCTATGAACGTGAACCCAGACAAAAACTCAGAAAGGGTCACCTGACAAGCGTAAAATGTATCGTTTACTTGCATCTCTCTCTCTTCTCTCCCCGTCTCTCTCTCTCTACTTCACCCCCTTCTCTCCTCTCTGTTCTCTCATTCTCTCTCCCCTCTCTGATTCTCTAGCCTCCCCCCTCTCTCTCTCTCTCTCTCTCTCTCTCTCTCTCTCTCTCTCTCTCTCTCTCTCTCTCTCTCTCTCTCGCACCAACTCCCCTCTTCCTCCTCTGTCTCTCTCTCCTTCCCTCCCTCCTCCCTCCCGCTCTCTCCTGCACGTCCCGCTCTCCTGCACGTCTGTCTCTTCAGCCTCAGCTGAGGTGCAGTCAGGTTTTTCTTTTGCATGAAGTCACTGAGGCGTGTCACATCACAAAGCTTATACCGGAATCGGCGGGACAGGCCGATCCCCCCCCCCGGCTCTGCTTCTGCGAGTTTTTTCTCTGCCCCCGGGGGCGCGGACGCGTGCAAGAGGGGCGCCGCCTCATCCCCGAAACAATCAGGCTTAAAAGGGGGGTTGAGAGCCGTGGAGTGCACGGTTCATTTCAGCCTTGCGATTGGCTTCGCTGAGGTAAATCGCGGGGCGCAAGGCGATGGCGCCCATCGTAGTCTAAAGCTCAGCCCCTTGTGTGCACGCCAGAGGGTCAGTGAGCCCTCACGTTTGTGTTGTCGTCTTGCGAACTTAAAAAAATAACTAAAAATGGGTGACTTAATTTGAATGGGTGGTTCTGTACGTCATTCGTCTGCCAAGCTGACCTCCTTTTCCAGCCCGAGGCATGTAGCTCACATTTTATTTTATCTTTAAGAGCAAGTGGGTGTACTCCGGTACAGTGGCGGTTAAGAACCCGTGCTCAGTACGACGGCAGTACCCACACTTGATGTGAACCTATAACCTCCCGACAACCAGACCGGCTCCCGATCCATTAAAACTCACACACGGCTCTCTGCTCTCAGTGCATGGCGTTAGAACACGATGTGATGCTGTACAGAAGAACCTGTCCTACATTAACCTGTCCTTCATCGCGTGCATGCTGACGCGGTCACGGCGTGTATGCCGTGACGCATCGATCGGAGTGGTGGTAATCGTAGTGCCAAACTGCGCCGGTGCATCCAGGACTGCACCTGATGTCTTCACGCTGTCTGTCTGCTTTATGAATGTTTTTTTTAAATTGTCATTCTGAATCCAAATCTATCTCTTTCAATATAAAAAAATATATATTTTTTCTGGGTGTGTGTGTGATTGATCATTTTGTTTTGCATGTAATATGTGAACAAGTAGGTCAAATTGTATTCGTTCTGTGCAATAAAGAAGACCTCAAAAGTCAGTCTCCCTCTCGCTCTCTCTCTTTCTCTCTCCCCCTCCCTCCCTCCTTCTTTCCCTCTCTCTGTTTCTCCCCTTCCCTTTCTTCTTCTTCTTTCTCTCTCTCTGTCTCAGCATACCCTGTGTCTTTCTGTCTTTCCTTCCCTCTCCCTTTCAGCTTCACCTGTGGAAGGCATTTTTCAGGCCCACTGTCCTTGAGTTATGTCTGCACGCGCCCGCCTCGGTCTCAGCTGCCACACGGGCGTTTCCGTAGCGACGACGTCCCGATCCGGATCATTACGCTGGCGCCGGCGTGCAGAGGGTAGCGGCGAAATCAGACGCGGAGGGATGGAGATTTATACACTCTCTGATTTACGTCCCGCTCAGCGCCGTACAGTAAGCGCACAGGCCCATTTCGGTCTCTTGTTTTTTCACTCAGCAAATAAATCACAGACATAGCGGTTCTTTAAAAGGAACCGAGATGAACTCGTGTTTTTATCAGACAGATATCCAACAGCTGTCCAAGCCAATAGCAGTTCCGCGGTGAATCGGCATCCCTCTCGATCGGTTCGGCCCCGGAGGTTGTGCGTCGCGATGGTGATTTGATGTACTCAAAGGGAAAGGGAGAGCGGAACGATAAATTGGGGGTGAAGTCACAGGTAGCGTTGCCCTCTGCTGGTCAGGCGCTCGGGAGTTTTACCTCAAAGAGTTTTTACGCAACACTTCTGTGCAGTGTAGCTTAGCGTGTAGCATATGCCCGGCGCGCTGTCAATTTACACAGCTGGATGTTTGCAGAAGATTATTGAAGTTAAGAGCCTTACTCAAGGGGGTAACAAAAGGAACCCTTCTGGGAATGCAAGTCCAGCCAGTTAAGTACTGCCTCACTAAGCCGCTCTATTCAGCCGTATGCTTTATTAGCCTTCCAGGCTGACGGTGTGATGTCAAACCCTTTCTTACTGGATCTGGGACCCTCATTGAACCCTTTGTGCACAGGCCTTATGGACTTGATGCCGTTCGTCGGACGGCACAGGGTCTCGTCTTGATTGGCTGCGTGACTTGACTGACGGCCATCCTGGCACGTGACAGAATGGCTATAGCAATCGATATCGTGAGATGAACAAGTGAGATACCTCTCCCACTGCCATGCCCGTCAGTCTTTTTGAGAATGAGAATTTTCCAGTTTAAATTTTGTTTATATGCATTTTATTATTCTGATTCTGTGCTAGGTAAACTCTCCATTGTTAGCCAAGTTTTTCAGTGCAATACTTTTGGCACGTTGCCATTTTCTGATCCCCAGTCCGTGCTGTCACATGAACATTTGCTGCATGTAAGCCTCCGTAGTGTTGGAGTAAATGAATGCAGTGCTAAGATAGCGCTCTGCTGATTTCATGATATCAGGCAGAGAAGTTTCCTGTATCCTTCTCAAATGACAGCTGGATGTTTTCCTTTTCTTTTTATTTCATCTCCTGTATGGATTTTTTTCTCCACATTGATCCCCAAGGTTAAATGAAGTTTTCCGGAGTGTTCTTGCAGATTGAAATTCCTTACCTTAAATATAACCTATAACAAAAGTCAAAAGGATTTTATTTAGAATGTTTAGGGACCCTACAACAGATGTTTCTATTGTTTCTGTGTCTTGGACATTGCAGTTTCTGGTTTGAATTAATGAATTAAAAAAAAAAAAATGTTTTCTGGTTAATAACTGCTTTGTACAATAAACCTGAACATATCTCTGTAAATACCTAATATCCAAGTTGTGTTATATGAAGAAACACATCATTGCTGAATTCCTTAAGGAAATATCAAAGGAACAGTCTGGCTGCCATCTTTAAACAATGATATTGTTTAGCATTTGTGGGCTGCAGTGCTGGCTACAGTCTGGAGGACTGAACAGCATCCAGTTCTCTCACTAACACCCTTCAGCATGAAGAGTGGTGGTGTTATACCTATACCTATACCTACCTGCCCACAGGGGGAGCTGCTTTTTATGATATCTTGGGCCAGTATTTGTTTGAAAGCACCCTGTATGTTTCTGTTAGTGTTGCCAGAGCAGAGCCTGGATTATGGTATCAACTTACTTAAGTTAAGGGCTGCCCATTACGATTCAGATGTGGTCAGTCAGTGGGTGGGAATAACATTTCCATTGCGTAGCCATAAGCCATTTCGGGTTTTACTAGGTGCAGGTTGGTACACTGTCAGGAAGCTGTGTGTGTGGTTGTACCCACATCTATGGTTCATCTACTCAGAATGAGCTCAGTCTGCTATCCATTTAGCAGTAGCAACGCTCGTGTTATATGAGCACATAAGCCAAATAACTTTTGTCAGTGTTCATATTTACATGACATTTTAGGCATTTAGCAGATGTTCTTATCCAGACCAGCTTGCATAGCTTAGATTCAATCTCATTCATACAGCTTGATGTTTACTGAAGCGGTTCAGGTTAAGTATCTTGCTCAAGGGTACAACAGAAGTGCTCCGCTCTGGAATTGAACCTACAACCTCAGAGTCACGAGCTTAGTTCCTCTGCCATTACGCTACACTTCTTCGCACTCTCACTGCACTTTAACGCACGCTATCCGCTAGTTTAGCGTACATTTTCAATAAGGTATGCTTTTGTTTCCACATCCGTCAGATTTAATGTTATCCAATCCCATGTGCACAGTGCATCAACAAGTCGAAGGGGGAACCTCTCTGTTTTCACAAGTCTTAATTAGCTGAATAACTGAAGGGAAACTTTACCATCAAAGGAAACCCAGCCGCTGAGAAATTGGCTAGTTTCCCGAGGGGCTGGTCGCACAATTCCGCAGAAGCCTGGCCCTAATGAGACCAGGAGCCGGGGATTGCGCCCGTGTTCGCGATGTGGTCCCGCGCGAGCCGCGTGAAGAACAACAGCAGATCCTTGGAACCCGGTCTGCAGATCCTTGGAAAATTACTCCGTTTAAGAGTCTATGGCAGCCATCTTTTTAGCGAGGTCCCACGCTGTCGGCTGTCAGGTATCGGCCGGGAAAGATGGGGGAAGGTCCGACACACGCTCACTGTTGGTGGTGGGCCCATCCACAAATTCGACAGTACGTACTGCGTGTGTAAGTACAGAGAAGCGAGGTCTCCCCTGCAATGCCCGCGATGGTAACTGTGTGTTTTTTTTAAACATTGGTGGACAGACCATTGCGCAGTTTAGTGGTGTTCACCGGCATCTTCCCGGGTGCTGGAGTCGTGCCGGTAATACTGAATCGATAAGTACATGGAGCTTCTGCATTTTACAACTGGGCTGGCGGTAATGTGAAAGTGGTCATCTCACTCTCTGTCTCTCTCTTTATCTGCCTCTCTCTCTCTCACGCTCACTCTATCTCTCTCACTCTCTCTTTTTCTCTCTCTCTGTCTGTCTCTCTCTGTCTCTGTCACTCTCTCTCTCTTTCACTCTCACTCTCACTTTCTCTCACTCTCCCTTTATCTCTCTCTCTTTCTCTCTCACTCTCCCAGTGTCTTTCTCTCTCTCTCTGTTTGTCTCTCTCTGTCTCTGTCACTCTCTCTCTGTCTCTGTCACTCTCTCTGTCTCTCACTCTCCCTTTATCTCTTTCTCTCTCCCTCACTCTCCCAGTATATCTCTCTCTCTCTTTCTCTGTGGCATTTCTTGTACATGTTGGAGTGCATTCAGGCTTCCAGTTTTCAGCACTCCCTCCCTCCCTCCTCTCCTCCATCCTTGCCTGTGTGTGTGTGCGCGCACGTACGTGTGTGTGTGTGTTTATGTGTATGTGTCAGTGTGTGTGTGTGCGCGTGTGTGTCTGTGTGCGCGCTCTCTCTGTTCTATTTTGAGCCAGTAGGATGGTCGGAGGCTCCCGATTGGAAAGAGAGAGGGGGAGAGGGAGGGAGGGAGGGAGGGAGGGAGGGAGGGAGGGAGAGCTGAGGGAGTAGACGGCATCATGCTGGCGTATGTTATGAGAGGCCAACTTTAAGCACACAGGAGCGCTCTCAGAGAACAGAGCTGGATCGCAACACTGTGTGTGTGTGTGTGTGTGTGTGTGTGTGCGTGTGTGCGTGTGTAAGAAAGAACACTGATCACACACACCCTGTTCACAGTGCGCATGAACACGTACACATATGCACACTAACATGCCTCGAGCGCCTCCGATATTCACAACGTGTTTCCTTTATTAAAATTTGCCAACGTAGCAAGCAGTTACCGCGGTTCCAGAGCCTTAGTCCACTATAGTGATGAGCCAGTAGAAGGATTAAATGTAGAAGCCGTACAAATGTGCAACTCTGTGAAATAGCAAATCCCGGCAAGAGTGTCAACCGTTCCCGGCTGAACCAGATGCCTGATCGCAAGTGAGCATCGCAGCGTCTCGCCAGCGCTGCTTCTGCTCACCAGCGAGTCCGCGCTTCTTCCCCCGGCGCACTGCCGTGGAGAAACTGGGCATGACACATGATCCTACTGCTGCTACAGTGGACAGCTATTGAGATCACTGCGCCGTCTCGCGCGGTAGCTTCCGAGCTCTGCGTTCAGTTGCTCGCGATTTTGAGGTGACTGAAAAATCTCCGGAGAACTGGAATAGAATAGAATAGAAATATCTTTATTTTTCCCAGGGGGAACTTTGTGTGAAGTAGCCAGAATGCAAGAAATGAAGTTATCCATTTGCATAAATTACATTAAGAAATAAAATATTTCATATATATTCTCAGTACGCTCAGTATTTTCTGAGAATCGTCTGGGAGACCTAGTGATCCACATGTTAATGAATACTGCATGCATTGTACTGCAGTGACAAACAGGAATGCTACCATTTTTTTGTGTCGAATATAGTCATTTGATTCCTAATCCATGTGCGCTGTTGTGTAGTTGCAGTGGATAGTGACGGACCGAGGTTTGACCTGTCAAAGAATGCATTGATACTGGATTATTGACTAAGATGAAAAATATATGTTTTGCTACCAGTCATGCTTTGGCTTCATGCTACTTATCTATGTTGCGGCGTAGTTATCGACACCTTTTCTCAAGTAATCCAGCTAGATAGATACGCAACGTGAATAGATAGATGCGTAACGTGAATGGGATTCTTGTAACAATCTGCATTAATATTTTAATGTGTTACCAACATTGTGTTACATACATAATGTGTCACATACAGTGAGCACCATAATACATTGGACAGCGACCATTTTTTTGTTATTTTGGTTCTGTACTCTACCACTTTGAGTCTGGAAGGATACAATGAGATTGAAGTGCAGACTGTCTGCTTTAATTTGAGGGTATTTTCATCCATATCAGATGAACCGTTTAGAAATTATAGAACCTTTTGTACATAGCCCCCATCAAAAAAATATTGGACAGTTTAACATAATGTAGAATGAAGTAATTTTTTATATTTGGTCGCATATCCTTTGCATGCCATGACTTCCTGATGTCTGTGACCCAACAATATCAAAAGACTCTTGATATTTTATTTTCTGGTACTCTTATAAGCGATACTATAACTTCTCTGCATTTGAATGGATTTCTATGGGTATTTGGGGGTGGGACTAGATTTAGCTGTAAATTACACTGGAACACATGGTTGGCTAAATGGCGCTAAGTCATCATGTTTGAATCAAACAAGCCATAAACCATCACTCTGCTGCCAGATATGCAGTAGATATGGATGGATAACTTGAAGGGTTTCTTCTTCTGACTTATTCTTTCATAGAGTTCAATAGTGTCAGGAGAAACAACCCTTAAAGTGATCCATCTACTGCATATCTGGAAGCAGAGTGATGATTTGAGGCTCGTTTGATACCTCAGACTCTTGATGAGTTACAGCCATTTCGCCAACCATGTGTTCCAGTGTAATTTACAGCTAAATCTAGTCCCACCCCCAAATTCCCATAGAAATCCAATAAAATGCAGAGACCCTATTAGCGGGTGTGAAACTCAGCGGCATGCAAATGAATTTCAGACAGTTTTGGATCCGTAGAGGGGCTGCTGCAGTTAGCGAGCTTCCCGGCAAATCCGTAGAAAAGATTAAACGACAAAGATGATGGATGTTCAAATTTGGTGGCGGTTGATGTTGTTAAGCCAGTAAAGAAAGAGCATTAGCTTGCGTTGATGTGGGACGACTTCTTCCCGGGGATAACTGTAAAGGTAGGACTTGCACTTTGATTGATTGCTGAGAGCTTAGGGCAGCAAGAGTTACTCCTGTGGTTTATTTTCTTTCTTTCTCTCTCCGAAGATCTGATTCTTTTCCTGTCTCCAGTCCACACGTGCTGCCTTTGTACTTTGTTACCTTTGTTTTTTTTTTTTGTATTTCTCCAGAAACCGGTTGCCTGATAAAAACATAAGCTTTAATATGTTATTATTGGTTATGAAAACGCTGCCAGGCAGAGGTACTGATCTCTCAGACTTAGCTCAAGGGAAGACGGATTTCTCCAGGAACACGAGAAAGACCCCTGCGTGTCCTCCTCCTCTTCCTCGTCCTCGAGCCCAGCGAGGGAGGGAAGGCCCTGCCGACGTCCGTGCGGGCGCCGCGATGATTAAGGTGACGCGGCTCCCCGCCGCCCTGACCGCGGAGAGGGCCAAGCGCGGAGGTCACCGGCCACCCCCTGCCGCCCGGCCGATTAATTATGCCGGACTAATTAACCCAGCCCTTTCCCCCTCTCGCTAATTAAACAGGCCATCCGCTGTGCGGTGAGAATCAATGCGGGGCCGGAAGAGACCCGCGGCTTCACCCGGGCGCCCCAAACCGACGTGCCTCAGAAAAGGGGAGGACCCGTACTCCCGCCGAGCTCCCCACACCCTGTGTTCAGGTCTGGGTCAGGGACCTCTCTTCCAGGCAGGCTTGCACCGAACCGCACTGCATTCCCACTCAGTGCCGGCTCCCCGGTCACGCACCGGTGCGGTTTCTAGAGCTTTCCGAGGCGCTCCTCGCTGATGCCGAGGGCTAAAAATAGCCTGGAAGCTCGCTAACCGCAGCAGCGCCTGACTGCAAGCCACAGCCCAGAGTCTCTCCTTGTTTTTGTTTTTTTCCCGCCATATTTGTCAGCGCAGCAGATGCTCTGATCGAGGGCTATTTACCTACGTAGCTTGAGTTTTCGCTCGTAATCCCTTTCCGCAGCTGGGTAGCGCTGAGCGTATTCAGGTTAAGTAGCCTGCTTAAGGAGGCAGCTGCAGCACCTGACCTCGGAGTCAAACTCCAACCCTCTGGTACCACGTCTGGGTAACAGGCATTTGTTTGACCCGCACACTGGTAATCTGAGTGATGCAAGGGGTTAATTACAACAGCTGGCCTGACCAAATTTATTAAAGCACTTTCCAGAAATAACGTTGACAATTCAGTCCATTTCTCAGTTACTCCAGTGCACTTATTTCTCGAGCAAGTTCACATGCTCAACCAATCAGAATAGCTATATTTCAGAAACTGACTTTTCAAAATACAACCTTTTATGGATATTTAAACAACCCCTGTGGACACTGACTACTTGTTACTAAACTGCCCAGCATTCTAAAAGTATTCAACTGCTTCTCCATCCCATAATGCATTAGAGTAGCCTATTCAGATCGTGACCTTTTTTGGAACTCTATAATCACGCCCTGCGAAGAGACTCCCTCACTCCCTCACATATCTCTACGGGATCCTATGGAATGGAGATGCATTTTTCCAAAGCCAAGGAGTTTATTGTTCAAAGGGCGGTGTTTTTGTATGTTTCAATCCGTTAGCCTGAACATAAACTGCCCCGGAGCAGGTTAGCCGTGGCATGGCAATATACCCCGATTAAAAGTGAGTCGGCTTCGTGATACAGAAAACCCAGGGTTGAAGCTTAAGCTAGCTAACCCCTTAAGCTTGCGTAGTAGTACACCCCCCAGGTTAGCCGTGCAGAGTAAGGCTGAATCCCAAACTGAGTCCTCGTGGACTCGTGGACTGCGGACTTGCAGACTTTAATGGCGTATTTTTCCGAGGGCAGGTAAGTCTGCATTGTTGCGGACTTGCAAAAATTTTCGGGTAGAAGGTGCGAAAACACTGTTTTCACAATGGGTCTGCCCTAAGCACTCACTGACTTGACAGGGATGTGCCTTTGAGTCTGCGAGTCCAGAGAACACGATGGGAAGTTGTCATGACAGTATATCCTGATTAAGACAGTCAGCGTCGTGATGCACAAAACCACGGGTTGAAGCTGAAATTAGCTTGCTAACTTAAAAGCTTTGTAGTTCACCCCCGGGGTTGCATATTCAGTTATTTATTAACATTCTTTTTAACTCCGTATTTTTCAGTTTTTTAAAGTTTTTAATACCGGCTGTTTTACCCGCATCCCCTGGGATTTCCAATGTCCGCCCTGCCCGGCCTGGCCCTCTGCCCATCGTCCTGTGCGTTCGCTTATCCCAGCTCGCCGTGATGGAGGACCGTGTTGGAGGAACGTGTCGGAGGACCGTGTCGGAGGACCATGTCGGAGTAGCAGGAGAGCTGCCACTCTCTTGCTTCACTCCGGCTTCTGGGATCAAGACGGGTAGTCCTATCTCTGCCATGGGCCCTGGACTGGTGGATTTCTCCATGGAGATCTTGCACTACATCCATCTGTACTGTACAGTGGTTATTGCTGAAGTATCTTAAAGGGAGTCTGATTGGTCACCATGACGGCTGTGGGCGATAAGAAGGCATCTGATTGGTTTTTCATGTGAGATATTCATTGTAGTTTATCTTGATGATTTTTTGTTCCAAATGCAAGCACATTTAGGAACATGGTTGAATCGGATCATCCTACTTGAGGAACGCATTTGAACCCTAAAGGGGATCGCAAAGGTCAGCACTCTTATAGGTTAGGCGCTATAATTCTATCCAACAATATCCAGGACGTGCTTAGACCAGTGATTTTCAACCACTGTGCCGCGGCACACTAGTGTGCCGTGAGAGATCGTCAGGTGTGCCGTGAGAAATGATCTTATCCTATTAACTTCACTTAATTAGTAACACTTTTGGTTGGTGGTGTGACACAGGATTTTTTTTAATGTAAAAAATGTGCCTTGGCTCAAAAAAGGTTGAAAAACACTGGCTTAGACAACCCTGAAAAACGTACTGTGTACTGTGTATGATCCAATTCATTCTGATTATATTAGAAAATCTAATTTTCCTGATTTTCTGAAGATGTTTGCTCCATTCAATCTGTCGGTTCTAGCGTTTTTCTAGGTTCTAGGTTCCCCAGTGTAAATATGGGAAATTTGATAAAGATTCCTCTCCAAGAAGGACCCCGCTTCAAACCAGTGTTAACCTCTACACAGCTCCGATTTGCCCTATTGAATGTTAGGTCACTTAAAACCAAAACATTTATAATTAATGAGCTAATTGAGGATAATAAATTAGATTTAATTTTCTGAACGGAAACCTGGTTGAGCACGGATGGAGTGACCTCTCTTATAGAGGCCAGTCCTGCAAATTACAATTTTTTTCAGACGATAAGACAAGGTAAAAAAGAGGTGGATTAGCCAATATATTTGCAGATATTCTAAGATGTGAACAAATTGCCCTCTGAGATTTTTCTCTTTCGAGCATCTTGTACTAACACTAAAATGTTATCCTCCTGTGCTCATTGTAACTGTCTATCGGCCGCCAGAGCAGAGTATTACTGCCTGAATTTGCTGAATTGTTTTCGATTATTTCTTTACTGACTTTGATAAGATTCTTTTGGTTGGTGATTTTAATCTGCATGTGGAAAATGGGACTCTAGGGCTGTGGAGTTTATTAATTTCTTACAGTCTTTTGATTTTAATCAACATGTTACAGAACCAACTCACAACCATAGTCACTCTGGACATGCTCTTTTCTAGGGGGTTAAATATCAACGTACCCTTAATTACTGATGTCATTGTATCAGATCTACTACTGTGTGTTTTTTAATGCAATGTTGTGTACGCAAGGCTATGGTCCTGACCACAAAATTAAGACGTGTCTTAGACTCTTCTTCGGTCGCCAGGTTCTAAGACCTTTTGAGCATTCCAGCTGTATCTAACTCTTTTATGTGTTAACAAACTACACTGCCTGGCCAAAAAAAAAGTCGCCGTTGCACCCGTCATGCATAGTGCCCACTGTACAAGCCTCTGGAGGCAGTGTTATGATCTGGGGTTGCTTCAATTGGTCAGGTCTAGGCTCAGCAATGTTATGCAGCAATAAATTGAAGTCAGCTGAGTACATGAATGTACTGAATGGCCAGGTTATCCCGTCAATGGACATATTCCAGGACGACAATGCCAAGATTAATCGGGCTCGAATTGTGAAAGAGTGGTTCAGGGAGCATGAGGAATCATTTTCACACATGAATTGGCCACCAGAGTCCTGACCTTAAGCCCATTGAAAGTCTTTGGGATGTGCTGGAGAAGACTTTAAAGAGTGGTTCGACTATCCTGTCATCAATACAAGATCTCGGCCAAAAATGAATGCAGCTCTGGATGGAAATAAATGTTGTGACGTTGCATAATGTTGTCGAAACAATGCCACGACGAATGCGCGTCATAATCAAAGCTAAAGGCGGTCCAACAAAATATTAGAGTGTGCAACTTTTTTTTGGGCCAGGCAGTGAGGTTGAGCATTTAACTAAATGAAAGACCACCATTGACGTTGTAGCCCCCAGAGAAACTTAAAAAGTGTTCCTCAAATTCTAAAATGCCATGGAGGAATGGTGACATCAGCCTGCTTACAAATAATTGTCGTAAAACAGACCGTAGATAGAGGAAAACAAAACTACAGGTACATCATGACATTTATAAGGAACAATTGTGCGACTACAATAAAGCCGTACGCACAGCAAGGCATAGCCGACAATAGAAATAATCCCAGAGTGTTGTTTTCTATTGTTGATCACTTGATAAATCCAGCCTCAGCTATTAACTGGCCTAAACAAGCTTTATCATCAAAATGTGAAGTTTGCATCTTACATTCAAAAGGAGATTACTACAAACCCCAATTCCAAAAATGGTTGGGACAGTATGTAAAATGCACATAAAAACAGAAAGCAGTGATTTGTAAATTCTCTTTTACATATTATTTAATTGAGAGGGGGGGTGGGGGCAGTGGGGGGTTGGGGGGATGGAATGGGGATGGGGGCGGTGGGATGGGGGCGGGGTCAGATTTCATGAGCCACATCCATCCCACATAGGCTTTCCCTTGTACTGTGTAAGCTGTGAAATAGGACAGAAATGCACCCCTCGCAAATCAATGTCCAGATACAAAGTCTCCCAGCGGCCGTGCTCGGTCTGTCTGCGTGTCTGCTGTCTTCCTGTTTGATTCTGCTGATTTCTTTTTGCACTGCTGAGTTGGTTTCCCACTCTTAATGGGCACTTTCAAGGTGGCTGTCTGTGGTTTAGGGTTATGAGTAATGATCCGGTGCTTAAATATTTGCACATTAACGCCGTTTATCGCAGTGGGCTACGCGTTTATTTTTACGCGCGAGAGATGTTGATTCATTTTTATCACTTTACACTTGAACTATTTTTATTTGCTTTCGGTCGGTGTTGAAGCCCACAGCAGCTAATGTGCGCTGTTGACCGTTATGAAACCGTGCCAAGCGGCGCAAAATTGAATCTATCCACAATGTGCTTTGTCCTTTAAATTTGAACGTAGAAGTGGAACTCTTTTGTCTCCACATGGTAGCCCTGTGCAGAGGTGGACTTCATGTGAAATTAAATCAGCCGAAGGATTGCTATGCCGATAATTGCTCTGATTATGACTATATTGTGTTATTATTGGCCTGCTCAGCGGGGTCTGCTCGGCCTAGCCTGTGTTTATTCATGTTTTCCATTCACCAGCTGGATGTCTACCGAAGCATTTCTACATGAGCGCTTTGCTCAGGGAATAAAAACCCGCAGAGAACCTACACACCTACCGGATGCCGTCTACAAGTCCTGTTCTTGCACTCATTTAGCTTCACGACCGGTTGATGGAGAGGAGGTCGCCCGTGTGCGTCCGTGCAAATTTTACGAGTGGAGTCACGTGACACGCGCCGGCCGTATTGCATTCGGGACAAGGAAGAAACTACTTGATTGTTTTGCGTACGCCGTTTTCAAACGGGCCCTCTCGCCGTCTGCTGAAAGACGGGTGCGTTCACCTGAAACTGCCATAGGACGGTCTGCTGAAAGGTCAGAGTCGGTCTGCAGCCTGCCTAACTCTAGTTAAATCTTTTTCTGTCTCCACAGCCTTTCATGTCTCCTCGTTACCCCGGTGGCCCCAGACCTCCCCTAAGAATACCCAATCAGGTACGGGCTCAACTGCATGCACCAGCTGCTGCTGGGAAACGTAGTTTCTTCTCGTTTCACGAGTGGCTGGTCCCTTCTCCATGTTTATGCGTTGAAATGAACGTTTGGCTTTCCCACATTAATTTTCTGCATAATTTCAAAGCTTTGTTAAGGTTAAGTTCTACAGTTTAAACCTTGAAAATTATTTCTGTACCAAATCAGCCTACGCTTTACACCCACGCCTGATGAAAAATTAGTTTTATCTTATATTAACGCCAGCAGCCATATCACCCTGTGTGTTACTCTCGCCTGTAGGCTGAAGCTAAACAAGTGTGGTTAGTACTTGGGATTGGAGACCTGAGAAAACTCAGCTGATGCTGGAAGCGTTATTCGTGGGCCAATAGTCTTCTCTCTTGACCAGCCCAGAATAAAACCGTGCCTCGGTAACGATGACATTAAACTGAGGTCCTGAAAAGTCGCTTTTCAAAAGAGCCTACTTTTCATATTCTCACAATCCGGCCTCCGAATCATCCTCTTTACGGCTGATTGGCTTGTCAGTCTCTTGCATTTTCCCAGGTCTCAGTGTAACCGAGAAATAAGCTCTCAGGTGATATTTCTGCTAACATATGTAGCTAAATGCTAGTAATTTATGATCAGTAGGAGTCGGAGCCTTGGCTGTGCTTCTGTCTCTCTGTTTGATGCTCAAGTCCTGTAGGCACACACGCCAGGGAGGGACGTGTTAGTTTACTATTAGTACATTGTAATTATTTATATGATATTTTACAATGGTTATGCAGGAATGGGTGTGGCTCTCTCACAATTAAACCAAACCTCCAGACACCTTTTGGGAAGGTCTTGCTTTGGCAATCATTGGCGGTTTAATGTTCTAAGCCCTCCTGCATTTTTGTTATTGGATCAGACAGCAGGTGTAATGTTCTAAACCAACCCACTCCAGCTTCTGTGAGTTAGTGATTGGATGAGAAAGCTGCAGTCTCTCTGAGCAGTGTCTCATTTGTGTAGGCATTGGGGGGAGTCCCAGGAAACCAGCCGTTACTGCCCAGTGGAATGGACCCCACAAGACAGCAAGGTTTGTGTCCACGGGAACGGTCCCTGTTAAATGTGTGTCTATCGCAGGGGTGTCAAACTCTGGTCCTGGAGTGATTCATTTAAGAAACTGATTGGCTAATAAGTTCTCAATGCTTTAACTGGGTGCTGATTGAAAGGAAACCGCAAATATCTGGAGATACTGTGGCCCTCCAGGACTGGAGTTTGACACTCCTGCGATAGACACACTTTCTGTGTGTGTGTGTGTGTGTGTGTGTGTGTCTGTGTGTGTGTGTGTGTGCCTGTTTATGTGCTGCTAATGTACTAACAAGTAAAATACTATGTACTAACTTGTGACACAAACAGTAATACAATAACTACACAGCTGTATGTGTGATTATATGTTTTATATTTTCTACAGAAGGAGTTTATATTTTACATTGATAGAATATAAATTAAATAGCCTAACTGTATTTTGGAACAATATTGATTATATCACTCCCTCTCCACCAGGTGAAATACAGTTTTTTTAACTGCCCGTAGTTCCGAAATAAATCTGCATCCTGTTGCTTTTACCTCTTAGGCCATCCTGGTATGGGCGGGCCTATGCAGCGGATGACTCCCCCAAGAGGGATGGTCCCACTTGGGCCACAGGTATGCAATTGGCTGGTGGGAACGCTGGACAGGAAGTAAAAACTCACCTTTCCATAAAAGGGCTTCTGATCCCCGTTTGACTCTAATTGCACTCTGATAGACACTGTCCTCGTAGGTCAAAATAAATGGCCCAATCAGACTGCACGAGTCCTTGGCGTGATTGTATCCTTGGTTACTCTTGCAGGGTTACGGAGGGGGAATGAGGCCCCCGATCAATGCGCTAGGCGGTCCAGGAATGCCTGTAATGAACATGTAAGTACTTGCGTGGGCGTGGGCCCCTTCGCTGTCTCCATCTCTTCAGGAGATCCCGAGTATCACTCACATAGGTCTGTGTGGCTTTTCCTTGTGACACGGCAGGTTTTCAACGTGCTTCTGACTCCACTCTGGTAGTACAGCACCAGGCACAGCCTTTTTTGTTTTTATCACCCTGACATGGAAAATTCCAAGCCTTAAAAAAAAAAAATGAATAAAAGTGTTTGAATCCCAGGCGAGGGCCTTTCTGTGCGGAGTTTGTATGTTCGCCGGGTACTCCGGTTTTCTCCCACACAAGTGTGCCTTGCCATGGATTGGCCACCTGTCCAGGGGGTATTCCTGCCTCTTGTCCAATGCATGCTGGGAAACCAGGAACCCTGACCAGAAATAAGCAGGGTAGATAATGGATGGATGGATGTGAACCCTGACACGTTAGAAAATATACCAGTACGCCACACTGTTTCAACCTTTACCTTTTCTCCTTCCCAGGGGCCCCGGAGGTCGACCATGGCCAAACCCTCCCAACGCAAACTCGGTGAGTTCCGACGGAAAAAGTGTGTGTGCGTGTGCGTGTGTGTGTGTGCGCGTGTGCGTGTGTGTGCGTGTGCGTGCGTGTGTGTGTGTGTGTGTGTGTGTGGCGTAAGCGGTGTCCGGCTGTGGCTGAAAAGCACCCCCCCCCCCGCTGTGACACCTGCCGTAAAGCAGTACGCCTACACTGTGCCTGGACTGCACGGAGGCGGCGTCCTTGGTTTGCAGTTGCACAGCGCACAACTGTATAGACTGTACAGGGCCTTTCATTAGAGAAAGAGGAATTCATATTTTTAGTTTATTTGGTTCCGTGGCTACGTTGCTTGCAAGCAGCCAATGGGATCGTTTGTGCGCGTTCCCGTCTGTGCGGAAACTTATCGATCGACCGGTTGATTTAGTAACTGGTCGATTGGCCGATTTACTGGTTGATTCTGCGATTGATGGATTGGTTGGTTTGTCGGTTGGTTGATTGGCTGGTTGAGTGATTTCCTTTGTTTATTTGGTCGACTGACAGATTGACTGATTGCCACGTCTTGGCTATGACCAAACCCCCTGGGCCATTCTAAACTAAGGCTTTAAATCCAGACTGAAATTAAGATTGCTGTAATTTGAGACTGTACCTCACTCGCCCTTAATGCGCTACCAGAAGAAACCTCTTTTATTGGGTTATAGTTTCACATTTAAAGCAATCATTATGCTGTCAGCATCTATTCTAATGAAGACTCTGCACTGCGAGTGAGCTAGCAGCAAAGGAGGCAGACAGAACGCCACTCTCTCGTCGAACAAACGCAATACAAACCTCATATCTTCGCAGAGTAGGTCTTTCTTACAGTAGGCTCCAGTTAAATTCAGCTGAAACTATTTCTCGCTCAAAAAAATGACGCTTGTTTAACGTTCTATATGAGCTGTAACTCACATTATGCAAACACTAATGGCGAACCTGGCGCTGAGGTAGTTTACCTCATACCGCTGACCGTAACAAGGGCATGAAGCACTGAGCCGTCAGGTACCAAGGGCAGCCCACAAACCAGCATGTGAAGGAGGATTTACATGAACGTCACAGTAATTTTTATGTCTGGTTTTGAAAGTTGTTTTTTTGTTGTACGTTTTGTTGATGGTCTCTTTTTCTCTCTTTCTCTTTTCCACTTCCTCTCACTCTCTCCCCCTCACACTTGCTCTCTTCTCTCTCTCCCTCACTCTGCCTCTCTTCTCTCTCTTTCTCTTTCTCACTCTCTCTTTTTTCTGCTACCTCTCGCTCTCTCCCCCTCACACTCGCTCTCATCTCCTCTCTCCCCCTCACTCTGCCTCTCCTCTTCTCTCATCTCTCTTTCTCTCCAGATCCCGTACTCTTCAGCGTCCCCGGGGAGCTATGTGGTAGGTGAAGGCTGAGCCACAGTCTTACTCCTGCGGGGGGAGAAAACAGCTGGTGAGGAGGGTGTCTGATGGCCGCGCCGCTCCCTCACCTCCGCGTCCAGCACGGCTCGGTCTAGCGGCTCACATCAGCCTTGCGGGGCATTTGGCGTTCAGCCCTGTCTGGCAGGTCTCCGGGGAGACTGGGGGACTGCAGCGGGAGGGCGGGGGGATGTTTGACTTCTGTAGAAAGGAAACCGCCGAACGGAACGGTGTCTGTGTTCCACCGTCGTCTGTCAGCACGCTCAAAACCGCACCGGGTCGCATCAAGGACAGCGAGGTTCAAAACCGCACCGGGTCGCATCGAGGGTCGCATCGAGGGTCGCGAGGTTCAAAACCGCACCAGGTCGCATCGAGGGTCACGAGGTTCAAAACCGCACCGGGTCGCATCGAGGGTCACGAGGTTCAAAACCGCACCGGGTCGCATCGAGGATCGCGAGGTTCAAAACCGCACTGGGTCGCATCGAGGATCGAGAGGTTCAAAACCGCACCGGGTCGCATCGAGGGTCGCGAGGTTCAAAACCGCACCGGGTCGCATCGAGGACAGCGAGGTTCAAAACCGCACCGGGTCGCATCGAGGACAGCGAGGTTCAAAACCGCACCGGGTCGCATTGAGGGTCGCGAGGTTCAAAACCGCACCGGGTCGCATCGAGGGTCGCGAGGTTCAAAACCGCTCCAGGTCGCATCTCCCAGCCCTAACATCTATGCTGATGTATGAGTAAAATCTTTATTGCCGAGCCAGTCCCATTCTCACACAGTATGTAAGTGTACGTGCTCGGAAAGGAATTTTCCTGTAGAAACAGTGGTGGCGTGTTTTACATTGGCTGAGTGAAGTCAGGTCAGAGAGGATCCCTTTCAGCAGTCCGTGCACTGCCCCCCCAGCACACGAGTGATCAACAGAGGCTTGTTCTTGCTGTGTTTACTGAAATTGGCCCAGCGCAGGACGGAGCTTGCCTGGAAAGCCCTGACCAGCTCAGCAGAAGAGAAGAGGCGCTCTAATTTCATTTGGGATCTCAGAGAGGCGGGTAGGAAGGAAGGGAGGGGGGGGGGGCGTGTTTCCATCCCACTTGGACAGAGCCAGAATGCGGTTTGCTGACCTCAGCATCGGGCCCCGTGATGCGGGGCGGTGGCAGCGCGCGCTAACGATGCTCCCGCTCCATGAGCGCGCTCAGAAACTTGCCTCGGTCGATGACCTCCCTGACAGTCAGACCGAACCGTAGACGCACATATTTAACGAGACAGGAAAGCACGCCCTCATCTAACCTAAACTGTGAAGCCCCGGAAGTAAGCCTGTATGTGCCGTGCGCAGGTTGAGCACAAAACATTTGCGCTCCCAATGAAAGTGAATGTGGAATATCAGCCCTTTTAATGCAAAATTAAACTTCCCTGTTGGCATTTTGAAACTCAGATTGACGATCGTTACGTTACATATGAAAAAATTGGGAAAACGTGTCAAAACATTTCAGCAAATGTAAATCAGTTGAAATAAATATGTTCTCAAAACTTCTGGACCAAAATAATCACTGTTTCACAAACAGCAGCACACAAAATTGACCCATGAGGTTTTCCTTGGTTGTTAAATCACCTTAGTTTTCTACATTGAATGCAATGGGCAGCAAGCTCTTGCACTCAACATGTGCAGTAGAGGCTGTTTCCCACCCCTGCTATAGGCTCCTCCCATCCCTGCTATAGGCTCCTCCTACCCTCTCCAGTTCCTATGTACGCTCTATGGACCAAACCTCGCGGTTGATGGGACTAAAGAAAAGGCCTGTGTCAGGAAGAGTCTGTGTTTTCCTGTGCATGCCTATGTTCGCCTGTGCTGCCCGATGTTTTCCTGCATTTGCTGGTATTTTACCGTTTTGTTCTGTTTTTCCCCTTTTTATTTCTTCTGTTTGACTGTTGTTGTTTTTATTTTTTTATTTATTAACTTTTTTAATGTTTTTTTTTTTGCCTGTTTCCCATGCTTGTCTTTGTTTGGCTGTGTTGTTCTGTGTTTTAGGTTTGACTGTGTTGGTCTGTGTTTTAGGTTTGACTGTTGGTTTCTGTTTTAGGTTTGACTGTATTGGTTTCCGTTTTAGGTTTGACTGTGTTGGTCTGTGTTTTAGGTTTGACTGTGTTGGTCTGTGTTTTAGGTTTGACTATGTTGGTCTGTTATTTAGGTTTGACTGTGTTGGTCTGTGATTTAGGTTTGACCGTGTTGGTCTGTGATTTAGGTTTGACTGTGTTGGTCTGTGATTTAGGTTTGACTGTGTTGGTCTGTGTTTTAGGTTTGACTGTGTTGGTCTGTGATTTAGGTTTGACTGTGTTGGTCTGTGATTTAGGTTTGACTGTGTTGGTCTGTGTTTTAGGTTTGACTGTGTTGGTCTGTGATTTAGGTTTGACTGTCCTGGTCTGTGTTTTAGTTTTGACTGTGTTGGTCTGTGATTTAGGTTTGACTGTCCTGGTCTGTGTTTTAGTTTTGACTGTGCTTGTCTGTGTTTTAACTGTACAGGCCTAACTCTTTCCCACTGTGTTCATTTCCAGGGCCCACCTGGAGGAGGGGGCCCCCCAGGAACTCCCATAATGCCCAGCCCAGCAGGTAGTTGACTGTGCTACTAATGTTCCTATTAGGGATGTGGGCTGTACAGAAGCGTTAGGGAAACGTAGTGAATGCGTTTGTTTGGACATACTGTATGAAGCGTTTACCAGGCGTGATGACATCATGGTCGGTTTCAAATCAGCATGGGCTAGTTAAGATGTGTGTCATTAGGTTGTCCAAAGAAATGCTTTTCCAAATGAGTTTTTTGTTGAACTTCTTATTTGCTTTTTCTCTGGGGGAGCTATAAGCAGTCTCAGAATGTAAATTTTAGTGTAGAATGGATTTTTTAAGAGATAGTTTATTTTAGAGATAGCCTATTTTAGAGATAACCCTGAGCCTGGTGCATCCAGATAATGTTAAAGGCTCACTGAATTCCATTTGTAATGTATATGAGTATTCCTCTTATTGAACCTGCTCATTTATTTCTTTAATACATTTTTTTACTTATTTTTCAGACTCTACAAACTCCGGGGAAAACATGTACACTATGATCAATGCCGTGCCTCCGGGTGCTAACCGATCAAACGTAAGAGAGATGTGCGCTCCCCATTCCCCATCAACCCACCGCAAAAACAGACGTAGCGGACGCAGTCGCACAGACAAAGCCTAGCCTTACAGATAACGTGCTCCTAAGCCGCGGCTGTAAACCCAGGCATAATCCTAAAGATACCGTTTTTATCTTTTTTTTTGCGTTGGTGGCTCTACCGTGGCCTTTTTTCTCTGAGAGTCGCGTGACCCCACAGCTGCAGGCCTCTCCTGACGCCGCTGCGATTTTCCGTCGGCGTCTGACTCACGCCGCCTCTCCTGTCCTGGGACAAAGTTCACACTGACCTCCGCTGGACTCCGCGTGACTCAGACCCCTGTGACTAAGACCGAGGCGCACGCTTCCTGTTTGGTCTTTTCAACTCGACCTGAACCATCTTTCTGAAGTTGACTTTGTTTCCAATATTTTAATAGGTACTGACAGAGTAGACTACAGGAGATATTTCAAGTTGAGCTCCGTCGGTGGAACGTAGGTGGACATTAGCGTTAAGGTACATTTTACGCTGATGATGTGGACTAGCTTGCCCGGTCACATGGTAGTGTTAAAGACCAGGGTTGACGCAGTGCTGGATACTGCGGTGTAGCAGGAGGAATTCTGGGACTAGATGGGCTGAATGGCCTGTTCGCTTGTTTAGTTTGTTCATCTTGTTCGTCTTGTTCTGTGGTGAGGCGCTTGGAAGCTGACAGTCTCGATGCGCAGCAACATTTCCTGAATTTCACTGAATAATTTAGAGTGAGGGGCCCGGATAATCTGGCTCCATATTCACTATCGGAGCTGCCAGCGGGCGGTTTCGGAATATTTCATAATAGGATTTAGTCCCGAGAACTGGCACACGAGCAGCACGAGGATCCCAGTCTCCTTACTTTAGGAACCTCATCCTGTGTGTGTGTGTGTGCGTGTGTGTGTACGTTTGTGTGTGTCCGTGTATACATGTGGGGGTTAAGTGAGGATATAGTGTGGGTGTGTTTGTGTTGTGTGTATATGTGAGTATGTGTGCGAGTGTATGTGCGCTTGCATGTGTATGTGGATGGGGGGTATTTTCGGTATGCGTGGTCTGTGTGTTTGTGTGTGCTGTGTGTAGAGTGGGGGTGAAAGGTGCGTGTCTGTGTGTGCCTTTGTGTGCCTGTGTGGGGGAGGGAAAGTGGCTCTTTTTGGTTTGGTTTCCCAGCATTCCCTGTGGCGTCATGTGATGACCCCCTTCCCCTGTGCTCTCTGCTTGGCCCACAGTTCCCAATGGGGCCGGGAGCCGACGCTCCCATGGGGGGTATGCCTGGTATGGAGCCGCACCACATGAATGGGTCACTAGGTAAGACTCCCCTGGGACAGGGGCACCCCAAAACCCCAAATCACACACAAGTATTTTACTGACACTGTTACCTAGAGTCTGATTCACATAGGTTCCCTTTTATATGAATACAGTCCATTTATACAGCTGGATATTTACCATTTACCATATTTGCCAACAGAGGTTAAATATCTTGTTCAAGGGTACAACGGCAGTGCCCTTGGGAATCAGACCCGTCTTAATTCCTTAACCATCATGCACCACACTGCCCACCCACCAGTCCTACAGAACAAGGAGGGGTCCACTATGTACCGCGGCAGTGCTGATCATACCATCTATCCGAGCAAATCCACCCAATCGATACCCCTCTAACACGCGGAGCAATGAGCACGCCGGCTGCCTGTTCAAACCTGTTGCGCACAGTTCAGTGATGCAGTATAGCAGGGCTCTGCTTCTGTACTGCCAGCCCCTCACAGGCTCAAATCAGTCCCGCCGGTCATTCAGGTGATTCCGGTGAGCCAGCCGAGTGAACAAAACAACTGGACGGTTTCACCCTCCTGTGACTTTTTCTCATTTGGTGTGATTAAATAGTAAACATGCGATAAACATAATGCTTTGTTTTCAAAAGTCTGTTTTTGTATACAAAGGTGTTGTGTGGGGTCATTTTTACCAGGCTCTGTAGGTGTATAGAAGGCAAGAAAATATAGAACCCATTTTATTTTTGACCTCACATTTTTTGGTGGCACTTTCCTCTACACACGTTTTAAACTTCGCAAACTTTCACTTATCTCAGGCCCTAAAATGAGACGTTTCTCACAGATTTTTAATATTTTGGGATAAAATGCTGGTCAATTGTGTCAACATTTTTCTGCCACAATAATTTTGCGTCGGTTTAAACCGTTGGGGTGAATTTGACCCCAAACGGAAAAGGCCTCCTAAAATTTCAGCATAATATGAGGGTTAATAGATACGTTACTGCAGTACTATTAAACCTTACCCTTCCCATAAGCTGTGTTAGACTAGCCGTGAAACCGTCCGAGCTACTTATGGCGGTCACTCAAAGTAAAACCTTATAAGACGTAATTTTGCGAATGAGTTGTAAACAGTACTGTTGTTTAAAGTTCGGCGCCGTTGACCAGCGATTTGCCATGTTTTCTTTCCCTCATTCCTTCCCGTAATGAAAATGTCTTGGCAGACTGGGTCAGCTCTCATGCAAGAAGGCGTGATCAAAGCGGCAATGAAACAACTTTCTCATTTCCCAGTCTTTGTTCCACGCCCGTGGACTCATTGTTATCAGTTCCCAACAGCACCCCTTGTTTGTGGATATTGCTGTGAATGTTTTGTCCTCGGACCGGTGTAGGGTGAACATGCACACTTTGGTGGTCCTTTGGTGCCCCCTTGTGGGCACTCATAGTTTCGCCCAAAATATTCCCCAGTCACAAATTTTTAAAAAATCCCTCCCAGTAACAACTGTGACTATATGTTCGTAATTCACAATTAATGTGAAATTTGAGTGTGTTCATAAATGTGTTTGTGTGTTCGTAAATGTTGTTGATAATGCATATGGTGTATGCTGTATGCTAATGTAAAACATGCTAACAAAATGCATGTATGATGCCAGTCATCTAAGACACTCATTTGCCTGCAGTGCACTTCAGTTAGCATTGACAGCTAAAGCTGAACATCTACAGTTAAACGCTAAGATAAGCCGTGGGTGGGAGCCTTTGGAGCTTCATCAGTTTGTCTTCTCTTCTTTTATTCTCCAGGATCTGGTGACATGGACAGTCTGCCCAAGGTACGTGTCGCCACCAGCGTGCTCAGCTCTGAGCAACAAACGAGAAATATAAATGGCGTGAAAGTCACGAGACGGTCCTTCCACATTGACGCACGCTGGCTTTTTAGTACGTTTTTAATAAGAGCAAACGCGGCTCTCCACGAGGCCCTCTGTGTCCACCGCGCGTTCCGTTCAGGCAATTTCATGGCTGTCGTTTGAGGGATTGGTGTTGGGGCTCAAGGGGAGGGTGAAGGGAGGGGGGGGGGGGTGTTTGGCGACGCAGCCACCAGCCCGCGCCACCGCCTTCGCCTTGTCAGTTAGGAGTGCTGCGAGTTTCCGTTCATCACACGCCCGGCGCGATAAAACCGTCCGCTCTCCTGGCAACGTTTCCCCCGCAGTCAGTGCATATTACCTGCCAGCTCAACCTTGAAGGATTTTGTGCCTCTAAGAATAGTCCCTTTCCCCCAAGCCTCATGACTTCTCTGTAAACAGCACACAGCTGTCTGCAGCCAGGGGGGGGTGGAACTGTCACCAGCGTGTTAAACAAACAGTTGGCCCCACCCACTGGGAGGAGACAAGAGGAGGGGGGTTGAACTTGCGAATGGCTGAATGCCCCTTGACTCGCACCCCAGTATCGCCGTGTGCTGTGCGTCTCGTCAGACCGGTACCACTGTCTGCTTGTACCGCCGTCTCCTGTCTGTTAAGACTGAGACAACTGTCTGGGCAGACTAATAATACCGTTTCCTGTCTGACTGTACGCATTGATACCACTGTCTGCACAGACTAATAATACCATTTCCTGTCTGTACAGACTGATACAACTGTCTGCTCAGACTAATAATACTGTGTCCTGTCTGACTGTACGCACTGATACCACTGTCTGCTCAGACTAATAATACTGTTTCCTGTCTGACTGTATGCACTGATACCACTGTCTGCTCAGACTAATAATACCGTTTCCTGTCTGACTGTACGCACTGATACCACTGTCTGCTCAGACTAATAATACCGTTTCCTGTCTGACTGTACGCATTGATACCACTGTCTGCACAGACTAATAATACCATTTCCTGTCTGTACAGACTGATACAACTGTCTGCTCAGACTAATAATACTGTGTCCTGTCTGACTGTATGCACTGATACCACTGTCTGCTCAGACTAATAATACTGTGTCCTGTCTGACTGTATGCACTGATACCACTGTCTGCTCAGACTAATAATACTGTTTCCTGTCTGACTGTATGCACTGATACCACTGTCTGCTCAGACTAATAATACCGTTTCCTGTCTGACTGTACGCACTGATACCACTGTCTGCTCAGACTAATAATACCGTTTCCTGTCTGACTGTACGCATTTATACCACTGTCTGCACAGACTAATAATACCATTTCCTGTCTGTACAGACTGATACCACTGTCTGCTCAGACTAATAATACTGTGTCCTGTCTGTACACACTGATACCACTGTCTGCTCAGACTAATAATACTGTGTCCTGTCTGACTGTACGCACTGATACCACTGTCTGCTCAGACTAATAATACTGTTTCCTGTCTGACTGTATGCACTGATACCACTGTCTGCTCAGACTAATAATACCGTTTCCTGTCTGACTGTACGCACTGATACCACTGTCTGCTCAGACTAATAATACCGTTTCCTGTCTGACTGTACGCATTTATACCACTGTCTGCACAGACTAATAATACCATTTCCTGTCTGTACAGACTGATACCACTGTCTGCTCAGACTAATAATACTGTGTCCTGTCTGTACACACTGATACCACTGTCTGCTCAGACTAATAATACTGTGTCCTGTCTGACTGTACGCACTGATACCACTGTCTGCTCAGACTAATAATACTGTTTCCTGTCTGACTGTATGCACTGATACCACTGTCTGCTCAGACTAATAATACTGTTTCCTGTCTGACTGTATGCACTGATACCACTGTCTGCTCAGACTAATAATACCGTTTCCTGTCTGACTGTACGCACTGATACCACTGTCTGCTCAGACTAATAATACCGTTTCCTGTCTGACTGTACGCATTTATACCACTGTCTGCACAGACTAATAATACCATTTCCTGTCTGTACAGACTGATACCACTGTCTGCTCAGACTAATAATACTGTGTCCTGTCTGTACACACTGATACCACTGTCTGCTCAGACTAATAATACTGTGTCCTGTCTGACTGTACGCACTGATACCACTGTCTGCTCAGACTAATAATACTGTTTCCTGTCTGACTGTATGCACTGATACCACTGTCTGCTCAGACTAATAATACCGTTTCCTGTCTGACTGTACGCACTGATACCACTGTCTGCTCAGACTAATAATACCGTTTCCTGTCTGACTGTACGCATTTATACCACTGTCTGCACAGACTAATAATACCATTTCCTGTCTGTACAGACTGATACCACTGTCTGCTCAGACTAATAATACTGTGTCCTGTCTGTACACACTGATACCACTGTCTGCTCAGACTAATAATACTGTGTCCTGTCTGACTGTACGCACTGATACCACTGTCTGCTCAGACTAATAATACTGTTTCCTGTCTGACTGTATGCACTGATACCACTGTCTGCTCAGACTAATAATACTGTTTCCTGTCTGTCTGTACACACTGATACCACTGCCCTTCTCTCTGATTGATTGAGTTTCACAGTGACACACATTGTACTGCGTTAATGCACTCAACCCCCACGCACACGTGGAGAGCTAAAGGTGACCGCATTCGCCTTCTTTTAAGAGCGGCAGAAAGGAACAGACGGCCTTCCTCTCCCACTTTCAGGAGAGCCACGGGATTGGTTTGGCCTCACAGCGGCCCTCTTGGGTAGCACGGGGTAACTTCAAAGCCTCCCCAAACTCCAGTCATCAAAGAGCGAGCCGCTCCCACGGTAACATCGGGATGCGATGAGAAAAATCATAATGCGTTCTGTATTCCGGAGGAATTATCAAATGCACTTCAGCTCAGTGCAGCGAGGAAAACCGTTGTATCCTTGAGCTAACGTACGGCTTTACCACATTTACATTCCATTATTCTCCCGGAGAGAAGCACAGCAAAAAAATTAATGGAGCAAAAGTTGGATGAAAAATGATGATTCAGTGCTGGAGCAAATTTTTAGAAGATTTGACAGATGTTATGTAATGTACTTGTGCTTATTTCTGTGCTATATTTTAGGTATCAATGTACACTGTTTTATTCCCTGCACACTTGTGCATAGTTTGAAAAAACATATTGTAATAATAATAATTTTGTTCAGGAAAAAAACTAAAAAAACACTGCAGTTATAGCAGATCCACAGGCAACAAGCAGACATTTTTCACGAAATTCAGGTTTCCCACCTCCAAATGAATACCTAAACCCTAAACCTCTCACCGCCCTTGTGAATCAGTGCCAAGTGAAAAAGTATCAGTATTTCACATTATGCCCATACAGTCATCTGCATACCTTTAAATACGAGTTGAATTGTGCTGGATCAGTATGTATCACAGTGGAGGAAGTGTATGTGATGGAGAAAACTAAAGTGTAGAACTGTATTACAAGAAATTTGGTCAAGTCATATACACCTGTCATACCCTTGACATAATAAATAAAAACAAAGCACTTACTTTCTTGATACCAAATCATCGAATATGTATGAACTACCCCCTAGATATGTTCTATTAAGTATAACATTTATGTAATGTTTAATTCATTACGGACATTTTTCATTTATTTTCCTTTTTTTCGTGTCACAAAAAGTCTGAACAGCAACGCTTTTGATTATTTAAGAATGAATATTATGCATGAACATGACAAAATAAAAGAAAATAGGTATTACTGATATAACGTTTGGCAACGGATGTAGTTCTGCTCCCAAGTTTTGCTGGTGGCTCCGTTTGTTTGTTTGCTTTTACTGTTGCCATCCACTCCCGCTGAACTACAATTCCCATGATTCCACTAACTCGTGTTGTTTTCTTGACTCAAACAGAACTCTCCCGGCAACATGAGCATGAGCAACCAGCCTGGAACCCCACGGGATGACGGCGAGATGGGCGGGAACTTCCTAAACCCCTTTCAGAATGAAAGTGTAGGTGACCCCTGCTCTTGCGTGTGTGTGTGTGCATGCGCATGCTCGCAGTGAGTGTGAACATACATGCTCTATGTTTGTTGTTGTGTATGTTTATTTTTTGGGTTTCATATTGGCTCTTGCTTAGAATGTGTTCCGTGTCAAAGCTTATGACATACATTGCTGGTTATACAGTTCTGACAGAACTCCAGACAAAAGTGTTGGATAGCGTCATATGCAGCATTTCCAGGTCAACTGGTCTTGCTTTTCCATGAGGTTAAAGTAATTTCCTCATTATATTTCTCCCCTGAGTTCTTTTGATAGAACCGTGTTGAATTTGACCTCCAAACTTGAACATGCACATTAATGTTACATCGTGCCTTTTCTCCATAACACTGTCCAAACACAACAAGCATGGCCACATGTGTTTTACCTGTCCTGGGTCCTTACAGTGCACTTCAGCTTCACTATTAGGGTTTTATCACTGCAGTGTCCTCACAATTACTGTACCATCACTGCAGTGTCCTCACAATTACTGCACCATCACTGCAGTGTCCTCACAATTACTGCACCATCACTGCAGTGTCCTCACAATTACTGTACCATCACTGCAGTGTCCTCACAATTACTGCACCATTACTGCAGTGTCCTTACAATTACTGCACCATCACTGCAGTGTCCTCACAATTACTGTACCATCACTGCAGTGTCCTCACAATTACTGCACCATCACTGCAGTGTCCTCACAATTACTGTACCATCACTGCAGTGTCCTCACAATTACTGCACCATCACTGCAGTGTCCTCACAATTACTGTACCATCACTGCAGTGTCCTCATAATAAGCTTCAAACACGACAATTACTGTACCATCACTGCAGTGTCCTCATAATACACTTCAAACAGGACAATTACTGTACCATTACTGCAATGTCCTCACAATTACTGTACCATTACTGCAGTGTCCTCACAATTACTGCACCATCACTGCAGTGTCCTCACAATTACTGTACCATCACTGCAGTGTCCTCACAATTACTGCACCATCACTGCAGTGTCCTCACAATTACTGTACCATCACTGCAGTGTCCTCATAATACACTTCAAACATGACAATTACTGTACCATCACTGCAGTGTCCTCATAATACACTTCAAACATGACAATTAATGCACCATCACTGCAGTGTCCTCATAATACACTTCAAACACGACAATTACTGTACCATCACTGCAGTGTCCTCATAATACACTTCAAACACGACAATAACTGTACCATCACTGCAGTGTCCTCATAATAAGCTTCAAACACGACAATTACTGTACCATCACTGCAGTGTCCTCATAATACACTTCAAACACGACAATTAGTGTTTCATCACTGCAGTGTCCTCATAATACACTTCAAACATGACAATTACTGTACCATTACTGCAATGTCCTCACAATTACTGTACCATCACTGCAGTGTCCTCATAATACACTTCAAACATGACAATTACTGTACCATTACTGCAGTGTCCTCATAATACACTTCAAACATGACAATTAATGCACCATCACTGCAGTGTCCTCATAATACACTTCAAACACGACAATTAGTGTTTCATCACTGCAGTGTCCTCACAATCCACTTCAAACACGACAATTACTGTACCATCACTGCAGTTTCCTCATAATACACTTCAAACATGACAATTACTGTACCATCACTGCAGTGTCCTCATAATACACTTCAAACACGACAATTACTGCACCATCACTGCAGTGTCCTCATAATACACTTCAAACAGGACAATTAGTGTTTCATCACTGCAGTTTCCTCATAATACACTTCAAACACGACAATTACTGTACCATCACTGCAGTGTCCTCATAATCCACTTCAAACATGACAATTAGTGTTTCATCACTGCAGTTTCCTCATAATACACTTCAAACATGACAATTACTGCACCATCACTGCAGTGTCCTCATAATACACTTCAAACACGACAATTACTGTACCATCACTGCAGTGTCCTCATAATACACTTCAAACAGGACAATTAGTGTTTCATCACTGCAGTGTCCTCATAATACACTTCAAACACGACAATTACTGTACCATCACTGCAGTGTCCTCATAATACACTTCAAACACGACAATTACTGTACCATCACTGCAGTTTCCTCATAATACACTTCAAACATGACAATTACTGTACCATCACTGCAGTGTCCTCATAATACACTTCAAACACGACAATTACTGTACCATCACTGCAGTGTCCTCACAATTACTGTACCATCACTGCAGTGTCCTCATAATACACTTCAAACATGACAATTACTGTACCATCACTGCAGTGTCCTCATAATACACTTCAAACACGACAATTACTGTACCATCACTGCAGTGTCCTCACAATTACTGTACCATCACTGCAGTGTCCTCATAATACACTTCAAACACGACAATTACTGTACCATCACTGCAGTGTCCTCATAATACACTTCAAACACGACAATTACTGTACCATCACTGCAGTGTCCTCATAATACACTTCAAACACGACAATTACTGCACCATCACTGCAGTGTCCTCATAATACACTTCAAACACGACAATTACTGTACCATCACTGCAGTGTCCTCACAATTACTGTACCATCACTGCAGTGTCCTCATAATACACTTCAAACACGACAATTACTGTACCATCACTGCAGTGTCCTCATAATACACTTCAAACATGACAATTACTGTACCATCACTGCAGTGTCCTCATAATACACTTCAAACACGACAATTACTGTACCATCACTGCAGTGTCCTCACAATTACTGTACCATCACTGCAGTGTCCTCATAATACACTTCAAACACGACAATTACTGTACCATCACTGCAGTGTCCTCATAATACACTTCAAACACGACAATTACTGTACCATCACTGCAGTGTCCTCACAATTACTGTACCATCACTGCAGTGTCCTCATAATACACTTCAAACACGACAATTACTGTACCATCACTGCAGTGTCCTCATAATACACTTCAAACACGACAATTACTGCACCATCACTGCAGTGTCCTCATAATACACTTCAAACACGACAATTACTGTACCATCACTGCAGTGTCCTCATAATACACTTCAAACACGACAATTACTGTACCATCACTGCAGTGTCCTCACAATTACTGTACCATCACTGCAGTGTCCTCATAATACACTTCAAACATGACAATTAATGTACCATCACTGCAGTGTCCTCACAGTGCTCTTGCAAACATTGCAGTGTGTATTTTACCTGTCCTGTGTCCCCACAGTTTTTTACTGTCTTTTTTCTGTCCTCTTTCCCCACAGTACTCTCCAAACATGACCATGAGTGTGTGACGCCCCTTGGGGACATCCAGTGGAGTGTACAGTACAATTGAAACACGGAACTCGCTACATCCTGATGTGTCAAGCCTTCATCGGCTCTCTGAAGCCTTTCTGCGCTCCCTTTGGTTTCATCTTATCCTCATTTTACACACAACCCTTAAAGACTGAGAGACTGAACCTCATTTTAACAGTCACCCGGAGGAACAAACAAGACAAAAACAAAAAAACAGACTGAAAAGGCAACGAGTCCACAGTTTATCTATATATTTATATATTTGTGTATATATGTGGGTGTGCAATCGGATACATGTGCATGTATATACAAATAGAGATGTATTTCCGTGATCCTCCTTTGGACCGAGAAATCAACAAAAAAAAAATTGTAATCAAGAAAACAAATATGAGGATGAATTATTTTATGGTTCTGCTTCATGCTTTTCATTGTTAAAAAACCTTTTTTTCTACCTTTTAATTTCTATTTTTTCTGATTTCCTTTTACCGGTAAGAATTTCTTTCTTTGTTTTTCTTTTTTTTTGGCTGCGACTGGCGAAAGTAGACCTAGATACGGTAGTGTCCCTCACTGACCGACCTACTCATTGCTTGACTGACTGAGCTATTCAGCGACTGACTGACCCTACCTATTGACAAACTGACTGACTGACTCACTCACTGACTGATCAACCCCTGCGGTAGCAGTGCATTTCAGCTAGAGGCCAGCAAAGTCATCGCATCCATTTGGACCTGCTCGGTCCTTGCTTAGGAAGAGGAGCTTTTCACGTGTGAGAAACGCAAGCATTCTGCTATGGGGAGGGAACAGAGCCAGCAGAAATGAGGACTTGGAGGTGGGTCACCGTGTGAAGAAAACACTGCCCCACCCCCCGGAAACAGAAATCTCTCGGATTAGCACGGACAATCCAGGCCCAGACTCAAAACCAAGAAGCCATCTAAAGTGATAAGTCATCTTGGAGGTGCATTCTTTGTTGAATTGAACGTGTGTATCTATGTGTTATGCTTATTAATTATAGAAGCGAACAATTAATTAGATTCAGTTAAAGCTAAAGTTTTGTTTTTAACTATACTATATCCAGACAACGCGTTTCCGAGTGTGCGATCTAGAAGCGTGTCCCATGGTCCCGCGAGCAACAGTTGCCAGGGGCGCTGTACCAGTGTAACTGTGTCCAGCATCACTGCTCTTGGATACCCAGAACTCCCAGGATATGCTATGGTGGCCTTTAGGGGTCAAAGCTACAGGTCAAAATCTCACTGAAGAGAAATCAAGGTTTAGATCTCCATGCACAATGCACTCTTTCGGCTGTGGATAATTATGGAAATGCAACAGGTCCCTGAAAAAATGTAATGCAGGACAGGCTAATACACAATGGGATTAGACCAGCATAAGGTATTAATTATGTTTTCTACGAGGTGGGAAAGAACTACAGTACAAGGCTCATTCCATTTAATAGAGGGGAATAAGCAGAGAGAGGCCTTTGGCATTAGTAGATTGGAATGGCTAATCTCTGATTGGTATCATTGGATGAGTGCCGATACTGTTCAAGTCAGCGTCCTTATCAAGTTGAGCCGTATCTAATCTGAAAGGCGTACGTATGCGACAGCGACGTAACGTGATTCCTGTGAATCGTCTCGCTATATGAAAACCTTACATGAAATGTAGTCTAAATGAACACCCATATCACGCACCAGTAAGACATTTTCAGTTTTTGTATTTTTTTATTTAAAATTTCATTTGGAGCGCTGTTCAAGCTCAACTTCTCTCGCTGCTTGGGAATGGCATGAAATTTACAATCGCAGTTGTCTATTCAGTTTCAACACATAACGACGTATGCACATAACAAACTTAGAAACGTAAAAGTGTCCTGCAATAACAGCCGTTACATAATGAAGAGCCCTTTGGGGGTAAATTGCCTTCTTTGCATTCCATTTTTATTTTTAGCATGGAATGAGCAGCATCCTGAAAAATATAATATCCACTTGTTATGAATTTTTCTACCTACCCATATTTTAGTTTACAGGACACATGACAATCGTGTTAAGTCTATTTTCACCAAATACCGACTTGTAGAATTGACTTCATTTTTTCACAGACGAAACCTTCATTTTCGAACATCAGACTTTGTATGAGTTGATCTATTGTTTTTGGATAGCTCATGCTCACATCATACTGTAACATAATCAACAGATCATAGCTGTGGTAATTACGTAATGCTACGGCACAATTTCATGCTACAACTACTGCAGAGGAAAATGGTATGACAAGATATTTGTTCTAGAATTACAATTCATTCTCGTTTAGTCAAAGTCAATCTCTTTATTTATGGTTGTCATCCGGACAAACTGTGATTTCTGTACTTATCGTTTTCTTTGAGGTAAATAATTTTAAAAAATATATTCAATTCTGTTTCTTACCGTAAACCACTGCCCATTGTTATTACAATGATTATTGTTATTATGATTACTTATTATTCTGAAAAAGGTCGAGTTTTGTGAATTGTATTGTCTTCTTCGATCTTTTTATGCAGCAAAGTGTAATTTTATAGCTTGAAATTCATCTGTGTTGTTGTGAATTATTTAAGAAATATCAAAAAAGAAAAAACAGGAGGGATGTCAACTTTTCTAGCGTTACTACCATTGTAATTGTATCTACCATTTTTTTATGTCAAATTTTGCTGTTGGAATTATGAGGGATATTTTGTAAATTGAAGCCACTTTTATTTTGGTTTTTTTTTTCTTCCCATTTTCATTTGTGATGTGATTATTTTTTACCTTGAGTTGAGTTTTGTAAATACACTGAGAAGTACAATATGGGTTTTGGATATACTGATATAAAGCTTCTCTCCCCTCTTAAACAAACCTTGTTGTGTGTGTGTGTGTGTGTGTGTGTGTGTGTACACGCATTTGCAAATGAGTACTTCAGTAGGAGTGAGCGCTTTGTATTTCTGAGCGAGTATGTGCGTGAGCGCATGAGTGTGTGTGTGCCTGTGGGTAAGAGTGCGCGTGTGTGTCACTCTTGCCTTGTTTATTCGTTCCCATCAGTGCCTGATTACACAAGTGCCGGCCACAGCAATCAGGCGCAGATCCCATCAAGTCAACAGTATTATCTCAGTCAGCCATGCAGCGCTAATGCTGTTGCTGTACCCTTCGCCGTTAACTGAAGCGGGCTCTCCGTTAACTGAAGCGGGCTCCTTCACGAAGGAGGTCGAGTAACAAATGCAGGCCTCCGCAAAAACACGAACACCTTTTCGGCCGCGGGACACGTCACCCTCGCGGACCCCGGCGATTCTCACCCCCCCCCATCCAGATGCGCAGAGCCGTCTGGTGAGCCGTAATTGGATTAGCGATCCACGCTGCTCGCCTCTTCATGCAGGGCCAGAGTTGTGCTTTATTCGGCGACTGTGTTTACACTCGGCTTAATTCACAATCAAACGCATTGTGCGCACCGCTGTGCTGCCTGCTCAGACACTCGTCTCTGATTGGCAGAGTTTTCTCCAGAGTTTAGAGTTTTTTTCTGGCAGGAAACTGTCTCTTCTATTTCTCCGAATGGCCCTTTGTGTGATAAGTACGTGTGTGTAGTGTACTTCCGCATGTGTTCACACAGGAGTGAGTGTGTGTGTTTGTATATGTGCTCACGTGCGCACACGTTTGCGTGTGTGTTGCACATGTACGTGTATCAGAAGTCATTGGTCATGTGACAGCTGGCCTCTGAGTAACTTTTGTGTCTCCTTGAACACAAAAGTAGACGGGACTACTGTTTCTGAACGGGGAACCTCATTTAGCTGCATCCAGATTGTCTGCTGGAACAAAGCACGTTCGGAGCAGACTGTCGCTCGTCGTGACAAAGAGTATGTTTTCCTTCTCACAGTGCCAGTATTTGACGAGGCTCTCAAATTGAGTGACACAGACACATCGCACAGTTCACTGCTCGCTTGTGCACACTGTACAGCAGTATTTTTATCTGCCTCATCCTGGGGCCCGAAAAAGTTTTTTAATGGCCTGGCACCTCACAGTAATGCAGAGTGGCTGGAGAGGGGCCTGACCGCGTGTCTGGTTTCCTCGGGGCGAGCGTCACTGCGCACGCTCTGGGTCCGGGCAGCGTTTCAGGCAGTCACTTGACAGACCGTTTAGCAGAGCTCTGGCTCTCTCGCCTCACCTGGCTGTGTTCCCTGCACTCTTGACTGGGAGCCGTCACTCCCCGAGCGGAGTTTATTGACCCCAGGCGAGCGTGACAGCTCAGATAAGGACGAGAGGGGCAGCCGCCGAGGGACACTTTGCCACAGAGAGCTCGCGCGCTCACTCACTCGCTCAATTACCGCCCGACTCGATCAGACACTCGTGCGCAGAGAGCGGATCGATGAGCCAGGATCGCGACTACCTCAGGAGCCCCCCGACCCCGGGGTGTTTCGCACAGGTCCAGGAGGAGCTTCTGAACGGGACCGTGGAGAGGAGGTCTGCAGGAGGCTCGGGCGCGGTGGAGGTGCAGGTGGTACAGATGTGCCAGTTTGTCCTGCCCTGCCATGCCAACCATCTGGGCGAACTGGACGCTGGGCAGCTCCTTAAGTGGATGGACACCATTGCTTGCCTGGCAGGTAAGTGTGAACCCCCCTCCCCCTGCCAACCTCTGACCTCTGAACCCTGAACCAGCATTGAGAGAGTATCTAAAGAGGGCGAAGGCAATGCCCAATGCCTGTTGTACATGCTATACATGGTTGCATTTACATAAGAAATCAGATGGAAATGTATAAAGGCTTGCCACAATATGTTCAAGACAGCTGTTTTTTCACAGTATGTTGAGCAATTTCGTCATTGGAAAGGCTGTGCTTTCTCTCATTTTTCTATTTTTAAACAACTGTTAAGACCATGCTTATTAAAACATTTCCAGGGAATTCTAAATTCCCTAGACCATGAATTTTTGCTCAGTGTGATTAGTTACATGCAAGGCTTTTGCTCAGTTTTCTTGCTAATTTTATTTACAGTTGAACCTCAGAGAAGCTTTTGATTAAAGCCGCATCGGTAATTGTACACGGCCAAATGTCAGAACCTCTGCTCTTTATCTCCGCCGGAGCCGAACAACAATCAGAACTATGTGTGTGGGCTTGTTTTCTGTCGTTCCGACATCAACGCACGGGGGGTTGCCAACTGCAGCCCCGACGAGACCCCGCACTGGTTTTGTTCGCCCCAAAAGTTGGCCCGCGAGTCAAAAGCTCTCTGTAGCCGGCGCCAAATTGTCATGTTCGCTCCGCGCTTTCACATCGCAGTCAACTCGCCCATCTGTTTCAATAATGCCGGCTGCACGGGTTCTGACAGACCGCGCGCGTGTCGTATAAAACTCCTCTCTCATCTCCTGGACCGGAGCATAGTCTCAGGTTGAGTTGAACAGACGTGCTGCATGTCAACATTAAAGCCGCAGATGGAAATGCCGGTTGCTATGAAACGGATTTTCTCTGATCGACGACAGTCAACTTCAGATCAGAGTGTGATTCTCGTTGGTATTTCTTCATGTTACTTTGTTCCAAATAGATTGCTGACTTCACATAAGGTTTCCAAATAGATACGTAAGACAGTCATGAATGCGGTATGTCAACACGCGTGATCACTAGCTTATGTCATGGCTTGTGATTGACAGCTGAGTCTCTACAGGATTTTATCTTTGTTTCCTCAGAACTGAAACATTTGGTATGAATAAGTTGATGAATGCACTAAATATTAGATTATAAGAGGATACAGAGTTTTGGCAAGATGTGCAAAGGATCTGGAGGATCATTTTCAAAGGAGCGTTTGTTTTACTGTGTATCAATAAAACACGCCTACAACCTGTTATAAAACAATGGTAAACCAACCACAATGTAAAGTGTACAAGAACAGATTGTCCCTGTACGAATTATAACTTAATTGGAACTCGTTCAGAGTTTCCAATCAAACGTAATTTATTCAACTGAGTTAATGATGTTTATGATGCGCAAACACACCAGGTAAAGCAAGTCAGAGCAACTATCAAGAACAACTGCGATGGTTATGGCTTCAAACGATGCAGGACCGTCCATGATGGTCCACCCATCGTAATCTAATCGCTCTCCTATCGCTGGAACAGAACAGCCCTGTGCTGAGCCTGAGACAAAATGGCTGTGCTTAACCTGAATGTCCTGCAGAGATATAAATGAGTTTGTGAGACAGGCTATCAACATACAAGAACATTTCAGGAGCCTTAGTAAATCATATGGCCAATATTCCTAACAGTCCCCAAGGATTCATCTGATTGAAGGCTGATAAAGCCGGTGTTCAATTTTGCAAGCTGGAGGCAATTCTGTAAATTACATCACAATTGTCCAGGCACAGAATAAGCATTTGACCTTGGAATTTGACTTTGGAAAATGAGTTGCGCTTGGGAAAGCCTAAAGCAGCACAATTTTAACTTGAAATGTGTTCATATGAAAGGTCAGGAACTGATGCTGCAGCCTTCTTAATTACGACTTTTTGGCAGCTTTTCTAAACGAGCCAGTGCTGTTATCTGGAACCGTATACTCATGGTAAATATTCCGGATTTTTCTTTAAGGTTTAGCATAACTCCCGGTTGCTGTTCAGTTGTACGTAGCAGCTGTGGAGATATAGCACATCAGCCTTTAACAACATTGAAGTAAAAAAAAAAAATGGAAGTTAATAAATAGAAAACCCCAAGCATTGCAGGACTTTGCACAGACGAAGGATGACTCCACCATCCAGCAGTTACCTTTGACTCCAATTCCACACCTTTGGCTCCTCACCAGAACCAGGACTGAGTTTTCCCAGCTTTTAAGGTTTTTGTTTTGCCAACACAAAGTAAATAAATAAATGATTTACCAGCGTCCTCTTTGCCCTATAAGTTCACATTTCACCTATATCAAAGGCAGCTTGCTGGCCCAGTTGTTGAGATAAAAGGTAGATATAGATAAGTCCCATGCGCGCTGGCTGTTGGTAAACAGGCCCTCAGAACGGTGAATAACCAGTGATGTCTGATAAAAACGAGGGGGTTGGGAATGAATGCAGGCTTGAATGAATTTGTCTGGAGTTATGAATCATTCATGTGCCCTGAAAAGCCCCTTTATGAATAAAAACGGATGATTGCGCTGGGAAGGAGGAGGCTGTCGAAACCCTTCATGAAGCTGCACGCGGCAGTTATGGATTTCCGTAAACAGCAATAAATAAATAAAAGCAGCTCCCCCATCGAAAGCATTTACTGCGCTCTGTTTTGCCCTCTATAGCTTCGCTGTCTCTCTTTGTTCGGAGCTCAAAAGGTTACTTAATTAGCATGTTTTATCGGTGATATGGCAGCACGACAGGTTCTGCCAGTGCTTACCTGCGCTACTAATACCTGATATCGACAACAAAGTCAATACTCATTAGTATCTGCTGTGTAATCTGGCAGGCAAAGCTCATTCATTAAAACCGTCTCACAATAATTCAATAATTCACCAAATCACAATAATTGCTATATCTAACTAACAACAACCGCTATATCATATATAATTATTAATAGCAACAACAAGAACAATAATACATTTTAAATAATAATAAATAAATAAATGAATAACATTCATATATTTTTGGTTGTCAGCCAGTGTCCCTCAGTTCATGGCAGGCAAAGATGTACTTTGCAACTATTGGAGCTGTTGGCCTTTCTCCTAGTAGGATTTTCAGTTTCTTCTTTTGTATTAGGGAATTAAAGTCTTTTATAATTAGAGATAATTTGTTGAAGTAATGTTTTCTCATTTCTGTGTATTTTTCACAATGTAGGAGAAAGTGCATCTCTGTTTCCACCTCCCCTGTCTTACAGTGACCACATATACGCTCTTGTTTTGGTAACCATGTATTCCGGTGTCTGCCTTTCTCAATCGAAAGTGTGTGGTCACTGAGCCTGTACTTGGTCAGGATCCGTCTCTGCTTTGTGTCTCTGACAGAGAAGAGATACTCAGCTAATGTGTCGTCTCTTTATAGGGCCCGATAGCAATCAAGTTTGCTTTGTGTTTTGGTTACACAATCCCAATATTCCAAATAAGAGATTTTGGTTTATTTCATCACTTGGTTTACTCTGATTTGCTGGTAAGCAGTGCTAGTATGAAGCTAGTCTGTGATTTGTGTTAGTGGAGTTAATGGGTTAGTCAGCTTCAATACCAGCTGACTGAGGGGACTCTCTCCCTCTCCCTCTCCCTCTCTCTGTGGTGTCTGTATAGCTGAACAGCATGCTGGGATTGCCTGTGTCACTGCCTCCATGGATGACATTCAGTTTGAAGAGACAGTGAGGTACCACATCCATGTAATAATTCCACACGTCATGTTATTTCGGTGCTTTGTGCAAAGGCTGTCATGTAAATGTGAAACATTAACCAATTATGTAAGTATGTTATTCAAAGAGTTCTATACTTACATATTTGTTATACATGTATGTGGATGTTATACTGGATCTCATCAGAGTAATGGTTTTATGCATCTTTGCTATCTGTCTTTGCCATGTTCAGAGTTGGTCAAGTTATCAACATCAAAGCCAAAGTCAACAGAGCCTTCAACACCAGCATGGAGGTAAGTCAGTCATCCTGATGTCTGGTTCCTGTCTTAAGAAAGAAGGGCGGATAGCAAACATACATGTGTATACTGTACATTGCATTCTTTATTACCTTTATATCTTATATACTTCTTATGAGAAGTGCGCTTGTTAAAATTGTGCTTGTTAAAAAAATTCTATGAAATCGAAACATTTACATTCTCCTGTTGTGTGTGTGTGTGTGTGTGTGTGTGTGTGTGTGCTTGTGTGTGTATACAGTATGTGTGGTGTGAGAATATGTACTGTATACGTATGTATATTTTGTAAAGCGTCTGTAAAGTGTCTTTGTGACAGTGACTCTGTAAAATACTAATACAGTTGAATTTAACTGAATTGAATGAATGTATGAATGTGCTTTGTGTGTATGTATGTGTGTGTTTGTGTGTGTGTTTGTGTGTGTGTGTGTGTGCTTTGTGTTTGTGTGTGTGTGTGTGTGCGTGTGTATGTGTGTGCTTTGTGTGTGTGTGTGTTTGTGCGTGTGTGTGTGCTTTGTGTGTGTGTGTGTGTGTGCTTTGTGTGTGTGTGTGCTTTGTGTGTGCTTTGTGTGTGTGTGTGCGTTTGTGTGTGTGTGTGTGTGCGTTTGTGGGTGTGTGTGTGTGCGCGTGCGTGTGCGCGTGTGTGGATGTTTGTACGTTTTTGTGTCTGCAGGTGGGTATCTGTGTTTCGGTGCAGGACGTGCTGACTGGTGTTCTGAAGAGGGTGTGTGTGGCCTTGTCCACGTTTGTGGGGAAGCCAGTGGGAGGTGAGAAGGTAGGGCAGACACACCCCTCCGGTAACGACAGACCTGTGGCCTCTGCGGTGGAACTGCGTGTGTGACGCGGCCCCCCTGCTGTTCCTTCAGGTGCGTCTGAGCCCCGTGGAGCTCGTCGGCTCTGCAGAGGAGCATCTGGAACATTCTCTGGCCTCTGAGAGACGCAGACTCCGCCTCTACAACCAGCAGGCCTTCAACAACCTGATGCAGGACTGCCACGCCCTGAAAGGCAAGAATATTCCTGGAATAAAATAGAGACAAGACAGCCGAGATGTCACCTTATTGATAGGAAACAAAGAGGAGCTCAACTAATCATGATTGCACATGGTTAATAACCCAAAAAAGGTATCAGTGGTGATTGGTGGATACTTTCTGGCTACACTCCCAGAATCTCTGTAGGAAATACCAGGAGACAGCCAAGAGGTATCCACCAATTACCTTCTGTGTCATTGTATTAGTTGTTACCAATGTACTCCATGATTGGTCACGCTTCTCTCAAATTTTTTATATCATCACGATGCCAAACATCAAGTACTGCTGTGACAGAGACAGGAGAGGAATATTGGAGACAGAGGGCCAGTAAGGTACCTAGAGCAATGGCATTCCCTCTTGCCTTTGGAGAGCCACAGGGTGTGCAGGTCGTCATTGTTGCTCAATACTTCACTTGCTTGATCAATTCAAACAGCCGGTTACACAGTCTGAACTGGTGGCTGATTTTAAGGTGAAACCAAAAACCAGCCACCCCACGGCTCTCTAAATACACGAGTGAATTCTACTAACCTCGAGGGAAAGAATGCTTAAGATGACATGAAACCTTAACTGCTTTGTCAGCTTTGTCCTTTACGCTTTTTGTGGTTTCCTTTCACTCTCCAGGCAATTTAGGCCAAGTTGTGTTGAGTCTTTAGCCAATCAGTGACTTACATGAAGTGCCCTGGGAAGTGTAGTCTGACACCCCTGTCATATACTTTTATTCATAACTTAAGAAGTATTATGGACACGGTTGTTTAATTACAGAGACTGTAATGCTAATCAGGATCGATTCACTAAAAGATTGCACGTACCACCCGCAAAAAATGGTCAGAGGTGCAGAATACATTTTTTAATCATGAAGCAAATTGTGTTACATAATACAAGAGTAACTAGTATTTTAATCAAACAAGCAATACATTGTCTATTACAACAAACAGTGAATAACAACGCAAATAAAAACTATCAAAATAAAACCCATGATCACATGGAAAATTGATTTTTTTGTGACACTTACGGTGCGAGTAGGCTTAGTGCTAGTAAGCATAGTTACAATCATTTCAGTCCTGACAAACATCTGTAACTCCTGGCAGAAACTAAGAGACATCCAGTGAAACTATTTGTAGTAAACTGCCAGCTTGTTCAGTGTACCAGTAGCCTATCCGATACTGTAAAAATATACCTTAAAAAACGGCAACATTGCTGCCAGTCTTTGACCGTGTTCTACAGTGTAACCATTGTAAACATGAAAAAATATCTCATTTAAATATGGCTGTTTGTGGCTGGAATAATTTCCATAATGACATTAGTTGATCACCCGCAAAGTGTGAAATGATAACGTGCAAATACTTTGGCTGCAGCCGCAAAATAACACCCCTTATTTGGGATCTTAGTAAATCGACCCCATAGTGTGTAAATAATTTGTTTAAATGTGACGCAGCTCACAGTTAAATCGCAGTTTGGAATCCCAGACACTGCACGCCTTTGGGTTCAGTGACACAAACCCCGCCCCCCACCGGCCAACCCCCAATGCCTTCTTTCAGAAATCTAGAGCCAGACGCACTACCCCCTGCAGTGTGGGACCTGACGACCTACCGACAGTTGCCAAGAACGGTGTCCATTTACAAAAAGGCTGCGGTGTCCAATGGAAAGAATTCGCCGGACGGCTGGCATGCAAACACTGCTGTTGGCCAAAACCACACAGAGACGTTGATGTCACTCACTCCAAATAAACGAATGATGGCGTGTGTCCTGTCTAGTATTTCCCTGTCTGTGTTTAACGACGAGAATTTTCATCGACAGGCTCATGCAATATGAAATACAGTATTCAATACCAAGCCTAGATGGCCTGTTCTCATCATGATGTATTCTTATGTTCTTAAAATGTGTGTTTATTGTCTTCATGTACTTCCGATGCTTGTCTCAGAATTGTCACCAGAATTGCAGTGTGTACAGGAGGAGATCTGTGACCTGTCTGTTTTTTTTGGGGTGCAGGTGTGTGTATCAGGAAAGATGGCGCCCCGCTGAAGTCAACAGAGAGCACGCGTGTGGAAAGCATTGAGCTAGTCCTGCCGCCACACGCCAATCACCATGGCAACACTTTCGGAGGACAGATCATGGCCTGGATGGAGAACGCAGCCACCGTTGCGGCCAGGTGCTCAGATTACAGATGTTTGGCTTGATTATGACACGCTTGAGGAAGCACTCGGGCCAGTGTAGGTAGAGAGAGCTGTGGAGGAGATGTGAGATAGCTCGTGCTTAACATGGGGGATCATCCGGGATGCTTTATGTCTGTGCCAAGCAGAGGTAGCCAGCCTTGATCCTTGAGCAACATAGGTGTGCTGGTTTTTGTGTTCGCCTTAAAATCAGTAACCAACTGCTTTAATTTATGGATCAACTGTTTTAATTAGTCAATTAATCAACTGCTTTAATGTATGGATGGAATGTTGAGTGATGAAAATCAGCAGACCCTGTGGTTCTGCAGGTCACTCCTTGGGTTATAGTATTCAGAAATTAAATGGAAGTGATGTGGCCTTTAGGGTGGACTCTGCCTGTAAGGACTACTGATGTTAAAATGAATGATATTAAGATATAAAAAGGAACAATGCCACAAATACAGTGTGGCTGTCATAAGTGAGGTTCATCATATAGGAGGAGGGGAAATGATTATAGGACACTGTCTGACCCTGAAAGGTATGTAAATCATTCCCCTCGCTCCCAACAGCCGCCTGTTTGGGACCTACCCTACCCTCTATGCTGTGGACATGTTCAAGTTCCGTGGTCCGTCCACTGTGGGGGACAGGCTGGTGTTCAAGGCTGTGGTCAACAATGTCTTTCAGACCAGGTAGAAATGTGGACTCCGGCACACACACAAATGCGCGCATACTCGCTTATATACGTAAACACACACACACACACACACACACACAGATCTAAATAGTAAAAGAAACACACCTGAAGCAGAATTCAATCTAGCCCATTAATCACTCTGCAACCACAACTTGAATACAGTTTCCAGTCTGCATTTTAAAATGGGGCTTATTGAGGTAGGGCACAGCTGGTGTACTCTTGAGAAAAATACATATTGCATATGTATTCAGTAAAGAACCAGCTCTGTACAGTAAACTCATGTATTCAGTAAAGAACCAGATCTGTACAGTAAACATATGTATTCAGTAAAGAACCAGCTCTGTACAGTAAACTCATGTATTCAGTAAAGAACCAGATCTGTACAGTAAACATATGTATTCAGTAAAGAACCAGCTCTGTACAGTAAACTAATGTATTCAGTAAAGAACCAGATCTGTACAGTAAACTAATGTATTCAGTAAAGAACCAGATCTGTACAGTAAACATATGTATTCAGTAAAGAACCAGCTCTGTACAGTAAACATATGTATTCAGTAAAGAACCAGCTCTGTACAGTAAACGTATAATATGTAGTAATGTTATTGCTCCGCATAAGGGTGTATTTCGAGCACAAGATTAATAATGGCAGTGACTTAATAGACTGGGGTTATCAAACACGGCCGTGTTTCTATGCTATTGGCTGTGCCACGCCGTTACCACGCCTCTCCACCCGTTTTCACACGTCGCGTCCCCTGCGCTTTCACAGTATGGAGGTGGGGGTTCGGGTGGAGGCCTACAACTGTGGGGAGTGGAAGCAGGGGAGGGGCCGGCACATCAACAGCGCCTTCCTCATCTACCACTGGGCCGACAACAATGGCCACCATCACCCCTTTCCCAATGTCACGTTCACGACAAAGGTAAGCTGCTGACTGCATTACACAGTAACTGTAAGCGTCTCATGTTAACAATTTAAACATAAGTAATGAGGCATGTTTATTGTGTATTTAATCCGCCTTGTTGTCATTTAGGGTGTTTGCCAATTCAACGTGATAAATATAATCATTACTTTCACAAATGGGTGTTTGGAAAGGAACCATATCCCTGTTTTTCTTCCCATATTCATTTCTGAAGGACGGGGAGAGAAGATGCCTTGCAGCAATTGTCAGAAAAAGAATACGCATGGCCAGGTAATGTACCCTTTGTTATTTTCTGCACGTCACCCTCGGTTTTCTAGTTTCTGTGTTTGTGTACAATTAGCAAAATTGAAAATGCCAGTGCATTAGAAAATTTGTATGTATTATAAATGTTTTGTTATTTCATTTTTTTTTTTTTTTTCAATACCTTAAAGTAAAAAAGATTCCATTCATGATTAATACAAATTATTATCTCCCACTAACGTGTCATACAGTGTTAATTTTGGCAGTGTTTTAAACTGACTTTTTTGTTTTAGTCATGTAACGAAAGTGCAAATGAGTTTTAATCACATTTAGTCCATTTTATCTTTCATAGTTTTAGTTTATTTTAGTTGACAAAAAACTATCTGGACATTTTCATCTCCTTTTAGTCATCAATTGCTATGGACATAGGGTCTAGTTTTAGTCTAGTCCACATAAATTCTGAGGACATTTTAGTCTAGTTTTAGTCAGCAACAAATATGGACATGTTGTTCTAATTTTAGTCAACAAAAACTATGGGCATTTTAGTTTAGTTTTGGACAACACTAAATCTAAACATTTTAGTCTAAAAATATTTAACATTTTTGTTGACAAAAACACAAGTCTAATTTTCGTCAGATGTAAAAGCAGGCTGTTCAAATTGAACACAAAATTGTAGAAGGTTGAAGGTAGGTTGTGTGATCAGGTACACTATTTTTCAGTGAAGGGGGATACCACTCATTTAAAAAACTTATATCACCACGGAGAGTTAACATTTCAGAGTGTTTGCTACTTTCTCCATACAGCAAATAGTTAGCCCTGCCCCATGTGCCCACCAAATGGTAAATATTATATTACAAACTGGACAGTATATTATATATTATATTCTCCTATAATATTTGTCCACGCATTTAAACCCAAATTAACTTTATTTCTTACACTGCTAATTTTTAGAAAGTTCACACCATTACAGACTAAGGGATAGGTGTAACTATTTTCTCTTGTTTCTGGCTTGAGGGATAATGTAATACATATGCAGAAATATTTATTCAACTGTCCACCACTATATTTTTGATGTTATACATTTAGTGATAGCCCCCTTTAAGTTGTAATGCTGAGTGGCTGGCTGATGCAGGACCTGTTTAATTATTAATAAGTAATAAGTTAAGACATTTAACAATATTTCTTTGTAATATTTGTATTGATTTATTCAATCCACCAAAAGTGCCATACATCAAAATAATAATAATATTAAATAATAATCATAATAATAATAATGTTTAAAAAAACATGAAACATAGATCAATTAATCAATGAACACCCAGTGCTCACACATTTTTAAATTATAGCTGGGCTATATTTCTGCAGAATGCCATGTCCTGGGATAAGAAAACAATGGGTTTGGGTTCATTATTGGGCCTTTACAAGTATGCTTACACTAGAGTCCCTAGATAGAGAGAGTAGCGACAACTCAGGATTTGACGCCATTTTGAGTCCATTCATTGCGGAGCCGCCGTATGGCGCTAGTGCATTTAACCGTGTATTCCATTATGTTCTCTATGTATGAGAGATGGGAATGGTCTTTTACATGTTGATAATGAACAAATTATGTGAAGATGACAAAATAGAAGATTTATGACAATTAATAGCCATATGATAAAGAAGAAAATCACAGAGCTGGTTGTGATTTAACAGTCACAGACATTTAGAACCATGACAAAGAAGGAATTAACTAGACAGGTACTCGAAATGAACCTGCGAATTACAAATAGGAACACGTTGGATAGTGGTGCAATGTGATATTTTTTTCATGCTAAACTAGATGCCGTGCATGCCAAAGGGGGAAAATAAATCTACTCTTAAAAGCTAGGGTTTATTTATTTATTTATTGCATTTCTTTACATTACAATCATTTTACATTACAATCATTTAGCAGACGCTTTTATCCAAAGCGACGTACAGTAAGTGCATATAGAAAGGTCATTGAAGTAACTACAGAACAGATAAGAAAGCACATTATTCCCATACAGTATCAGCTATCCCTAGTAACGAACACAATGCAGTTCACAGTGAACTGGGTAAATCAGTAAATCAATCTGCGATTTACCTCAGCTACACAATGACTACAGAGCGGTCTAATGCACAGCTAAAACCAAATGTAAAAAAGATTTAACGATCCGACGGCATAAAATCAACAAAGACGGTCTAGATGCACCCAGGGTATGCCCAAACAGTTAAAAACTGGTTTCCATTGGGGCCCTGCATTCATTTAAATACTACATACGTACTGTACTACATGCAATTAAAAATAAAAAACAAATTTAAATTTAACAAACACTCAAGCCGTCAAGGCATTACAAATATGTCCATAATTTTCTTAATTACGCATGCAAAGGTAGAGGGTGTTTTCTCTTGTCTTAAACCATACTCCATAATAATGACATCACAAAAGTATCAAATATGTGCAAGTTAATTCAATAGGCATATGGGACCATTACCACTGACCTGGCAGAGAACTGAGGATGAAGTGGCTTTCCATCCAACACGACTGACTCTGTTCTCCCATATTTGACGTCTTTTTGCCTCCGATGGAAATCTATATAGCTTATATCCCTTTTCCGTTCTGTTTGTGCAGCCACAAGCGCTACAACCTGTCATTTTGCTTTAAAATCGATATCCGTCCGATCTCGATCCTGTCCGCGATGGACTCAAAATGGCTCCACGCAATCACGTGACTAGATTTTTCCGAACCCTCTATGTCGCTACTCTCTCTATGTAGGGACTCTAGCTTACACTATCCACGGTTGCCCCCTAGTGGTAGTTGTTGACGTCCCAATAGTAGTAGCCTATTCATATTTCTCTGAAATTATAAATTAATTTACTACAATACAAACTAAAAACATTTTAACAACTCCTGTGGGATATAATAGTTAATGGGAAATTTGGAAATAACGTAACTTGTTATAAACGTGAGAAATGTCTGCATAACACTTTTACTTAAATTAGTTGAGAATTAAGCTAGTTATAGTATATTTTATCAGAGGAAGCATGCATCTGTCAATAGCCTACACTAGCAAAATACACTGATCTTGACCGCCTGTAGCCTATGGCGGCCGCGCAGAAATCTGTATCTAGGTTTTCATATCTATTGCGGTGCAACTAATGATCATAGCAGACTCTGCCCCTTGTTGACTGACAGGCCGAGTCGTTTTGAAATAAATACGCCTTGAAATAAATATGATTTGAAATACGCCTTTAAATAAATACGAGTGGACATAAATAAGACGTAAAATAAATAAGAGATGTAAAACAATCAATAGATATTTATTTAATTGCTTATTTATTTATTTCATTATCATTGCTTATTTATTTATTTATTTTGTCACATTACACATGTGTCCCTAACCCACTGTCTAGCCATCCAAGTAATTCAAAATGTGTTTTCTTCTTCTTAGTTTAATAGATTATCTTTATAATATTTCTTAGATATGTTCTGTGCAGCGAATCTCCGCCTCCTTTCACATTTCTTCCCACACCATCCCTTGAAAGTAAGAAGAATAGGCTTATGTGACACCCTCATGGAAATACATGTATACCACTCACAGTGAGATAACATTGGCTACAACAATCAGCTGATTTTAGAGAAATCATAATGCCTGAGCTGGGATTTGAACCATAGGCTATATTAAGTTTTGCACTAAGAATAACTAAGTTTTGCTATAAGAATTCCAGCTCATTTTGTAATTGTAGCTGGGCTATATTTCTACAGAATCTGATGTCCTGGAAATGGAATAAGAAAAACTATGGGTTTGCGTTAATTTACTCCTTGTCAATTACGCTTGCCCTAGAGTCCCTTGATAGAGAGAGTAGCGACATAGAGGGTCCGGAAAAATCTAGTCACGTGATTGCGTGGAGCCATTTTGAGTCCATCGCGGACAGGATCGGGATCGGACGCATATCGATTTTACGACAAAATGACAGGTTTGTGGGTGCACAAATATAACGGAGAAGGGATTCAAGGTATACAGATTTCCATCAGATGCAAAAAGACGGGAAATCTGGGAGAACAGTCAGTCGTGTTGGATGGAAAGCAACTTCTTCCTCAGTTCTCTGCCAGGTCAGTGGTAATGGTCCCATATGCGTATTGAATTAACATGCACATATTTGTACTTTTGTGATTTCATTATTATGGAGTATGGTTTAAGACAAGAGAAAACACCCTCTACCTTTCCATGCGTAATTAAGAAAATTATGGACATATTTGTAATGCCTTGACGGCTTGAGTGTTTGTTAAAATTAAATTTGTTTTTATTTTTAATTGCATGTAGTACAGTACGTATGTAGTATTTAAATGAATGCAGGGCCCCAATGGAAACCAGTTTTTAACTGTTTGGGCATACCCTGGGTAAAGAAATGCAATAAATAAATAAATAAATAAACCCTAGCTTTTAAGAGTAGGTTATACCAAAGATTTATTTTCCCCCTTTGGCATGCACGGCATCTAGTTTAGCATGAAAAAAATATCACATTGCACCACTATCCAACGTGTTCCTATTTGTAATTTGCAGGTTCATTTCGAGTACCTGTCTAGTTAATTCCTTCTTTGTCATGGTTCTAAATGTCTGTGACTGTTAAATCACAACCAGCTCTGTGATTTTCTTCTTTATCATATGGCTCTTAGTTGTCATAAATCTTCTATTTTGTCATCTTCACATAATTTGTTCATTATCAACATGGAAAAGACCATTCCCATCTCTCATACATAGAGAACATAATGGAATACACGGTTCAATGCACTAGCGCCATACGGCGGCTCCGCACTGAATGGACTCAAAATGGCGTCAAATCGTGAGTTGTTGCTACTCTCTCTATCAAGGGACTCTAGCTTGCCCTATCCACGGTGGCCCCCTAGTGGTTGTATTTGTCGTCCCAATTATAGTAGATCCTATTTCCCTGAAATCAGAAATTAATTTAAAACGAAACTCCTGTATGCTATAATAGTTAGAAGGGCGTATATAACAAAATATATATATTTATTTAATTGCTTATTTGTTTATTTCATTGTTTTAATTTTGTCAAATTTGGTCTTCCATACCAATCAAATCAAGCATGAACAGATGTTGGTCGGGCACAGGGGGGGGCGAAATAGCGGGGGGTGTGGGGGTCGACCCCCAGACAATTTTGAGCCTTTTAAAACTAATTTCCTGCATTTCTACACTACCTCACCCAGGGCATTTTCTCAGATAAAATGTTGAATTTATGAACATTTTGAAGATTTTTTATTTTTTTTCAAAGCCCTAGATGAGATTTGAGATGCTTTCATATAAAGCTAAAGTATAGACTATTAAGTATAGACTATTTTATGCCTGAGACGCCAGGGGGCTTGCTGTTTGACGGCTGCCGTTTCGCCATGAGTGTGATAGAAAACGTGAGAGAGACAGATATGATAGTGTATTTTAATATATGTGAAGTATTCCAAAGTTCGAGGAAAGTAGGGCTGACTAGCCAACACGCAGTAGGCTACGACACACACACACGGGCGCGCACACACACGTGCAGCCAGCTAATGCAATGTAGCAGATGTTTCGCAGAATCGCAGCTATAGCAACTAGGTTAGATGCAACATGTAATAAATATATTTCAAATCGAATCTCCTATCGAATCGAGTCTATACTCGCCACTATCCTCAACTCACTGAGTAAGTTAGGCTAGCGAATATTTATATCCTTCCTAAGGAATGTGTAGTTATCAAGAAGAGACAGCATAGATTGATCAAAAAACGTATCTCTCTCTCTCGCTGCGTCTCCGAGTATATTAGAGATATTATATTATTTCGATGTGGCATTTTTATGATTGGCCAAATCGTCTGTAGCTCTAATAGCCTACTGTAGCGCCGACTTCATATTGTCGGATTTTATTTTTTCTGGATTTGGCTTTGGGGGGGCAGGCGGAGCATTTGGGGGGGCATTGCCCCATCCAGACTCAACTTAACATCAGGGAACTTTACCATGGCATATCAGATCATATCTAACTAAACCAAACGTTGGTATTATAGACCCCTATATTCCTGATTCAGATGTGAATCCAATCATTTGCGCTGCGCTACAGTCTAAAGCTGGCGTCACTATATAAACATAAAACATTAAAATATTGCATGGCCGGCAGATATTCCGACAACGTCGCGCACAAAGAGAAATAGATATAGCCCCCCTAATATAAATAGATCTCTTCCGACCCCCTGAATGGTGCAGAATATTATGACAGTTGCCTAATAGTACGTTTTTTAAATTTATTTTGTAGTTTGCAAGCTTTTTGAAAAATTACCTTGGCATAAATATCTGCGTGATGTAACTTTAGGTGCCTCTTCAGATTCGTGGTTTTTCCCACCTAGTTTATGACCGAATATTTCTTCTCCCGCTACAACAGTACACAACAGGTTTTCCGTTCGCTCTCATCGTATATGAAGTGAGTCCATATATCCATCCTTTTCTTTCTTCCAACTTTTGACATTCTAGTGTAGGCCTATGCTAGTATTATCTGTCACCCCTCACGTTAGTTGCTTTCCTTTTTTGCAGTTCGCGCGAAAAACTGGATATTGCCCAGGTAGGCAGAAAAAGGAGTTTAAATGAAGACGGCATCCAATCAACGACGAAAATTTATTCTCGTCATTTGGCGTCACCTTTCTCTTTTGAGGTCTAATAAATATTAGATTTCGTTATTGCTTTTATTTATAAATATACATTTTCATCCATTTTTACTTAAACGGTAACATAAACAGATTTAGTCACGTTTTTATTTTGAAATATGTTTTAATCTTGTTCTTTATCGTCAACAATGATTAAAAAAAAAGATTTAGTCACAGATTTAGTTTGTATATTCTAATTATCCGTTGTCGTCATATCTTTTTTTGTCAACAATATTAGGAAGGGGTTTAGTCACAGTTTTTATTTTCTAAAATCCATTTCCTCATGTACAATTTTGTCGTAGTCATGAAAAAAAATCCATTGACTAAAATGTTTATTTTTTTCGGGTTGACAAAATTAACACTGGTGTCATACATTTGAATGAAACTGACATTTAAAAATTTGAATTTAGATTTTTTTAAACAGTTAACTGTATCATACCGTTCAAAAATAGGAGGCAACCTGTGTACTTTTTTATTTTTATGCAGAAAGCACATCTTATCTTTCAAAGATGAAGGACCTCTTTCTGTTCCCTGGGACAAAAGTAATCAGGTAATATCCTCTTCCGTGTTCTTTAAATTCCTCTGACTGTTAGTTCTAAAAAAAGGTTCATTAACACAGCTGTGCCATTTTGCTTTCATGTTCTCCACCCTCTTGACCTTTTTCCATGTGTTACTGTGAGCTAGTAAATGTCACCACTCTCCCGCAATTTCTTTCTATGCTTATCATACACATTTAAGTGCAGCTCTATGCTTTCCGATGTGTATCTGTGTTAGAGTAAGGGTAAGTGTTGATTCGTAACTTTTAAAAACTCATTGTGAAATTTTTTTTTAACCTGGGGGGTAAAACATTACTACAAAGCAGGATTACTGAGTTAGCTGGATAACTGGACTAAGTAAAACCCGGAACTCTCCCAAATCTGGAACATGGACTGAAGTCAAAAGAGCTGTTCCGGGTTTTATCCAGCTAACTCAGTAATCCTGCTTCGTAGTACACCCCCCTGTTAACACAGTTTTGAATTCATGGAAGTATTTTCCCCATTCTGCCCCCTACAGGTATACTTGGGCTATAACAATGTGGCAGCTCTCACAGTGTTGGCTGGAAAACAGTCATGGGAAGCCAGCAGCCTTCAGAACAAGGTATGGATGGGACATAGTTGGATATATGTGGACGCTGCACTTTTGTGTGTATTGTGTTGCCTCAGCTTTGAGGTACTGCCAACATGCTTGTGAGAACTGAACATTGCGTATTATTTATGAAACACTTGGTCCCTCTAAATCATTGAGCTAAGTGACTTTCTATGACAGAACATTCAGTTCTATGTTAAAATGTGGAGTACAGATTTTCACATCTTGTGTACCATGCATTGTCTTTGCTTTTGCCTGGTCCTGCAGATTGGCATCTTTGTGAATGAGGATCAGGATTGGCTGTCCTTGAAGGTGGAGATGGAGGTCGAGGCTCCAGCCTTCCACGCCTTCTCCTTGCTGTGCGACCTCCGTCTGCGGCCGCACTGGGACAGGCACTACTCGTAAGGCCAAGAACACGGAGAGGATCTTAGCTTTGTGTCCACGGCAACTCAAATTGAACACTGTCTCCTTGATATTCCATAGTGGCTGTGTGTGTGATTCCTATATCTGTACGCTATTGCGCAGCGTTTGGGGATTGTTATACATATGTTTAGTGCTGCTGAAACCTCATTGGTCATCTCGTTCAAAAGTGTGCATGCACTTTTGCTCTCTTACTCCCCCTACAGGAGCTGTGAGGAAGTGGAGCAGGCTGACGAGGAGGAGACGGTGTACCACGTTAAGTGTCCCGCCATTAACGGCAGCCGAGGCCGGGATTTTGTGATCCTGCTGTCGAAGAGACAGCCCTGCAAAGACAGGTATGGTGATTCCTGAGCTGTGACAGCGACATTGACATTAAAGCATGGGTTTACATGTGCATGTGGCTAGCCAATCTCTTAATATCACCTGCTTTTCAAACGTTTAGACGTTTTTTTCTTTATGACACAAACTGTGTTCCGTCACCCAGTGTCACCCAGTGATCTCGCCAAGCCTCTTCAACAAGATTTTTACGTGCAAGTGCTTTAAGTGCTTCTGTCTGAATCAACAAACGAGGGCAACAGTTTTAACTTGAAAGGAAGCGATTCAGATAAATCTGTCCTCAATTAGTAATTTACAGATCGTCAAATGGAAAACCACGTTTGCAAACACGATGACCTCATTGAAGCAGCTGAGCAGTTGACAGGAGGTCAGCGGTAGCAGGGAGGGGGGGGGGCGGGACAGGGCCCTGGCTCCTCCCTTGAGTTACGTGTCATGCGCCTATCACAAGGGAGAGGGTGGCATCGTTACGGCGCGCGTCCCGCCAGCCCGGCCTATACTGTAAAGAGCCGGGACCGGAGCCGCTGTTGAACCGAGGCCACAGTGGGCGTGTCGCACTCAGTGACCATGGCGACCGTGGAAAATCACCATCTGTGGTTAGTTAGAGGCTCGAGGGGTTGGAGTTATGACATTACCCGCTATCTGGAAAATGGGCACAGGGTAACCACCGAATGCCAACTGTCTGCGGAATGCCCTTTGAGTAGCACAACGCTATGTGACGCACTGGGTGGTGTGTTTGTCCTCCCCACACTCTCATTTGCATTAAAGACACACTCCAGTAAGGGGGAGTAAGGGGGTAGGGGTGTTGGCGGGAAATGTTATTCAGATTGGCAAACTGGATATATTTATAGTTTGAAATCAACTTTTTTTAAAGAGCTTTTTTTTAATTTATTTTTTTTAACTTAATATTTATATTAGTAATACTATTTCTGAGTAGAGTGTTTTTTTCTCAACTGAGACATTCGTTGCTCCTGCAGCCAAACTATTAGTGGAAATCACAAACTCTGTGTTTTAACTTTATTGTTAGATGATTCGTGACGATTTCTACCAAGTACAGAGTTTCTAAGTGTCACTATTTTCCCATAGCAAGTCCATATAACAAGCAACCCCTCACCCAGTCTATACCTACCCATGCGTGACATAGTGGACAATAGCATCTATGTTTGATTTCATAAATATATTTATTCATCATGTAAAATTTGAATTCCATCATAGCAACAAGATAAACCCAACAATAGCCTGATCGTATGCCAAAAAAGCCATGAAAAGCCTTGCTCACTCAAATGCTAAATAAACATGTGAAATTATTGTCTCATTATAGCACGAATTATGGTGCTCACTGTATGTACATTTTTCCACTTGAGCACTGTCTTTCCAATATGATTGATAGGCCAATTATTATTTTCACATTTTGAGTGCATTTCACATACTGTAGTGCAATCGTTAATTTTATTTTTCATGTAGGCTACCATTTTTCATTGAAGATTAAACATTTGGCAGCATTTTGCAGATGGTGGAATACTATTTTATTTTCATTTTATCGTACATAATATAGGCTATGACATATATACTTGTCATTTAGGGCATAGCAAATGCTCATTCCAATTTACCGTGCGCTGATATGTGGTAGATTAATGTAAAATTTTTCCTTGGAGTCGTTATGAATGGGAACATAAAGATTTTTTTTTAAACTACAGAAAAATGCAATCCCAGGGAAAAAGTATACATACTGTAGAGTACAGGTAAAAGTGATGTTTTATTGAGGTACAAGAGTGAATGATTAGGCTACATATTTAGGTGTATGTAACACTGTGATATCAATGTTTTTATCGTAAACCATCAGAAGGGGCAAATATATACGCTTTATAATGGACAAAACAAATTTTATTAACTATATAACATGGTTTGGATAGGGTTTTGGATCCATATATACAGTGCCCTCCACAATTATTGGCACCCCTGGTAAAGATGAGTAAAAAGGGTTATAAAAAACCATTTGGTGAATTAGCTTAATCTCACAATGAAAAAATAAGAAAAATCCACCCTTTAATTGAAGTAAATTTATTCTGAGAAAAAAAATCCCTCATCAAGAAATTATTATTTTTAACAAAACCACGTGCCAATAATTGTGGAGGGCACTGTACTGTACCCCACTATACTCATGAGTTTTATGAGCCAAAACTGATTTGTGGTTACATATATCATTATTTATTTTATTTAGAGAAGTGCACAATTTAGCCATTTGGAAATAGATTTAGAGACACTGGTACACTGGGTAAACAGGGTACACTGCCTATATTTTGCATCATAGACCTTTAGTAGTTCTGCATATCATCCTCAGATTTTGCACACTTGTGGACACGGAGTTTATGATCCAGGAAATGTATAGATTTACCTCTTCACTTATGCAGCATTTTTACAAAGTTTTGCTTGCATTTGTGGCACTTTGTTTTGACTTAAATTATGAAAATAAACAAATGTAAGTTTGTATTGTAAATGGCACACCTGTCTTGTTTCATTTAAGCCATTTACCAAGTTTATGTAATGCTCACACCTGGGGTTATAAAACCTTAAACAGAGCACCCCCTAAATAGGTGATAATTGGGTGATACATTTTCCATCTGCGCAAAAGGGCTTAACTAACTGAAGTATGTTTCAGAGTTAGAATCGAACCAGTGGCAATTATGTAATGTGTACTAATGTAATCTGTAAACGAGTTGTGCGAAAATACTTATGACACTCTCATTGTAAAACATTAACACTAAAGGAAGTGTAAAAGACAGGGCAATTTGATATTGTTGGAATGAAAAGGAGAGCATTTCAACATAAAAAGATAAGAGATTTGGACCCTTCAATCTTCAGTAACGCAAGTAAAAACACAGGGAATATGGTAATGTGAGCACGCTACGGCTCACAGCGTACATTTCCTTTGAGGCAGTGACAAAGCAAAGTCCCTAAATTCCCAGCGTGTGAATCCCTTCTCTGTGGCATTTCCTATGTTTGTCGCACAGCGACCCCTACGTCGTCGCCCTGAGGTCCGTCACCGTGGCGACGGTCCCTCCCCAGCTGGAATACATCAGGGGCGAAGCGCGGTGCGCAGGGTTCCTTGTCCAGGGGAACAGCCACACTTCCTGCAAGGTAGGAACAGCTCTGGGACGGGCAGGACAGGGACAGGGGCTGCATTCGGATGCCAGATTTATGCTTTCTTCCTGTCGTTCCCTTCCCTTGCTTCAAAGGGGAATCTCGAAAATGCCAGGATGAAATATGGCAGCCAAACCAAGTGGGATTCGGTTCTAATTTAAGGGGAGGGAATAATTGTATAAATATAATTAGTAGGCTAATTATATGACCTCGGTTACCTCGTAATGCAATGCTCCACGCAAGTGGGAGGTCACGTTTCAACTCTATGGTGGAATTCCTGTATTGGTTGTGAGGGCGGTTCAGTTCCATTTTGTTTTGTTTCTCATCTACCCTCCCTTGCAGCGCGCCTGTTAAGTTCATCTACCCTCCCTTGCAGCGCGCCTGTTAAGTTTGCTTGCTGCGCGTAACAAATTGCGTCACAAGATGGCTCACTCGAGGGAAGTGTGCAAGGGAAGAGAATGTGTAAAATTGGATCCGAATGCAGCCATGGACTCAATGATGCAAAAAGACGAATGATGAAATAAATGTGAAAAGGCAACCTTCATCAATACAGCCGCTGCACAGTAGGGGTCACTGTTTCCTTCTGTGTACCTTGTACATGGCTTTGGGTGTACAGTATGAAATGCAATGATTTTGTATGAGGACTGCTTTTGACTGTCACATGTGAAATAGCAGGTACATGCAGTCTGACTCTCACAATCTTCTCATCTGAATGATCGTTTTTTCATTCAGTTCTAATATCATCTTAATCTTCACTTTTTCCTTACAAGAACAGAGATTAAACCCCAGAAATGTGAGACGGAGTCACTCATTTCAGCCAACTAGGGAGCTATCCGAGGCGCTTAAAATGCCGTTTGGTGGTAACACACATTAACCAGGGCTGTGTCCGATTACGAACCCTGTTCCCTGTCCACTCAGACCTCTGTCTACTATGTGCCCTGTCCCCTCACTTTGCAAGCAGTGTGCGAAAGAAATTCCGCAAAACTCTTTCCAAACTAGTGAGGAAGTTTTTATATATTTTTTTTTTTTTTTTTTTTTTTTTGAGAAAGATAAAATCAAGTTAACATATGACAATTGTTACAAAGTGTAGATTATGAATGAAGATAGAATTAAGAAAAATAAAAAAAGAGTAGTTTGTGATATGAACCTATCTTGTACCATAGATATGCATATACACTTATGTCTTTTACTCTTTTATTTCCGGGTTACTTACTAAAATTGTCGGATGAGTGCACCGTTCTGCAGATGAGTGTGCTCCTGAATTCTCTCAACAAAACCCTGGAAATAAGGGGTTCATCCTGGTATTTTAAGTGCCCCCATTTGTGAGAAAAAGTCACCCACTCAAAAGCTTTTTTAAGAAGTAGACTCAAATATGTGCCCTCAAAAGGGTGTAGGGGTCGTATTCGGACACGGCCCTTGTGATTATAAATAAAGAGGGGGTCACATTGATCTCCCTCACACCTAGAAAGGAGAGGTGATCTGCATAATATGGAATTCAACCCACAGAACACGGAGCCAACACGGAAAAATCCCCTGGAAAAGCTAATTTCCAACCCCCTCAGTACCAGACAAAAAAGAAGTGTGATAATAATGGTCCGTTCACAGCTGTTACCAGTCCTCAATAGAATGTCTTACTGGAGCTGAGGAATTATGGGATAGGTAAGTGTTTTTTTTTTCCCTTCAGCCCTGTGTTCGCCTCCATTCCGACAGGCGGACGTCCTTTTCAGAAAACCACCACCTTCGCCTGCTTGGGCTTGGCCTTCTTGACCGGAACGTGAATGTCCTGGTGGTCGGCGCTCATGCGGACAGACAGTCGGCCCACGGTGACCGCGTTCGCTGAGGGAAAAGGACAGGACAGTGAACACAGGAAGCTGCAGCCGCCCAGTCTCTCCACCGAGACGCACCGTCTTACTCCTCATTTCCTGCTTTCAGCAAGCACATCCTGGTTACAGAAAAATAGCCGCTCCATCACCGGGAGGTGCCCTTAATGGTCACTTTTATCTGCTGTTATATTACTTACACCGGGTGGTCTGCGTCCCTGGTCCCGGAGGGCCGGGGATCTGCTGATTTTTTATTTATTTTTTTCCTTAAAATAAGCAACCGATTCAGACCCAAGAAAATGGGTGAGGCGAGTTAACCGTGCTCTGCTGCTCTAATTGATCAATTAAGCGTGGAGTCAAAACAAAATTCAACTGACCCTGTAGCTGTCTGGGACCGGGTCTGCAGATCCCTTACTTGCACCATTTGTATAGCGGAGGCAAACCGCATGGTTCTCTCGTGCTGTGCAGTGTGCACATGGCCCATTAAAACAGCGGAGCACAGCACAAGGCTGCGGAGGGATTAAAAGCCAAACGTTCAATCGCCAATTTCCTTGTAAAGCTCCGCCGCGTCCTTCGGCCATTTATGAGCCCCAGACAAACCGGTCCCCTCTGACAGTGTCTATTGTCATGTTTCTGCAGGTGTGCAGGAGTGAATTACCTGAGCCCTGGTGCTCTGGACAGTCCTTCTGAAAGTGTTCCACCGAACCACACACTCGACAGCAGCCCCCTGGCGAGAACAGCCAATGAAGGTGTGACATTTTCAGTCAGATGCATACATAAGTATATTAGAGACAATGACACGACGCATTCAAAAAAACAAAGCATGCAACACAATCACCCAATAAGAAATAAATGTCTACAGCACAAGGGTTATGGGCATAAAAACATCTGGACAACACACTTTCATAGCCTCTTAGATTAGAAATATAGAAATGGCTAATGTAGCTAATGCTTACTAGGACATGATACCCTGCCATGATGTGCCATCTAAATCCACGTTTCTTACCTGCTGCGTACAAGCCTTTGGGGTTATCAGGACAGGATTTGGACAGGTGGCCAGTCTTACTGCATATGAAACATTTGGCATACGGGTAATCTCCTGTGGTGGTACATAAACAATGGGAAAAAATAAATAAAAAACATAAAAAGTTACAAATGCCCTAAGAATAAGAAGATCATTGGCAGAAAGACACTAGGAAACCAATCCAGAAACTCACAGTAATTTTCCTTTCAAGCAGAGCACTGCCCTCCACAAAACCCAATTCTCCTGGTCATAGCTCCATTACCCTGACCCCTCCCCCCATTCTGAACCATTGTGATGTCACTGGAGCCTCACCCACGGCAGGGTCCACTTTGGCCCTGCACCTCTGGATCTCGTGCTCCGTGGAGCCGCATCGGTAGCAGATGCCCCGCCCCATCTCCTCGTCGTTATCTGCCTCAGGGCAGTCGGCCAGCCCATGGCCTGGCTTCCTGCAGTTAAAGCACATCTAGGCAGGAGAGATGTAGGGAAAGAGGAAGCAAAGAAAAGGAGATTAGTTACAATTATTCCCTCATATGTACTACTACAGTTATAATTACAATGATGCGGGCGTGTGATTATATACAGTGCCCTCCACAAGTATTGGAACACCAGGTAAAGATGAATAAAAAGGGTTATATAATATTCACCATTTGGAGAATTAGCTTAATCTCACATTGAAAAAATGAGACAAATCCAACCTTTAATTTAAGTAAATTTATTCTGAGAAAAAAAAATCCATCAAGAAATAATTATTTTTAACAAAACCATGTGTGCCACAATTATTGGAACACCTGCATTTATATATAGAATAAAATAATAATTTCTAATATTTGGTCGCATATCCTTTGCATGCCATGACTTCCTGATGTCTGTGACCCAACAACATCAAAAGACTCTTGATATCTTATTTTCTGGTACTTTTACAAGCGATACTATAACGTCTCTGCATTTGAATGGATCTCTATGAGAATTGGGGGGTGGGACTAGATTTAGCTGTAAATTATGCTGGAACAGTATGGAATGCATAGTTGGTAAAATGGCTGTAAGTCATCAAGGGTCTGAGATATCAAACGAGCCTGAAACCATCACTCTGCTGCCAGATATGCAGTAGATATGGATGGATACCTTGAAGGGTTTCTTCTCCTGACTTATTTGTCCATAGAGTTCAATTGGAAAATTTGTCAGGAGAAACAACCTTTAAAGTGATCCATCCATATCTACTGCATATCTGGCAGCAGAGTGATGGTTTCAGGCTCGTTTGATATCTCAGACCCTTGATGACTTACAGCCATTTTACCAACTATGCATTCCATACTGTTCCAGCATAATTTACAGCTAATTCTAGTCCCACCCCCCAATTCTCATAGAGATCCATTCAAATGCAGAGACGTTATAGTATCGCTTGTAAAAGTACCAGAAAATAAGATATCAAGAGTCTTTTGATGTTGTTGGGTCACAGACATCAGGAAGTCATGGCATGCAAAGAATATGCGACCAAATATTAGAAATTATTATTTTATTCTATATATAAATGCAGGTGTTCCAATAATTGTGGCACACATGGTTTTGTTAAAAATAATTATTTCTTGATGATGGATTTTTTTTTCTCAGAATAAATTTACTTAAATTAAAGGTTGGATTTGTCTCATTTTTTCAATGTGAGATTAAGCTAATTCTCCAAACGGTGAATATTATATAACCCTTTTTACTCATCTTTACCTGGTGTTCCAATACTTGTGGAGGGCACTGTACATGATTGATGCGTTATCTAACGAATGCCACCATTGAGCGCTATCAATATCTGACTTGTACAAACCAAGAAAAAGACTCTAGGTTGCCTAAAACATTGTGATTGGTTACAGCCGGTGAGTCATATGACCACCCATGGGGTCCCTAATCTTATGATCAGTTTCTGGTTCAAGTTTACCTTTGCTGGTCAACCTGTGACTGTGAAGGGACAGGCCATACCCAGCTTTCTCCTACGTTAATATCTCTATCTCCACCTTTTTCCCTCTCTCACCATGGAATTCTTTTTGACGTGCTGCCTCTTTATCCTTCGGTCCTCCCTCCTCTTGTCCTTCTTCAGTGCCACTTCCACCTCCTCCCTCAATCCCTCCTCCACTCCAGGGGCCCCTGGGGGCCCGCGAGGCAGTCGCTGGCCTGTCTGCTGCAGGTACTCAAGGAAGCCGTTCACATCCACATTGTCGTAGTCCTTTTTCCTATTGGGCTTCTTCCCTCCCTGGCTTGGCTGGGTCTTCCGGAGGGGGTTTGTGGGACGGCCGTATGGCCCAATATGGCCACGACCCCCCGGACCACCTCTCTCTGCAGCGGCCACGCCGGCCTTCAGCTGGCGCCAGGGGGTGGCCTCGGCAGGTTTGTTTTTGTGAACATTGTTGCCTCGAGCCCAGCGCGTCATTATCGGACTACCAAAACAAAGCATAGATTACAATAAAAAAGGGGGGAAACACTATTATAATAAACTGAACTTCATTTTCAACAATACAGTATTTAGCTTGCATAGTGTTTCAATTCTTGAACATTAGCGTTTCCTAGCGGTACCTGAAACGTTGAATGACAATATATAACGTAGCTAACAAGCTATTTTAATCAATTTGTAAAACGCTTCAAACGCCAGACGTGACAACCACAAAGAAATAACGTTACTTAAATTAACGTAACAACTGTGAAAAGTATTCCCTCAAACGGCCCATGACGGTCGAGCTGTGAAAACAGCAAGCTAACGTTCGTTAAAATATACGTGTACTCTATTAGAAAACACACGGACGCAATATATAACGTTCACCCATTAACTCTCGTCGTGTTTCTAAACAAGATAAAATCAGTTCAAACACTTGTTCTCACCTCACTTGTTAATTTACTGTCAAAATAATCCACGCGTCGTTTCCCCTGTCGTGTACATCCGGGAAGTCCAGCGATTATTTAGGTCCGTGTTGCTATTAGCAATGTACCAACCAGTTCCAGTAAAAAATATATTAAAAATACAAAGTTGGCCTTCTAGCAGAAAAACGGAAAATCTGCTTACGCGCCAAACATCACACTAATTATAAATAAGATCTTGATATTTTATGGCGGTTGTCCATCAACACAATGTTGCATTACCGCTACCTAATGGTATGCAATGGGGGTCGCGATTATTAAATGTAAATGTGTACTAAAATTCATAAATAAAAATAAAAAAGGTGAAAAAATATATTATTCAACTTGAAACAAAAAGGAAAAACACTGAGCCTTTGAACTTCCCAGTAAATGTCTCTTAAATCATAATTTTATATTTTCTCTGTCAACACAGCAGCTAGATCCCGTTTATATTACTTTTTTTTCTGTAGCTAGCGGGTGGTAATCTGACTAAAAGAATCTGAGTTAAACTCTTACTTTTCCTTGCAGGGCTCCTGTTGAATTATAAATCAATCAATTAAATTGATTATTTATGGCGCTTTTTAGAGAACTGTCACAAAGACGCTGTACAGAAAAACAGGATAATTGGGCAAAAGCCAGGCCTGAACCCCCACGAGGTAAAAACTCCCCAGTGGGAAGAAAAACCCTCAAAGGTGGCGAGAAAAAACTCCCCGATGGGAAGAAACCTTGGAAGGAACCTGGCTGGAGAGGGGGGAGTTCATCCTTTGCTGGCTGGCCTGGTTAACTAAAGGTCAAATGTATGGTAACAGAATGAAGGATGTAACACTAATCATCAAGTGGGTTGAACATTTTACAGTGAACTATATATAGTACACAAGCTTGTAGAAGAAAGTCCAATGAAAAGATGTAGTGGTGAGACCACCTCTTGCAGGTGATCCTTGCAGGCGGTAGTGTGGTATAATGGTTAAGGAACTGGGTTTGTAACCGAAAGGTTGCAGGTTCGATTCCCAGGTCGGACACTGCCGTTGTACCCTTGAGCAAGGTACTTCACCTGCATTGCTTCAGTATATATCCAGCTGTATCAATGGATACTATGTAGAAATGATGTGTAAGTCGCTCTGGATAAGAGCGTCTGCTAAATGCCTATAATGTAATGTAAATGTAATGATCCGAGATCTGTTGTTTGGTGTGCACCCGAGTTCAATTGCGCACGTTCTCACCTGCCCAAATAACTGAACAAAAAACTAAAAACAATTCAGGGTACGATTAAACCGTACCAAACACGACAGATGTGAAAGCACCCATAGTTTACTTAGCAGGGCACTTTACACCTCATTCATACTGACATTCTGTAGATGTTTTTTTGTTGTGATCTATGGTATTCAATTTATTTACTATACATAAGTATATCATACCTTCTCAGAAAAAAATACAAAATTTAGGCCTATGAAATAAAACTATATTCACACTTCCAGAAAGAGATATCAGCATCATGAAACTGAAGAAAATAAATCAGTAATCAATCTAAATCACAAGATGTAATCAAATATATCATTTCTTTGCATAGCAGAGTATGCAATAGAATTTTAAGGAGTTTACAGATATTAAAACAACATCTACTGTAATGTATATCATTTCAATTTAAATTAAATATAATACTTTCCCACAAAATAAGAGACAACCAACCATGTGTATAAATGATAAGGTATATAAAGAGAGTAGTATAAAGAAACAAAGTGACACAAAATTTCACTTTCATAAAAAAATAATAATAATAATAATTTCTTCTTTTTTTTGGTGAGAAAAATACAGTTTCAGGGCACCAATATGCTTTTTTGGCATGGCATTGTGTTGATAAAGGCCTAAAACTGTCACCAATGAAGAATTCTGTTGCGAAAACCTGTAAAACATCATGTTGGCTTTCACCATGTATACAGAGACATCCTGTCAGGTCAATAAATACAACCAGCAAACGCATTAGTCCACTTTTCACCAGCAGTGTCTTCATCCACCCATCTTCTTATGAGTCCCCAGTCATTATGGAGATAAACTCTTCTTGGCATACTGAAAAAAATGGTTGCAAACAATACATCGAACTCTAGACCTTGTATCGCAGTTCCAATTGTATCTTTGACAAGGGGCTATATAAAGTTATCTACATTTATTTTTAAGTCATATATACATAACAGTATAAATAGGGCCACCACTTTGTCATCCCTTGTTTTCTCGCAAGGTACTTCAATCCTCCGGCAGCTAGAGGTCGCAATAGCCTCTTTGTCAAGCCACTTATCAAACTCCATTTGCACCATCTCAATCAACTAAGTTGATAAGGTAATTGACATTAATTAAGCACAGACGATGATTGACGGCGATCATTTTCAAGCAACACTCACATGTTAAATTCAGTTTTATTACCTACTATCATGGATATGCTGCAGTATTTTAAATGTTGTACAGGCAGAAGCCTTAGTTTTTGTTAGATGCAGTGGGAAATGCCCACATTGAAAATAAGAGCAGTTAGCCTAGATAACATTTAACTTGCCCAAAAAAAATTCTGTAAAAAAAGTATATATATATTTGAATTAGTAATAAGAAAATAGTTTGCATCTGAGAAATATTAAAACAAAGTGACTTAAATAAAAGTGGTGAATGTTATGTACAAAGTTCAAGTTAAAACTGATTATATTTTATACGGTCTCTTCTGTCATTGACTCACGATGCTTAATGAAAATTTCCCCATAGGAAGACATCTTTCTGCATTGATTGAGTTTGTTACAACGGCAAAGTGTCTTTTTGCTTTTTCAGTAAGATTTTGATGGCCGTATCCCAGAATTCACCCAGTGACATTACAGTGCCGTTTTCTTGTGCAAATAATTAGTTAATTGCCCAGCTTGGATCTGCAGTTTTTGTTAAAACCTGGGCTGCGGTCCAATCCGTTAAATGTTCTGCCCTTGTAAACTTCACTTGAGAACTTCACTTGGGAGGATGTGATACGGCACCAAAACAGCACGAGTAGACACTCAAACAAGGGAGAGGGTGGAATTATTTTTGAATTGGACCGCACTTGCACTCGGAAATTCGCCAGAGCCAGAGACGCCAGCAGACCATTGACGAATGAGTTTGTGCAAAATCTTTTGCTCCAACCAACATCTCACCATTTATTCTGGTAAAAGAGCAAACTAGAAAATGATTGACAATCAATGTATTGAGACAGCACTTTAAAATACTTCATAAGCAGGAATGGGGAATAATACACTTGTCTAAAAGTGTGACACTTGTTACAAAATACATCCAAATCATATATGAATAAACTGCAATGAAAACGGTGGATGCATAGCCTAGATCGCTCTGCAGGCAGCACTTAGGTCTAAAACATAAGAGGCGAGCAACCTGTAGGCTATTCAATATGAAATCCAAGCAAACTGTATTTTTAATATAAGCTTGCACTGGCTCATTTGCTGGATACTCGCTGAACTGCAACGAGCTGATTATGTAGCTAGTTATCGTTAACTGGCCTGAAATAGTCACTCTTAGGTTTTTTTTCCTGTAATTAATATTATTTATAAAAGTACTATTTTCTATGTTGTTTGCAAGCTACCAGAAAAGACTAGCAAAATGTCGGCAGGTCGGTTTGTTTACTACCAGGAATGCTTGCTTCTGTGGAAATTTGGACTAATGAGTGGTTTCTGATGCAAGAACATACCTACCGGATCTACGTTCCAAATGAAATACAAAAAAGCAAAAAAGGGCCATTTAATTTTCTCAAAAAAATACATAAGATGACTGGTTATTGTTTGTATTAATAGAATCCGCATCGTTCGCGTTCGTATACGTGCTAGAAGTGTCATTTTGAGACAGTTTCGAGCCAAATCGAGGCTTGAGGGACTCATTTAACGTACTTCACTTGCATTTCTAACGGATTGGACTGCACTCGCCCTTGGAAACGCACAAGTTCTCGTTTCTAAAGGGATTCCCCCAAGTGGAAGTGGCGAGTGGAAGTGCAGGAGGGGCCACAGCCCTGGAATTGAGTGTAGTGAGACGGTTGACACGTCAAGTCTGCAAGTCTGGGATCAAAAATCTATGAAATGTGTGAGCTGGTTCATACAAACATGGTTTATTTTTGAGATGACCAGAGTTGTGAGTTTCTCTGCAACTTCACTGAAAGTTTTGAAGCATTTGTGATTTAGTGTTTTGTCTGTGCTATGCATCTGCTGAGCAAGTGCACGATATTAATTTGTAAGCAATTCTGATATCAGGACTTTCATACCACCGGATCATGTCAACAAGACAATTGCTATTTTCAGCGATTAAAAAGAGCTATGTCTCCAAACCCTTATCCATCAATAATACCATGACCTCGGTCAGTACAATGGTGTTTGGTGCGATATTCATCTCCATGTCCAGAAATCTGGGATAAAAAACGAACGTTTTCTCAGCAGCAGAATGCGAACTTCCCCATCTGATTTTACATGGTTCAGGGGGAGTTTTATTGACAGAGAACCTTGCTCTATAATCGTGCTCCAAATATGCTCCTTAGTTCGAACACATTTACTGGCTTGGACAATGTTAAACAACTTTCTTGACAGTGTCCATAAGTTTGTTATCTTTAGGGAAATTAGTTGACCAAATACTACTCGCTAGTGCCACAATGTGAGCATTTCAAGTTAAATGCACTGAATTTGGCAACATGCTTTTAAGGATGTCTTTATGTGCTTTTAACATATAACTCACATTGTCAGACACAAATGCTGTCACCTGACTTGGCCTGGAGGATAACCTTTGAAATACAAGTTTAAATCCCTGCAGGTCACGTGGAGGAGACAAAATGGTGGCCCTAACTTATAAACAACTCATTTTTGACAATGTCACGAGTTACAGCTGTAGACGTAGATATATCCTTGGTGAAAATGTTTCAATGTGAACCAAAACTGGAGTATAAGGCTGTTATAGAAATAGGCTAGGATTTTTGTAGTCCTGGTCTACTTACTTTCCCCATCCCCGTCAGTGTCAAACTCGTCAATCATTGCGCGTAGCTCCTCGTCGCTCATGTTCTCGCCCAGCTCCCTGGCAACACGCCGCAGGTTTCTCAGGCTTATCTTCCCTGAGTCGTCGTCATCGAACAACTTGAACGCTTTTAGAATTTCCTCCCGAGGATCTCTGTCCAAAATACGGTCCGTGACTGGAAAATGCACAAGGCATTGGCCAAACAAAGGATGAAAAAGAAGAGTTTCCCCTTCACTGTAAAGAATGAGCTTGCATCACACATACGCATTTTTACGCCATCAAGGTGCTACTCCGACAAATGTCCCATCGTTGCAGTCTTGTTATAATGTAAGGTGTGACCACTTAGTATGACAGTCAAAGCTTTAACTCACCCACTTCAGTGAAGTCTTCAAAGGTTATTTTTCCAGTTCCTTCTCTATCATAATCCTTGAGTATCTTCAACACATCTGCTTTCTTTACGTCAAATCCTAAAGCTCTCATTGCAACCTTTAAAATTGAAAAAATGTATAATACAATGATAACAGTCGGTATTTGGACTCTTCTGATCATTTGTTAACAATGTTTATTGGTAAGCAAATAAAATAAGAATATGCTCACGTTATACAGATACCATACTCCAATATCTCGAAAATACATTTTGTATGATGTATGTTAACTTCCAAACAGAATTCCAATCAGCAAAAGAGCACCACTCGTGCCAACAGGACGTCCGTGAATGAACTTTAACGTCAATTTAGGGTGACCAGACGTCCAGGACATTTCTTCTTTTTGGGACCGAAAATATCCGTTCAGACGGGATTTCTAAATTCCTAAAATGTCTGTTTAGGATTTCCTTGTTCCATAGACCATATATAAACAAACAAATAGCCTAGTGTTATGTTCATAACGCCCGTCTAACCCGGTCCTCTTTTTTTAAAAATCCAAAATATGGTCACCCTAGTTAATTACCTTTAATTCATGATAATCTATTTCTCGGTCTTTGTCAGTGTCGAAGAGTTCAAATGCTTCTTGTATTTCTTGTTTCTGCTCTTCGGTCAACTCCCTTCTTTTTTTCCTCTTAGTTCTATCCGCAGCGAGTTCAGTCCTGAAAAGGTAACATTAGTGATTCATGTTATCATACCAAAAAGCCTTGCAAATAAGTAGCTAAGCTAGCTAACAGAAGTTCGCGCAATTAAGGGCTAGCTACCGATGTGCAAGGTAGCCTATTTACAATAGCACAGATTATCTTTCTACCAATACGGCTAGATAGCTTGTCATCCAAACATGAGATAATGCAGGAATAATGTGAGCAAAACGTAAGCTAGCTTTTCACTCAACTAAAATAACTCATTTATAATTACTACTAATTATCACCTCCAGTAACTATAGTCAGTCTAACGTTAGCTAGCTTAGAGAAATAACGTAAACTAATGTTAATAATTGCTAACGTTAACATTAGGTTGGAAAAATCTCCAAGGGATCAACTAATTGACAGTTAGCAACTTTGATGCTAGTTCTAATAAACCCTGTTAACAGAAATGTCCGCAAAAAGCAATCATGACAAAACGATACTAGTTACAGCGAAGGTAAATTAAGTGAACAATAAAAAATACGTTATATTGCTTGCAAGCAAGCCTGCTCAACGTTCCCCAACAACTGCGTTAGCTAACCGCTTAACTTAGCTAGCAACGTAGCTAGTTTACTGCCTTCTCTCTTAGCAACAGCTGTCACATTCTGCTGTTAGCTACGCTAGCTAGCTGCTAACGACGTTAGGTAAACACATGATCAGACTTTATGACCTTTTGAAGTATCATTCAATTATTAAATTACTTGCACACACCTTAATGACAAGCTCATCGTTGTTATGTTGTTGAACAGTAAACGACCAAACACACAATACTATTTTCAAATGAATGCGTCTCTCTCACTAACGCCACAAGCCCAAAACAAATCCGTTAAGCCAGTCCCTGAGTCCAATCAATGCGCCTGTGATTGGTTACTATGGGCCGCTAGAGGCCATGAACATGCTTGCGATTCATCGAATCAACGTTAAGCCAGTCCCTGAGTCCAATCAATGCGCCTGTGATTGGTTACTATGGGCCGCTAGAGGACTTGAACATGCTTGCGATTCATCGAATCAACGGTCAATCTGAATCTAAGCGGTTTTGTTGAGTCGTACCCGCTTTTCCCATAAGACATTGCGGTGCTGCTGTGTGACCAAACCAAAGAACTATGGAAACCATAAAAAAACGTGTCCAACATTAATGGCACTGCTTTTGCAGTCTTTTTAAAATTTACTTATCTTAAACTGTATATGTGCCGATGTACCTATAGTAATATCCACGTACTGCAATTAAAGTTTCCAGTATACACAGGTAAATAATAATAATCTGATTTTAAGAGAAGAAATGGCAGTTTACTACTGAGGACCCCCTAGCACTCCCTCAAATGTTCCTGGACAACATAATTTGCGAACTCCTGTACGAACAGCATCCCAAAGTAAAATCACATTTTAATTCAAGAAATTTAATTGGTTTGACGTTACTTGGAACATATCAATGCATTTTGGTCGTAGTGTCCCTGGTATGGGAGGTTGGATAAAATTATTCCTTGGACTTGGTTGGCGGATCGGATTAACTTTAAAAGGTGCATAGCCTTCACAGCCACCTACTGTAATGGAGAATGTGCAACAAAAAGTTTAAAACATTTTTAAATAAAGATAAATATATAAAAACATTTCAGTGCATATATACTTAAAATATATATAATATTACACTTTTATAATATTACATCTTATCTGTAATTTATTTAAAAATTTGTGAAATTTTGTTATTATTAGTTACTTAGTTTCTCACATATAGTTTTCAACTCATTCTTAAAACCTTTTATGTTTGGTTTGGAGTGGGCTATTCTTGACTGGAATGTAGAATTTAGTAAACATAACATTTGAATGGCGTTATCAATAACCATCCAGGTGTTACTATACAGAAACAGGACCATGTCTTCAGAAATTCTCAATAACCTATTGTGCGTAATAAAAATAAGCCATGTAACATCTGTACAGAAGTCATTTGAATGAGAGCAAACAAAGAATAAATGGGAAGTTAATCGACTCTGGCACAACACTACAAAATGAACACTCAGGGCATTTAGAGAGTTCTGGTTTGAATTTATGGAGAAATTTGTTAAAGGCATAGGAATTGTAGAATATCTCCACATTAACTTATTTTATCTTATTAGGAAGGGCACATTTATTATGACTAAACCAGAGTTTGTCAATAGGAATCACAGGGATGAACGTTGAGGGCTCTTGGTGAGCAACTATCATTCTTAATGAACACATTCCTAATGTTTATCGTCACATTTCTTGTCAGAGATGGCTATACCTCCAATATAGTGTTTGGGAATTGCACCTTTCAGAGGCCCATGGTACCCAACAGAAACAAACCACCACTTACAGTTGTGTTAAAAAAAATAGCAGTACAACATCAGTAACCTGATGAACCACTGTTATTAGTAGTAGTGATATTTCTGCATGGCAAATAATTTACTTGTAGATGTAGTAGTGTAATAGAAAAACAACAGACCCAACTGTCATGACATGCACGCTGCTTGTTCTGAGTAATTGACTCATTCATTGAAAGGTTCAAAAGATTCAAAAATCATGGTATGGGGACACTACGGTGTTGACAAAAAGGATTGAGGTAATGGAGTGGCCAGCTCAATCCCCCGACCTCAACCCCATTGAAAACTTGTGGGGTGACATTAAGAATGCAGTTTCTGAAGCAAAACCTAAAAATTCACAGGACCTGTGAAATGTAAATCGTTCATCCTGGGCTGAAATACTTGTTTCTAGGTGCCAGAAGATGCGCAGCAGTTGTCAAAAACAATGGTTATTTTTCAATTTCTTCAGAACGCATAAAGCCACACCACCTTTTGTTCAGGGATCACATTGCCATGACATCAGAAGCTCTGCAATAAGTTGGCTTTGATTTAAGGCCAACGTGACGGTTTCTGAACTTTCTGCTGTACCAATTATGGTGAATACAAGTAGCCTGAAATTGCCTAAGGCTGATCAGGTGTATTTCAGCATACATACAGTTGTGTTCAAATAAACAGCAGTGCGTTAAAAAAAGTGAATAAAGTGCAAATATTTTAAAATAGCTTTTAGTTCCATATTTCAAATGTAGTGGAAACATTACACATTCAATTCCAAATCAAAGCATTAACAAATTGTATCAAGTCTGCGTTATTCTTTTACAGGAAGCAAAGAAAAGGAATATTAATCTGTTCAAAAAAATAGCAGTGTCGACATTTTTCTCTTCAAACTCAAACACTTACTGCATAAACTGAAGAAATGTTTCAAGATTTAACTTCACTTTAAATTACTGAACTAATATTTAGTTGCATAACCATTGTTTTTTCATAACCAACTTCTGGCACCTAGAAACAAGTTTTTCAGCCCAGGATGAACGAACTATATTCCACAGTTCCTGTGAATTTTTGGGTTTTGTTTCAGAAACCGCATTTTTAATGTCACCCCACAAGTTTTCAATGGGGTTGAGGTCAGGGGATTGAGCTGGCCACTCCATTACCTCAATCCTTTTTGTCTGGAACCAAGATGTTGCTCGCTTACTTGTGTGTTTGGGGTCGTTGTCTTGTTGAAACACCCATTTCAGGGGCATTTCCTCTTCGGCATACGTTAGCATAATCTCTTCAAGTATTTTGATGTATTCAAACTGATCCATGATCCCTGGTATGCGATAAATAGGCCCAACACCAACATCCCCATACCATGATGTTTGCGCCACCATGCTTCACTCTCTTCAGTGTACTGTGGCTTGAATTCAGTACCCGGGGGTCGTTTGACGTACTGTCGACGACCACTAGACCCGAAAAGAACAATTTTACTCTCATCAGTCCACAGAATGTTATGCCATTTCTCTTTGGGCCAATCGATGTGTTCCTTAGCTAATTTTAACCGATTCTGCACATTACATTTTTTCAACAATGGTGCTTTACGGGGGCTTCTTGCTGATAACGTTTGATCGATGCTAAGCTTTCTGACTGTAAAAGCACTTACAGGTAATTTTAGATCATCTTTGATCTTTCTGGAAGTGACGATTGGCTGAATCTTTGCCATTCTGACTATTCTTCGATCCGTTTTAACAGTAGTTGCTAATTTTCTTCCGCGTGTTTCGGGTTTTTGTCGCCATTTTAAAGCATTGGAGATCTTTTTAGCTGAGCATCCTATAATTTGCTGCACTTCTTTATACGTTTTCCCCTCTCCAATCAACTTTTTAATCAAATTATGTTGATTATGTTTATTACGAACAACGTTTGGAATGGCCCATTTTACTTAGCAATTCAGAAGGAAATATATTTTATAACAATGTGTGAAACATTTGCTTCCCTTTTTCCTTAATAAAGGACAATTAATGACACCTGTTTTTTCGCTGAATGAATTAATTCTCTAATTAAACTCCACACTGCTATTATTTTGAACACGCCCCTTTCAATGAATGAGTCAATTACTCAGAACAAGCAGCGTGCATGTCATGACAGTTGGGTTAGTTGTTTTTCTATTACACTACTACATCTACAAGTACATTATTTGCCATGCAGAAATATCACTACTACTAATAACAGTGGTTCATCAGGTTACTGATGTTGTACTGCTATTTTTTTTTAACACAACTGTATGTAAATTAAAGAGGCCCTGAGCTGATCTACCAGAGAAAACCGATATCCATACATCTACAATGCAAAAACTCCAGAGTTGAGAGTCCTCTGATCACAGCTGTGGTTCCCCGTTTTACCTTTTGTATAGAGTGATTGACTTTGAATACGGTAGAATTAGATACTTGTGTATTACGGCATTCATCAAATTCAAGTTAAATTACAACAGGCATTTGGTGCACAGATACTGATTCTCATATTGTTGGTGCTGGAAGACCAGGGAAATAGGGCAGGCGTGAAAGGGAAGAACAAGGCCCTGCATCTCCCAACATTTACATGAAGGCATTTAGCAGATGCTTTAATCCAGTGCAATGTATACAATTTACATTTACTCAAATAAAGGTAAAGCTTACATTTCATCAAATTTATCAAACAATCATCTCTGACAAAATCAAGCAATATCAATGAAGCATCGCAGTTCATTCAAAATAGATTTTATTTATTTTGTCTGTCACTGAACCAGCTACCAGAGTCCATAGGGAGAAGGCACATACAGTGAAATAGTAAGTGCACAGAACACTTCAGCAAAAGAAAGAACTATTTAAATCACATGAAGTTCAATGTAACATAACAGAGCATTGTGAATGATGTATTTCTCATTTCATAACCGTCCTCTAAACAGAGAATAGAAATTGTTGCATGAACCACAATAATCTAACTCTGTTCCTGTCTAGCTCAGCGCAGCGCAGCATTGGAATACAAATAAATTAAAATGTGGTTTTAGGAGTAGACTGGAGTATACTCTATTTAACATCAATACTAATACTGTAAGTATAGACAAAGCTTTCACATGAATAAATTACGGAATAAAGATATCTTCCTGATCACAACATAGTGGCCGCAAAATGAAGAAAAATCTCAAACCCAGATATACCTCCCGCTGTGGCAATTACGTTTGGATCAGGGAAATAAAACTCAATCACAGACTAAGGGAATGCCCCATTATCTTTGCAGAAGGAATTTAATTCTCTTCCTTTTTTCTTTTTTGTTTCCCAAAACCATTGTCAAAAGGTTTTTTGCAACTGTACAGTACATGGCTATCACAATTGCACTTGAAGTCTTGTTTGCTGGTGCTGATGGGAAGTGTCTGAATCCCACCCCCCCCCAAAAGTCCCAGCATACTGCCATTCTTTCAGATGGCTCTGCCCTAATGCACCTTGCTGTCCAAGCCGGGCGGGAAAATCAGCTGTGTGGGCTGTGAGGTGGAGTGGTGGCTCACGTCTGCTTTCATCAGCACCTCGTAGTACAGCAGGTAGAACACTGGAGTGACAATGCCCACCACCAGCATGATGGCCACCGCCGTCCACCACCTCATCCCCCAGTCCGCCCCATAGTAAGGGTCCTTCCGGCCTGCCGACCGCCGCTCGGGGTCCCCCGGCTGCCGTTGGGGATTCAGCGAGGACACCACCTCGTTTAAGCCGCCCCTGGAGGGGTCAGTGGATTTCACCAGCTGCTCGATGTCCTTGTCCTTCTCCTGCAGGAAGCTGCCCACGCTGTCTATGGAGGAGGAAGAGGAGGAGGAGGTGGAAGAGGAGTGTGCTGCTGCGCCTTCTGACGATGGCAGGGTCTCTGACAGCTGCCGCTCGCCCTGAGGGAAGCCTGGCTTCAGGGCTGTGGGGCCGTGGGTCTCAGTCAAGACGCTGAACTTCTTCACCGGGATCTTAATGGTCCTCAGTGCAAAGAAGTTCTGCTCAGTCAGGAGGTTGTTAGCTCTCTTTATGTCCGCTACCTGTATGACACACAACGGCACTTTGCTTTTAAACTACAACCCTCGATACGCAACACTGCAGGATTGAAGGTTTACCATCTCTTACATGTTTACTTTAATATTTATCAGGATACAGGCTTACAAACATTGGTGTGGGGAGAAAAGCAAACCGCAATGACATGGTTTTCAACACATTGTAGTGTTCCTAAAAAGGTTGTCCTTTTACAGAAATACAGAAGGAAACATGCTGTTATTATAGGAAAAAACATTGCATTTGTTCAGCTAAAAAAAAGACAGGGCTACTCCTGTGTGCAGGAAATATAACATTTACAGTAAACACGTGATGTCAGAAGGAACAGACCCCACCCAGCGTTTGCACATACACGAGAAAGAGTACTCAAGTGACTGCGTCACACTGGTTTCGGAAGTGACTTCCCCATTAATTTAGACAATAGACATTAACTAAAACTTACTTTTAAACTATTTCTAGTGATTGTGTCTTACCATCAATTCCCTAGATTGTTCAATGTAATGCCCGTTCGCAAAATATGTTGTTTTTCTGGACCAGATTCAAGTATATTTTACGTTTTAGTATATATATATTTTTTTAATATACCAGAGCTGGCAGTGTTTAAAAAGTCAACCCATAATTCCCTCTGGACGGTTCAATGAAGCAAAATAGCCGAATTAGCAAGGTGGTATGCACTGCCAAAAATGTCCAGAAGAGATGATGATATCTGATTGGTCGAGAACCACCCGTGCGTTGCAGTAATAGATATGTAGTCCGTTAAAGTGGACTACAAACCAGACTACAATCATTAAATCATTACTTTAAAAAATTCTAATTGGAACATGCGATTTATGCTCGATATCCAAATCAGATTTCAAGAAATTTTCAATAGTCTCCGAAGCCCGTCATAGAAAATGTACTTCCGAAACCAAACTCCACCCACGTCTGACATACTCACTTGAGTACTCTATACAGCAGGGCAAGTGTTGAGAACGCGGGTGCGTCCCAATAGTCTAAAAATGCACCCTCCCTTCCTCCACTACCACCTCCTCTACCACCTCCTCTACTCCGTGCCCCGTGTCCTTCCTCCCTCCACTGTCCCAATATTGGAAAAGATGAGTGAAGCGGCTTCCAACTCGGGTTCTCCTCCCCTCCCCTCCGGCGAAGCATATATCAATGTATCCTATTTACTGGTCATAGATCCTACTGCGGATGTTTTTTCACTTTTTTGGGTGACATCATCGTGCACACGCCCACAGCGATTTAAAGAAGGCAACAGTGATGATGCGTAACTATGCCTTATATGAATTTCCCCAAGATAATGATGCGCCAATGCAAGATATCTAGCCTAAATTGTGTGTGCTTCAGTAGGTTATTATTACACATAGGACATAGCATCCTACAACGGATAACAAAATGTCATTTTGTTTTTGTGGTTAATATCCTACAAATAAAATCTGAAATTTAAATCCGGGAAACAGCTTTCTTTATTTGCTTGCACATTAATGTTGCTTATTAACGAACATGACTATACATAGACTAAATAGCCTAAGCATGACAGCTACCATTTCAGTATGTAAATATGCATTCATTAATCACCAATCAACCAAATTTTTCCCTATTTATTTTTTTTATTTTTGATTTGTCACAGCGGGAAATAATAGGCTTTTTTTTTCAGTATGATGACTGATGTTTTTTTTGATCTAAATGATTTGATATTATTATTTATTGTATCTTCGCGACACCTGCAACGCAGGTAGGCAACATGTTTATAGCTACTTCTACCTAAAATATATTTTGTAGCTTTAAATGGGCTGGTCGTGCATAAGATCTCTGATTGGCGCTGGGATTCATTGTGGGCTCGGCGTCAGTCAAAGTTATGATAGGGCAACTTCAACAATTGTCGACTGCGGATTAGCTGTCCCAATTTTCTTCACTGCTCCTCGTTCTCTCCTTTCCTCCACTCCCCTCCTCCACATACTTCCGGGTAGGAGTGGAGTGGTAGTGGGGGAGTGGAGGAAGTGAGGTGGGAGTGAATAATATCGGGACGCACCCAGGATGTTTATTCAGACTGACAAGTGCCTCGTTTCTCACAAGCCACAGATATCCAGCATCATGTTAAATACTCTCAAAATAAATCTAGGTTACATCAAACACAAATAAGCCGTGTGTATAATTAACATAAGTGCTTGACCTACCGAGCAGAAGTATTGGAGAGAAATGGCGTTTAAAGTGTCCCCTTCTTTTATGTCCCTGACCAGGTAAACGATGTCGTCGAGCCTGTCTCTAGAGGCACTTCTCCGCGGCCTGTCTCTACCTCTCGACCGCAGCTCGTAGCAGTCGCTGTCCTCTTCAGAACACTCATTTTCTGAGATGACATTGTTCCCAAACACGTACGTGTGTCCGCCTTTGGCAGGTTGTGCCGTTGTGGCAGACTGGAAACCACGTTGGTTTCTTCCTGTCATCTTCCACTTTTTAGATTAAAAAAAGTAAAGATTAGGAGAGTTGCACCCATTACACGAAAGTCAGTCTTAGTATAAAGGCTATACATATTTTACTTAAATGCCAATTTGGGTTGCGTTTCAATAGCTTACACAGTCACGTTACATTCACCTACTCCTGAAGTAGCAAACGATATAGCTAGCCTAATTTATCTTTTACTTCTTTACTTCTTTATTTAGGACTGTGCACATTGATGAACATCATTCACATCCCATGTTCATTTTATAGAGTAATTGAGGATGACAAGAGGGCATGTCAAACGTTTCAGTTCTATTGGGTTTATTTTAGCTTTCCATTTTATTTGACATATAAGAGCCCAGTGTCATGTAAACATTACCGCTAGTCAATAGCATGTAACGTTAGTCAATAGCATGTAACGTTAGTCACGCCAAATGCCAGTCTCATCATGGTTAGCTAGCTGCTACTTTACAATAAAATTAGATTAGCTGTGCCATTCTGGATTAAATAAACAGTTCCCGTTAGCGATTATCTACGTGGTAATATAGTTAGCTAGATAGCATGACTTTATAATAATGTGAAATTATTTAGCTAGTGGTAACTCCTATAATGTACAGCTAGTGACTCGATAATTAGATAAGTTGCCAAAATGTTGCTAGCTAGCTAACGACGTTAGTATCTGTATTGTGAAACAGAACTAGCTAGATCGCTATCTTCTAAACTGCAAATCCAAGCAGTTTCAAGCATAATATCCGGAAGAATGTACTGTGAAGGTGTTTGTGAGCTTTAACAAATCAGTTTGTGGCAGTAATTTACCTTCAGTACATTAGCAAAGGTTTCATTCTTCGTCTTCCTCCGCTCGCAGTAAACCCTCTTTGCTACAGATGTACAGATTTGTTTAGCTACGCCACGTCTGCAATTGTCCTGACGTAATGACGCACATTTTTCGAGACGGACAGCGTGTGCGCGTCCCAAGGCAAAGATTTTAGATATTTAACAAGATACTGGTTGTATGTAGTAGTACTAGGTCCTGAAAACCAAGGCATATGTCATCTAAAAAAAGGGAGACTTTTGATTTCGTATGTCTGATAATGACCCGTTTAGCAAACAGTTTTGTAAAAACTCCATTTACCGCCAGTCATTTAATGAGCGCCTGTTGTCTGTCTAATAAGTTTCAAGTGCGGACGTTCCAGCCCCGAAGTTGGACCTCTTGCTCCGCCTACAGCTTTCGGCTCTCAACCTCAGTACCGGATATAATGTCGCCCTCTGCTATGATTTGCGCTCAAAAAGCCCGTTTTCCCATTGGGCTCCATTCATTTTTGACAGCAAATAAAAAATATTTTCATAAATATAATGATGTTAACATGTTGCATTATATTTCTTTAAAAAATCACTTAATAATAATTTTTCCGAAGTAATTTTTTTGGTTCTTACCACACAGACAAAGATATGATTTTTTTTTGTATGATTTATTTTGGCCTATCTACGCCTTCCTCGTTGTACATGTGACTTGACTGGGCCTATCTGCGCATGTGAGATGAGCGCAAAATTAAAACGTCCTGGTTCGGATGTGCTCCTCATTGGTTTCTATTGGCATCGCTGTCTCTACATTTTATATACTCTAAGGTGCGTCCCAATATTCTTCACTCCCCACCTCCTTTCCTCCAGTCACCACTACCACTCCTCTCCTACCCGGAAGTATACAAGTATTTGCATGTACAGTATACAATGTACCTCACATTGTGGTTTGCGTCGAGACATTAATGAATATGTAACCATTAATACGTAATTAAGATCAGCAACATTTGATTAAAACACAAAGATCCATTTCCGGGGCACGGAAGAGAGTAAAGTAAAGTAGTGGACTAAAGGAGGGTGTATTTTTCGAGTATGTGAAAGTTGTTTGCAAAAGTTAAACCCTCTGTGGTACACTATAATGGATACATATTGTTTCAGCACTAAGCTATTTATCATCAGCTAACGTAACAAGGTCATAAGATACATTTTCTTTACAACTAATGTTATCTCACAAGATAACCTGAAAATAAAAACAATATTGTATCTTGTGGAAGATAATATTGACGTTATTCAAGGGAGATATCAGCACAATGTAACAAAGCGCAACTTGCTGTGTTCCCCCGTTTCCCTCACCGAAATATAGTTTCCCTTCAGTGCATTACATTACATTACATTACATTCATTTAGCAGATGCTTTTATCCAAAGCGACGTACAGTAAGTGCATACAGAAGGTCATCGAAGTAACTACAGAACAGATAAGAAAGCACATTCTTCCCATACAGTAGCAGCTATCCCTAGTAATTAACACAATGCAGTTCACAGTGACCTGGGTAAATCAGCTCTAATACAATTCTATTCTAAATATTATACACTTGAATACAAAGTTCAACAAGAACACATGCCATGAGGTCCTAGATAAGTATTAGTCCAGGTGGAGTCTGAAAAGGGACAGGCCACGACGGAAAGTAGGCGCATGGACATGGGGGGAAGGGGAATGGGAAGTTGGTTCCAGGGTGGAAAGGGGGAAAGGGAAAAGTCGGGGCAGTCTCGAGACGAGCGAGGGGGGGGGGGGGGGGGGGGGGGAGTGCAAGTCGCCCTGCAGATGCAGTAGCGCAGAGTCAGTTTTTTTTTTTTTTTTTTAAACAATTTCTGTCTGGTGTCCAGCAGCTCGTCAGTTCGACCGTCATACAACACAATTTTACTTTTAAAAAAACTTTAACACAAAAAAAGAGACAGAGAGAAGACGAAGAGGAGGAATCAACAGAGGTAGCAAAAATTGAATTGCAAGCCAATCAGATAAGGAGGCTTGCTTGTCAATAAACAAGTATTCAACTTGTTTTTGTTGTGGTTTTCAATTCCACGTAAGACAGGGCTGAACTTTGGACTATAACAGGTTAAAATGAATCGTGATGACTTCTGTATTGTCTATTGACAAAAAGTTTTTGAATATTTTCCATCAGACCACGTTTCTGGCTAAGCCCCTCCCACCAAATTATGCTCCACTGCATGCGCAGAGACAGGCAGACAGGGATGGGTTTATTCTATGGGGAGGATATTTGTTTGTAGATACTTGCCGTGATTGGTAGCTACATAGCTAGCCCTGATTGGTTGGTTTTTATAAGACCGTTTTGTGATTTTTGGACAGCCTAATACAGAGCTCTCTCTCTCTCTCTCTCTCTCTCTCTCTCTCTCTCTCTCTCTCTCTCTCTCTCTCTCTCTCTCTCTCTCTCTCTCTCTCTCTCTCTCTCTCATTAAACTAAGTTACACAAACAAAAATAAAAATACCAGAATTAGCATTAAATTACAATCAATGAACAACAGCAAAAAAGCACAGGCTCCAAAAACCAAAAAAAGAAAGAAGCTATGTCTTGTTGGGTGCTAGGACTAGGTACAAGTTCTAGAGTGGGTTGTGGTGATGGAGGAGCTGAAATATGACCTGAAGAGGTGGGTCTTCAGTCTGGGTTGGATCATGACCAAAGCGTCTGCTGTTCTGACTGCTGTGGGAAGCCATTGCAACCTGGTCTCACAGGAATCCGTGAAATAGCCACGGACGTTTAACTCAAAATCCGTGGTGGGCCCACGGAATCACTGAAATGTCCGTGAAACACACACGGATTTCGCTCCAATACAAGTTAATGACACTCATATACATAAGACATTTAATGTAAAACAAGCAAACAAACAAAAAAACGAACTGAATGTATCAAAAGTGTGTTTCCCAATGAGATAACAACGTCCGTTGAGCAAAATCTGCACTCAGTTGTTGAAACGGGGATCCGTGAAATAGCCACGGGATATGAGTGTCATTAACTTGTATTACGGGATATGAGTGTCATTAACTTGTATTGGAGCGAAATCCGTGTGTGTTTCACGGACATTTCAGTGATTCCGTGGGCCCACCACGGATTTTGAGTTAAACGAATGTCCGTGGCTATTTCACGGATTCCTGTGAGATCATGTTGGCCATTGTCACTGATGGAGGAGGCTCGATTAATCTTTCCTGTCATGTGCATGTGTTTATACCCTCTCTCTCTCTCTCTCTCTCTCTCTCTCTCTCTCTGACGGTGGTGATCCAAGGCCAGAAATGGGTCAGCTGCAGGTGATCTCCAGGGGGTGACAGTCATCCCTGGCTCTGGGAAGCAGCTTCTGCAGGCGGCCATGCCCAGTAGAATGAGGCCATCAATTATTGACAGAATCCGCTTAGTTTGCGATCATATATGTGCTAGAAGTATCATTTTGAGACCTTCCCCATAGCTTCCCCATAGAAGTGAATGGAGAGCGCTCATATCATGACCAGGTAACTACACAACCCAAAGTTCTACCAAAGTTCAAAGTGCATTAAAACAACAACAACAACAGAAACAGCAATTCATAACTCAATGATTTGAAAAAAAAATTACAGCCACCTGGAGTTCATTCTAGCAAACTCTGAGGTAAACTTAGTGCGCTGCCTCAAAAGAAACGCCACACGACGCATATTATTTCCAGTCTTCCGTGGAGACGAGTAACCACAGCCTGGACCCCATCTCAGTCCCCCACACAAGAAAAAGACACTGCAACTCCAGATTATTCCACGGCAATGCCACAGGTGTCATAGCAACAGAAAATGGGATAGGGATAGGGATAGGGATGTTATAAAACTGTGACAAACAGAAAGGGCACTTTTTGAAGGAGATGGATTTGGTGTGTGAATCAACGGGAACTCCAGCAGGGGGGGCCACATGCTGTAAATTGCTGGCGTGTGTGCTGGGGGAAGCAGACAGTGAAGCACCAGCACTGCAAACATCCGACTGTCTCATCCAAAGAATCGATCGGTCTCAGTCCGTTGTATAAAATAAGAAGGCAGCCTCATACGCAACTTTGTGCATATTTGTATTTACACACGGTGTTTCTTTATGTTTTTTATTTACTCTATACCAAAGATGAGTTCTAAAATCCATCCTGTGGGAGAGTTGTTTGGTAATAATTAATTTGTCCTGTCATGGTGGAATGGTGAAACAAATCAGCATGCTTTTTTTATGGGGAACAGAGTGTGTGCTCCCCCCCCCGACACACACACATACACACACACGCGCACCCCATCAAAATAAAAAGTTTAGTTTCTGTCATCATCTCTCACAATCTTCCATCTTGCTAACGACATCAAAGTGTTTAATGACACTGTACTAGCGCAGTATGATGTAAAAGCTAGCCCACCGATTCAAGTGATACGATATGGTGCCGACTTGCATGGGGTTAAAGTGTACAATGTGTGTGGCTTAAAGGATATGAAGTGAAACAATCTATGACTGGGGTAAAAGCCAATTTGTTTAGACATCTGACGGTAAACAAAACAATCTAACAAATGTGGTAGTCACTCAGCTGTGTAATAGTTCTGGGAAATATGCTTTATTTGAGCTTGCATAGTGGGCGATGTTCAGGAAAGCTTTGGGCTGATTGGGACGTAGCACTGGGCACGTTTGTCTGTGCACATACAATATTTCAAGGAGCCAAGGGTACAACTTGAAGAAGAGAAATACGCACACACTGCATTAATAGCAACACTTTGATCTGGAAGGATCGTCTTCAGATATATTTTATTTATTAACAAAACACCAGACAATTTAAATTAATTTAATAACCAAAGCCTGAAACATATTGCTGTACTGACACTATACAGAAGGTGGCAGTGTTGCCTATCTCCAAGACATCCAGCATTGGTGACAAATGTTCAGAATGTCCTCTCCCCTTATCTTCTATTTTGAGAGTTTTTTTTTAGTTGTCCCCCTGGGATGCTGCTCCTCCAACAACGATGAGGTAATCGATGACATTCAAACACTTTACAGTCCCACATGTTGCATCATCTGTGCAGACTAAATAGCATCTGAAACTTTGAATATTCTAAACTACAGCACGGCTACAGTATCAACTTATTAATTTAATTAATAAAATTAATTAGTAAATAGTCTTTAAAACTTCTATTGTATCTTCCAGTTTGCCATGATACATGATGGCAGTAAACTGAAACATTTAGTTTTTTCAGGGAAAACATCCTGGGGACCATTGAGACAGGGGCAGGAACAAGGAATGGTGGTCACTTATTTTCTGTGATCAACCCTAGTCTCTCCCTGAGAGAGATGGGTCTGTATCAGCCTTTGATTGATTGCTTGTGTCAAAACATCAAATATTGTGCATTTAATTTAATTTAATATTAAATGTATTTATTTTCCCTTCAGTGTGTTTTCTGCTAAATACATTCAAGACTTAATTAGATAAATGATATGCATCCCTGGGATACTGCACACATTTGCATAGGTTGGAAGCAGTAATGGCATAACTCATATTTTTTCTGTGGAAGCACCATTTGCAATAACCCCAGCTCTCAATTATAGTCTCAAAAGATAGTCAAACTCAGATCTGTTCAAACTTGGCTATGTTCAGATTTTTTCTCGTAAGCCTATATAAACCTATTGAGCCATATAGAAACCTTTTTCTGAACCATCTTTTGACTGTGTTACAGCTATGCTGTGAGAAATCTCCCATGTTAGAACATTCAATTACTTATTTAAACTTCCCTCTATGAAATTCATAGAAACAAGTTCTTCCAGGATTTCTGAACCAGGATTGTCACGAGTTGACGGGAGATCCTGCTTAAAGAGTTCACCGAAATTTGGACCATAAGGTCAATCTACATATACCAAGGAACTAATCTTCTGTGTGAGGATTAATTGCAAAAGTTGTCTTTATAACTGGAAAGTATAATTTTTTTAATGCATAAGCATCAATCAATTTCACTTTGTTTAGGAAAAGTTAACAATTAACATTTTACTTAATTAAATTTGAAATAATTTAGCATCATGTACCTATATTTAATAATTATCTATAGAAGCATACCACACATTGCATGCTGAAAATCAGCTGAAAATCAGTGTCTCCCCCCCCCCCCTCCCCTTTGCAGGGACCATTATCATCGCACACCAAGAGTAGCCAAGGGAATGCCAACAAATTTGGGTAATGTCACCTAAAGGGATTTGCTCCCCTCCCTGACAACAAAAAATCTTTAACCCTCCATTCCCATAAAATGAGGGGGGATGAGATTGTTAAGTTGGTGAAAAAGAAATGTGGCTAGTTAGATGGCATGATGGAAAGCTCATCTGCTGTGGCTATGAATTTTACTGGGGTCGCTCCTCGCTCTGGGGATTTTCCACTGATGCTGCTCATGGAGGAGATATAACGCAAACAGGAGCCCTCGCGTAGTCCGGGTCCACATCCAGCTCTTATCCAAGATAACTTGGAGTGGAAATTTCCAGAACTTTGAATATGCGGTAGCCTATGTAGTCTATGTTGTGGTGATCATTTACGGTAAGGAGGTTTGTCTTCTGAACCCATAGTCAGAGAAGTCTAGCCCTTGTCCATTTTCTTTGAGGTGCTTCTGCACCTGTGAGAGACAGAACATTGCAAGTTGTGCTGTTTGCAACAGCACATAGTATATGTTTCATATAGGATATGCCGGTATACAGTATTAAGTGTTATATGTGACCGTGTAAGTCTTGATGGAGCCAGAAAAGCAGGGAAATTCAAGTGAGACTGCCGTTGATTACTTACTGACTTTTTTAACACAGTAATGTACTCGCCGTGGTTTAATTTCAGAAACTGTGGTCACATTTCATCCGACTGGTACGTTGAGGTGGCTGACCACATGCAATGTTTTATTACTAACCACTGGAGGCCATGGATGGATGAGATAGACTCGTCTCACGGGCCTGGATGCCTGAATAATGGGAATTTCCAAGATTTCTTTAAAAAAAAAAAACCCAGCGATGGCACTCTTGCCAGGTTTACTCGAAGTCCCCTGTCCGTAAGTGTGTGGCTATCGTCATCTCTGAATCACCATATCCTGTTACGCTGCCAACAGGCACACTTCCTCCTCTGTGTCGGCTGGCCAGCTCATTCATCATCACAAAGCAGGAAGGGAGGATCTGGCCTGCTGAAGAGGCTCTTTAATTACACTCTCACCTGATGGGAAAATGTCTGTTTTGTCCATTTTGGCCTCATCACTATCCCTATATATTTAAATATACATATTTTCCTCTCCTCTATAGCCTGTACACACACACACACATCCATTTGAGGATAGATAAAAGAGCCAACATCTGCTTCTTAGGATTTATGTGGAATCAGTGTTCCTTTTTGTATGTACTACGTGTTGGTTTCTCCTATGGCTTTTGAGGCCTAATCCACTGAAAGAAAGCCCCCAAACTGGAGTTTGTATCATTTCCCCTCTCCTCTCGAGCCTACGCACATACATCTGCCACGCGTGTGCCGTATGAAATGCACATACATCCGCCTTGCGTGTGCCGTATAAAATAAATGTGAATTGATGCTACGCATCATTTTAGATAAGTCTGAAGGCGGAAGGCCTTCAGTTTCCTTTCTCCAACAGATTTATTTCACCCCCAGTGTGTCTTCTGCAGCTTACAGTGGAAAGAAATAATTCTTATGAAATATGAACACATCTCCTGATACTGAAGACATGTATAAAATATAAGGAATACTTATTCTGAAGGCTGCATATTTCCCCCAGCAATAAAACATTGAACATAATTATTTTGAACGGCCCTTTACTGTTGAAAAGATTACAAGCTAAAAGAAAGAAATGGGTGAACAAAAGAAACCCTCTTAGCACCATTAGCAGTGGTTCTTCAGTTACTTCCTGCCGATCTGGTACAAGTACTTCTTGCATGCCACCACCTTCCGTTCTCGTCTGGTTAATCCGATTAATGTGGCTCTCTGTATCCATTCAGCGTGGGAGATGATGTTCTTGTTGGAATGTAAATCAATGACATTATCGTCCCATAATAACTGTTTGTGGCCTTTAATATCTTATTTTGTGGTCATCATGCGTATCACCGGTCTTGTTATTTCCCAAGGTCAGGCTCACAGCTGTTTGCACCGTTTATCACTTTCTTATCTAAGAACACTCTGCAGTCAGCTTTAAATCCTTGCCGATAACCATCTGTTCAGACTGCAGCTGCAACAGGATCCTCCAGCCAGAAGTGGACAAGTATAAAATTGCATGATTAAAATCTGCAGCAGGGAGAAAATGTGCAATGGTTTGACAGTGACGCTGACAACTCGGCTCTGATAGAATGTTCCGACAACGTTGCTCTAACGCTGGAGACATGCAATCATCTTTTAAAAAAAATATTTTCTCAACCAGCTATATTGTTATTACACATGCGATTGCTAGATAGCTAGCAAGGCAATATTGTAATAGGTAGCTAGTAGTAGCTAGTTAGCAGTTGATTTTAGACCTCTGAAACCGAGCACATCATTTGAAGTTGTTGGCTGCTGTTTTGAGCTTGAACGCGATAAAATTTATCTTGGTAAATGTATGTTAAAATAACTCTTTGTGTTTTATAATTACGCTTGCAAAAGGAATTTATTTTACCCCTTTTTGAAGGCCATTTATTGTGTGCCTACTCTTTCCAGCAGAAACTTGCGGTTAACGTGTGAATGCTCTATACTCCTTCTTGTAATGTGACCCTTTAGAGTCTCCACAGAGGTGACAGCAACAGAGCTCTTCAAAGCAGGACAACTGAAAATCGCGCGCAGTGGAAATTTACCCCTGGCGTCAGCCTTGGCTCTGTGTGTCAACCACATTAATGTTCATCATACAAGCGGCAATAAAGCACATTTGCCCAGTGCAATCAGCAAGTGACGGCAATAAATTATTTTCAGGACGGCACGCTTTGGCTCTGTTGCAGAATGCAAGGTGAAAGTACCGAGAATGCATCTGCAACATTGCTCAGAGTTAGATTAGTGTGCTATGCTCCTGTATTCGAACACCTGTAGTAAAAATACAACAAGAAAGAATAAATATATACAGTGCGCTCCACTATTATTGGCACCCCTGGAAAAGATGAATAAAAAGGGTTATAATTTGAAAAATCCAACCTTTAATTGAAGTCCCACCCCCCAATTCCCATAGAGATCCATTCAAATGCAGAGAGGTTATAGTATCACTTGTAAGAGTACCAGAAAATAAGATATCAAAAGTATTTTGATGTTGTTGGGTTACAGACATAAGGAAGTCATGGCATGCAAAGGATATGCGACCATATATTAAAAATGATTACTTTATTTTATATATAAATGCAGGGGTGCCAATAATTGTGGCACATGTGGTTTTGTAAAAAAATATTATTTCTTGAAGAAGAATTGTTTTTCCTCATAAAAAAAAACATCTTTACCAGGGGTGCCGATAGTGGAGGGCACTGTATATCACAAAAACAGTTTGAACATGAGTTCCCATGTAAAAGACCATCACCTCTGTAATTTCATAACCAAACTTCATAATTAAGAAAATCTTCAGCTACAGTACATGATTTGCAATGTTCCATGAGGTATTTAATTTTTATATTCATATTCGTGTTGTCCCCTGACAGTATACTAATGTATATTGCATCATTTATTTGCCTTCTGTTTATGTGCGTTTTCTGTTCTTCATGGGTTCGTTTTCCCTCTTTTGGCCGATGATGGGCTTCTGCCTCCTTCCTATGCTATAATGTCAAAAAATATGATAAAAAAACATTGGCTCCACAAATATTGCAAGTATTCATTGCACATAAACACTAATGTATTCCTTAAAGTCACATGCACATAACTTTAAATCCGTCCAAATGTCACAGGGTCGGTGTGTGAAAGTGCTTCAAGAATCAATGGTCAGAAACAGAAACTGTAAGCATTACATAATTGAAATGATATATATATATTTTTTCAAGTGGCATGCACAATTTGAGAGGCAATGTAAAATGCTTTGGCACTGTTGACTTTATATCTGTAACTAAATAATGATTTGTTACAAAAATGAGTGATGCAAAAAAGAAAGAGCACCCTCGTTACCCTCGATGACTAAACCTCATCTAGTACTTATCAAGTCCTACAATAGATCAAGCTAACCTCATGTGACTCATAACAGGTTTTACTTACATATTTATTCAACTAGAGCATGGATATTCAAATCTGGACCTCAAATACAAATCCGCCCCTGGTTTTCTTCCTTCTAGGTAATTAACTGAACAATGAATGCTACTGATTGGCCAAACTGTTTTTTTTTTCAAACTCCCAGATCAAGGGAAAGTGGAAAACCAGCAGTTCTCGGACCTTGATTTGAATACCAGAGAACTAGAGTGTGCATTTAATATAGTTTTCCCGCCTTTTTTTTCCTATTTGGAATCTCCGAGTTTGACTTTTGCACGGTTGTATCAGCAAATGCCAGGAGCACTGCACCTGAAGTGTGTACACTCCACTGATGCCTGACCGTTTTACACTCTCCAGGCCGCACAAACAGATCCAGCCCCCTCCCCTACCCGCTGGACTCTGGATTCCCCCCGATCTACGGCTCCTCTCAGCACACACAAGCCTACTCCCTGGTCAACAGTTCCTCCTCCAGTCCGGATACCTGACAATGTTGAAAACCTTCATCGCAATTCATGGAGGTTGACCCTCCGCCAATGAAATCCTGGGGTTTTCCATTGGCTACTTTTCTGCTAAGATTATAACTGTGGGGCCTGGATTCCTCGAGGAACAGATAATGGCTTTTTAACCCAAGGAGCCCTGGTTTACGTAAACCCACTCGTTCCTGCATTCCACCACCACACAGGAGTTTTCTGGATTATCCGCCATATTCGACCGCAGACAAAACCCAGGTTTGACCTATGCCTAGGCTGTAGGAACCAGCCTTCACTCATGGTTTGTGTCTTGACCAGCTATCATCAGTTGCATTTGCAATGAAACAAATCTGTACTTGCATTTATTTTAATAAAAATAAGGAATAAGGGTGAATGTTGAGTGGATCTCGGCTGAACCCTTTGTAGGATGAACAATGTCTCCCGAGCTGCTAATCACGTCAGCCCTTTCCAACTTTCCATCCCCATTGTTTGTTCAAGTTTCCCAGCAGCTGGATTTCCTGGAAGAAGTAATCTAAGGCCACTTCTCTCCGCTATTGTGGCCTGTTGAATCATTGACTGTGAGAGCCGCAGATCACAGTGGATGTTTATAAGATAGATTAAAGCAGCAGCGCTGGTACTGGTGGTCACCTCTGCGACACATCAGGCAACTGCAAGCACTTTTTAAAATGTTTGCATTTCAGATGCTGGCATGTGCACCCAATCCCAGATACCTAAAATTGATTTGCTCCTTAACGTGCATCTTCTTTGTGATACATTGTGCTTGGAAAAATTATTTAATACTAGAGCAAAACTAGCCTTCGGGCTTTTCTCCCTTATCCCCTGACTCTTTTCCTGTGACCTTTCCAGCCCTTCTCTCCAGACCCATTGCCCCTACCCCACTGCTTAACAGTACCTTGTGCGAAGAAGGCCAGAACATTAAGGTGTATTAGTGGCAAATTGATGATGAGACAAATAGTGCAGGAAAAAAAACACATACAGCTTTCCTATGATAGTATAATTATAATACAAACCCCAATTCCAAAAAAGTAAGAGTTCAATAGGAAAATGAGTCAGGAGAAACAATTCTTAAATTTATCCATCCATATCTACTGCATATCTGGCAGCAGAGTGATGGTTTGAGGCTTGTTTGATACCTCAGACCCTTGATGACTTACAGCCATTTAGCCAAACATAGGTTCCATACTATTCCTGTGTAATTTACAATGTAATCTAGTCACACCCTCCAATTTCCATAGAGATCCATTCAAATGCAGAGAGGTTATAGTATCGCTTGTAAGAGTACCTGAATATAAGATATCAAGAGTCTTTTGATATTTTTTTACACCCAGTCATGATAGCATCACCTGTTTACCGGTGGAATGTTCCAAACAGGTGTTTTTTGACTGATTCTATAGGCTGTACATCAGAGCTGAGTACCAATTTACATGACTATTCCTTTCATTAAATCAGTATTATCAAGTTTTAACAGTTGACACACATTTGTTATCAGAACGTGCATAATGTAAATAACCCTGGTTGTTATTGTAGTTTCTCATATAGGCTAATGCCATTGTCATTTACAATTGTTCTTCAATATATGCAATGTTTATGAAATTGTCATATTGTCAATATGATATTGTGAAATATTGAGGTTGTGTTTCTGAAAGTGGTACATTTCAACTGTGAAGTGCTTGAATAAATGCAACGGTGGTCGTTGCATTTATTCAGTGCAACCACCAATGTATTTAATGTTAATATGATACGTTTGTCTGTGACTCAGTAACGTTACTTTAATTTGAACAGGTCAAAAACCACAACAACTAATTGTATTGATCATTCATGACACACCATAAGGCTATGACAAAGTAGCAGCATGAAACAAAAGTTTATTTTCGTTTTAGTGTCCTCCAGTGGTGTTTCACGTTGAGAGTATTTCTGACATTAGTACGTTCTCAAAGTAGGCACAGCCGAAACATGCGTTGTTACTATATATCTTTTCCGAATTTCAAAACTTGGATTAGTTAAAAACTTTGGTCGTTGCAACGCTGTAGCTTAGCAACAACACTGACGCGAATGTTCATGGTGACCAGAGCCATAGACAAACAAACAAACAAACAAACAAACAAACCACTGCTCTCCGATTATAGTAGTAGGATACCATTTTTTTATGGAAGGAGACACAAACTAACGTGACGCCGTTAGGTACTGGTGAATCGTACGGCTCCTTTACTTCACTGTCGATGAGAGCGTGGGTTTGGGGCCTCGCCACCTCGGGAGGGTCAAGTTTCACCTCTCCCTGTCACCCCACTCCACTCGCGGGAAAGAGATACCGTCTCTCGCACCGTGGCTCTGAGCACGGACGAAACAATAGAGGGTGTTCTCTCCTCCCCAGCTATCTCAGGCCTATATGTGAGATAAAATATTGCCATGGAAACTGATGATAGCTTGCTAATACAGGTTAAGTATTTTCTCAGGCTAAGTTAACATCTTTAATATCCAAATCCATAATATCCATTGTGGCTTCCGTACTAGTTGAAGCAGAAAGACTAGCAAGAGAGCTACTAAAGGTCCAGTGGTTCATTGGTGATAACCAAATAGACTAATACCAAAAAATTTGTGTGATTTCTAGATTGTTGAAAGTCCAGCTATTTTGTAAAAATGTATATAATATGAAGGGTCCTGTGGTTATATTCTAACATCTGGCACACATGACACTAATGCACATGCAGAATGTAGTAATTTGTGGAACACTGTACGCAGTATGTCCAACATACAGACGGGTGACACATTAAAGAAGAAACCAACATAAGTTGTCTTAGTAAGGTGTTGGGCCACACTGGAGGGATGAAACACCATTCTTCCAAAAGATATTCCCTCATTTGGTGTTTTGAGGATGGTGGTGGAGAGCACTGTCTAATATCCAAAATCTCCCATAAGTGTTCAATTGGGTTGAGATCTGGTGACTGCGAAGGCCATTGCATATGAGTCACATTATTTTTATACTTATCAAACCATTCAGTGACCTCTTGTGCCCTGTGGATGGGGGCATTGTCATCCTGGAAGAGTTCAAATGTTTCATCATAGGATAAAAGTGATCACTCAGAATAATTTAGTATTGACTTGCAGTGACCCTTCCCTGTAAGGGGACAAGTGAACCCAAGCCATGCCAAGAAAATGCCCCCCACAGCATAACAGAGCCACCGGACCCCCTTACTGTAGGGGTGTTTCCTTTAATTTGTCATGTGTTTGTATATGACTTAAAATGAGTGGGGGGAAAAAATCTAATTCCAACTCTGACATAACAATACCAGCACTCAGTTTTAAAAACTATTTACATCTGAACTTTACTTAGTAACTATTACATCCTAGCACCGTGAGGAACTTTAATTCTTACCATGAAATTTCAAGCTTTACCATTATATGGTATCCGCATAAAATTTTGTGAGAAAGTAATGTTGGTGCATTTAACTCTAGGCTTCAATTTTTTTTTGATTTACTCAGAAGTTCATAATATTCCACCGAGATTCCCAGAAAGGACTTACTTCCACCCTGTGCCCTGTTCAATTATCCCAGCTCTCTGGTGGATTTCAGTTGTCAGAATGTAGATTCATCATGCTGAATTTTGAATGCCCTCGGATGTGGTTGTGATAAAGACTCACTCTGTCTCTTTCTCTTTCTTACTTTCTTTGAAGATTTTGGTTTATCAGGGATGAACAAGGAAAGGACTCATGCACGTGAATCTGTTATACGCACCATCTGAAACCATGACCTACTCCCCTTAAGCACAGCATCTGCTAATCTTATCATATTCTGAATGTGTGTGTGAGTGTGCATGTGTTTGTGTGAGTGAGTGTGTGTGTGTATGTGTATAGATGCATGCATGCATAACTAGTTTTTTCTTCTTGAGAAAAGCCAGTGTGTTGTCTCCAGATGGATGGACCATGCAGGGAAAGGTTATAGATATCTGTTGCCTTTGCAGTGAGAGAGAGCGTCCGTATTGTAGGTTGACTGCGGGGTGAAAGGTCGTGTCTGTGCATCATGTCGTGCAGCGTACAGTCCTGCCTGCCGGATGACAGCGTATAGAAGGGCGCTGCGGTTTGGCCACCTCCCTCCCTCAGTCCTGCGCTGGCCCTGTGGGGTCAGCAGAGGGACAGACCCCCATCTCACGCTTCAGGAGAGTGCAGGGGCCGATATGGGCCCCTGGCCAAACAAAACGTGACTCATGTGCTGGAGCACCGAGAGAGACAAACACGCGTGACTCGTGTCAGCCAGCAAGGCGCCCCATGGTGATCTACGTGCACCTCTGAGGTCTCATGTAAAAGACACCTTTCCCAAGGCACATTCTAGCTAACTGACAATCAATAATATTATCTTACAGTTTATTGGCTAAAGACACCTCAAGGTTATTGTAGTAGAACCAAGAACACGACTATATTAACCTGCATTTTATGTTTCATCAATCTTTCAGTTTAGGGATGAAAATAGCACCCACAATGCAATGCAGTTTCAGCCATTCCAGATCTTACTAGAACCAGTGATTCTAGATAGTTATATTTGCTATTTTTATAGATAGGTCTATTTTTTTCTCTTCTGGAGAAAATAGGTCTATAACAAAACATAACAACAAAGAATATTTAATGACTGACAGGCCACTTAATCAACCTAGGCTCATCGTTTGAAAAACAAATGTGTGGAAAAGATACCTCTTTAGGGGAGGGAGTGAAGTTTGTTGTTGCTCCATCCTGTGTAAACATTTAGTTTGGTTTGTGAGTGTCACCGCAACCGTGTTTTTTGTGTGCTTTCTTCTGTGTTGCTGTTTCACTGTTTTTAGGTCAAGAGAGATTGGCAGGTGGGGACTCGGCCTTGGTCAGACAGCATGCCGTGGCCTTTGCCATCTATCCAAATGCAGCATTCTGCAAACAGCAACAGGAAACTGTGACGGTCTCTAGGTCAGAAACCGGCCATCGTTATTTACCGACGCTGAGCTTCACGTCAGCAGTCTAGGGACAAAGCCCTCTCTTCTTTTGTCATTCAGCACGGTGATGATGCTTAGCAACTTGGTGGTCTCTGCCTTTGTTAAAAGACAAATTAATTGTAACAATAATTCAAGTAAGCATAATAAAAACAAATGATTTTTCAGCATTTTTTTTAACCAGACTGCTTAGAAACTAAAACAATATGTTTTTAAAATGACGCTGATTCAGCAATGTCTTTTCCTGCTCGCCAGTGCCGCTACCTCTCCGGAGATCTTACCTTTCTATGCAATGCCCTCAATTGACCTCTGAACCTCCAGGAAAAATGTGTTTCTATTTTTGGGATGAGGTGGAACTCATCTCAGGCCACCTCTGGTGAATGGGGAGCTAAGTGAGTCAGGGCCGAGCAATCATTAACCTGACCCAGCTTACCCACCTGTGCACCCTCGCTCTGCAATAAGAGTCAGTGGTGATGCCATTTCTCTCGACAGCTCTGGTGAGGATAACGGCGTTATTCTTCAGGATTCACGTGGCGAATCACGGTGAATGACTGTTTATGTTGCCATTAACTACCATTTTTAACATTCCCACATGTACATCTTGTGTACATGGGATTGTGCCGCATTGCCATGGTCAGAGGTGATGCGTTATAAGTATGGCTTATAGGCCGCAGCGCCACGGAAGAGAATAGACTGGAGTGGAGTCATTTGTCTGAAAGCTGAAAAAGCCCTTTTCATTCCTGCTGTATCTATAAACCTCACACTCTATTCATGATGAGGACTCAGTGACCCTAACTTGAATATTGACATTACACCTTCAAAGGGAATGGCATACAGAAATCGTTATGATGCTGCGTGACAATATAACACAAGAACTGATTGAATAAAAAGGAGGAAAAAAAAAGAGGAAGTTTGAATTGCGCAGAACAGAATAGCGTGAGAGTTTCTGCAATAGACAGAATTCTCAGAAGCAGACAGGAAGGAGAACGTGCAAGAAGTTCATAATTATAACTGCTCTGGGGTTATTTTAGACCCATTGTCACTGCGGGAGGAGGCTCTATTCGTTTTTCCTGTCACGTGCATGTGTTTATATTCTCGTTCTCTCTCTTTCTCTCTCTCTGTCTCTCTTTTTACCGAACTGGCAACCTGACAGAGTGAACGCCAGACCTGTTGGTTACCTTGCTGACAGACTAAATAGCAAAGTCATCTCTGTCCGTAAACTATAAACACAGTAAGGACAGAAAGCCACATGTCTTGCTCAGTATTGCCAATGTAGAGAATGCTCAATAACATCTGTCACATCTCCCTCTCTCTGGTACTAAACTTAACTGAATGATCCATTGATCCGCCACCAATCATGCTGTATGATTAGTCATTATCCTGTAGCTAATATGCTAGTTACATTGCTAAATACTGACTGGACACATGCTTATTTTAGAAGGCATTATATTGAAACATATCCACTTGAATAAATGATTATACAGTATATATTACATTAATAAAAATTACTAATCCTTAATATAATTATATATGTCAACTTTTTGTTTGAAATGTTAATTTATATCTTTCCCAAGAGTATACTTGCAGTTTCTGCACTACTTTACAATCTGAAGCCTTTAAATAACTTATAGTGACTTATAAAGAACCACACAATTCCACATATGTTACACTGCAGACCTTAAAAAAACACAGTCCATGCATTGATGAAGTGCTGTTATCCTAATGTACTCGTGCCAATCTGTGTAACCCCTTCAAGAATACATGTCCACCAAGATATTTAACCTGTAGGAACACTGCCTTGGAATTCCCCATTGCTCTCATTTTGTTAGTACCACAATCTGGCCTTTAGGGGTCACTCTCAACACACAGACAAGGCATTCCCTGGCAAGTGCAAATTGGCACATTTCCTGTATTTATGCAAACCATTTAGTTCCTGATTTGACTTCATACAGTTTACTTCCCTATTAATTTAAATCTAAAGCTAATCATAAAGTTTTTTCACATATGAAGTTTCAGACAAACAACTTGGTCTAACACAGATGTTCTGTAATTCTGTAAGTAGCTCTGCATAAGAGTATATGCCAAATGATCAACAGCAGAATGCTGAGAAAGTATTTACTTGCATGTGAACAGTTGAATCAGACATTCTGTTTTCAAAGAGTTTGGAGACAAAGCAGTTTATTGGTTTATTGGGTTGGTGGAGCGCCTAGATTGAGTACTCCCAGTATCAATCCACATAGCTGCATTTGGGAATCAGGTAATGGGTAGAGATTTTGTTTTTGGATAGAGGTAGAGATCCAGTTTCTCAAAGATGGTGTCTGTTGCTGTTCAAATCTACTCAGGGGACTGACTGGAGATCAGAGCATTCACTGGCTGCAGTGCAAGCCGTGGTGTATAGTGTTGGACAGATGAACTGGATACGGCCTCACATATTGATTTATTCATTGATGTGCTCAGAGCCCAAGTGACATTTTAATCTGCTTAGCGATATCTCTCTCTTTCACCCTCTTTCTCTGGGTTTTCTTTCAAAGGAATGTTTACAGACCTAATTGCCTGCCCCCCCAATCCCCCCCTCCCCAAAAATATAACTTTTTGAATACTATATAATTTGTGTTAAGTAAACTAATACTGCCAATACCACTACTCAGCTTGGCCTTGTGGTGAAACTATGCATGATGCAATTAGACAGTTTCTAAATTGAGTTCCTACTCTTACTGAATGAAGGCAGCTCAATGTAGTTTTAATTGGAGAAGATTAGAAATAAAGGATTGAACCGTGGCTGAGATAGGATAACGAGGGCTATGGGTCATGATGACCGTGATCAGGACGCAAACCCAAACTTAAAACCTGGCTACTCTTTACAATTAAAGGGTGAATGCCCTTGAATTACACTACAGCTGTATTAAATTAGCTAGTTGAAATAGCTAAGTACCATGTGGCTGTAAGCATGTATGTGCAATGCCTATGAAATTACACTTATACATGGAAAATAACATGTCCCGTGTTAAAGCAGCTCTGATATTGCTGTGATAGAGTGCAATTAGTTTGTTAGTTAGCTTAGGCTTGGGGCCAGGGGATGTCCAGGAATATTCAAGTGGCACACGTAATCACATAAGCAAACGCTGTACCCTGAGCTCCGCATTGGTAATTGTGTCAGTGCGTAAACACAGTAGGTAACACCGGGCAAAGATTATTTACAATTTAATTACATGTTCTACCTAATAGTCAAGTCAATAAAGACATAGACTGTTTAGCATCCAGTAACATCCGGGGACATGTTAAATAGGTTTTTATAATGAACACAAAAGGGAGAAGTAGGGGGAACCTTGGGTCAGATTGGCACTCGTTCTATTGGGCTCTGTTTGTGGGAAGCACGTTTACACTGAGCTACAGCTGTGTGGCTGCTTCTATTGCCTGCATTTATGGCTGAGGATTTACATGTTTTGGTTGCCGTGCGGTCAGAAAACCAGCGGTGATTGTGTTTGTTTCATTGAGGCAGCGTTTAGAGTACTGTTTGTCAACGTGCTCCATGGGTTTACTCCACGGGTTTACTCCACGGGTAAAAGTAAGAGGTCTGCTTTCCTCTTGGGTCTTCACCCTCCAACCCAAACTAAGGTGTTGTAAATATATTGGTTGAAAACTGCTGCCACACATTCCATGTAGATTTACCACTTCCTATAATGTCAAGCACGTTGAGATCTTTTTATCACTCCTCCTATTCCTTTCTTCTTTCCCTCTCACCCTAGCCCCAGGTGATCTGGCCCAGTGAACCGGAATTCTTTATTGAGGAAAACCGCAGGTACAGTATTCACCATGGATCTGTATTGTGTTGCCTAATGCAATAAAGACAGTTTTCCAGGATTACAGTGAATCAGTGGAGCGGTTTGTGTCTGCTGAGAAGTCACATGTAATGGTCCTGTCACACTATTGCGTATCGTACTAGCATATGCCAGCGTATGAAAAATATCACTTATACGCTGACATACGCTAGGGGTACGTTAGGCATAGGTTGTATACGTTTCAAGCACGGTCACATACGGTGGCATACGCTGGCATACGGCGAGGCACAAAAAGTTTTTTAAGCATGCTTAAAAATTTTGTGCGTATTCGGACGTATGGTTTATACGCTAAGCATACGCTAGGCATATGCTAGGCATACGCTGGCCATACGCTATTTTCAAGGGCTTTTTGTGCGTATGAAAATTATTTTATGAATTTACATACGCAACTCATACGTTTCTCTCATACGCAATAGTGTGACAAGGCCATAACCAAACGTGTTTTGAGAAGACAGGCGGTTGCAAGCAGAGTATTGATGATACTCTGCCGGGACAACAAACCCACGTGGAGAAACACTCTCGCTGTCCAGTGTGAGCTGGACTACGGAATCAAGCAGGATCTATCTGGCATATGGCTTTGCTTTAACTGTACTGGCATTTAGCAGCTTTTCCGGAGGAACTTTCCATGAAAACAAAAGTGCAATGATCAGGCGGAAAAGGGAGTCCCAGGAGAGACAGGAAGTACAAGGAGTATAGACTTGATTGCCAACTCTTAAACTGCCCTAATGGACCTTAAACTCTTACACAAACAAGAATAAGAATAAAAAAATACCCTAATTTGCATTGAATTACAATCAATGAACAACAGCAATGAAGCACAGGCTCCAAAAAAAAAGAAGAAGCTATGCTTTGTTGGGCGCTAGTACTCTGTAAAAGTCCTAGAGTGGGTTGTGGTGGTGGAGGAGCTGAGATATGGCCTGAAGAGGTGGGTCTTCAGTCTGTGTTGGATCATGACCAAAGCGTCTGCTGTTCTGACTGCTGTGGGAAGCCATTGTCACTGATGGAGGAGGCTTGATTAATCTTTCCTGTCATGTGCATGTGTTTATACCCTCTGTCTCTCTCTCTCTCTCTCTCTCTCTCTCTCTCTCTCTCTCTCTCTCTCTCTCTGTCACCCTCTCTCTCTCATCGATGCTAATGCATAAGTAATAGCTTTAGCTATAGTGAAATTTATTGAGTTATTCTATATTGTAATTGTACAGTACAATACTACACCATACTGCTACCCAAGCTTGATATATTTGACCGGGATTTATCCAACCGTCGCCCCCCTATGCGATGGCTACGTCAGTCATGTTCCTTTAGGAGAGAAACACAAGTGCACCGTGTTTATTTGCCAACAAAAGAGGCTTTGGGAAGATGCGACAAGGATGACACCAAAAACAGCCCTGAAATTTACCCTCCAGGTGCTGACCTATCCGCGGTCGGGTTGGAAAACAGTCCACTTGTTTACGATATAACTAACTCTCACGAAACTGCGTAAGAACATGTGCTGTTGGCATATAAAAAGGGCTTTCTTTTCTCTGACATTTTCATTACCTGTTTGGAATGATGAGGTGCTGCGAAGCTGTGAATATTTGGGATTATGAAAATATGTGTACATAATGTAATGGAATGAAATACAGTGCGCTCCAAAAGGATTTGGACAGTGGACACATTTTTTGTTGTTTTGGCTCTACTCCTTTGGATTTGAAATGGAACCGATTAAAGTGCAGACTTTCAGCTTTAATTTGAGGGTTTTTACTTCCATGTCGGGTGAGCCGTGTAACAATTGTAGCCATCTTTACACATAGCCCCCCGCCCCCATTTTTGGGCACCAAAAGTAATTGGACAAATTAACATAAACTTAAATAAAGTCATCATATTTAATATTTGGTTGCATATCCTTTGCATGCCATGACTTTCTGATGGCTGTGTCGCAAAAACATCAAAGTACTCTTGATATCTTATTTGCAGGTACTCTTACGAGCGATACTATAACCTCTCTGCATTTTAATGGATCTCTATGGGAATTGGGGAGTGGGACTAGATTAAGCTATACATTCCACAGGGATAGTATGGAACATGTGGTTGGCTAAATGGCTGTAAGTAATCAAGGGTCTGAGGTATCAAATAAGCCTCAAACCATCACTCTGCTGAGATGCTGCTGAGGTAATATGTACCCAACAAAGTGACAGACCTCATTCTATTCATACTATTATGACAATTTCAGCCTGAGAGTCTCATCAGGGTCAGTAACATCAGAGTGGTACAAACTTGAGGCTTGAACCATCACTGGCTGTACCATCTCAGTCAGCACTACTCAACTCCAAGTCATTAGCAAAATCAGGTGGTGTAGTTTATGGTAAGAACAAATACCTGCAGGCATGGGTAGCCCTCATCTCAGTGATACTATTTACTTTGGCAATGCACATGGTGGTTAAATCTGAGCAGAGACCCTAAGGCCTGAAGGAGATCAAGGTGCTACGTTCAAGGGCGGTGCTGCAATATAGAGAGTCGAGTGACCCTAAAGTCTCCGAGGCAGGGATAGTGGTGACTGGCAGGAAGCGGAAAGTGGAGTATGCGGTGGAGCATGCGGAGGCTCATCTGCGGCGTGGAGTTCTGGTGAGAGTGGATGCCAGAGAAAGGGCTGGACTGTAAACCTTCCCAACCCCTCGGTTTGGGGTCGCCCGCGGGAAAGAACAGCAGCAGTTGGTACACGACGAGGTGAGATCTGCCATTGAGGAGGAGGAATGCAGCAGAGTGGATCCTTCAGAGTGGATCCCTCAGTGGGGATGAGGTGTAAGGTGTATTAAATTCCTTGTGGATGTCTTCCGCAGTCCTTCCAACCTGCACTGATGGGTTTTGGCTGAGACTCCATTGTGCCCACTACATTCACAGAGGGGAACACTCGGGCACATCTTGAGTTGCTGCCCAAAAGCTCCGGGGGAAGGCTGCTATCCTTAGTAGCAAAAGGTCTAGACCCACTAATCAGACTATACATTTTATTTGAGCATGAGAGACACCAAAATCAACTCCAAAACAGGTTCTGGCTATTTGAACGCCACTCCAGACGGGTAGCTGCTGGTGGATTTTGGCAGGCAACTCTCTTCAAATGTAACCAAGACCACTCTGTGATATTTCTGATATCCTGCTTGTTTCAGAATCACTAAAGTGCCATCATGCTGGAGATAACCATGTCTTGGGAAGACCGGATGGACAACACCTTAGAGAGACATAAAGCCAAGTGCCATAGTCATGTCAGTGACTGCCAGTAGCAAGACTGGAGAGCAAGGTGCATGCTACATGCACGCCCTCTACAAGGCCTACAGCGCACTTGGCATTACCGGGGCGAGCAGAAGAATGGCCAATGGCACTGAGGCTGCTGAAAAGGCCTCCAGATGGTGATGGATCAGGGGGTTGATCCGTGGGAGGTTGCTACTAGGGCACAAGCTGAAACCAGATCCACCTCTGATGTTGAAAGACCTCAGGTTACATCGCTGATGTTATGCCCTTGAGAACATCTGAAGGTGTCTCTTTACAAAATTAAATGTTGAAATTGTTAAAATGAATGTTTGAATATGTAATCACATGTGCATGCTGAAAAATTTGTTACAGTACCTGTTTCAAAACATTACCTTTCTTCTGAAGGACCCCATTTGTTTCACTTGTGCATAGCCACTTAAACTAGCCAATCACAAAAGAGCTTGTATCCCTAAGGGATGTCCCTAAGGCAAAGAATTCAGGTGGTTCTGGAAAAAAAAGGAGGTCCTACCCAGTATTAGATAGGTGTACCTAATAAATTGGCCATTGAGTGTTTAGAGTCAATCAGTCAGTCAGTCAGACTCTGTGTGTGTGTGTGTGTGTGTGTGTGTGTGTGTGTGTGTGTGTGCATGCAACAGAGCTTTCTCCTTGAAGAATGTCAGTGTATGGTAGCTCCAAGCAGTCCATGCAGTCCATGTTGACATGTTTGTTTATATGTGTGTCTAGGCGTGTGTGTCAGTGTGTGTGCCGGCGTGTCGGTGCCTGTTAGGGGTGTCTGTGTTTGTGTGTTGATGTGTCCGTGCTCAGTATCCTAATGTGTATTTGTATGTGTAGGTTTCAGGACCCGCTGCTTCACAGAGACAGATGAATGCTCTCCCCGCCGCGCTCACGCGCTGCTCCATTCAGACCCTGTTCAGCTGTAGCAATTTTTCTCACACTGACCCACTAACCCCAACCTGTCAACTCCAGCAGACCCCAGGCTCCCTGCCGATGTGCTGCAGTCCGTGTCACGCATACTGATGAACACACACACACACAGACAGACACACACACACACGCACACACGCACACACGCACACAGACACACACACACACACACACACCCAGACCTTCAATTTGTCTCCATGCAAGCAATTGAAGATTAAAGTACGGAAAGGACTTCAGAACAGACTAGAAGGTTAAAACCAACATGGGATAAATCTATAAAATAAGGCTGTAAATCTATCCCATGCTAAAACATCCATTGTTTTAGTAATATAATACAAATTTGATATTTTATCTACTCTCTCTATATATATTTTTCTGGGAGTGGGGGTTGATCAGAGGGTGGTGCAGAGAGGCTGAGAGGACTGTGACAGTACAAGACAGTGAGAATGTGAATGACATTAGCGTGTGGGTGCAAGCGTTAGCATGTGTTGTGTGTAAGAGGGGGAAGCGGGGGCTAGGAAAGCGTCTGCAGGGGGAAGTGATGTGGCTCACACTCAGTCTTTATGAACAAAAGCAGCTGAGAAAAAAACTGTGGTGCTGCCGGGGCTGGAACTATCTAGTTCAGACCGGTAGCTGTTAGCGGAGGAGGGGGGGGGGGGGTGGGGGGGGGCTTGTGAGAAAGAGAAGTCTTTATGATGGCAGTCCAGGCCTGTTATTTAGAGAAAAAATACTTGAGAATGTCTGGCACGCACCCTCTGTCATACTGATGTAATCAGTGGTGTTTTTATTATTTATTTTTTTACATTATTAGTATTATCATGTACTAAACATCAATTTCCTCCAAAACTTATTTTAGGTCAATTAAGTCAACCCTGTTGGGGTCTTTGTCTTGTCTTGTCTCAGAAGATGCAGTTCTGTTGAAGACCTTTTTTGGAGCCTAAATTATCAGGGTGTGGGGGAAGGGTGGAGAGAGTAGGCAACTGAATTGAGTTGTTAAAATCAAGTTTCGGGAGGGAAATTTTCAGACAACCACGCTTTTATTTTCGCTTTCTAAACCAGTTTCCCCTGAGTATAAATCTCCCTGTGCCTCTATGCTCTGAGTCAGCTGTTCCTGGAAATCCACGGCCTTCCCCATCTCCACCTCCATTCCATATTTCATTCTGTTTTTTATTTGTCTTCTCTCCCTCTATTACCGATGTCCCAACGAGTCAAAAACCTCCTCCTACTGCTAGGTGTGACCTCACCATGTTTGTTGTATGAAGATTTTATTCTACCGAATCAGTTGTGGGAAATGATATGACAGAGAAGTAAACTAGTCTGTCCTTGATGAGAGTATCGAAAGCAATACTCATTACGTTAGTACAGAGGAGGCCCCGAGTCTCTCCTGGTTTTAGTTCACCATAAAATCAGCAGCCTATTCAGACCTTTTAATTTGCGCATTAATCTGTTATACGCATCATCTGAAACCATAACCTGCTCCCCTTGGGCACAGCATCTGCTAACCTTATAGTCATGTAGTTGTGCGTGCATGTGTGTGTGTGTGTGTGTGTGTGTGTGTGTGTGTGTGTGTGTGTGTGAAAAACCATAAGCGGCATTTCAAAACTAAAGATGTCAGTGAGGCCAGTCAGTATCAACGGTAGGGTCAGTGTATCTCCCCTGGTTCCTGGGTTTTTACCCCAACACTGTGCATAATAAGATCACTCACTCACTGAAGGCAAGTGTAACCACAGGCAAGTGAGTCAGTGAGCCTCCTTTCTCTTTTAGTTTGGAACCATGATTTGATTGTGGTTCCAACATTTGTGTCAGCAACCTACGAGCCTTGACATCTGAGTCACCAACAAACAGCACCCCTCATTCACAAATAATGATAAATTATTTATAAATAGTTTTCTGCTTACAACAGGTCAACACAGAATCTGTTTCCTCGATATGACTAAGTCCATACAGGAAATTCTACAATTTAGAAGGAGGGGATGTTTTGTATTATCTAAAAAAGTTTTACGACTTTTACAGTGGAAAAAGCATGTGTACTGGGACGACTTCTAACTTGGCATACAGTGTACAATTACACGTCTTTGCTAAAGAAGAGAGGAAGTGGATGTGCTGCGCACCAGGAGCTATTTCTGAACTCTGAAATGTATGCTGGGAAGCCAAGTTTGCGTGTCACGTTTAAGGCGATCATGAGCAGGAATAAACAGACATACCATTTCCTGCTTCGGGGTGGCAGGCCGTCTGTTCTCTCACAGGAACTGAGTGATCGCTATCTGGTTCACACAACGGCCCAGAAGAACTGAAACAACATTCTCTTCCTGTCCCTCACCAGAACATAGCATCTATCACAGTCTTCCACCATGCATGTGATACGACAGCGGATGACCTTCACCTGTTGTCCTTTAAAGACAGTTCACTTTCATTGGCCGAGGCCTCCGCTGTTTTGTGGCCCAATATGTCTTTTTAAAGTTACAATTAGAGCAATACGTTGCAAAACTGGCAAATTACAAGAGATTTAATGAAAAAACAAGGACCTCCAAAGAACTGAATGTGATATACAGTAGTTCATCGACCTCAGAGATCACTGGGACCATATGATGTCAAAGGCGACATGCCTTACCGCAAAGTGAATAGAGCGATCCTGACGTACTGTATGCACCGACTCAAGTGGGCTGTTGTGACATACGTGTGTGTTTTGTGTTCCCTCGCTGAGAATATCAGTGAGTTCACTCACGCAGCGTGTTCACTTGCCGCTCGTCTCGAGAGAAGTGTAATCTATGGTGCTGCAGTGGAGTCGACGAGCTACTTGGAGTGATAAGAACCACACCCACTGCAGATGACCTATGATAAACCCACAGAAGCTTAAACCTGGAAAAAATGGGGACGAAGTGGCTGTTAAATTGGCAAAAACATCTGAAACTCAAACACGCCAATGCTCATTGACATGAACACAGCTTTTTTTGTAATGGCACGTGGACTTCAGAAATTGACTCTGAGACTCAAGTCTGTAATTGACTGCTAATTCTAAGATAATGACCTCCCTGCCTGTTATTCAATTCTTTTTATATTTAACTTGCGTGGTCTCCACGACTCTCATCCATCTTATACCCTTTTCAGCCTAAATTACGACTGTAGACTCAGGGGGACAATTCTGACCAAAGACCAACTGATCAGTGGCCTGGTACAGCAAGTCTTTAGTGGCGTTCTCAAGTTGGGAAAGACAGTCAAGTTCTGCCCTCAAAACAGGGTTGGTAGTGCATGGTTCTGGTGATTTTATGTGAAGAGAACCCTTGGGCTTTCTATGCCGGTTCTTGTCAAATTCGCCTTAAGGAGCCCTCTGATAGCACACTGACCTGGGCTTGCAACTATCTATGACAAATATAATGCATGTATTGTGTTGGCTAGACCCCCAACCTCTGTGTTCTCCAACGATCTGAGCTTCAGCAATAATGCTGATTCCGGCAAGCATATATTGAGTAATGGCGGTACCTAAGGACGAGTCGAGTGTAACCACTCCGAGCTCCATGCGTGATTAAAACCAAATTCTAAATTATAATTTTAAATGGAGTCAGATAAATGAGTAAATACAATAATAATATTTCACAATAACTTTTACCTTTTCCCACAGCAATAGCAGAATACATCACGATTAAACCTTCGCTCCGGGCTATTCCCTCATTGGTCTAGCTGCGTGGGTTCTACAGTAGAACTTAAGTTGCACTTACTGTAGTGTACTTCAAGAGCTGTGTGTATCTTAAAATGGGACTATCTTTAGTGTACTTAAATATATTTAAGTGCACTAACAAAAAGTATGATTTGCAGTACAATTTCATTATGTCAACAGTGCACTTTTAAACATATTTCAAAAAGGTAAGTACAAAAGCCCCAAAATTAAGTACAAAAAGGAAAAGTATACTTAAATTATATTTTTATTACACTAAAATATACTACTTTTTCACCTGTGCATGTTGGCAAGCTTCTGGGTTTTGAACCGTCTATTCCTTTCCATGATGGGTCAACCGAAAAGGGGAAGCAGGCTTACGCTGATGATCAATTAGACAGTGCTCAATAAGTGCTGTGCATTGAATAGGAAAGACAAACCACCTTTCCTAGGCCCACACAGAATTATATATTTCCCATAATCATATAATTATACATCCAGGTTTTCTATATTCAGGCCTGGACCCCTTCTGGAACAAACCGGATGGATGGCAAAGAGAAACAGAGGGGATTGAGCTCCTTGGGATTGCTTTGGAGACACGTGAACACGGGGCTGTTTTCACAGAAACACACTGTGTACTTGGCCGGGTCAGAGCCTCCACTGCCAAATGAGCCCTGCCCGAACTCACGCTTCCCATCAGCCACCTGGCCAAGGGTGGGGGTTCCAGGATCTTCCTGCCTGACCTTTTCTTTCCATCTGAGGGCCTTCTCACTTCCACGGTCTCACAAAACATGGGTGTTTATTTGAATTCCTGATTAAATTCCCAGCAGTTATTACTTTTTGACCTGGTTAAATTTTATTATTTTATTATTTATTATTTATTTTATTTCCCTCAACAAAGGGTGATTTTGAGCTAAGGTAGCATTTCCATATGAAGGTTTTTAACTTTCCAACAGTGACACAAGTCACAAAGCAGTGTTCCAACAGGTTGTCTCTCCTTATTTTATGTCTAACGTTAAAGCCCCACAGAAAGCGATGCGGAGTGGATTAATTTCCATAAATTTTCAATGAGAGGCGAATCTTCATGTCTGTAAAGCATGTTGGGATTGCTTGCGCTGCGAGGCATCCAGATGAGCCGGGGAACGTGGCACAATAACCAATCAGATTAGAGATTGTGGGAGGCGAGAGTGATGGCATGCAATGGCATGCTTTCTATGGGGCTTTACCATTAAGGTGGATTCTCACCAAATCCAGCGACGATGCATTGGGACACGCCAGACCCCCAAACTGTGCGTTTGATGGGCGGGGCTATTAGACAGATTCAGTAGCCTACCAGGGAACATTAATGGCACCTGATTGGTTTGATGTATTTTGCCTCCGTTTTCAAACTGGAACAATATGGCGGCCTGCTAATAAACTTTCTTTTTTCCCACCTAAACTGTCCACAAGAATACATTTTTGACAACATTTGAGGTGAGAAATAAGCTATGCAGTTGCTAAATCTTGATTCATATTTGATCTAAAACATCTATTTTGACCGTTTGATCCGAGTTATGCAGTCAAATTTGACTTTGAAATAAATTCCCCAAGTAGAAAAAATTATACTTTGCATTTATTGCTTTTATATAATGTTAATTCTTGTATTTTTTTCCAGTTTTTAATTATTTTAAGACCCAGAAAATAAAAGAAAAGAGGAGTTGAAAAATAAAGAGCCAGTGAATGTTAAATTGGAGAGTAAAATGTATTATTTTTAAATTAATTTTATTGACTAATTGGAGACTAAGGAAATGATTAAAAGCTTTTTATTTTTCACAATATTATAAATAAATGATCAAAGTACCAGTTTACTGGGAGTCACACTTCACCAGTAAAGTGTGACACAGTAATCTACAATGAGTCTTTCCTGCCTCAGGCCTTTTGGATTTCTGACCTGGTGACAGACTCACTTGTTTACATTGAGAGGCCCAGCCTGCAGCACCAGGCCACACCCTTCACCCTGAGTCACATTAATCAGTGGTTCCCAGCAGCGTAGAAACACGTTTCTTCTATCACTCTTAACAACCAACAATTCATTGAAATCCTTATGAAACAGAACCAAATGAGTGAAGCTGCAGTTGTTATTTTTATTAACCTTTATTTAACCAGGGAGTGTCAATGAGATAAAAAGGTAGTTACATTAGATGAAAATGTTAAAGAACATTAAAACACGTTAACTACAGTGCACTCCAGTCTTTGGACAGTGACACATTTTTTGTTGTTTTGCCTCTGGACTCCAGCAAATTGGATTTGAAATTGAATGGTGACTATAGGTTAAAGTGCAGACTTTCAGCTTTAATCTGAGATTGTGCACATCCATATCGGGTGAACCGTGTAGCTATTATCGCCCTTTTTTCCCATACATCGAGTGCCAACTGAACTGCCCCACTGTTCGTGGGTTCCTCCCGGCCACCGGGCCACGACATTGAGCAACACACATTTTGTATCACATATGAGCTGCACATTGATGGAGTGACAGCCCTTTATATTCATATACGCAAACGTATCATCGGATGGAGCCTTGATGTGCGTGTGTGCTGTCTATGTCACCAATAACATTGGGTGGGTTGGCAATTTCATAAAAACCCCACTTTACCTCCATTTGGCTTTGCATCCTGAAGGGAAACTGGAAGTACGCTGGCTTTGCATCCTGTAGGGAAACTGGAAGTACGCTGGCTTTGCATCCTGTAGGAGAACTGGAAGTACGCTGGCTTTGCATCCTGTAGGAGAACTGGAAGTACGCTGGCTTTGCATCCTGTAGGAGAACTGGAAGTACGCTGGCTTTGCATCCTGTAGGAGAACTGGAAGTACGCTGGCTTTGCATCCTGTAGGGAAACTGGAAGTACGCTGCCATTTGTTGGATTACAAGATAGACCTGTAAACCACTTTAAAGCAAATTTAGTTAATTGGTTAAACGTCTGTTTCAATTTGCATATTTAACGTCATATAGCATTTACATTTTTTTTACCAATTTAGAAAAATAGTACTGGGAGCATTCATTACATTATGGGTCTAATTAAACAGGTTCATAGCCTACAATTGAGTAATAGGCGTAATCTAAATTGTTTGCATTTTATGATCGTAATTTATTAAAATAAATTAATATTCTAATTGCCATTCAGAAGCTACATTTAGCGACAATTTGAATTTACAAACATGTGATCCTGAGCAAATGTAAAGTTTGTTTGTGCGCATGAACAAATGTTAGGTGCGAAAACTTTGATGCATGCCAAGATTCAAACAAAATTACTAATACGAATTATTTACGCTCATGTTTCACAAATGAGGCCCAGTGACTTTAATATATGTAAAAACGGCTTTTAACAGCTGCTTTTCAGGCTGTAAATTAGCAACCATTAGGGAGCAGAACAGCTGTAAATCAGCAGCTGCAGTATGTCCAAAGATATTAAGAATGAGCATCAATACGCATCGCTGAGGACAGCAGAGTTTTGGTACAACATGAGTCATTTCCCTGTAGAGGAAATTCCCAAATTCATAAAAAAATTTCTGCCTCTCATCTTTGTGTTTCGAGAGTAAATGTGCTTTTCTTCTGTGTGTCCTTTCATTTTCTATGACGTCTTTCAAGGGCCGTGGAATATACTAACGTGTCAAGCTTGCATGTAAATGCCGCTGTACAAAATTACAAGTTGTTTGATTGATTGACTGATTGATTGATCGATCGGTTTAATTATCATGTTGGTTGATTGGCTCCAGCTGCACTATGCCAACCAGCTAAGTTCATCTTTGGAAGTGCCTGGATGTGTGAAAACAATAACCAAAGTAACCGGCACTTCTGGCATTGGACTCAGTTCACCCCATGCCAGAGTCAGGAGCCAGATCTCACATTTGGCAGATGGAGAAGGGCACATCAGATCATGAGTCAGACTCATGACTCAGTGAGCAGTCACTCTGTACAGCTATGTGAGTGGGTAGCACGGTTTTGGACTAGCTTGATATGTCAGTGCCACTGAAAGTTTTTTAACTCTTCTTTCCCATGCAGACACATGGGGGTGGGGGGGTGTAATGTAAGCCTATGGTCATGAGAAGCACGATTCCGTTATGTAAGGTATGTTGGTTTTTCTGCTTCACAGTCAAACACAGCCTGCTTTTCCTATAATCATGGAATAGCAATGAAAGAGAGTCCAGATTGGTAAAGGCCATTCAGTGCATTCAGTGCTCCAGCTGAACAGTACATGGTCTGGACATTGCTTGCAGATTGATTTTCTACGTGGACAATGGGAGATATTCAGGATCTGTGGTCTCAGACAGTACAAAGACTGTGTGTACTGCAGAAAGAATTGAAGAGCCAGACACACTCACCCAGTACTTTGGGTTCACTGTTGCGTTCTGCCTTAATAAAAAGAACTTAAGGAAATCTATTTAGTGGTTTTATCTCATGTCCTCTTTTGTGATATTTTCCTAAGCCTCCAGAGAACCTTCCCAAAAATTAAAAGCATACCTACTGATAGAAAATACTAAAATACTCCTTTTCAAAACGTAATATAATTCTGAAGAAAGGGAAAGGTTGCATCTGCTTCCCCCTAAACATTGACCAATGCACTCAGGAACGCTTTTTTACGACACATTTTTATGACTTTTAGTGGCAAACACACTCATACTGTGTAAGAGATGGGAAAAAGTGTTGAACAAGTGGCTTGATTGATGAGTTCAAAGTTAAGGGCCAAATGCACTGAGTTTAGATTTAATATAAGTTCTAGCTGCCAGGGAGAAGGCCGAACAAATTGTATTGAAACTGCTGGAATTGAAGCTTATTATTATACAATATAAAATCACATTCTTCCGACAAGGCGAGCTTAAAGTACACTATGCAGAATTGTTTGCCTTGCTGTGGTCCTGTGTTTACAATTAAAAAGGTTTCCTCCGATCTAAACCCGCCCCCTCCCCTCTGTTGAGGCAGAGATTGTATAGTATGGGTAAGAAACACACAAAAATGTTCACGAAGATAAATCTGTGATCATTCATGCGGGCAGAAATGACACCAGGTTGACAAAATCTGAAGTGTATCAAACCCGTTTGCAAGCTTGTGATCTCAGGACCGCTTCCTGTTTTAAACCGTGGCAGTGATAAATTCATTTGGCTCAGTGCCCTGGCTGAAAAAATGGTTAGAACTGGGGTGTAAAGACAGAATTGTGTGTGTAATAAGTAGCCAAAGTACCATTGTAATGTACAGTAAATTACTTTTTCATTTGTATACAAATATTATTTACTTTCTGAAATACAACGGAATACTACAAACCCCAATTCCAAGAAAGTTGGGACAGTATGTAAAATGCAAATAAAAGCAGAAAGGAGTGATTTGTAAATTTGTTTTTACATATATTTAATTAAAAAAAGAGTAAAAAGATACAAATTCCGAATGCCTGCAACACATTCCAAAAAAGTTGGGACAGGGGCAACATAAGCTGGGAAAGCTGTGGAATGTTAAAAAAACACCTGTTCCACAGGTGAATAGGTGATGCTATTATGATTGGTTATAAAAGGAGAATCCACGAAGGCTCGGGCGTTTATGAGCAAGGATGGGTCGAGGTTTGCCACTTTGTGTAAAACAGCATGAGTGAATAGTCCAACAGTTTAAAACAAAGTTTCTCAATGCACGATTGCAAGGAATTTAAGGATTTCACTATCTACAGTCCATAATATTATATAAAAAGTCAGAGAATCTGGAGAAATCTCAGTGCGTAAAAAGCAAGGCCGAAAACTAATATTGAATGCCTGTGACCTTTGATCCCTCAGACGGCACTGCATTAAAAACGGACATGTTTCTGTAATGAATATAGACACATGAGCTTGAGAATACTTCAGAAAGCCGTTGTCAGTAAACACAGTTCGTCGCTGCATCTATAAATGCAAGTTAAGACTCTACTACGCAAAGCGTAAGCCGTATATATCAACAACATCCAGAAACACCGCCGACTTCTCTGGGCTCGAGCTCATTTGAGATGGACTGATACAAAGTGGAAATGTGTGCTGTGGTCTGACGACCATCCCGATTGTTACTAACACAAGGTTCAAAAGCCAGCGTCTGTCATGGCATGGCTAACTTGCCCATCTGTGAAGGCACCATTAATGCTGGTACATATGCATAAGCATTTAGGAGTAACATATGCTGCCATCTAGACGACGTCTTTTTCAGGAACGTTCGTGCTTATTTCAGCCAGGCAATGCCAAGCCACATTCTGCACTTCTTACAACAGCGTGGCTTCGTAGTCACAGAATGTGGGTGCTAGACGGGCCTGCCAGCAGTCCAGACCTGTCTCCCATTGAAAATATGTGGCACATTATGAGGAGATCCCAGACTGTTGAGCAGCTAAAGTCTTATATCAAGCAAGAATGAGAAAAAATGTTGCTTTAAAAACTACAACAATTAGTGTCCTCAGTTCCCAAATGATTACTGAGTGTTGTTAAAAGGAAAGGCGATGTAACACAGTGGGGAACCTGCACCTGTCCCAACTTTTTTGGGACATGTTGCAGGCATCAAATTTCGAATGAGCATATATTTACAAAAAACAAACATAAAATTTAGTTTATGTCTTTTTACTGTTTTCAATTGAATACAGGTCAAAAATTTATTCAACCACCTAGTTACCTAATGTAGCTTACTGCATAGCTAGAGGTATTGTAGCCTGCTTACACCAGCAGAACACACAAACTCCGTGTCACTTTTAATTCTCTTGATAAACTTCAGCTGTCGCCATTGAGGAAAAGAAAATCGTAGGTTGACTCCACTTCTTGAACATGCCCTGCAGGCTTGTTGCTTAGCTGTACCTCCTCTTCTTCACCTCCGCCATTGCAGTAGCACTTTCTCGCTGGCAAAGGCAACAAGGGCCTGATCCCACACCACAGGTTCTGTAGCCACACCCATTCCTCCCCATACAGAAAAGAGCGCCCCGCCCATAAATGTTTCTAACACATCTTAGAATAATAAATACAGGCAGAGGAGCAAGGTTTTGCTAGAGATTGCTAGTGCATCATAGATATGACTGAGCATGTTTATTTTATAATATTTTTAAAAATCCTGCAAAATGCACCTTGAAACCAGAAATTGAATGGTGCACGTGTGTCATGTGTATGGAGCTGTATCAGATATTTCCTTTCATACACCATTCTTCTTTTTCTTTCATGCAAATGCCTGCACTATTGCCAGAAAGAAAATGTTTTCTGTGCGTCTTGCTGTAACGCACAGTGCTCCTTTTTTACTGTGGATTGCTTACATTTTTGTTGTGATGAGTTTGCTAGGAAGGTTCACAAACCGCTGATTTGACCCTGACATAGTGCCCGCTGATTTGACCCTGACATAGTGCCAGCTGATTTGACCCTGACATAGTGCCCGCTCATTTGACCCTGACATAGTGCCCGCTGATTTGACCCTGACATAGTGCCCGCTGATTTGACCCTGACATAGTGCCCGCTGATTTGACCCTGACATAGTGCCCGCTGATTTGACCCTGACATAGTGCCCGCTGATTTGACCCTGACATAGTGCCCGCCGATTTGACCCTGACATAGTGCCCGCTGATTTGACCCTGACATAGTGCCCGCCGATTTGACCCTGACATAGTGCCCGCTGATTTGACCCTGACATAGTGCCCGCCGATTTGACCCTGACATAGTGCCCGCTGATTTGACCCTGACATAGTGCCCGCCGATTTGACCCTGACATAGTGCCCTCTGATTTGACCCTGACATAGTGCCCGCTGATTTGACCCTGACATAGTGCCCGCCGATTTGACCCTGACATAGTGCCTCTTGTTCTTTAAAATCCTTTAAAATCCTCTGCCGATACCATCGCCCCCACACCCCTCCTCTGCCCGGCAACACGCTCTTCATATATGATGTAACCTCACTGCAAGCGCGTGTTCTGAGCAAGGATCGAAGAAAACTCACACTGTACAAAACAGCCTAAAAATAATACAATCAATATAGAAGAGAGCATCGATCGCTCATAGTGTCGAGCCTGTTGAGCCAAATTAAAACTGTGATCAAGCGTCGAGACCACAGTGCAGCTTCATTTCAATCTAATTTGTGCTTTGTTCCAGTCTTTTAGTTACAAATTTGTGCCAGTGCCATTTTAAATGGATAGATTACTTACACAATGCCATAAGTCTAGTAATTGCTCAAACAAAATAATATTGCATGATAATTGCAAATGCTTTCTTATTTTCATCACTCAAAATTCAGGAAACCGTGAAAGTAGTCCAGTTGAAACACGTACTGTACTAAGATTTCAGTTATTTGCATAGGTTTTGGACCTATATTTGATGAAATTGACTAAAAAAAAGCAGACACTTTAATTGGAAGACTGCACACATTGTATTTATTTAAATTATGTGTAAATTTGACATCATAGCTCATTGAGCATTTTTTTTTTTTAAACTTTTTTTTTGCAAATGGTACAAAATGAAATGCTGAAAAAGAGCTGATTCAGTCAGACAGGACATATCTTTTTTCAGTCAGCTCTCTCTTTCAGTTGAACTCATCCCTGGTGACTTTGATTCCTTAACAATTTGTTCTGCCTGCATCGAGCGCCAAAACTTTTCAGGATTTCATTTATATTTAGTCTTCACCAGCCACTCGACTCGTTGTCCTCTGGCTGTTCACCTTCTATGAAAACACTGCTGATCTTAATGAAATTGGCCCATTGCTCTGAAATCTAGACAGTCAATATTATTGATTAAGAGGTGTCATTATTGCAAGCGCAGGGTTTCTGCTAAGTGGCACGTTTGGCTGGATGTGGGAGCCTCTCTCTATACTTGGGCTGAGGGGTGAAGGAGCCCTTTGTGGATGACATAGGTGCCTTGGCCAACCAATCACTGTGAAGAATGTGGGCTGGACTCCTGCCAATTTTCCTCTAATTAAATCCGAAACAGAAGCTGACTTTGAAAACTCAGCGAAAAGATTTCTGCTGTTACATAACATGACATCACTACCTCCCAAGACCCCAGCTCAGGATACTGCATCATACTGCAACATTGGCTGATGAATTTCAGTTAGATTAAAAAAAGTGGTTGTGGCGCTTCGTACATATTAAAGGACGTGCGTACTGGCCTCTGCCTTCCCGAATTCACTTTGAGACGATTGGACTCTACATTTGACCTACATTCCCAACTGCGCTGGGAAATCTACGAGGCGTACGTCACTCAACAAATGGCACAGATGCACACACCTCAAAAACTGCCTGGAGTTGGAACAAGCAAACCATCATTTTTTAGTTATACAACAGTAGGCATGACATTACATATGTGGATAGCGCTCCCAACAGATGGCCAATGAGCACCAACAACCTCTCAAAACTCACCAATCACTGACCACAGCTGCGAGAGCTCGTGTGGCAGCGGCAAAACATTTTGATCTACTGATTGAAAAATACCTGATCAGCTGATCTGTGATGTTGCGTGCCACCAAGGCAGCAATTTTTAATTTCGCATCTGTTCGGAGTGCTACCCGTGCATTCCATGTCATGCCTAGCGCCATATAACGGGGCGGCAGTGTGGTATAATGGTTAAGGAACTGGGTTTGTAACCGAAAGGTTGCAGGTTCGATTCCCAGGTCGGACACTGCCATTGTACCCTTGAGCAAGGTACTTCACCTGCATTGCTTCAGTATATATCCAGCTGTATAAATGGATGCTATGTATAAATGCAAAAGAAATGATGTGTAAGTCGCTCTGGATAAGAGCGTCTGCTAAATGCCTATAATGTAATGTAATGTAATATCAAATCAAATCAATATTTATTTATATAGCGCATTTCACAACAAGTTGTCACAATGCGCTTCACAGAAAAAAACCCAGCCTAAACCCCCACAAGAGCAAGCCAGAGGCAACAGTGGCAAGGAAAAACTCCCTGGTGTAATTAGGAAGAAACCTTGGGAGGAACCAGACTCAAGGGGGAAACCCATTCTCCTCAGGTCGGCTCAGGGTCTAGATCTTAATGACCAGCATGGTCAAAACTGACTGGCAATATCCATGATAGTGGAAATTGCAGCAGCTAGATGGCAGTCCAGATGTGGCGGCAATGATGATGGGAAGACGGGTGCCGATGGCGACAGGATTGGCTGGCAGCGGTGATGGGGAGGGAGGGGCAAGCGGCGATGGACAGGAAACTGGACAGCAACTCTCGAGATGCGGGGCATGAGCCCCGCCGGCGGAATGTGGAAAAAGAGAGAGAGAGAGAACAGTTAGGGGGGGGGGGTTGGACAAGTACCCCCGCCAGGAATAACTTATGGCTGCATAGCTATGAAGACAGGGTTTGAGAACCCATCCAGTCATGAGAGAGTAAACAATCCTACCCACCTATCAAGAGCCAGCCCAGGAAGATGGGGTCACAGCTGTTGACAGGTGACAGTAAGGAAAGGATGTCACTCCGCATTACTCTATGACAAAAGGGCTTCTCTGGTCCTGTCTCCGGACTACAACTCATTATAAGCCTGATCATAAAGGTGCGTTTTTAATCTAGACTTAAATATTGAGACTGTGTCTGATTCCCTTATAGATTTTGGAAGGGTGTTCCACAGTAGTGGTGCTCTGTAGGAGAAAGCTCTACCACCCGTCAAGTTTTTAGATATTCTAGGGACTACTAAGTAGCCTGCGTCTTGGGAACGAAGGGATCTTTTCGGCTTATATGGTAAAAGCAGATTACATATATACACTGGTGCAAGTCCATGTAAGGCTTTAAAAGTCAGAAGCAAGACCTTAAAGTCTATCCTATGCTTAATTGGTAGCCAATGAAGTGATGCTAGTACTGGGGTAATATGCTCATATTTCTTTGTTCTCGTTAAAATGCGAGCGGCTGCATTCCGCACAAGCTGGAGATTATTTAGCAACAGCTTAGGACAGCCAGATAGCAGAGCATTACAGTAATCTAGCCTAGACGTAACAAAAGCATGAATCAATTTCTCTGCATCCCCTTCTGATAGGAAATGCCTAATTTTAGCTATGTTCCTTAACTGAAAGAAAGCAACTCTAGATATGTTTTTTATGTGCGCGCCAAAGGTTAAATCTGGGTCTATAGTAACACCTAGGTCTTTCACAGCTGAATTTGGAACAACTAAGCAACCATCAATACTTAAAGTATATGTACACAATTTCTCCCTTTGTTTTTTAGGACCTAAAACCAGCATTTCGGTTTCCCCTGAGTTTAAGAGCAGGAAAGTGGAGAGCATCCAAGCTTTAATATCTGTAATGCAAGCCTCTAATCGAGTAAGTGGTAGTGCTTCGCCGGGTTTCATGGAAATGTATATCTGAGTATCGTCTGCGTAGCAGTGAAAATCTACCCCATGTGCCCGAATAATATCACCAAGGGGTAGCATATATAACGAAAAGAGTACTGGACCTAGCACTGATCCTTATGGAATACAATAAACAAACGGGTATCCTTACTTAACCTATTGCAGCTTTCTTGCCTCATGTTCATGTCAAAAAGATTATCATGATGATAGTGTGACTTGGATATTGCTATTGTAACTTCACCTTGAGTAATTCAGTGCATATCCAGCTGTAAATAATTTGTGAAAATAATGTAAGTGATGAAAGGGGGTAAATACATTTGGTAAACATATACATTCTGTAGATTTAAGTATAAACAAATTTAAAACCGAAAGTGTTAGGGCCTATATATTCAAATCTGGCTCTTGAGGCCAGTAGTAGGTCAGCTGTTTTTTTTTTGTGTTTTTTTTTTCTTCTACCTGATGGTTATCTGACTGTCACTGACTGGCCACAGACTCCTCTCACCTGCTGTCCCAGGTCTAAATCAATCCCCCATTAGAGGGTAAGAATGAAAGCCAGCCGTGCTGCTGGTCTCCAGGGCCAGATTTGAGTATCCCTACATTAGGGCTTTAACGATGCTCTGTGAGAACACAGAGGTCTGTGCGTGCTCATGAAAAAGAAAGCTTTCTCAGGGCTTATTTACAGTTCCACCTCGCGCTCTGTTTTCTGTGCTCATGAGGTCATTACTTCAGCATTATTGGCTGTTTATTCTGGAACCACTTTGAAGAGATTGTTTGGCGACTTCCTTCCTATTTTTTTGTAATAGTTATAAATCCATCAAGAATTTCCTGACCTTGACACCCAGCACATTTCTGAGGGATTCAGTTGTTCCTTACTGCAGGGAGGCCTGTATGTCAGTGTTACTACAGGGAGGCCTGTATGTCAGTGTTACTACAGGGAGGCCTGTATGTCAGTGTTACTACAGAGAGGCCTGTATGTCAGTGTTACTACAGGGAGGCCTGTATGTCAGTGTTACTACAGGGAGGCCTGTGTGTCAGTGTTACTACAGAGAGGCCTGTATGTCAGTGTTACTACAGAGAGGCCTGTATGTCAGTGTTACTACAGAAAGGCCTGTGTGTCAGTGTTACTACAGGGAGGCCTGTGTGTCAGTGTTACTACAGGGAGGCCTGTATGTCAGTGTTACTACAGGGAGGCCTGTATGTCAGTGTTACTACAGGGAGGCCTGTATGTCAGTGTTACTACAGGGAGGCCTGTATGTCAGTGTTACTACAGAGAGGCCTGTATGTCAGTGTTACTACAGGGAGGCCTGTATGTCAGTGTTACTACAGGGAGGCCTGTATGTCAGTGTTACTACAGGGAGGCCTGTATGTCAGTGTTACTACAGGGAGGCCTGTGTGTCAGTGTTACTACAGGGAGGCCTGTATGTCAGTGTTACTACAGGGAGGCCTGTATGTCAGTGTTACTACAGGGAGGCCTGTATGTCAGTGTTACTACAGAGAGGCCTGTGTGTCAGTGTTACTACAGGGAGGCCTGTATGTCAGTGTTACTACAGGGAGGCCTGTGTGTCAGTGTTACTACAGGGAGGCCTGTGTGTCAGTGTTACTACAGAGAGGCCTGTATGTCAGTGTTACTACAGGGAGGCCTGTATGTCAGTGTTACTACAGAGAGGCCTGTGTGTCAGTGTTACTACAGGGAGGCCTGTGTGTCAGTGTTACTACAGGGAGGCCTGTATGTCAGTGTTACTACAGAGAGGCCTGTATGTCAGTGTTACTACAGGGAGGCCTGTATGTCAGTGTTACTACAGGGAGGCCTGTATGTCAGTGTTACTACAGAGAGGCCTGTGTGTCAGTGTTACTACAGGGAGGCCTGTATGTCAGTGTTACTACAGAGAGGCCTGTATGTCAGTGTTACTACAGAGAGGTCTGTGTGTCAGTGTTACTACAGGGAGGCCTGTGTATCAGTGTTACTACAGAGAGGCCTGTATGTCAGTGTTACTACAGAGAGGCCTGTATGTCAGTGTTACTACAGGGAGGCCTGTATGTCAGTGTTACTACAGGGAGGCCTGTATGTCAGTGTTACTGCAGGGAGGCCTGTGTGTCAGTGTTACTGTAGGGGGGCCTGTGTGTCAGTGTTACTGTAGGGAGGCTTAACAAACATAAGTAATGTAAGTAAATGAATGAGATGGGGAATGGTGTCAAATCTGATATAGAATATTATGGTACAAACCGACCACACTCTCCTAGTAAGGCACTGCATGTCTCAGTGGCCACAGTGTAAATAGAGGCCTGCTGGTGGAAGACTGATAAGCGGTGGCTCTCTGGGGTTTCCATGGTGATGCTGGGTGTTTGCGCTTAGTGGGGGTGAGGGTGACCCCAGGGCGACGGAGACGGCGGATTTAGACACTGTGGCAGGTGCCCCTGCTCTCAGACAGACAGCAGTGCAAGCGAACGGGGCCACAGGTTCCTCGCGGCTCCCGTGGGCCCCGTTTCACTGGCCCAGCGGGGCCCTCAGTCCTCACATTAACCTCTCCGCTCCAACAACTGCTGATGTCACCAGCGTGCGTCAAATGCAAGCTGGCAGATATCGTCTGAAAGTTTCCCCCAACGGCACGCTGCACAACCAAAGCAAGCCAGGCCAGCAATACATAGATCCTTTTTTGTCCCCAGGGGTCCAGCCAACTGTAAAGAACTGGGTTCTAAGAATTCTTAAGTTTTAATTTTGCAACAATTACATGTAAAAGCTAAAACATCACACATTACTGTGGATATTCCACATACTGTACAATGCAATACATATTAAAAAATTATATATATTTTTAAATGCTTTCTGAATTAAATGGTATTGGTAAACTACTTTTCATAAAGGAATTTTATGTCTTGTCATTTTTAATAATGTGGTTTTCTTCAAGCATCGACATACAAAAATAGATTTTTAACAAACAACAGGGCAGACTGGAAGCCAATTGGTGAATTCCTGTCTATATTCAGATAACCTTAGAAAAAGTGTTGATCAAACCCTGAGGCAGTTATTTGATTCATTCTGATGGATGTGGCACAATAGAGACATGAAAGAAAGTAGGAAAAATAAATACCTGACTAATCATGCTGCCAAAGTTCACCTGCATTTACCGGCGTTACCTGAGACCAATTGTATTGGTCCCTTGGCAAAAGATGGTGCAATTTGTTGCCACAAAATCTCAATATAATTGTATAGCTTCTGCCAAGATTTCTAAGCAGTGGAAAACAATCACTTTCTTTCACAGTCCAAGGTCGCGACACAGGAAACCTAGCCTGGATTTCTTTAACATGAATTAGGCCCCAGCTATCAAGAAAGCAACACAATGAAGTGTTGACGAAAGAGAAGCGATATTACGTCAGTTGTGTAATTGTTCTCCTTTCTAATGTTATTGTCCCCCACCAGCTCCGACAAGAGACTTTTTATTCTTAATGACGCAGCCAAAAAATAACAATAACATCCTGTAGTTGTGAATGACTTTATCCAGACTTTGAAAAATCATTTTATCCTGAGTCCCATAGACCTGAAAGTGGAATGTTAGAATGAATGTCTTTTTGGGGATGTCTCTTGCACACAGTACGGTGGAAGCACGTGGCACCAGGAATAACAGAAAGTGAGTAAATGCTCAGAAACATTGTAAATGGTAAATGGACTGCACTTATATAGCGCCTTTATCCAAAGCGCTTTACAATGGCCTCTCACTCACCTGTTCACACACACATTCATACACCAATGGCAGCAGCTGCCATGCAAGGTGCTAGCCTGCTATTGGGAGCAATTTGAGGTTCAGAGTCTTGCCCAAGGACAGGAGGAGCCGAGGATCGAACCGCCAACCCTGCGATCAGCGGACGCCCCGCTCTACCTCCTGAGCCACAGCAGCCCCCATGAAGTCCTTAAGTGAATTAGAAATTTTGAAATTATTATTTTTGTCATTCCTACACGTTTCACCTGCTATGATGTAAATACCCTCAAATTAAAGCTAACAGCCAGCACTTTAACCTCAAATTAATTGTTTCATTTCAAATACAAAGCGCTGGAGTACAAAGCCAAGCCATAGACATGTATACTGTATATACATATCCCTGTATTTCAAGTTCCTCTTAGAAAGTTGAGTAGATTGACTTGTGCTATATTTGATCCTTTGCCAGCTTGAGTTCCTGCCAAGATAAACAACACAGAGTGGCCTTAATTTGGCAGACCATTGCTACATTTGTTCTCCTGCGACACGTGATAGCCAGAGACGTATATCTGTGAAGGTTAAAGCATCTACCTTATTAAAAATGTATTTCTGAATTACAGGCATTACGTATAGGTTCAGAAGGTTTACTTATTTTTTTTCTTAATTTATCTCGGAATTTACCATACCCATTCCACACCCGCAATAAAATGTTCAGAGTTTGAAATGTTCAACTGTACATAGAGTATGTTTAATCACTATAGAATTTTTAAAAACTCTGTTAGAGTTCAATTAACACTGAGTATTTTACTGTGCATCAACATCTTCGGATGGGCGACTGTTTTGACCATATTCTTGAATCAAGTCTTTCAAGCTGGAAATGTAAAAGTTAGACGCAATATTTATTTAGTCACCTAAATTATTTATTGTGATATGGAGTGGTCCAAACATAAAGAGCATGCAAGCTTCCATGTGGTGCAACACCTCTCTGCTAGGGTTGCAGAAGAAAAGGCTGCTGGGAGAGAATTATCTCATATGCTTGTTTTGAAGGTTCCCCTAATGTTTTTTCTCTGCATCTTACATTAAATAATACATTATTGCAAACTTGCTGTATTCTGTACTTGTTCCAGTCTTGCCGTAACGGTCCAGAGCGCACGGTGTAATGTTCTGTGTTAACTCAACTCTCACAGATTCAATTGGGGATCAAACAGAATAAATGTACTCAGATAGAGATGATTTAAAACCTTAACAGTTTGATGTGTATGGCTGGTGTTTTGTGTGTGTTTTAGGGAGAGATGGAATGTACTACAAATATACTGTAACCTGCTGCTATTCACTGAGACCACAGTAAGAGAGGGGCCCCATTAGAAAGACAATCTCTTCTCAGCCCATGACAATATTGCTATTTCACTGTCGGTTGTCCATTTATCCTGCTAGGAGTGTGCTAGAGAAGTCCTAGTAAGAGTTGTCACTTATCTACCGAAGGAGGCAGAAGGCAGTGGCATGTTTGTATTATAGCACTGCTGCTATCAATAACAGCATAAGAGAAAAGCACAGCCTTCTCACTGCCTCAGAACCTTCCGGGTGAAGTAGCGTGTTATTTGCCTGCTGCGGGCGGCCACGCGTGCACGATCTCCGCCGTGTTATTGAGACCCGAGGCAGCGCAGCGTCTGCTCGCCCAGGCCAAGACCCTGCAATCTGACACCGGCCGGGGGTAAGTGTCCCTCCCACACGCAGGAGCTATACGGGCCGGCTGTGTAAACACATTTTCAGCAGCCACTCAATCTGCTTATTTACGGGGCATCGAGAGCCAGGCTTAGACTATTAAAAGCTGCTGGCCAAACTAGTTTAGACAAACTAAAGTGTGGAGGCAAGCTTAGAGGACATCCATATCCTGGGCAGGCAGGGTGCACACCGGGAAGGGGGTGGGGTGTTGTGTGGCCCAAATGTGAGGGCAGATAACTGATTTCTTTAAATGCATTTAAAATTACATCTTAAATGTAAAAATAAGTAAGTTGTTTTTCTCAGTATGTGCAGGACCTTGCCCTCTTGTATCTATACCAAAGCCTACCGAGTAGTTCAGGTGTGTCAAAGAGTGTTTTTGTTCTTTTTTCCCCACATCTACATCTAAGTGAAAGGTAATTCAGTTCAGAGTTCCACATGCCGGAGAATCTTATCAGAGAGGTACTTATGAACCGCCTTGGATGCGCAATAAAATCGAATTCCCTTTGGAAACACGAGGCAAACAAAATTCTAAATAAAAAAACAAACAAACAGGTTGTTCAATATGAGATTAACTTAATTGCCTTGTTTTTATTGAGCCCGTATCTAAATGTAACTCCTGAGAAGTAACCGAGTATTATGAATAACTCATTAAATAACTTTAAAACCTTTTTTACTAAACACTGTTGTTGAAAAACTGTTTCAATTAGGCATGTTTCGGGTTATTATATACTGTGTTTGTATTGTATATGTGTGTCTATTTGTCGTTGTATGTAAAGCTGCTGTCTTGACCAGGTCTCCCTTGAAAAAGAGATTCCATATCTCAAGAGACTTCCTGGTTAAATAAAATAAAAATTAATAAATTAATAACTTCAGTCATAAAGGTTTCCTCCATAGACATTTATAATTCACACAGCAGTTTTTTCATTATCATTTAAAACTATTTTGGTGAATCAGTGATCCTGATCGGTTTCTTGATAAACCAGGGAACAACCACTCAGTATTTTTATCATTGTTTTTATTTGCTTAGTAGATGCCCTTGTCCAGATCCACGTGTATAGGTAATGTTTCGGACATACTATCTATTTAAACAGCTGTATATATTCTGAAACAATTCAGGTTAAGTACCTTGCTCAGGATTTGACCTGCAATCTCTGAATAACAAGCCCCTGACCATTATACTGAATTAACGAAGGCCCAGTTTGAGGTTGTCAAGCTGGGAGCTAGGCCACTATAAGATAGCATCGGGTTAGGGGCAGGAGGCATAGTTTGGGGCTTGTCTGGGCAAGGTAACCTAAAGATAGGTCCACTGGCCTTGCTGAATTTAAAAGCATTGTCATCTGTATTTTTATTCCATGGAACCTTCATTTTATTGCATGTTTGAATGCTAAATATAATCTATTATCTAAGCCTAACCGAATATACACAATGCACACAGGCTTCTGCTGACACATGGCTACATATGATCCCCTTTAAGTGTTAAGGCTGCAAAAACAAATATACACATACATTATAGCTTCTGTTTACAGTAATGAAGAATGGGAGATTGCAAAGTGGCAGCATTGTACGGTCTGTACCGTACCTCCCTGTGTGTGCACTAAATGGCGCTTTGTACTAAAAAAAGGAACCGGGGCCTGGTTGTATGGTTCAGGTCATGGGGGGATAAATGCTTCCATGCTAAGCAGCCCCCCCCCTCTCAGCAGTTGGCACGGGACGCGACGACTGAATTAGGACACGCTGAGTCGCGGAACAGAACGCCGGCTTCCGGTCAGAGCGCCACCACCACAGAGATCCACGGAGCGCTCTTACCCTGGTCCTGGAGACCCGCGGGGCCCTGTTATTCAGCACTTCATTCCTCCATTAAAGCGGTGCATTACTCGCTGCGCCTCACCTGCTTTCTTGGGCCTCAATTTGCAGTTTATTTTTTGGGGCGAAGCCTCGTTTATCCCGCTCGTGTAGCAGCGTGGTGAGTAAACAGCGCGCAGAGGCAACGTAGCATGTTGTGTCTCGAACGGATATTGGGCTGAAAAACTGTGTCACCGCATTGGACCTCCACCTCTATTATTATTATTGTGTGCTGCACGGATGGATGTAGCATATGTGCCAAGCTGCGCCACGCCGCGACTGCCATGCCTGTGGTTGATGAGCCGTGAAGCTCTACGTGACTAAGTGTAAGCAGCATTCTTCCTTTGATCTACTGTCTGGTCTGTAGTGTACGCTCATGGCATTCAGTCAGCGAACCAGTTTTCAACATCATTGCTCTCACCTCTTGCCCTTTACCAAAGAGAAACTGTCTCTGCAATCAGTAGATTGTGGCTCTAGTTAGCACTGGATAGAGGATCCCAACACAAAGAAACCTTAGTTGAGATATTTGGTCGGAGTTTTTGTTGTGTTGTTTTTGTGTTGCGTGAGCTATCTCTTAGCTCTGGACCTCTGTTAGTCTAGACAGACTTGACCCATGGAGAGCCAGGCCTCACCCTTGAGATTAATCTTACATCTTAACAGACTTTGTCCAAGAGATTAGAGCTCGCCTTTGATCAAGGCTAGCCTCTGCAGAACCTGGGTTGAGTGTCTTTGTCTTAGAATATGTTTTAATAAGAGAGGGCAAGACTACAGATTCTGACCCACATAGTGCCATTATAATTTACAGTACCATGATGCAGTACAGCCAGGTGTTCAGAGACTGTTGTCCATACAGGGCCAGGTGAGTAGTGAGGGGATAGGTCCAGGCTGCTCTGTTTACAGGCATGGCACAAGTTATTATAATTATTATTATTTAAAAATGTATTTTGTTGTTACCAATGAACATGAACCCGTCATGCCATCCCTAACAGCTGTTTTTACACATCTCTACTAAATGTAACACAAACTCAGCACACATTTTCAAGTACAACTCCTATCCTGTTCTCCTTTTTCCCAAACCTTGTAAATTCACCTACTCTCTTTTTCGCTATACCCGTTCCGGTAACACTTTATTTTGAGTGTCCCATGTTGACACTCAACTTGATATCAACTGAATGTTGAGATACAGCAAACAGTCAGTTTATACTTTGCTGAGTGTCAATACAGTGTTTCTTGACACTCGCCTGTTTGTGGAGTTTGTGGACAAAGACCTGCCATGCAATTGACTGTAAAAAAAAACACTGAACTGATATTCAATTGATATCAGTTGATATTAAGTTGAGTGTCAACATGGGACACTCAAAATAAAGTGTTACCCCTGTTACATCTCCTGAAGTGAAATGAGTTAAACCACAATGAAAAATGCCTTGCATCCATCTAGCCTGCGCCAACTTGGCAAAATCTAAAGTCTTAAAACATGCCCTTTAAACACTTGAAGTCTTGCCCATAAATTTGATGAAATTAAGCTTTCAAACGCACATATTACGGCAATATCTGAATCATGATTAAACAAGAAAAACTATGCAATTGTGATGTGCACATGCGCAATACCTCTTGATAGGATGGTATTGACTCGATGGGTAGGATGAATGGACAGAACACCTGAATACATTTTTGCTCAATTCTATGTTAGACTAGAGACAATACACAACAAATATATCACTGCATACAAAGTAAAACACATTTCATAGAGATTAGAAACAAATGCACCACAGAGCTACGTAAGGCCAAAGAGGTTTATTTCCAAAATCAAATTATTCAAACTGCCTCTAACCCCAAAGAATTATAGCAGACACTCAAAGTTATCACTGGAGAAAATGAGAAAGAAATAGTTTAAATTTCTCTACAAGGCACCCTTATCAGTGAAGCGGAAACGATCGCAAGCATATTTAATGATTATTTTGTTTCTTCTGTTAAAAAATCCAACTCTTGTCTCCAATTAGCTGCATTATTACTATTTACTGAACAAATACGTACCTCACTCAACAAAGGCCCGGTTACCGGAGCTATATTTATTCATTTTCATAAAGCCTTTGATACAGTAAATCATGAGATTTTTCTTGACAAATTTAGCAAATTTCAACTTTCCTTTTCTGTTGTAATGATGCTGTCATCAAATTTATCTAACAGGTTCCAAGTGGTTAGAATTGGTCAAGTAACATCTCGTTTTATTTTTTACTATAATGTATCGTGATATGTCTTCTACGTGCTGCAGAAAGTGCTTACAGAACCTGCTGTAAACCAGTTTTTCTAACTGAGTCAGGCCAGTTAAACTCTAACATGTTTTAATCATCTGTAATGTTACCTTTAATATTTTCCTGTATGAATATAAAAATGAAATTAAATGAACCTGATAACATCACACATTCGGAAAGTCAATTATGTGTAGTCATGGTCATGTTTGTAGTGATGGGAATGTTTGCGTTAAAGTATAACTGTAATGAATGATTTAACACTGGTGCAGGCATTAAATGATTTAACATTGGTGCACGCGTTCAATTTCAACGCCCACTTTTTTACCGACGTGTCATAGTTTTTCTGATATGCATGTGGCAAGCCCTTCCAAGATTTTAAATTCCATTTGCATCTGAACTTGAGACTGTTGTGGTTTGCAGAACACACGTGCCAATTAGGGCAGACAATAGACTCAACGTTGTTCTTATTTTTTTGTCCAACCGAAAGTCACTGGGACATTCTGTTTGTAAAACAAGATGTACTGTTGATAAGACACATTTCCTTTGATTCAAACCGCAAACCAATTTTTTTTGTGGCCCTTCTGCCAGTCTGTGCACTTTGGATAGAAATAGCAGAAATATTTTGTGTGAGGAAAACAACCTTGCTTTGTATAAAATGCTACGAATTGCATAAATTAATAAAAAGCCAGACATATAAGTTTATATTACTCAATCATAACCATTTCCATTTTTTTACTTAACCAAGGCATTTTTTTAAAATTTCAAATACAATACAGTAAAAATCCTCCAAAATACATAAGAAAGTAATGATTTTTTTTTAGATATCAATATTGCCCCCTACGCACATAATTCTATCAACATAATTATCCTAGCAATACACATAACTACACACAACAATGTACAATAATTAGTTAGCAATGCATGACCTGCTTCTGGAACAACAGGTGCTATACAGTATATTATGCAGAATGAGAATGTGAATTTTCACCTTTAACATGCGAAGGACACAGCTTTGCATTGGAGGCATACATTTCATGCAGACAGACTGCAGGCACACGATTGGTCAGAGGAGTTGCAGTGAGACCAGGACAATGTCCAGTTAAAACCTCCCTCCCTGGGAGACAGTACAGCCAATTATTTGCTGCCGTACTGGAATTCCAAACACGGTGACATTTGGATTAGATACAAGACTGTGGGGTATGTTTCCCCTGGACAATGAACACTTCAAGCAATCCTACAATGTGCAATAAAAAGACACATTGAGATACATTCATAAACTACAGAAGCAGAGGTACATTCCAGCTGCAATCTTTTTATTTAAATAGTTGCATTTTCCCTGTTTTGATTTTGTAACTTTTCCATCTTGCATGCAAAATTGAAAGAAGAGGTCTTTCAAAAAGAACCTGAGAATGAAACGTGGATTATAAAACAAAGATGGCAAAGCGTTGACAACACCTTTTCTTCTTGGGATGCCTGAGGCAACTCTGTGCAAATCAAACCAACGTCAGTCTGCATTTCAGTTAATTCATAGCTAGACACCTGCCTTGCACAGACACACTTTGAAAAGATACTTTTACACTGATAGCAGACTGAAACCTGTGCTGCTCGTAATAGTCTGGTTTTGCCATCCCATTTAATCAAGTGCCATCCAAGTGCTCAAGCCTTTCTTATCCTCAAATTGTATAGGGAAACAGACAATAAACAATTCCACCAATTTCTGAAAATGTTGTTGCTGGGTCAATCATCATTGTTTTCAGTTGTCAGTTAGTCACTCGCTTGTGAGTCAGTCCTGCATGTTAGTGTAATGCGGACATTCAGGCAGCGGACTCGCAATTCTGACCACATCCCCTGTATCCCCGTTTATGCAGGTAACCCACCACCATAAGACAGGGGATAATGTAAATCTGCTCTCTTGTCCCCCTTCCCACCAACACGAGATCCCGCCAGGCAGCACAGACCCCCCCTCTCCCCAGGTAAGCGCACCCTATTCCTGCACACCACATGACACGCCATAGAAATCACACGCCACTCTCAATCCAGTGTAGAGTTAAAGATGAACACTAGACACACACACTCATGATCACCCACACCACAGAATACCTCGGGGCGGCCGCCTGCCCGGCCCAACTAATACTCAGAGGGGACTGACACTTCAGGCATACACACAAAAATAAAAACTGCACACACTCCACGCCACCAACAAACAGTGAACACAAAGAAATAAGGTGGTGGAGTCCCAACCGCACCACGCTGCCGAAAGGGGCTACCACACAAGAGGATAGCTCCGCCACCCTCCAAGGAGAACTCAACCTCCCTCACTCGTCTCCTCAGCTCTCTCTTCCACCTCAGGTGCACTCATTTTATTTTCCCCTCATAACCCAGCCCCTCGCATTCCCATGCGGGCTCCGCATTAGTATTTCAATTCCACAATCAGTACCTATTCATTAGCCAATTAACCATTAGCCAATTCTCTCCCCCGAGGGAGACCGTAAAATATCTGACATTAATTGTGTCCGTCCGAGAGTACAGTTAATTGACATTTTCTGTCAGCTCACAGTTAATTGTGAAAAAATGTGACTGCACACAATTCTAGGTAAATCTTATGAAACTTCCTATTTTAATTGCTACATACCGGTTGCACCCAACGTTTCGGCACGTTGCTATTCTCGGCACATGTGCTGAAACATTGGGTTGTAACCGATATGTAACAATTTACGTATTCACAATTACCTGATCCATTAGACTAGGACCAATACTTTCTACAAACTGATGAGAATGTTTGAGTAGAGTTCTGCTATTTTGAATATAGACTGATATTTGTAATCACAATTGATCTGATCCTTTTTTCCTCCTACAGCCCTAAGGAAAATGGCGTCTGATCTTCTGCCCTCATTTTCCAAGTGGTGTACAATAAAGTTCCATTACATCTCGGAAGATGTTCGCACAACTGCTGGGAAGCCGCAATCGTGACTGCGATCGGCCGCGCTAGCCTCTGGCTGACCGCTCCTAGTGAACGTGCTTGAAAGCACATCTGGCAGAGTTGGTGACGCAAACCCTGCCCTGGCAGTGGCACGGATGTAACGAGGCGCGGCGCGGCGGCCTTTTTCTGAGAAGTGTGGCTTAGGGAAGAGAAACAGAGAGAGTGGGAAATCAGCTGTTCAACCTGGAACTGGTTTAGTGAAAAGAGCAGGCATTCCCTGCGGCGGCCTCTCGCTACGGGGAAAAGCCCACGTGGAGAAGAAAGGAGTTTTTTGAACGATTTCACAACCGAACGAGCGCGCGTCCCCTGCTCCCATCTCCCAGGAACTCCGACCCTGTTCACTGAAGGCTGCTCCAGGGATGTAAACAGCTTGATTTCCCCCTGCGATGCTATCTGCTTAACCTATGATTCAGTCGCACTGCAGTTCACTTTTGTTCTTAACTTTGAGAAAACATTTTAAGCAGGTCATCCACTCCCCCCAAAACTTAAACAGCATGACAGGCACTGAAATGTAAGGACTTAAAAAGAAAACCTCCCTGAAAGACTTGTTACTCAAAGCTGAGGGCAAAGCTTGTTGATTGAGTCATGACCATGGTTCTTTCCACCAGCAGTAGGGGGCTGGATGGCGCCCCGCGTATGAACCACGGCAGAGCTTTGTGTGAGACCCAGTACAGCAGTGCTTGTTGTAACAGCTGGCTGACTCCCATCACGTCAGCTGCCTCTAAGGTTACTGGCGGTTATTTGTCCTGGACCCCTTCCTCCAGTGAGTTTAGATTCACACGCTGAGAGCTTCGATTGTACAAGCAAATATGCCCTTCTGCGGGTCGCCATGCTAGTGCAATGGATTAAATCTCGAGTTTATGTCACACACATAAGTTCTTTGTTGGCTCTTTTCCTCTTAGGGACTGAGAAAAACGAGGACATATTGCTCTGTTTTGTTTGCCCTCAAACACCCTGCAGAGGATTAAGTCCTCTCTCAAAGTCGAGAAACAAACTGACTTTGATTTTGTTTTTGTTAAATACAAACATAGCGTGCTTGAAAGAAGGCACATGCTGACAGTGTGTGGAAGGTCTATATGAAAGTGCTTTCCACATGTGTTTGAGTTTTTCCTACCAACTCTTCTCGTCTGCTGACTGGCACAGTGTTGTAATGGATTAAATGTAGAATGTATGCAAAACAGATTGTTCCTTTTTAAAAATTTTCCTCTTAATATCTCAGAAATGCGAGGACATATTTCCATATTTTACATGTCCGCACCCAACAGAGTTTCAAATCAAGCCTCGATGAATGTTTGAGTTGAGAAACAGACTGGCATTGAGATAAGCCTATTTTTTTTATAGCAGACCTGAATGTACCATATCATATGTATCATTTCTTATTTCCTGTTTTCCCCTAAAGCGGATTTTTGACTGTGTAAAGAATGCCATACAAATTAAAGTGAATTTCGTCAAACCTTTAAACTTGAAACGGACTTTGATATTGGCCTATATTTTTTACAGCAAGTGAAAACGAAAGAAGACTCAATCGCGTAACAGGACCTGTCTCATTGAAGTATAGGTCCGCACGAAAGTGCACATATTCGGCACGTGTCACAGCCTCCCACAGACGGGCGAGAAGCCACAGAGCAGGAAACCCGGAGCCAGTCTCTCCCAGAATTCAGGTCGGAATGTGCTCACAAGGACAGAAAAAGCGACGGTGCGAGCGGGAGGAAGTGACATCCAAGTGCAAAGCCCAGGAAACGGCTCGTCCGCTGTGCCATGTGTTTTCTTTCCCGGCCTCGGAACGCGTGGCCTACTATTTTATTTTCAGTTCCCAGCACTACAGGTCTAAATGTACACAGCAACAGCTGCCCGACCGTAATTACGTGTCTCGCGTTGACCGCGTGGTCGCCGCTGCTTTTGAGAGTGCTCAGGGACGTGCACGCTCTGTTAAACAGGAGAAACAAATAAAATGTTAATTGAAAGTTAATTCAATGCAAGTGCTCCCTTCGGTTTTAGTCGCTGGCTATTGATTGCATTCAGGACTGAATGCAACCCACCGGGACTGCGATCGAAACGCGTCTTAATGCTGGGACATTGGCGTGAAACGTGTTCCTAATAGGATCGTTGCTGTTAGAATGGAACAATGTTCTGTTGGGACAAGATTGCTGAGAATAGATTTATTGCCACATTGCATTCTTGCCAAGCTTTTAGCACTAATCAAAATTGTGCATGCATTTCTCATGTTGTGCTAGTCGCACTTTAGCATACGAACACCTTGTTAGCATTCTCTTCTGATTAAGCATAGACAACAAGGAATTAACTGCATGAATAAGGCTGAGCAAATACTCAGACATATTCAAATGGGAGATATCCATTTGGCTGATACTGCTATGTTTAGGGCAAAACTCATAGACCTTGCTTTGTGGCAACCGTAAGTACCACGAGACTATTTTTTACACAGAGGCTGAATCCAGATGTCCGGTCTTGCCCGCACTTGCAGACTGGCAGACCAAACGGGCACGTTCCTGTAAGGATCTGTGTTCTACTGGTCATTTGTACCTTTATTTTGTATGTATTGCTTATTCTTAGTTTTCACCTGACTTGTTTATTTTCCGGTTTTGCCTAGTTGTCCCGTGTCTACTTGTTTACACCTGATCTGTCACTCCCCGTTTACGTCTCTGTACCATTCGGGTGATCTCATTGGTGTTCGGGTTCCCTCTTGCTTCACACCTATCTCTGTGCACTTAGATTTACTAATTACCACTAACATACTAATGATAGATAAGATCTACTAACTCCATTAACAAACTAATTTGTATATACTTACTAATCATACTAACGGCAGGGGTGTGTATAGTTACTAATCTCACTAATATATTAGAGCGCACATTTTCATGCTGTTCTGTCCTTGCTAATCATTCTCAGCTGCTTCTGATCTACTCTGCCTGTCATCTTACTCTATGCACGATTTCCTGAAACTCCAGGTCATCTGTCATTGTGTGGGTTTGGAATCCAGTCCGCGTTTTCCCTAGTTGTCTCTGTGGTTGTTTAATTGTTTCCCAGATGTATGTCATTGTCTCTCGTTTGGAACCCCGCCTTCTCACACACCTGATTCCCTTTGTGTCATTTGTATCTTGTGCATTTAAACCCCGTGTTACTTCCAGTCTGTGTCGGATCGCTGTGATTACCTTTTCCAGTGCCTGTTATCTTCGAAAGCCTGAGATCTGTAGTATTATTCCGCGACACCTGTTTGCTCTACTATTCTTTTGCCTTGCCCTTATCTGTCCAGTCTGCCTGTTCGGTTTTGACCTCGTTTGTTTATCGACCATTTCTCCTGCCTGATCCTGTTGTACCTACCTACCTCTGATCACCTGGTTTGACCCCTGTACGGATTAACTACCATTCTCCTGCCTGATCCTTGTGTACCTACCTACCTCTGATCACCTGGTCTGAACCCTGTACGGATTAAAGAACTCTTTTTGCCTAATCCTGTGGTCTGCGTCTGGGTCCTTACCCCTCCCGCTACGGAGATCGTAACAGTTCCTGTGAAGTCTGGATTCCGCAAGGCGGCTAATGTGGATGCTTGGGTTCAGACTTCACCAGACTTTGCCGGAGGGATTGCCCAAAATCCACAGCAGTAAGGGTGTGATGGCATGAAAGTCATCGAGGAACTAATGGCCAAAAAATTTAATAATGGCGGAAAAACAGCTAAATAAGGTCTTCCAATGCAATAATACACAGTTCTTATAGCCCAAAAGTACACATACAGTGAGCACCATAATTAATTGGACAGTGACACATTATTTTTGGTTCTGAACTCTAGCACTTTGAGTTTGAATGGATACAATGACAATGAGGTTGAAGGGCAGACTGTCAGCTTTAATTTGAGGGTATTTTCATCCATATCAGATGAACCATTTAGAAATTATAAAACCTTTTGTACATAGCCCACCCCCCCCCCCCCCCCCCATTTTTGGGCATCAACAAATATTGGACAGTTTAACATAATGTAGAATAAAGTAATCATTTTTAATAGTTGGTCGTATATCCTTTGCATGCCATTACTTTCTGATGTCTGTGACCCAACAATATCAAAATACTCTTGATATCTTATTTTCTAGTACTCCTACTATAAGTAATACTATAACCTCTCTGCATTTGAATGGATCTCTATGGGAATTGGGGGTGGGACTAGATATAGCTGTAAATTATGCTGGAACAGTATGGAATACATGTTGGCTAAATGGTTCTAAATCATCAAGGGTCTGACGTAGGCTATCAAACAAGCCTCAAACCATCACTCTGCTGCCAGATATGCAGTGGATATGGATGGATCACTTTAAGGGTTGTTTCTCCTGACAAATTGTCTTATTGAACTCTATGGAAAAATAAGTCAGGAGAAGAAACCATTCAAGTTATCTATTCATATCTACTGCATATCTAGCAGCAGAGTGATGTTTTAAGGCTTGTTTGATACGTCAGACCCTTGATGACTTTTTAATTTTTATTTTAAATTCATAAGGTCACATCTACGGCAATGATTGAGGTCTGAAGTCCCGTCTTATTAGTGCATTTTATACCCTTGCAGCCCCGTCCTTGCAGTCAACGTCACAGTATGTAAGACCGAAGTCTGCAAGGCCCGAGTAAGCTAGTCTGGAGTCGGGATGCCTCCTGGATTAGCCTGTGGGGAGTCGCCCTAATCTGCAGAGGAAAGCCTGCGGGGGGTTTTACATGTTGCCTGCATCCATGTTGATTGACCCTCCTCCGGACCGGCAACCCGAACACTGCTCTTAATTAATCACAAAGATTACATTTTTTCGGCCTTGTTTCCCTGATTGAACGCTTTCCATTGCAGTGGGGCTGGAAAGCATTGCTGTCAAAGTGTCTATTTGGAGTGAATTTTTAAATGTGCAGGGCGGCTGGGTTGATTCCTTCATGGTAATGAGAGCAGGCCTTTATGTATTAGCGTCTGAATGATCAAAGCTCCTCGGCCTTCTGTGACTCAGCCTGTTGTGCTAGATCTGCACACAGGCCCTTGTATGGTCCTCTGTAATGACAGAAATGACCCCTTCCTGTGTTGGACTTCTATGGGCCTGTTGCTGGTTATGAGCTGGTTATTTCCATGTTTTTCCGCAGCCTTGCGTTCATGCTGTTTCTTCTCTTGCTGTCACTCACGCTTCCCTAATTGTTTCATTCTCCCTTGTCTAATTACTAATATACTAACATTAGATCAGGATTGGGTAATACTAATTATCTAACCATGTGTTCATGTTTACCTTACGTTTCTCGTACATGTTAATTACTAATTTACTAACGCTAGGTCAGGATAGGTTAACTACTAACGATTTACTAATTGCCTCGTTACGTGTCATTTTCTCAAGCTGTTGTGAATTTCCTGCTGCTCTCAAGCTAAGTGTCTGCACCTGTCTACACCTGCATATAAGATCAGTGTTCATGTCATGTCTTTGCGAAATTGTTGCCTCACTAGCACTCTTAAGCATTTTGTCAAGCATTCTTATTCTGATTTCCTGTTTTGATCCAAGCCTGTTTATTGACCACTGTTTACTGCCAGCCTTTTGTTTTCACTGCCTGTCCTGACCACGATTCCTGTTTGCTGATTTTGTACTTTTGCCACGCGGCGAGGACTCCGGTCTGACCCTGTTTGTTTTTCGACTATTCTTTTGCCTTCTCCCTTTTGTACCTCTGCCACGCTGATTGCCTTCCTGGTTCCGAACTACTGCCTGGCTTACCGACGACGAGACTGCCTTCTCCCTCGGTACTTTTGTTTATTGGCTGGATCTTTTTGTGTATGACCTTTGCTTGTGCTAAGACAACGATTACTGGACTTTCCTTAATAAAACCCTTGCGGGTGTTTATTACATCTGTTGTTCTGAGTTGTGCTTCTCGGGTCCAACCCTCCACGCACTACGTCTCATGGGTAGATGTATGGATAGATGTATGGATAGATGTATGGGTAGATGTATGGGTAGATGTATGGATAGATGTATGGGTAGATGTATGGGTAGATGTATGGATAGATGTATGGGTAGATGTATGGATAAATATATGGATAGATGTATGGATAGATGTATGGGAAGATGTATGGGTAGATGTATGAATAGATGTATGGGTTGATGTATGGGTAGATGTATGAATAGATGTATGGGTTGATGTATGGATAGAGGTATGGGTCGATGTATGGATAGATGTATGGATAGATGTATGGGTAGATGTATGGATAGATGTATGGACAGATGTATGGGTAGAAGCTTCGCAGTGTGGCCCAACAACCAGATCAGTTCTCAGGTGGAGATTGTTCATGAGTTTGAAACCCCATAATTATTTATTACAAGTGATTTAATTTTAAGGTAAAAGCTATTTAGCTTTTTCTAAAACAGAAAGGGTAGGGTAACCCATGGCAACCCAATATGTTCTGAACATACTGTGCTCATCTGAGTGACATGCGCAGTTCCCAGGGGTTAGATACCTCCTGGACCGTATTCATGAGGGTTTTTTTTTTTACACTTGCGCTTAAAGTAGCAGGTGGCTGACACCTGGCACTACATGAGATTCATGTTCTCATCCAAACGTCGGCTCTGAGAAAATGATAAAGATCCAGCTGAATCAAAAGTCCTTGACACAGAAGAAAGTGATAACCCAGGAATCAAATCCTGTGTGAGTCATGGGCAGATGTACAACTGACCATAGTGTTGACCAGGGAGGGAAAGCATCAGTCAGCGGGGCATTCCCTGCTCTTTGTGTGACAGAAATTCCTCTGGTCTCAGTTTGGAGTTAAAAAGTGTGGACTGAATCACTGGCTGCAATGCAATGCGCTAAGTATTGTATTTCACACCTATCCAGCCAAGCTAAATATCTGTAGGAGCTATCTGGCAATCGCTCTCAAGCGGGTCGCCCTAGATGCCCTTCAGGTTAGAATGAGACCACGTTAGCCGTACCAGCGATTATGTTCCTGATGAACTGGCTCTCGGCAGCCGTGCTCTGCCTTCCATTCCAGCACCCGTCAATAAACCGCAGGGTGAGAGCTGTGCTTTATTTAAGAAGCTCTTTTTCAAATCTGGAAAAACTGACTCACTTGCCCTCTTTCAGGGGAGAAGAGCTGTGGGGAAATTAGCGGGAGTGGCAGCATGCCAGGCACGTACGCGAAGGGAGAGCTCCGAGCTCCGGCTCGTCCGCCGCATTAATGGAAACAGGCTTGGAATCCGTCCTTCCTTCCATTTGCGAGCACTTATAGTCATTGGATTATTATTTGGATTATTTATTAAAGCGTGCGTATGATCAACATTTCGTTCATTACTCGCGTGTGTGTGTGCGTGTGCGTGTGCGTGGTGTCTGTTCCGGAATACGCTGAGGGCAGGTGCGAGACATGCCACGTGGCTAAAGGCTACAACTGTGGAATTTTAACGAGACGGTTGTGAGTTTAAAACCTGAGCTGCTGTTGTAGTCTTGCTCAAGAGTCTTCCTCAGTACACATCAGTCCAAAGTGCACGTGATACAAAAATGCCTTCATTTGTCAAAACAAATCTAACTCCTCAATCAACATGCAATAATATTAAGCAGCTGTACAGCAACAATATAAAACGTGCAGTAGCAGATTTATTAAATATATATATATATATTTTTTGTTGATTTCATGGAGCTATTTAATGACACCAAACTAATTTCTGAGCAGCATTATCTTATCTTAAGTCATGATCGTTTTCTTGAATTATGACAGCTGCTAAAAATCTGAATAGGAATATTACATTTTTTATTCATTCTGGTTTCCCTTTGGGAAAGATATCGAGTTCATGGCAGTGAAGATTATCAAGAGCTTTGTGACTTCTATCGAGTTGATTTCGGACATGCAGACGTCTGGCCGGTAGAATGTGCAGAAATATTCTTGGAATGGGTTTTTTTTTTTTAAAAACACCTGTAACAAAACACTATTATCTGAAAGAGTGCGTCATGCTTGACATTGCTGAAATGTAACGTTTAAGTGTGAAAGAAGACTTACACGCTAGACACTTCCAGAGCTTCCAACAGGGCAGTTCAAATATTTGTGGTGATGTCATGTTAGTGGGCATTGCTGACTTGGCTTATTTCAGTGAGGCATGCAGGTTGTGAGAGCCCATGACAAAGTTAGGAAAGTCCCTTCGGAAAACTCTCTTTTATTTCCCCAAAAAAGTGGCTGTTACTCTACCTGGTATTTTAAATGGTAAGATTTTACTATTGGTAAGATGTTAAATGGTTTTGGCATGTAAAAAACCTAAGAAATAATCCTCACTCAAGGTAACAAGGAGCTTGTCACCAGTGCAACAACAAACCTAGAGGTCTGATAGTCCGGTGTCTTTCTCTGGGGAAAAAACATGCCTGTTTAATTTTTTATCTATATTGGGTAACTTAAATGCTACTGCTTTTGTTAAAGTGTAAGAGTGTGTAGATCCTCTGTCTTAGGACCTGCATGTTTTGGCCTAGTGAAACTTCCTATAAAGAGTGGGAGTCATAGAAGTAAGATGTACACTGTAGAAGGTTATAAAACATTATACAACAGTGAGAGGTTCTGATATATATATGTATACAGTGAGCAGTGGTTTTGTTAAAAATAATTATTTTATGATGAGGGTATTTTGTTCTCATAATAAATTTATTTCACTGTTGTATAATGTTTTATAACCTTCTACAGTGTACATCTTACTTCTATGACTCCCACTCTTTATAGGAAGTTTCACTAGGCCAAAACATGCAGGTCCTAAGACAGAGGATCTGGAAACTTTGTAGAAACTTAGATCTATGTCTAGAAGATGTGTGTAGATCAACGCAAACTGAGAATCGTGAGATCCTGCGAGCCGGGGGTGGTCATGTAATAGGGGGGGACTAGAAAACTAGAGTAGAGGGGTAAGTCCTGGTAGTAGGAAAGTAAGGGAAAAGGGACCCCACTTGTTTCACACCAGAAACCCAAAACCCCCTCACCGCCACCCCTCCCCCATTATTGGCCCCCCCCTGGTAAAAATGAAAAAAAAAAAAATTAAAAAAAAATTCCGTTTGGGTTATTAGCTTAATCTCACAAAAAAAAAAAAAAAAAAATCCAACGTTTATTGAATTAAATTTATTATGAGAAAAAAATACCCTCATCATAAAATAATTATTTTTAACAAAACCACTCTTACACTTTATATATATATACAGTATATATGTATACATTCCCACGAAACAGAAATTTACAGGGTTTCCACAGAAATAGAAAAGTCAATCATTTCACATAAACCGAAATGGAGAAGTAAGGTACCCTAGAAAATGTCCTTCTCTAATGAAGACAAATTTCCCCTTTAGGCTGTCCAGTATGGAAGCAAAAAGTGATCATAATTAAAATGAAAAAGCAAATTCGAAAATGAAAATGCAACAACACAAATGCTTTTTATTTTTCAGAATATGAACCCATTATTTGACTCATAAATGTTTTTTAAATTCAATCATCCAATTTGCATTTTAATTTTCATCTCTATGTATGCACATTCTATGACATATTTAAAATGAAAAAGAAAAAGACATTTGCTTTTTCATTTTCAAAAAATTATCCGCTATTCATGAATCAGAATCAGAATTCAAACTCGAAAACGGAAACACAATTGACACAAGTGGACCGCGCAGGAAAGTGACGTCAGACGACACCTCCCACCCTCTCAACGTTTTGGCGGCCATATCTAGCTAAAATGGCTAAATCAGTCGCGAAGTTGCTCAGAGAGACTGCTGATGCTCATTTTTTTGTAAAAACGCTGCATGCACATACGGAGAAAAATAAAACACTTGCGCAAAAATAGATTTCAAAAAATAGATTTCAGGCACGCAGAGGTGCATGTGTACACGCATATTCTGAAAAATAAAAAGCATTTATGATATTGCATTTTCATTTTCAAATTAGCTTTTTTGTTTTAATTATGATCACTTTTTGCTTCCATAGTCCAGCAGATTTGAGTTCCAGAACATACATAATGAAGACGTCTCAAGACCGAGCTTGGGAGAGGATGTCTTTATCATTACAAAAAATAACCATACAATGCTCACAGTATACAAAGGAGGCAGATAGCTCTCATTTCCATAAGCCCAAAAGTACCTCGCCTCCAAACGACTGTCATCTTTCAATTTAACACAGATCCATATTGATGAGGCATATATGTACATAGTACCCAATGAGCAAAGCTGGAATCTTCCATCTAGAGGGGTGGAAATCTAGATTGAGAGACGTTTTGACATAAACGGAATAGGTTATCCCCAATATAGCTTAAGTTTTACCTTGGGGGCGTTGTGTAACCTTTGATTTTGGTTGTGCCATTCAAAAACAGGGTGTGCCTAATACACCCGCCGCCAGTGTGTATTCACAAACAGTGTGTATGTTCTGCAGCTGTCCTATGTGACTCTCAGTTCATTCTATTCAATGTCAGGTTCCTCCCATTCGTGGTCAGAATTTATGGTCAGGTTTATGATAAACTGTTGGGTGTCTTTTGGTGATGGCGATGGACATTTACTTTTTAAATTCCACTTTTAAATTCCACTTTTTTCCTCATTAAATGGCCATCTGCAATTTCAGGCCATTCCACGGCTGCAAAGTATTACCAATGTTCTCTTATCAACTGTGGAACGCAGATGGTGTGAAACGTGTGAAACCAGCAGATTTCTTTTTTTAAATACTGAGCTGCTGCAGTTACTGCACTGGAGCTCTGAGGACTGCTAAATGGCAGCTGTTGCAGGCAAACCGTACGTGTCTAATAAATTGGAGGAACTGTTATTGCCTTTTGAAGCAGAGAGTATCTCATTGACTGAAGGTCTCCCTCCCTGAGTTACTCCCTCCCTGATTTTGTGTCCTCCTTAGCATGTCACTAAGAGTGGTCTCCAGACTGTGGGAAGAAAATACTCGGTAACACTTTATTTTAAGGTGCCGTTATAAAGAATTAGTAAACCATTAGGAAATAATCTATTAACCATTTATAAAGTGTTTTCTAATAATGACTTATTATAAAAACTCATATTCGTAGCGCATTAGTTAATCGTTCATATGTGTGAAATCATATACTATATGATGCATTCATAAACTCAACTGCACCATCTAAACTAAAGTGGCCACAGTTTATTATGTATTCATATGAATATGTCTATCATAAGTCCAGATAGACATAATAACTCATATTTGTAAAGCATTAATTTGGTTTACAAATTCTTTATAACGGAACAATAAAATCATCTTCCTTCTACAATTTCATTGTTTTTTGCTCAGTTATGGGGTTATACTTGTCAAATAGTTTGTTTCACGTATTGTTTATGGAAAAGTGATTTGGATCACAACACATATCCACAGTCAATAATAAGAATGTTCTAAGCATTTACAACTTGAAACTACAGTTAAAACATGTATCAAATTATGCATGTAAGATTCTTTGAAAATGTACTGTACACAGAGGAAGGAAGCAATACGGTTTCATTGTTATCCCTAGAAGTTAGCCTCAAGTCTTTGTATTACCTTTAGTACTATTGCAAAATTTTTTTATTATTATTTGTTTTTACAAAGCTGCCTGTTCTATCTGAGGGGTTTATGCATTTATTCCAGTCTTGTTTCAAAAACTGCTTTCATCTGACACTTTGCCATTATCCACATCTTGTGTTTTCCCCGTCCAGTTAGTTTTTAGAGTGTGAACCCCAGCTCAATGCTGCTGCTACCTCGGTCCACAGTGAGAAATGAGTAAACACGCTCGGATGTTTCAATCAGTATACTGAGCTGTGAGTTCTTACTGGAAAACTGTAACACCGTAAGTACACTAGGGTCGCGCACAGAAATCAATCTGCCCTATACTGAAGCTCATCGCTAGTGGAGTTAGCCGCTGGCTTGCATATGAAGTCTCTAACCAGTCTGCCGAGAACATGCTGTAGAAAGCATCTGCATTTGATACTTGTGCCTTTTCACAAGACTCATGTGCAAATGGCCCGACTGCTTCTGCCTTTCCAATGACATATTTTGCAAAGTAAAGGCCCCACTTCACATATATTTAGATATATGTAACGCCTGTATTTTGGTACAATTTTAAATACTTGATACTAGATACTTGTTCATACATATATTGACATTCATTCTTATCTAGAGCAAATTATACAGCTTACATTCTTTACTCATAATCAATTTGGACTTATTTACTGAAGAAATTTAGATGGAGCACCTTGCTCAAGTGTACTTGCCTTACTACAATGCCTTGCCAGGGATTAGAACTTGCAACCTTACAAGCCCAGTTCCCACACCATTATACTACACGTCATTCAAACATATACCACAATATATATATTTTTCTGCATGGTTTGTATGATAGAGCTGCGGATCCATTTTTTAATTTTTTTTATATCATTTATGGATATTCAAATCTGGCCTTCGAATCAAAGTCTGGTCCTGGTTTTGTTTCTCCCAGGTAAGTAACTGAACAATTATTGCAACCGATTGGCCAGACTGTCTTCACACCTGACTCCCAGGTAAAGGGAGGGTAAAAAACCAGTCACGCTCGACCCTTGAGGACCGGCGTTCCTCTGTCTCTATCCCTTACTTCACTGGAATAAGCGAAAAAGAATTCCAATGTTCCTTCCAGTAATCTGGGAACACTTACGTAAGGCTGAGAGAAGCAGGAATGCTGCCTTTTATTTGGGTCTCCCGTCATGCTGAAGATCTGAGGATCATGAGTGTAATTAGGAGGCTGCGGAAGATGTGGCAGTTTAATCGTGTCTTCAGTTTGCCCTAGAAGGCGAAGGCCAGAGGTGCAGATTTCCGTCTGCTGATTTTCACCTTATAGGGACACTGCTTAGTATTAGAAGTCCAGCAATGTGGGTTTCCAGGGGGGATTAAGCCCAAGGAAAGCAGTGGACCGGATGACATATAGTCCTATAGTGATTGGTAGCCTAACCACTTTTTTACTTCTACCATTAGATTTCATTTAGGCTAATTTGAGTCTTCAGTTTTTAGCCACTGTAAGGTATGCGAGACTTGATTAGAGCATTTCCCCCCATAGAGTAGCCCTGGTTGCCCTGAGGTCACGCGAATTCCAGAAAATTCTATCAGGCTCTGACGCCAGCCGAGGGGAAAATAAAAAAGAAAGGAAGCATTTAATCTCTGCCAGACGCACGGATGACGCTCTTGTCATGTTCGTTGCGAGATGTCTGGTCAGGGTGGGATATTTCGCGGCCGAGTGCCTGGACGTAAATTTGGCCGGTCAAAGAGGCTGTGATTTGTCCTGCCGACCGCAACGGCTTCCTCCTGCTCCCCTCTCTTGTGGCAAGACGAAGTGACGGATTCCAACAGGCAGTCTCACTTCCCCCATCAATCTCTATTCTCTCCGCATCTCCATCTCAAGCTGGCCTGAACCCTGCCTAGCAACGCTGACCTAGCTTTCCATAGGATGTCCTTGACCTTAAAAAAAAAACTGTGTGTGGTTCTACCAAACTGCCTATATAACTGTGACAATTTATTTGCTTGCACAGACAACCTTTGGGAGCTTTTTTTTCCAAAACTCAAACTATTTTTGATAATTTTTTATATATGAAGGCTATTATCACATACAGACGAGGCCATAAACAAGAATCCTTTGCAATGGGCTACAGGTAAGGAGTAATTACATTTTAATTGGTACATAAGCTATAAGTAGAAGTTACCTCTCGAACATTTTAAGTGTTATAGTATAAAAGGGAAGACGTTTTGAAGTTAAATCATTTTTGTATTGGACATTATTTTAAAAAAGTGTTTCCTGGTGTGGACATGTCAACAAAACGTGTGGCAAACCACACCACGAAAACAATCAGAATGTATCCTTAACTATGACTTACAAATAGATGCAGCTGTCTTTCACTGATTGGGAATTCTTGCTGATGACTGAACTGTATTTACGAGTGAAAAAAGAACACATATTTAATTGAATAAAAGTTACAAACAAATGCAGATTGACATCGATTCCACTTTTTGTGTGTTGCGTGACACTGTAACACGTTACTGATATGCAGAGCAGGGGGGTATACTACGAAGCAGGATTTCTGAGTTAGCCGGATAACTGCACTGAGTAAAACCCGGAACTTTTCCAAATCTGAAACATGGACTGAAGTAAAAAAAGCTTTTTCTGGTTTTACTCAGTTCAGTCATCCAGCTAACTTAGTAAGCCTGCTTCCTATATACCCACCTGGTGTTACCCTGTTGTTTTCTTCAGCATTAAGAGGCAAGGCCGACCTGCACTGCCAGGTTTAAGGCAGCAGATAGGAAGGGTCTATTTGTTATGTCTCAGCAGACATAATGTGGTTTCCTCAAGAGAAGCTCAGACGTCCAAAAGCCTGGCTAAGCACTATAATCTGGCACGCTCCTGCTACATTCCCAGCGGTTATTTACACTGTCGGGAATGAGAAATGACCTGTATTTACCTGACTCTTCATAGTCAGGTTCCTCCAGAGGTTTTTCTTTATCACTGTGAGCATCTTTTCTTCCATAGATGAGTTATTTTATACTTCACTCTTTGTCCAGACCCGATCTTTCTCAATATTCTCATTTCCTGTTTTTCTGTAAAGTGTGTTTGTGACAGTGTCTCTGTTAAAAGTGCCATAGAAATAAAATAAGCTAAATTGAGTTGAATTAAGGCATCAGGTCACAGGGAAGAAGAGCATTGACTCGCCTCGTTGGAAACCCCCTGAGGTGAACCGGGGGGAACGATACATCATGTAACTATGAAATTTGAATGGAACAGTGACATGACATTATGAAAATAATGAATATAAGGAGAGGGAGAAAAAAGGGGGAGGTGCAAATATGAAATCACCATGAGGAGGAAATGAGGAGACCGGTGCCTCCTCACCTCTGCCCGTGGGTATGGGACTGTGGGGGGAGGAGAGGGGGAATCAAATTCAGACATGCCGTGTGCTAATAATACACGTCTCAACAGACTCTGGTTAAAATGAACGAATCAATTAATTTATGGGGAAATTGAAAGGTGAAAACAAGAAAAACTAGACAAATTCAAGAAAAACAAGTAGAGTTACCATGCCATTCTGCCGTGGTGGTAAAAATTCACTCATAATGAAGTTATTGTTACTGTTCAGACGATCCTGTACCTTTGTAGCCTCTCACAGTCAGGCTGTTTGAAATGATCTTAAATTAGTCACCACACTTGGGGGAGAAAATGTAGAAGAAATATGTTCTCATTGTCAAAATCAATGTGAATGCAGAACAGAAAAACCAGGACCTTTTCCACATCCAAGAAATCCCCCGGTAATTCCGTTTTATTCAAGAAAGCACAAATTAGGATTTGCAATCTGGGGCCTCTCTGGTCAGGTGTGTTTTTGACAAAAGAAGGGGAGAAAAATAGCCTCGGAGGCAACGGCGCCTGATTCGCCGGCCGGAACTGCAAGCCTTCCCCCGATAGCTAATCATCCCGGCGCTATTGTGGAAGCATTAATCTGTGTCCCTGAGAAATCAAGCAGGTCTTGTCAAGCTTTTACACGCTGCGTTGTTTGGGCCCTGACCTCCAAGGTGAGGGCTGAATAAATTGCTTCCAATATGAATTGGACATGTGGTGGTGGTGCTTCGACGGCCTGTGAAGGTCAACAAAACCCTTATTGCTTCTTTGATGCAGCAATATGCATTAAAAGTCTGTGCTGTAAAGCATTCCTTCAAAAAATAATAATGATAATAATAATAATAATGGTACTATAGTGGCTTGGCAGTAATTTGATAAATTTGACTTTGTATTTTATACCGCTGGTGGTCAGTTCTGTCTGGAAGGACTTGTTGGTTGGGGGTTTGGTGGGGTGGGGGTTGGTGGCGAGGTCCTGCAGAGCTGTCTGATGTCCATTAAGCTGATCCTCTCTGGGGAAACGCTTGATCTGGATTACCCTGCCACACCACATCGTGTCTGTGCAAGCAGCGTGTCCGATGGCAGAATGGGGCGGAGACTACGAGTGATGTAATCTTCTGCCTGTTTTTTTAATTTTCAGTCTCTGTGCTGATGCCTCCCGGTTCTGGTCGAAATGGACCAGCTTTGCTGCTGACCGCACTCTCTTTTATTCTGCTCTGGTTGGGCTGAAATCAGGCCTTTCGAATTTCGCTTAGTAACCTATACATGTGACTCCAGCTGGGTTAAACATGCTCTGTTTCCAATGAGACTGCAAATTATGTGCTGTCTGCACTGCAAAAACTACTAAATAAGTCAATCTTAACACGTATTATAAAATTTGATTTATATTACTTTTTTGCAAAGTAAGAAAAAAATATTTCCAGTTGGTGAGACAGTTTTACTCATTTCAAGATTTGCCAATGGGGTAAGACAATTTCTCTTGTCAAGCAAAAAGTAACTTAAAAAAGGAAATATTTTCTACTAGAAATTTTCTACTATAATAGAATTATAAGATTATTGTACTTGATCTCATTATGAGACTAAAACACTTATTAAGACTTGTTTTTGCCGTGCGTGACCCTAACCTAACCCTCTGCACGCTTCCTGTTGCCTCAGCCTTCCCCACGCCCCGGACACTGGAAAATCTCAGTGACCCTTTGATGTGAAATTGACGGAGCTTACATTGAAAAGGATAACCTACACTTTTTACATTCACGTTGCTACCACTGTGCTCAGTCCACCTGCCCAACACAGTGTGACTGAACCGTGCATTCAGAATCAGTCGCTCAAAAAGGGCCAATCCCACGTGGCTGCCGCTGCGTTATTTTTAGCCATGCAGAGTGATGTTGATTGTGTTCTTTTTTTGTTATCTGTCTTTCTCTGCCCCGCTGTTTGCCCCTAGTGTCATGCTTCACTTGCCTTGTTATTGTGGGAGGCCTTTTGTCTTTACCTGTTTGTGTGTGAGTGTGTGTGTGTGTTTCCGTTCATCTCCACTCCAGATGTCTGCACACTGTACGTGAAAATATCATGGCCTGATGGGGGTCGGGGTCAGCCAATATGCTCACAATCTTTCCCACTCTTTCAGAATTGACACCAAACAGCCGACAGCCTCCGAAGCTTTGAAAAAGGACAATTAATCAGGATGACAATGAAAATCTACCACAAATCTACTAAGATAATGGTTTAATTCTGAAGAAATATGTAAAACTGTCACAACCGTTGTTGGAATGGAAGGTAAAACAGTGAGTCTGTTCATTTTCTTCTTCTCTTGACAGTAGTATGTGTAGTAGGTCCTACACATGGTAGAATCTGATGTATAATATGCCTAATCCGTAGGCTTCCCCCAACCCAAACATATAGTAGTAGTTGTCAGGGTCTGTTTATTGATACCACAGATTATAGTTTAGTCTGCGTCGGGGTTTAATCTACAGATATCCCAGAGGAAAAACAACAATGTACACACAGACAATCAGACACACCCACATATGCTCACACATACAATGAGGACCATAATTCATTGGACAGTGACACGTTTTTTGCTATTTTGGTTCTGTACTCTAGCACTTTGAGTTTGAAAGGATATGATGAGGTTGAAGTGTAGACTGTCAGCTTTAATTTGAGGCCATGTTCATCCATATCGGATAAACCCTTTAGAAATTATAGAACCTTTTGTACATAGTCCCCTCATTTTTGGGCATCAAAAAATATTGGACAGTTTAACATACATTGTTTCTCCTGACAAATGTTCTTATTGAACTCTATGGAAAAATAAGTCAGGAGAAGAAACCCTTCAAGTTATCCATCCATATCTACTGCATACCTGGCAGCAGAGGGATGGTTTAAGGCTTGTTTGATATGTCAGACCTTTGATGACTTAGAGCCATTTAGCCAACCATGTGTTCCACACTGTTCCAGTGTAATTTACAGCTAAATCTAGTCCCACCCCCGAATTCCCATATAGATCCATTCAAATGCAGAGAGGTTATAGTATTGCTTGTAGGAGTACCAGAAAATAAGATTTTTGACTTTTGATATTGTTGGGTCACAGACATCAGGAAGTCATGGCATGCAAAGGATATGCAATTATATATTAAAAATTATTACTTTATTCTACATTATGTTAAACTGTCCAATATGTTTTGATGCCAGAAAATGGGGGGACTAATGGACGAAAGGTTGTATAATTTCTAAATGGTTCATCCGATATGGATGAAAATACCCTCATATTAAAGCTGACAGTCTGCACTTCAACCTCATTGTCATAGTATCTTTTCAAAGTCAAAGTGCTAGAGTACAGAACCAAAATAACAAAAAATGTGTCACTGTCCAATGAATTATGGTGCTCAGTGTATACACACAAAAGCACACATTCTCACATACACACACACACACATACGTGTGTATAAACGCATGCATGCATTCACACACTCACACAATGTTAATGGTGATTCAAAGTAGATTTTCAACACACTGACATATAAAGTATACACACTCTCACACGTACACACACACACACACACACACAGACACATGGTCCAGTCTCATCTCCTCAATCTTTAACGAGAGAACGATGACAGAACGTACAGTATTTCCTGTACTGTGAATGATCGCCCCTGTAAACTCCCCTCCGCAACGACGGCGGCCTCTTCCATGCAGATCAGACGCAGGCCGGAGAGAAACCGGAGCTATTTTCCCCACACAGAGACGAAACAGGACAACCTAACTTTGGTTCAGCTTCAAATAGGGGTCCCTGCCCTGGAGTCTCCTGTCAGCTTATGAAGGGACATTTTAAATGTCAACAGGGCAGAGACCAAGGGTCTCACAAAGAGTTTATGGTTGAACTAAAAAAGCAGGCCATTAGTGGCAGATCCTGGCATGTGGCAAAATGACCAAAGAGAGTTCATTAGCACCTCACACCCATCTGCTTGACACTTGACATCTGATAATAGAAGAAAATGGTAAATTGGGAAATTATTAAGCTTTTTGTGTGACCTTTTCAGGGGTGGATGGGTGGGTCCAAAATTGAAGGGGGGGGGGGGGGGTGTTCACCCAAACTAAGAATTAATCGGGGCCGCCGCGGTGGTACAGCGGTAAAGACCGCTGACTTTCAGTCAGCGCAGTTGTACTCCGAGGATCGGGGTTCGCGCCCCGGTCCTGCCATAGCCGAGCGTGGCCGGTGCCCTGTGGAAGCGACAATTGGCGGTCGCTTCCGGGTGGGGGGAGGGGCTCCGAGAGAACCGCTGCGCACAGGGGGACCCAGGGCGTGTCACGGTCAGGAGCTGCGCCCTGTAGAGGACGTAGCGTCCTCCCTAATAAATACCGATCGACGGGGTTGTGCAGCGGCGGTTCTCTAGCGGTTGCTACACGGGGGGGGATTGAATTAGAATAGGGGTTCAATTGGCTACTAAATTGGGAGAAAAAGGGAAAAATCAGAAACAAATTTTAAAAAAATAAATAAAAATGGACCACTCTGCTCCCTGATTTTCAGATCTGTCTCTCACTTTCTCTCTGTTTCAGCCCTTTCACATGACAGGGCATTGCGACACTGAACCGATGACCCAAATTATCACCGCAAATTGGCAGCTTTCTACACACTGGGACTACCGGTCAGATACATCAATGACCCTTTTTTTTAAGTCAGCAGCACTCACCCATCAACTTGCAACAGAAGAAAAACACTGCTATTTTAAATATGCAATTGTACATTCATACATACTTTATGTATGCATGTGTGTGCATTACATACTGTGTAAGTATGTAAGTATATGAATCCAAGCACTACTTATTGACTACTTATCTCCCAGTAATTGGACTGGCTGCCTCTGAACCCACTGTGAGGAATGTGGTAGGGACTCAGGCGCAGACAGCACGTAAAAAATAAACTGTTTATTTTCGGGTCGAAACCCAGGATGAGGCGAAGACATGGTCAGAGGACAGGCAGAGATCAAAACCGGTAGACACGGCAAAAATACAAAAACACAATCCAAGCGAAGTCAGGAAACAGAAACAAAAGTCAGGAACACAGAAAACAGGCAAACGGGAAACTAGCAGAAACACAGGTCAGAAAAAGGCTTGTAGCGAAACAGGGCAAAGATGGCCACTGTGACAAACTCACGAAGAACAAAGAACAGAGTGAAACTTAAACACACAAGCAAACGAGAAACAGGTGAGTAACAGGGCAGGTGAAACACATAGGCAATCAGGAGCAGAGACAAGAGACCGGGCTGACACAATGAGGAAGTGAAAACACGAGGGTTGTGTCCGAATAAAAGCTCTATCTACTGCGCCCTGTCTCCTGCGTACAGTGCACTGGCAGAAGTGCGCTGTTTAATGTGCACTGTTTAGCAGTCCGCGAAAAATATCCGCCATACTATTTTACTATTTAAGTGTCGTAAGCAGGTCATAAAATGTCCCACCAGTGTTGCCATGTCCACGGTTTTACAGCTAAATTGGGATAGCTGTAAAATTGTGCAGTCATGGGTAAAAATTAAAAGTTGCAAATTATGCACTTATTTTACAAAACATGATGATTTATATTTAAAATATTTTGGTTTCGGTTAAAAATAGCCTATAATTTGGGCTAGTTTTGAGTCGTCATTTGGTTGGAAAGTTTAACAAGATCTGGCAACCCTGTGCCCCACTCTTGCGCTGCCATGTCACGTGTTGTTTTTGTTGTATTTGAAGGAAAATGTCAGCGAAGCTGCGCCTCGTTTTTAAAAAAATGAAGCTTCACGTCATATTTATGTGACCAAAATGTTTGTGTACTTCTTGAAAAGTGTGCTCCCGAATGTACTCAGCGAAACCCTGGAAGTAAGTGTGTCATCCGGGTGTTTGAAGTATACTGCAATTTTAAAATTTTTCGTGTACTCTACGACTTTCTCACCCTATCTACTCACCAAGGCTACTCAGCAGTGTGGAAGTGTGCTGATTCTGACACGGCCAAGCACATGGATGAGAGATGGAGAAATGAAAACAAAGACGCACAAATAACACTGAAAACGAAGTAACAGAAAATACAACAGATTCAAGTACTGACACCCACCTAATTAATCCAAATAACTCGACCTGGTTCCACAGTAAGGTTCAGTGCTTTCTCTGCCTATCTAAACAGACTTACAACTCCACTCAACTTACAACTCAACTCATTTACAACTGTTTTTGTGTTCTGTTTAATTGCATTCTCATTTTTAATAACGCTTTATGACTTTGCGAGAGCCCTTGATTTGAGATTTTGAAAATGTCTTTGCATTACTGCATGAAGTAGCCTCAGCTTTTAGTGAATGTTCTCTATAATTCCACTGCTGGGTTTGCATAACAAAGTTGAGAAATAATTCAATAATTAGAATTTGTCTCACTCAAACAGTGCTTTAGAGATGTAGGCATTTTAACATTGCAGAGTGTTGAACAGTTATAGAATTGGAATTGTAAATTGGATAACAGCACAGCTGAATCGGAGGCAGCGGGGCTGCTTTTCTGAACATAGAGAGCAGCTTGTGTAATTTTATATCAATTATTCAGATCAACTGAACAATTCTGGCATCAGCACCTCTCAGAATGCTTTTAAATGATTTTAACATGAAGACAGATTTGCAACATCACTGGTTTTCAATTTAATGATAATTATATTTAACAGTAATTTTGTTTGTGGTATTCAACAATAGCAGCCACAAGGTTCAAGATGTATAAGCGCTTGGGGTTGCTTAAATACCTGTACACAAATTTAAATAATTATTTCTATACTTTATGAATATGTTATTGTTGTATTTAATTTGATCATATGACAGATTTATTTGAGGTGGCCTGAAAACAAATTAATTGTAACACGGTCCAAGAGCTTCAAAGATGTGTGCCAATTTCTGCTAATTAGGTGCAATTTGTTCCTTGTTTACAGACACTGTGATTTCTGGGCCCAAGCCACAGCAATTAAAACTCCACTGGAAAGCAATCAATGTCCCACGTGTTCTCATTGACTGTCATGTAACACCAAAGTGGCCCCCATTTTCTATTTTGTGTCACAATGGCAAACAAGCCATGTCTCTAGTCTCAGATAATTGGCTTATTGTGCATTGTTCATAACTGAATGACTAAGGATGTGAAACAGTGAATAGCTTTATGCGAGCGCTCCCGCCCCCCTCTCAGAATATCTGTGTAACTCCGCTGTGTGCACACTGGGAGAAGTTAGGGAGGATTATTAATGCAGGACAAATGTCCCTGCCACCAGCTCAAAACTCGGGTCAGTAAATACTTAAATACTAATTTCATTGGCCTGGATGTATAAAATTGCAATTATAAACCTGCTTAACATAGAAGGATATGAGAAAAATCATCAAGGATTTGGAAAGCATTCCCCACACAAACGCAATTTACCAGACTTGTGGAAGATGAGAGAAGGAGAAGGAGTACTTCTACATTTATTTCTCTTCATGTTCCCACCCTTCCAATTTTTTAAATTTCATGTTCCCACCCTTTTTTCCAACAAAGGGAGGCGTTCTATGATGGCAACAGGAAATGTGAAGGCGTGGATTCTAAGTGGCTGGGTCCGCGTTCACAGAAGATGTGCATCACGTGCGTGACGCTCATGTGGAATACAGGTGTGGGGATGCGGCAGAATAGAAGTGCTCGTACTCATCGAGGACTTGACCAGGTAGCGCAAACTCAGAGAGCGGGAGGAGCCAGACATCCAGAACTTTCCAGGACCTCCTCAATCCATTTGATTATTGGCTGTGATAGATCCCTCATTGCAGTTTGTTACCATCCATTCCACCTTTAATTAAACCGGGCCAGTTAAACAGGTTCCTCCTGAGATTTTGTGCGTTTGAGTGTTCTCCTGATGTTGTATAGGGCGGACCTGCACGCCCAGCACACCACCGCGATGTTTGCAATGTGGCTAAGTCTTCACCCAGCACTACTCTGAGGTGTCTGGATTTAGAAAACCTGCCAGAGTGATGTCGCCCAGAGTGACATGTCAGCGAGGTAGAGCATCGCAATCTTTGCCAGGTTCAGCTTTAGGTGTTCATTTTCCATCCATGTCAAGATGTCGTTCAGGCTGAGATGAGTGTGGAGACCTGTCGGTCAGAGTGTCACTGGCGCGGGGTAGTGATACGACGAGCCCTGAGCAGCCGATGACAGGACCAAGATATTTAGTGTAGACATACAGCCTTTGTGCTGTAGCTTTTTTTTTTTTGAAGGGTCCCGGAGCATATCCCATCATGCAGTGTACAGCTCACAGCATTATTTAGTATTTGTACCTTCTGGCCTGGAGGTATTGTTTGTGCAGTCAATGTGGATCAATTAACACACCCATGTGTTGAAACAATAGGTCTAGTGTTGGTTAGTAGCTAGCTACATGTAGCAGCACTACTAGTTTAACTACATTTTCCAGTAGTTTGACAGTAGCTTCGCTATTTTCAAAATAATGTAGCTTTTCGAGTTTCTTTTACCATCAAGTAACGGCCTAGCGTGACCGAACGCTACATCGCTGCTGTCTATCTCACGTCAACATTATTTACTTTAAAAGCAAACATATCGCAACACACAAATAGGCTACTTGTGTCCACCAGGCACCGTAGCAGCAGTAGTTCCAGATTTCTGATTTGTGTAGAACTTGCGTGCTGCGTGCACCCGCGTGTAAATTAAACTTCTCTGCCTATAACGGGTAATAGAATGGCTGATGCAGTGATGCTGCGTTCACGACATGGAAATTACGGTTTGAACAACTTGCTCATGACAACAATTTTGCGGGTTAACATGGGATGAATCCGTTTAAAGCTTTAAAGATCACCAGAGATTTGGGGAGAGTCGATGAGATCACCGAAACTGTTGATTTTGTTAACTGTCGCCATTTTCACTCATTTTGCCAAACTTTGCTGAACATTTTATTTGACTGTAGGTAGCCTAGCCTACGTACTATTGACATGTCCTCCGGTAATTCGTTAAATCCGATAAACAAGAGTCTGTCATTTTTTCGGATTAATGTTAGCCTACTTGTTGAACATTATGCTTCTTTGCATTTGACCACAGAATTCGCCAGCATGCTTGATATGCTGCCATGGGCCATTTCTGTACTGCTGACATCAAGTGGGATAAAGTAGCTACAAAAAAATTCAGAGTTCACAAGTAGTAGCCTAGTTATTTAAGATTTGAAAGATGACGTGAGCAGTATTTCCAAGTTGGAAGAGCTCGTAGTTACCATATCTCTCCCAACGCAGCATTAGTGCAGCTAATTCAGTAATCCTGCTTTGTGTTACAGGCCCGTAGTGTAATAATAATACACTTTATTTGTGTAGCACACTTTCAATACAGGTAGTAACAAGTTGCTTCACAATCGTGATAAAATAACAGTAAAAAGCAATAAGATGACAAATAAGATGTCACTTCTCACTTTGTAATTGTAATTCACTTTGCAATTCACTTTTTACATTACATTACATTATAGGCATTTAGCAGACGCTCTTATCCAGAGCGACTTACACAGCATTTTTGCATTTTTTATACATAGTATCCATTTACAGCTGGATATATACTGAAGCAATTCAGGTGAAGTACCTTGCTCAGGGGTACAACGGCAGTGTCCTACGTGGGACTCGAACCTGCGACCTTTCGGTTACACACCCAGTTCCTTAACCACTGTACTACACTGCCGCACTTTGATAATGCATTCACAAAAGCATTGCAAAATCAATTTGTATTCACGTGTGGACTTTCTTGTGTATCGGCTACCCTATTATTTATTAATTGATCAAAATAAAACATACAATGATGTAACCAGCCACAGGTGTTCAAGGTTTGCATGTAATTGCTATGTTTATAGCACAACAAAAAAGGCCTAGCCGAATTGTCTGTGCTATACTTGCTCTGAGATTGCAGCCACCTATGTGTACAGACCACTTCCTATGCAACACAAAGTAGATATACGTAATAAGGTCTACGCACTTATAACCGATAGGCGATTTAAGTAGCCTAATCAAAGCCGGTGAGTGCAATAGGTAAACTTTACCTACTTCACTGTTCTTTAAGTTTGGCCGAGAATGGTTTACAAATTAAAAAAAGAAGAAAAGGCAAAAAATGTTTAACTATTATTGTTAAAATGTTTGTGCTATAAAGTACCTACAAGAGAAAATTACATCACAGTTGATTTTTCTTTACATCAAATTTGATGAAATAGCTTCAATGTAGTTAGCGACTTTTTTCCCCCGTAATCACAAGAGTAGCTTTGCTGTAGCTTAGCTACTTTAAATCATGAGTAGCTTGTAGCTTGACAAGCTACCATTTCAAAGTAGCTTCCCCAACACTGAGTAGGTCACATGTATGAAGACATGCTTTTTGGCTGCTGGTGGGGTTCAGTTCTTGGTCAAAGTTCAGGAGTTCTAGAAGAAGGAATGCAAGGAATGCAAGAACGCTACAAATTGCGAAACATCTTCCCAGTACAGTTGATTCAGTGACAAGACCAATGTTAAACATAAAAAAAAACCTAACTATATTTTGTATACGTTTACACTAGTGGATATATAGCTGCCAACATGGACTCTTTGTTAATCTTTGTTAGCGAGTTGTTTATTTCATATTAAAACAAAATGGCAGCTGTATGACAGTGATGCTAAAGGACAGCCTTGCAGCTAAAAGGTTAGCAGTTACAATTTTTGCCGGAAAAAGGGAATGCTGTCATTTTTTGCGTAATGATTTACAGGAACAACTATGTTCACGGGACCAATTTTATTTTTGTGTCCCAGTTTGATGAAGAGCCACAATGGCCCAAATCATCTCTTATATGTGGTGCTGGTAAATTAACTGCACTGGGGAGAAAATGTGCAGAATCATCCTCGTTGTCTACTGCTCTGTTCTGCACCTGTCTGAGATTTAGAAGTGTGTGTTTATTTTGGTTTTCACATGGAAAAATAATGAAAGCATCGCTCTAATTCCCTATTTGAACTGTTCTCCAAAAACGCCAGACTCCGGTATGGAAGCCAAGCGGGCCCAGAGAATAAAATAAACCCCATAAAACTCCAGAGCTGTAATCTGAGCAAACAAGGTCGTCTCTCAGTTTCTCAGCTCTGTGATAAGTCATGCTCTTGGGCTGCTGGAGAGGTTCAGTTCCTGGTCAATGTCTAGGGGTTCTAGAAGAACAATTGCAGGCACACTACAAATTGTTCTGGCCCCCACTCAAATAACAAATGAAGATCATTTTTTATTGTTTCATCCTTCTTAGCAAAGCAGGCACAAACAAGACAACAAAAAGAGAAAGCAAACATGTTGCGGCACAATAGCGGCCATCAGCGCCTTACCAACGACAGGGCATGCCATGAGCGTGTGCCACCAGGAGAATCACCAACTACGTCAACCCCTCCAGACTTCAAAGCCTTCAAGGATACATTGTGATCCCAAGAGATCAAAGCTTGAGGCGAGACGTGTTCCAGATTGTAATTTTCACATTGTACTTGTGCTAATGCAGTGGTTTTAATTTGACCGAAGCTGCTTGGATAAGAGAATGATTAACTTTGCCAGCCTTTTTATCTGTATCAGTATTGGAAAAAAATTGCAATTATTTTAACAATAATAAACACAAACGGATAAAACAAGGCCAGGGCAGGAGATGATTGATGTTCATCAGTACAGTATGTACGGACACCTTTGTTCTTTTATGAACTTATTATAACCTCACTTTTTAAAAATATTTGCACATGAAATGTGTTTAATTTGTGTTCTACTGAAAACACTCCAAGCATATAAGGTTTGCCTATTTTATATTGTTGAGTCAACCCAACAGTGTTCTTTATTGATGAAAAGTAAACACACCTGTCTGAATGATCGGAATACCACATAAACGTCTCCTGTTCCACCAGAAAAAGCCCCACAGTGTTTAATCAACGTGCCAGAAAAGTTATGTTTTTAATAGATCCAACTGGTTGTAATACAGCCAAGTACATTTTGTACAAATTACAACAGTTTCCATTTACCTAATACTTAATACCTAATACCCATTTACACAAATTATTTAGCATTTTCCCGGTACAGTTGATTCAGTGACGAGACGAACATTAACATAAACAAAAAAAGAAAAAAAAACTTTACTATATTTTGCATAAATGTACAGTAGTGGATATGTAGCTGCCAACATGGACTCAGTCGCAGAATCTTTCTTAGCGAGTTGTTTATTTAATATTAAAACAAAATGGCAGCAATATGGCAGTGATGCTAAAGGATGGCCTTGCAGCTAAAAGGTTGGCAGTTAAAATTTTTGGCGGGAAAAGAGAGTAATGGTTTACAGGAACGTAAGTAATAGTCAACTATGTTCACGTCAGATTTTATTTTTGTGTCCCAGTTTGATGAAGAGCCACAATGGCCCAAATCATCTCTTATATGTGGTGCTGGTAAATGAACTGCACTGGGGAGAAAATGTGCTGAATCATCCTCGTTGTCTACTGCTCTGTTCTGCACCTGTCTGAGATTTAGAAGTGTGTGTTTATTTTGGCTTTCACATGGAAAAGTCATGGAGGCATTGCTCTAATTCTCTATTTGAACTTTTCTCCAAAAACGAAGAAGAAAGTTTTTCACCATAGCAAACAAGCATACTTCTAGCACAGATTTTTTTCAGCCAGACTCCGGTATGGAAGCCAAGCGGGGCCCAGAGAATAAAATAAACCCCATAAAACTCCAGAGCTGTAATCTGAGCAAACAAAGTTGTCTCTCAGTTTCTCTCTGTGATAAGTCATGCCATTCCTCCACCGTTTACTCAGAAAGGCATTTTTTTTTCTGATGATTCAAAACCTAACAGCCTCCTGTTCCATTTCACTTTCTGAAGCCTCCCGGTTCCCTTAGAGATCCTGGGGCCGCGCCCGCAGCTCTGTTCTAAATAATTCAAGCCAGATTCCTGCCGTCTGTATCTGAGGGCTGTCATCCCAAAAGCCTCTCACATCCACAAGCCGGAATCCCTCCATATGAGGCAACCACACTCAGTCTGGAGATATTTTAAAGCCCATATTGATTAGATTTTAATTCACTTCCTATGCAAGGCAACCGAAACAGACAACCAAAAATATAAACCGTACTACTGAGTTTGACTTCTTGATTATTCCACTGAACTACACTGGAAAAAAATTCATTTTTCTCCAAAAGACATCTGATTTCATATTGAATAATAATAACAATAATAATAATAATAATAATAATAATAAAATACATGTTATTTATGTATTTTTCATTTTAAAGTAAAATCTGAAGCTATACCTGGACAATTTTGTTAATTCCCAGTTTCAAATGCAGTGGGAAACGGCCTTGTGAATGCAGTTGCATTAAATGGCCATGGCCATCCAGCTAATGTTCTGCACTTGGAAACTTGTGCTATTATGCAATGAAAACACATCTTGTTTCACACAAAGTGAGCGAGGTGAGCATATTTCTCAGAGTCATTATTAATGGAGGGGAAATGGAAACTCCTGTGCTTTCAGAGTTCAGGCTAAACATTGTTAATGTCCAGCTGCACTTAGATTCCTTTACCTGCGTCAGTGTGACACACGTGTCTCTGTGAGTATGCTGTATAATGCACACTGGTGCCTCATTTAACTATAACTATATCTTATTGGGATTTTCTGACATTATTTCCATAGAAGCGCTGACAAGCTCACTCTTTCTCTATCTTATATAGTCATATAGTGTTCTGTACATTGGTCCCTTGACGTCTTGGCATTCCAGACCTCTCCGTGTAATCCTAGTGAAACTAACATTTTCTGGGGTTACAGAGTTGTCATTCCGGGATTCATGTACCGTACATTGGCCGTTACGGCACCTGGGAATTATACTTTTATTTCAAGTTTTGTGTAACGCCCTGAAAAAAGATCCCCTCTGAACGAATAAACATGACCCCACCCTGTAGAGGCATACATACATGGATTCCTCCAATGCTGTACCAGATATAATTTATGTGGTTAGCAAGGCAGGCTCCCCTAACAGAACATACCAGAACTCCAGTGTATCACGTACACAGTGTGCGAGGAACATGCGAGAAGCCATCAGTCAAAAGTCGTTGCAGCTGTTTGAATAAATAAAAAATTAAAAAATTCCCAATCATACTGACTGCGCCTAGTACGTATTTACCTTTTTAGGATTGTTTTAACACACTTGTTCCTTGTTCGGAAATTCACTATGTACGTCGCTCTGGATAAGAGCGTCTGCTAAATGTTTATAATGTATAATGTAAATATGGTGGGGAGTGGAGGGTGATTGCAACAGGTATGGAGCTGCATTGTCAACAAAACAAAGCACTGCAAATGGTTTGCAAGTGCAGTATTTTGAGAAATGTCCAGGAAGAAATGCTTGGCTTGCGTTACTAAAATTAAGGTTGGCCGTTCGCTTTTACAAATGCACGTTCTACATTTAAAGGGCATTTAGAAGGATTCCAACACAAGAATTTCAGATTTCAGCCACCGTGACTGCAAACCTGTTGCAGCAGTACAAGGACTTTGTCATTAGAATATGCCTGCGTCCATTAAAAGAAAATAAATGAGTCAGTCAGCTCATTAAGCTCAATCAGTCATGTATGCTAGTTGAGTCAGGGACCGTTCAGAGAGCCAAACGCAGAACAGTATGTAGGCGAAAAAGAACGTTTATTTCCAGTACAATGTCAAAAAGCCAAGTAATCAGATGTAGACAGAATAAAATCGGCAGGCAAAAGAATAGCGAGACAGTCCAAAAATCAATAACGAGAACACAGGCAAAGATACAGAAGACGGCATGCACAGGTGAGGTCACAAAAACAGGCAGGAGTCAAAAACCAAATTAACAAAGGCAAACAAAACAGAATCGGCGGGCAGGAATCAGAATCGTACAAAGGGTGTCTCAGGAATCTCAGCAACTTTCTGGCTTTACAAACACAGGCTCAGGAAAAGGGATCAACATTCTGACAAGGAACAGACTGAAACGCAGGGTTTAAATACACAGGGAATGACGAGATACAATGGGGAACAGGTCTGTGGAAACGGGGAACGGAAATGACAAACAGGTGAGCGTAATGAAACAATGAGGGAAGCTGATAATTCACTAACAAGGTGACGCGTAATACGCGGACCGGATTCACACATAACACATAGACTTGAACATGAACTGGGTAGTAAAAGAAGAAGGGAAATTAGACAATTAGAGAAGAGAAAGCGAAAACAAGAGTCAGCTGTAGTAAAAGAGATAATCAAAGAAAGATGATCTGCGATAGAACAGGTAGAAAGAGAGACAGCTGCAGATATAAACTAAGATTATGTTAGTGAGTTTGTTAATTAGTACAAAACCTAAATCTAAGCTGTTAGTAGTAGTTAGTTAATTATTATTTTATACAATGAGATAATTAGTTCAGAAGGAAGTGCAGAGAAAAACTGCGATCACAAAAGGCTTTCGAAAAAAAGTGTGACGAAGACAGGGGAGTGACGGCACTGAAAACACAGAGCAGTGAAACCATAAATAAAACTGAAGGCAAAATGAGAAATAAATAAATAAGAACATAACCAGAAATATAAATACATAGATAAACAAACTAAATACAGAATCCTGACAAGTTGCCTCAATTCCTTTTCATAGGTTTCTATGATAGAGTTATGCTTTCTTACCACTTTGTATGTGTGAATGTTCAGAAGCTAAATAAACTCCATCTTCTGCTTAAAGGAACTTTCTTTTGGCCTTCGGTTTGCCTGCATCACTGCATCTTATGTCAATGTCTTGGACATAAGAAGCTGTCCGTATTCGGGCCTACCCCATATAGGTAGGCCAGGGCAAAGACAAGGGTGCACCCTACAAGCAGGCCCGGGTGCATCCAGGTGATATCTGTTTAACATCCTGTTCCTGGAAAATGTAAGGGAAAGCCAAGGGAAATGTTGTCCTGCAAGACGCTGCCCAGATGTCAGATCTCTTAATAATTTATCCAGAGAAAGATAATTCATCAATCTATTTAAAGGACTCATTTATCTGCCATGAAAAGACGCATGGAATGCATGTACAGCAGTGCATATGAGATAGGAGTCGTGTGTTAACCTTGGCATGGCGCGAAAACAGCTGGCTGACCTCATTTTGTAACCACGTTGGCTTCTCGCGCCTCTCGCCAAAGGGCACAAGGATGGAATTGAGACGACTCGGGAGTCCGAGCGGCAGCTTTCGGACGCTCATTTGATCCCATAAGTCCTGGAGCTCCGTGAAATAAGAGCCCGCCCAGGGGTCTGGCTGGAATCTATGATGTGTAACCTCCGTTCTGGCATCGCCTGTCATGTTGTGAAAAAAAATAAAAAATCGAAATAGAGGAGCTCCAGAACCTCCAGGCTTACACTATTGGTTCTATTAATATCCCTGTTTGTGTTTTTTAACTCTTTTAAAATGTTTTTATTGTTTTACTGCATTTTACTTTTATTTGATTAACTTGTTTTTAATGGGAGGGGGGGGGGGGGGGGTGCCTAAGGGGGTGTATGCTGTGTCCCTGTTCTATTTTTATTTTCTGGACAGCACTTTATGCTACAGTCATGTATATGCGTGGTGAATGTGTGGATCTTCGGAGCATGTTGAAGGAAGAGATTTTCAAAAATGATTATGTTCTTTTGATGCGTCTGTGCAAGGGTGATGACGGCACAACTTTCTCCTTCCTCGTAACAGGGTGAGCGCCAGCGTGCTGATGCGGAGCCTCCGCCGGCATGCAGGGCCCTGATAACGTGTCCCCACCCTCCCCCTATCGGCCCTCAGACGGGGCATAAGGGCGAGCAGGCTGCCTCTCCTATGACAGCACGCACCCACGATCCGGTCCCAACCAGTTTTTGTTTATCGTTCTCCCTCAGCTCCCTTGTGAGAAAGTGCAGCGCAGGGGAGAGAGAGAGAAAGAGAGAGAGCCCTGTGCCTGAGACACGGAGGATGTTGGGGGAGAGGGAGCTAAGGCATTGAGGGGAGCGGCACAATCCAAACTCAGATGAACGCCCTTTCCTCCTGCACTTCAAAGAGCAGATTGATGAACAAAACCACCATACAGAATGCTGCACAATGTCTGTTTGTTTGCCTGCATTACGGCCTAAATTGCACCAGCTGACTGTTAGCAATGGTTTTGAACAATCATCCTTTTCTATTGCTTATACTGGCTAAATGATCATATGGGGGGTAACAAACAGAAAAAAAAGTTTTGGGTGCTTTTATCTGAAGAGAAAGTGAAAACCTGTTATTTGGGAGAGAAAAAAATGTGTTTATATTCAACGTATGACGTTGGCAATATGGCCACCAGAATCTTGATAAGAAACAATGGTCAGGCTTTGAAGATGGCTTGTCACTGGCAGAGATTCCGTGAGCGCAGAACATCAAGCTATATCTGAACAGTATATAATGCACCTGTCAGCTATGTGTCAAAGTGGAAGGCAGTCTTCAATCAAAGGCTGACGGAACGAGAACTTTTTAAAAACCCATCATCCTCACCACTGAATCAAGTAGGCTATCGCACCACAGAGCCTTCTGAACATCAGAAAACTTTTCTGACATACAGATTTCAAACTTTTGCTCGTTTAGAAAGCGAATGTTACCCCCCTCCCTTTTCCGGCAAGTTTATAAAACTTTATTAGACATCTCTCTGGATTCTGTTTCATCCATGAATGTGGTTTTTACTGTCTGGTACTTTTAATAATATATAAAACTACAGTCTTCCCAGGTCAACAAGCATCCACCTCTGCCCCTGTTTCGTTGTTTTGAGCCTGCTATGATGGACAGTCCATAGAAAACGGTGTGTTGGGCTTTCTATAGATGGTTTGTTTAGCTAACCGAGATGTGTCAAAGTGTACTATAAATCATTCACGGATAAATTAAACTGAGGCGTCAATGGCACCCAGCCAGGGAAACCTTTAACATCCTATAATCAATCTTCCTATCATCAAATGAAAGCTGGCTCTATATAGCCTTACACTAATGCTTACCCTTTCGTCAGTCAATCATGTACACTGAGCAGACTATCCCCAAAGAATAGGGAATGGGGACACATTTGAAAATTGAATTGCAAATTACCTCTCTGTCCTAAAACAAAATGCCGAAAAGCAGTCAAATGGAAGTGAGCTGAAGCACTTCTAGGGGGGTTTTATTTTGCTGAAGTTAATTTGTTGTATTTGGAGGTCATATTATAGCCACGTGAATTTGTTTCTTAGAGTCGTGCTGAAATCACTCTTGTTCATGTATATTTTGTCATATGCATATGAGGGCGGCAGTGTGGTATAATGGTTAAGGAACTGGGTTTGTAACCGAAAGGTTGCAGGTTCGATTCCCGGGTCGGACACTGCCGTTGTACCCTTGAGCAAGGTACTTCACCTGCATTGCTTCAGTATATATCCAGCTGTATTAATGGATACTATGTATAAATGCAAAATGAAATGCTGTGTAAGTCGCTCTGGATAAGAGTGTCTGCTAAATGCCTATAATGTAATGTAATGTAATATGCAGCGTAAAATGCAACATCTCTTGCTGAGCATTAAGTATCGGTGACACTTTATTTTGAGTGTCCCATGTTGATCTCAACTTGATATCAACTGAATGTTGAGATACAGCAAACAGTCAGCTTATACTTTGCTGAGTGTCAATAGAGCGTTTCTTGAAAATAGTGTTCAGTGTCAATACAGTGTTTCTTGACACTCACTTCTTTGTGGAGTTTGTGGACAATCACCTGCCATGCAATTGACTTTAAATTAACACTGAACTGATATTCAATTGATATCAGTTGATATCAAGTTGAGTGTCAGCATGGGACAATCAAAATAAAGTGTTACCTAAGTATCAACTTTAGTTTCCCAACAGATTTGTTTGTAACTGTAATGCCAAATGTGTGCTCGCCCAAAGATCAACACAAACTCGTCTCTATTGCCAGTGATCGGTAATGCCCTGAATCAATCTGAACAATTCCCAGACTCAAGGGGCACAGCAAGTGATGCTCTGTCCTCTAACGATATGGGTGACTATGTCTGTGTGATAGCAATAACTGCACTCACTTTGATCGTATATTAAGATTATAGAATGATCTGGGGTCTGTGCGTTTGTGATTAGTTGAAAACAAAGCTAATGTTGCATATTTTTTATGTTAGTTGTGTTTGCTAAATAAAGGCTTGAGATCTCCAAAGTTGTTTTCTCAGTTTCCTCCATCTGTCGGATGATATACTGTATCTCGCCTTCAGCACAAATTTAAGCTGAATCGTATGCTGGCCAGCAGCGACAGGGCGCGGCTTGGCTCTGTAAATGGAAAGCTATCAGATTACCAGTTACATCACACGAGATGGGTGTTGAAATGTCTAGCCATGATCTACACGGGCAAAAAGCGGTTCCACTCTCCGGCCAAGTGGTAGGAGAGACAGCGCCCCATGGCATTGCGCAATAGTTCTTAGCCTACATTTCTTTATGAAATATCCACATGTATAAACAGATTGTACTTTTACAGAATTATAAACTGTGTAAGGCACTCTGGACATGAGTATATGCTGCAGGTAAAGTTATGTTTATGATGTGAGATGCCATCCTGCATCCTGCTTTCTAAGTGTGAAGCCATTTGTTTGTCTATCGATTCACATCAAGCCATAGCATATAGCTGCGAACAGCAATTCCTAGGGTCCAAGCATGTGCTTCTACTGATGGGTGGGACCACTACATGAACTTTGAGAGCAATGCGACGCAGAGGTGATGGTTTTTACCCTTCTCCGAAACAGTCCCCGTGCCTAAAAAGCCAATTACAGAAAGACCTGTACATGTCCAGGAATGGCATCGGATCTGTTTGTTGGCCTTCTCCAAACATGTTGCAAAAATGCAACAGAATTGGTCTAGGTAGTCGAAAACTACTAACCATCCATTCATCACTCTCAGCCAACAAATCTGCGGGATCCCAAAAGATGCGTTCCCTCCAAAAGACGTCGTGCACCAACTCCCCCAACATCGCAAGATCAGCTATTGCAACACTGGCTACAGACCTGTAAGCCATTTTAAAGACAATTGTGTTCATTGGTTAAATGTCTGTTTTTATTAGCATATTTAATGTAATATAGCATTTACATTTGTATCAATTTACAAAAATAGTACTGGGAGCATTCATTACGTTATGGTCTAATTAAACAGGTTCATGGCCTACAATTGTTTATTTTTTGGCGTAATCTAAAGTGTTTGCTTTTTTACAATAGTAATTTATTACGTTAGTATTGTGCATTTCAAAGGCTTTACTTAGTCTTGTGAATTTAACAGAAAATTTAAATAAATTCATGTTCTAATTGACATTCAGAAGCTACATTTAGTGGCATTTTGAATTTACGAACATGGTACGCGTAGTCCTGAGCAGGTGTAAAGTTTGTTCGTACGTACAAACAGATACAAAAATGTTGACGAATGTCAACATACAAACAGAATTGGCAATACGAATGATTTATGCACAAAATAGTTCTGTGCATGTTTCATGAATGAGGCCCCATGTTTTGACTGAGTAAATACTTTAGGGTTGGAGCCTTGATGTGCACGTGAATATGTATATGGCTGTAATGGGTTCTTGAGGCAAATTTGTTCCTCCTGAAAAGACCTATGTACCAATTGCACTCTTAGTAAAACAGGGAGCAGGGGCTTGTAAAAGTCAAGATTCTGTCACGTGCACTACAGCACCAACAGGTGGCCAATCTGTACTATACTTTAATTGAGGCAAGAGGTCAGCCATCCAAATACGCTTTAGTTTGTTAAGAAGGAATCGCTAAAAGTTATTAGAGGTCAATGCCATGCAAGAAAAAATTATAATAATTCGAACAAAACAATAATGTTCGAACACCTGTGGTGTTTGGACCCCCAAAAATTCACAGGGCAAGGTTTTCACACAAAAGGGGCTAAACCGTTTAATATATTAAACTGTGTTTAATATATTAATGAATGTCCAGAAAGGATTGGTGGGAACATAATTATGAAGTTGCCATTCAGTAAGGGTAATCACAGAAAGCTTCTTTTGTACTTTAATTGTGAGCGGGCTTAAAATGGCATGAAATGTTAATGAGGGGTTGCCCTGTTGTGATGATGTCATCTAAGGCCTGCGTGACCTGTTCATTGTAGGGGAAGGGATCGTACGGGGATTCCCTTCGTCAAGCACATAAATAAGTTATAAATAGCTTCCTGGGATTATTTCTCCCTTACTCATGCATTATCTAAATTCACCTCTTTATCCACAGTCCGTAGCTGTATGAAGACAAAAATATATTAACTTCTGTATTATATTTTTATTAGCATAATTGTACATACCCTTTAGCAGCTGTAGATCATTGATTTACCCACTGTATTTCTTTTGAGAAATGCTGACTTGTCAGCCATGCAACCCTGTTGCTTGTTTAGTTGGTTTTTATCTAACATTAAAAAAATATATTAACTAAATTCAAGATTCAATAATTCATATAAAGACTGTTTTTTTTTTGTTAACAAAGCATAATGACAATATTGATTATTTGTTTGTTTTTTCTTTTTTGTTTGAGCTGCTAATTTTACAAAGCCAGAGCCAACTGCAGTCCTTCTTTCAACCCAACAACATGGTCCCCTCTTGATTCACTGTGACCATGTAGTGCGTGAACTCCATCTCCATCCTGTTTGCAATCAGAGAGGAGGAAGGAGCCATTTTTGCAATGGTTTTATTGCAGGCATAAAACCTACATCTTAAAACCTACAATTGTTTACACAACAGAAAGCAAAGACAGAAAAGGCGTTACCTACGTATATCTTCACTTCGGTCTTTGTCAGGCGGCATTTAATGGTTTCTTTCGACAGGCCAGAACCAGACAGGTATGGAATAAAATGGAACTGAAAATAGAACAGCCAGTCTGATTCTGGCATCATGGAAGAAACATGTGACAGGCTGATTTCATACAGTGGGAGCAAGGCACAATTTACCTTTGAGGAAAGGTTTAAGGGGGCAGTAATGCACCAAAAGACAGAGCTTTGAACAGGTCATTTGCATGGCCTCTCTGCTTCAGCACATTTTGTGAAGTTTAAACAAAATTTTAACATTTACAGGGGATATACAGATATATGCTAAATATTACTTGGTACATTCTGGAGTACAGAAAGACTCTTGCTTCTGGCAAGCCTTTGGAGAAAACCTATGGGGGTATCCCGGACCTGGCTTGACAAATTACTGGATGAGCCTAGATGTGCTGAATGGCCTGTTCTGTCGTTATATCTTACATTTTCCTTATATTCTAAGGGCAGGTATTGGCAGTATGACAGATCATTAGCAAGACAAGTATGAATGTGTTCTACTAGCTGTTGTGCTATCACGGTTAATCTAATTTACTTTTGTAAGTCACTCTAGATAAGGCCACCTGCTAAGTGATTGGAATGTAATGTAATTTGTTGAGTTCTTTCATCATAACTCTTCAAAATGATGATGATGATGAAGACCTGGGTGGGGGGGCAGATGGTGTTCATGATTACCATAGCAATAATGGCTAATAATGGCTAACTATACTACTCAAAAGAAGTTAAGGGTCAAAGATATTTGTGCATATAAATATAAGCTAACAAGCTAAAATGGTGACGACTAATGACAAAATAAGTATTTGATGGCTCAAGAACAGAAAAAACAAAACAAAAAGCATTTGATTAGACACTAGTTTATTGCCCTGATGAAAAAAAAAGTCATGCACCCCCCAAAATGATGATGAATGGAAAATGCTCAGTCATTTTATTGCTAAAATTGGCATGCATGGAATGACACTCATGCAAAACATGTGCAAATGGTGCATGAGGTGTCACAATGGGTGTTTCGAGGCAGTTTGTCAGTTTAGTCTGACTAAGTTCGTGCTTCAAATCCAGGAAATCTGGGTTACTTACAGAAATTATCAAAAAATGTCCTTTGACCCTTAAATTCTTTTGAGTAGTATATCATGCTGGCAATGTTGCTAATAATTACCATTACAATTGTTTTATTCCTTTTTATTTTATATTGTATTCAAGGGGAGAAATAATTCTGGCAGAATTTTTGGGGGACTTCTGGGGAGGGGCTAGAACCCCTCTTTCTTTTTCTATATGGTTCAAATTGTAAGAAAATGAATTTTCTTTTCCGGGTAAAAGCTCTGCGTGTGAGTGTCTGCATGTAATCTTATTACTCACTGGGGGTGGGAGGGGGATGAACCGAGAGCACTTGTGGGGAAAATCAGTCGTGTTCTTTATCACTGTTAAGTAGAAGGAGGACGGACGTTGAGAGTAGAGCCCTGATGGTTGAGCTGTGGCAGTGTAGAAGGAGCACGGCCGTTGAGAGTAGAGCCCTGACGGTTGAGCTGTGGCAGTGGAGAAAGAGGATGGCCGTTGAGAGTAGAGCCCTGACGGTTGAGCTGTGGCAGTGGAGAAGGAGGACGGCCGTTGAGAGTAGAGCCCTGACGGTTGAGCTGTGGCAGTGTAAAAGGAGGACGGCCGTTGAGAGTAGAGCCCTGACGGTTGAGCTGTGGCAGTGGAGAAGGAGCACGGCCGTTGAGAGTAGAGCCCTGACGGTTGGGCTGTGGCAGTGTAGAAGGAGCACGGATGTTGAGAGTAGAGCCCTGACGGTTGAGCTGTGGCAGTGTAGAAGGAGGACGGCCGTTGAGAGTAGAGCCCTGATGGTTGAGCTGTGGCAGTGTAGAAGAAGCACGGTCGTTGAGAGTAGAGCCCTGACGGTTGAGCTGTGGCAGTGTAGAAGGAGCACGGCCGTTGAGAGTAGAGCCCTGACGGTTGAGCTGTGGCAGTGTAGAAAGAGCACGGCCGTTGAGAGTAGAGCTCTGACGGTTGAGCTGTGGCAGTGTAGAAGGAGCATGGCCGTTGAGTTGAGAGTAGAGCCCTGACAGTTGAGCTGTGACAGTGTAAAAGGAGCACGGCCGTTGAGAGTAGAGCCCTGACGGTTGAGCTGTGGCAGTGTAGAAAGAGCACGGACGTTGAGAGTAGGGCCCTGACGGTTGAGCTGTGGCAGTGTAGAAAGAGCACGGACGTTGAGAGTAGAGCCCTGACGGTTGAGCTGTGGCAGTGTAGAAAGAGCACGGACGTTGAGAGTAGAGCTCTGACGGTTGAGCTGTGGCAGTGTAGAAGGAGCATGGCCGTTGAGTTGAGAGTAGAGCCCTGACAGTTGAGCTGTGACAGTGTAGAAGAAGCACGGCCGTTGAGAGTAGAGCCCTAACGGTTGAGCTGTGGCAGTGTAGAAAGAGCACGGCCATTGAGAGTAGAGCCCTGACGGTTGAGCTGTGGCAGTGTAGAAGGAGCATGGCCGTTGAGAGTAGAGCTCTGACGGTTGAGCTGTGGCAGTGTAGAAGGAGCATGGCCGTTGAGTTGAGAGTAGAGCCCTGACAGTTGAGCTGTGACAGTGTAGAAGAAGCACGGCCGTTGAGAGTAGAGCCCTAACGGTTGAGCTGTGGCAGTGTAGAAAGAGCACGGCCGTTGAGAGTAGAGCCCTGACGGTTGAGCTGTGGCAGTGTAGAAAGAGGACAGCCGTTAAGAGTAGAGCCCTGACGGTTGAGCTGTGGCAGTGTAGAAGGAGCACGGCCGTTGAGAGTAGAGCCCTGACGGTTGAGCTGTGGCAGTGTAGAAGGAGCATGGCCGTTGAGAGTAGAGCCCTGACGGTTGAGCTGTGTAGAAAGAGGACGGCCGTTGAGAGTAGAGCCCTGACGGTTGAGCTGTGTAGAAAGAGGACGGCCGTTGAGAGTAGAGCCCTGATGGTTGAGCTGTGGCAGTGTAGAAAGAGCACGGCCGTTGAGAGTAGAGCCCTGATGGTTGAGCTGTGGCAGTGTAGAAGGAGAAGTCATACCATAGCCACAGGAGCTTTCTCATTAGTGTTGGGGGATGAGAATTAGGCTAAACTTTATGCTTGAGGAGACCTGTTTTGGGACAGAATGGATTGCCTCACTTTTGTTATTACTCTTCAGGTTTAGGCTTCAACAATGACAACTGCCTGACTTTTAAAAGCTCTTTAGTCCATATTAACTGAAGAACAGTTTGATAAAATGAAAGAGGAATTAAAAAAAAAAAAAAAACACTCCAGACCACACAACATAAAAACCAAGAAAGACAGGCAGATAGATAGATAGATAGACGGACAGACAGACAGACATATGCTCATTTCAGCCTGTGTAAAGCTTGGCCAGTGTAAAGCAACATTCTTTGCCGAAAGACATCTCTGGCAGTGGAGCACATGGAGGCAGAAATGACTAGGGGGCCCTGGTTAGGGTCTGTCATAGCTGAAGAGGCATTCCCCCTGACTGCCATGGGCCTTGACAAGAATACGTTACGGGGGCGGGACAAGCACGCCACCCCAGGGGTGTGGCCTGAGCACTGCCTGCCCATTGGCTGAGCTGACTGAGCTGAAAGTGTGCCTGGAGCCAAGGATGGTATGAGTAAGTGCTGACTGTAATCCCCAGCATTCCATGACAGAGGGAGAGCGGGATAGTGGCAGAGAGCCACAGAGAGAGAGAGAGACAGAGAGAGAGAGAGAGAGAGAGAGAGAGAGAGAGAGAGAGAGAGAGTGAGAGAGTGAGAGAGTGAGAGAGTGAGAGAGTGAGAGAGTGAGAGAGTGAGAGAGAGAGTGAGAGAGTGAGAGAGTGAGAGAGTGAGAGAGTGAGAGAGAGAGAGAGAGAGAGAGAGAGAGAGAGAGAGAGAGAGAGGACATATAATCTGCCTGCAAAATGGATCTCAGTCAAGAAAAGACCAGTGACTAGAAATTACCAGCCTACCCCCTGCTCCAACTCCCTCTGTTTCCCAGCCTCCCTGGTAGTTGCCTTCTACTAAGAAAACTGTGATGAAACATTTTTAAACATCCAAAGAAGAAAACAAGCACACAAAACAGGAGGAATTGACAAAAAATTCATTATTGCACAGACTGATGTTTTTTAAATGACAGGTCTTTCCATATTTGGCCGTGGAAAACACATTTCACTGTTTATATCCTACATGGGTGTGTTGGAATATATTTCCTGAACAGATACCCCATCAAGCCACCATCTTCAGAACTTTTGTCCAAACAGTCCTGAATTTAAACAGAGTATTATAGAAAATGTTTAGAGCTCTCATATAACAAATCTATAAGAATCTCAAAACTGTCAAGACACACCCGTGCTGTGGCTTTCACAAAGCTCTCAAAACGATTAGAATTTCCCTTCGTATTATGACCTCACTGGGTTGCTAGGAGATCGTTGGAGACACGACCTACACAGCTGCATCCGGCCTCCGTTTTGCAACCGCGGTAACAACCTCTCAGTCCTTGGAAGCTCTGCAAAATATACAACCTCATTGCAGGGGGAAGTTATGAAATTACTGATTTATGAAGTGTGAAACTCTCTGGAGCTTTCAGCGATCAGTGGGAAATATGAGAAATAGAGTTGAGACAAACAGGCGCAGCCCTTTTTTTGATTGTAATAAAACTGTATAAAGTATGGTTGTGCCATCAGGGTATGCACTTCCCAAAGTAAATAATGCACTGATTAAATTGTGTTTGATTGTTCATTATTTTCATTATAACACATTTCCTGCATAGTGTAAAAGTTTTTGTTTTGTGGTGATATGAATAGCAGTAACATACAATGAGATATTCAGAGCTACACACAAAGGGATTATTGTGCCCAAAATATGCTTACGATGTGAGGACTAAAACAGGCAAAACAGGCCCTAGGGAGTCAACTGGCCATTCCGAAGTAGGTGTTAATATTCAAAATTCAGTGACAAACAAACAAACCAAAAATAAAACAGAGATAGGAGATAGGGAGGAAGAGAGATAGAGAGAGATAGAGAGAGAGAGAGAGAGAGAGAGAGAGAGAGAGAGAGAGAGAGAGAGAGAGAGAGAGAGAGAGATGGATGGTTTGGGGGATCGGGGGTACTGCGTCAGTGATCAATGGCACTTTCTCAGATTCAAAAATCTGTTCTTGGGCAGTCAGGGCAGGTACGCGTTCCACTCAGAACCAAAAAAAAACACGGAAAAACCAGAATGTACTGAGTTACATTCCTGCCTAAAAAAGCCCTTTAGCAGTTGAGGATGAGGCCCCGCATTTCGTGACTAAGGGATGTGAGACTTGTGGCCCGTGTCTCACCCCTGCTCTGGGAGGAATGCACCCGGGTTTAATGTGGAGAGACGAGAGGCTAAGTCACGCCCACCCCCCCTTCTTTGGATGAGGCGGGTGGAACACTCAGCCCTCGCCACCTGCTACTCCATGCTGATTGCTCAACCAAGCCAGGGGGCCGGAGAGCAAGTGTGACTCAGGAGAAAATCAGACATGTAACGCAGTATCCTACACGTGTGCCTTTCAGCATTCCCTCTTTTGCCTGGAATGAAGCTTTTTTTTGGGGGGGTTTCAAAGTTACTCAAGCGGTGTGCACTTTACTCCTTTGCATCATGAAACGATGTTCTCATGGTCAGAACTAGGCTAGTAAATCCCATTATGAAAGAGCACACGTCAAGGCAATCTCCTGCAGATGTTCCCGCTTGACATAACACTCCTTATAGCACAGCGCTATAGAATTTCAGCAATCCTGATAACGCCACACTAGGCATACCGCTATTAGGGGACACTGATACCACCTCTAAAAATATGATGGGAGATTGTAGTGGTAAACATATGCAGCTGTCTGTAATTTATTTTTGATATGTTAGTTTGACGTCTTCGTAGGCTGTGTAGCCCTTCATACACCTCATTCTCGAAAGTCTATGGAGAACATTATTATTATTTGTTCAATTTACTTAATTTTCTCCCAATTTGTGTGTGTTGGGTTCCCTGCAACCTCCTCTGTCAATTCAAAAGAGCTCAAGAGGCTCACTCTCCTCTGACCTGTCAAGCTTCTCATCTCCAGATAAACTGTGGAGACGGTTTTTAGAATGCTTTCCCAGCTAACACTTTTTTCTGTTCTACTCTATTCTACGTGACCTTGACGCTTCTGAAGTTTGATTAATTTGCCAGCTTTAGTGAACAAAGATGTATTGTAATTTAATTTGCAACCACACACACATTCGCACACACAGGTTTTACATCATTCATTACATCCAATACACTGCTCAGTTCTTCCTTTTTGTATCGTGTAAAAAGACAGCAGCCTCCCTAGTTATCCAAAGACAGAGATACACAACCGTAGAACGACACATATTAATTAAACTGACTTGTCTTTCTTGTCAAAACAATGTTTTTGTGAAAGTATTGACAATAGTTTAGATTCAAACATTTTTCCCAAGTTTGACTTACAAATTAATTTAACTGTATAAATTTTATTTAATTTCTTCATAAATACAATTTTACATGGCAATTTTGATAATTGTTGAAGTCACCAAACTTGTGAAGAAAAAATTGTAGTCACATTTCACAAGTCATAAATAGGTGTGATTGAATCCAGGCCTATGTGTTACAGTCAAAACAATATCTCTTATTTCTTATTTTCCCTGGAACGAAATGTGATATGAACCCTTATAAGATGACTGGAAATCCAAGGCAATGCAATACTACCATCTACACTTTCTCCTCCTCTCATCCCCCAAAGATGTGTTTCAGAGTTTGTAGAAGTGCAGTCACAGCCTGTCTCCAGGGGGTGGGAAGTAGGAGGCTTGTTCCTGCACTTAAGTGAATGAGCACAGACAAGTGGCACTTTACTACCCTGTTTAGAGAACGTCTTTAGGTTGCCATTTCCATGGCAATGCACAATAAAGAATGTTAAAAAGCACATTGACACAACAACGCTAATTGAATTATCATTGTTAAAACGTATGGCTACTGGAATGACTCAACCTTAAGTTAACCTTATGGCTGCTAGAATGACTTAACCCTGTGTGTATAAACACACTGACCTGTTAGCATGGTACGACACAAGAGTGCCAATAAAGTGTGATAACTCTCTCTTCACTGAGCATGGGGGCAGATCACTGCACAGAGCAGAAGCACAGCTTGCAGCCCACAGACAAAATTATACACACATATATACAAAAAACAAAAAGTTCAATAAATAAATATATTAGAATAAAATGTGTGGGCAGATGACTCTTTATAAGTGAGGATGTGAACTTTGAGATCTGTGAGATCCCCTGCCAGGGTCCTATCAACTTCAAATGGGTCTACCTCCCATGTGGGATAGTGCCTGAAGGATCAGGCTGTGTGCCTGCATTTACTGGCTTTGAACACCTGTCGTCCCTCTCTGTTGCCGTGGCTACAAAGGTTGTGTTGGGAACACGTGGGTTCAAAGCGGGTCTTCTCTAATGTCAACCTCTATTTGTCTTCCTTGTTAAAGGGAGAGTTACAGCAGACACTACTGTACACTCTCTTCACTGATCAGCACCTTACTTTCCAGGGAGACCAACAGGAGGGGGGATCGGACTGAAGCTTTTCAATCCAGAAAATGGATTAACAAATTGAACCACTAAATTATTTTCCATGCTGAGTTCTGTTAGTAGAATGGGGGAGCATAGGTGGAAACTGGATTATGATAACGTGGGAAACAATTGTTTTTTTCACAGAGAGTCCTCAATCCATGGGACAGCTTGCTGGGTCGTGTAACACTGGCTTGACACAGTTTTTTGGTAAATGAGGGCTGAATGATATGTTCTTGTTATGTATTCATATGTTCTTGATGTTTGATGGCTGGGTAAGCCACACTGTGTGCTCATGGGAGGTGTAGATTGTTATTGTCCTACACACAGGTGCTAAAATTCACAAACTGTCCATCTGCCAATGACTACTCTGTTTTTTGGCAGCAGGTGAGAGCAGCTCAGGCCTTGGACGCGAATAACAGCGGACTTTCCGCCAGCCGCGTGGAACGATGCCTCTGTATTAACGAGGAAGCAGAACTGTCCTCTCGGGGGAACGGACGCAAACCAGACTCCCCTTTTGGGTCTGCCGTTCAATATTCAAGATTAATGTTGAGAGTTAAGGCCAAATTAAACTAAGTCAGGAAACACGTTCAGCCATCACACACCGTACCCGCCGTACAAGCATATAATAAACAAAATGTCTAAAGGCCTTGATATACTCCAGTTTCGTACGTGTACGTATGTACGTACGCAAGCGCTACGCAAGCGCCATTGTTCAAATACTCCACTGCGTACTTTATGTCTAAATGGATGTTTAAAAGTTATGTCCACTAGGAGGCAGGTCACATAGTTGTTCTTCAGAATTCACCACCATTGTGAACTACTACTTCTTCCCTGTTTCCTGTTTCGGTCTCGCAGACGTCAGAGAATTGCTATACTGCCCCACGATTTCTGTTGGTATTGCACCTTGCGTATGTGTACACTCAAGGCCTAGGGAGACGTACACAAAGGATGCACGAAACGAACGCAGGATACGTGCAACAGCCATCCTGTGTATGCGTAAACGCACTATATTACGGCCTTAATTGTCTGGCCGTTTCCATTGCGCCACTTAGAAAAGAAAAAAAAACTGTTCTAACATACAAAAAAAAAGTGGGGAGACAGATGGTTAAATATTTCTTGAGTGGAACTCTGACAGAGAAAAGGAGCTCAGTAAGATCGTATGGAAAACTTTACAAATACACATACAAATGAACTCCAGAGCCAATTTGCCCTATTAGATCTGCGATGTTTAGATAGACAGAGCCACGCGGGTTTGGGACAGTGTTAATACAGAGGTATTCACTTATCTTGCGAGGAAGGTGCTCAGCAGAGGGAAAAACTGCTTGTTTGCAAGTCTGCTTTCTTTCTTCCCCAGTGTCGAAGGCCTGTGTTTGTAGAGGAAAAAAAGTCCCATTAAAACACGCTGCACGAAATGCCTCCCGTGGCTTTTTTCCCCCTTAGGACCCAGATTGCAACGGTGATAAAAACGGAGATGTAGAACATGCAAGAAAGACCTTAGAGACATTTTCCACAGCTACTGTTCAACAGGAACCGCCCCTCGCACAAAATGTTCACTACAAATCCCATGCTAATGAGGCTATATCATGCAGTACCAACAGAAGGGGATAAATTAATGACTTACGTCTGAGTCACCAGGCCTTGAGATATGTGTTAACAGGCCAGGGACAATGAAGCGTGAAGTGAATTGCCGTGTGCTTGAACCTTCATGACTAAACTTGAACAAATGGGTTGTTTCTGCACAATTTTATTATTTTTTTTTCATGCCAAAAATATAAATCACAAGCGCTTTAGAGAGTGCTGGGTTCATAGGAGCAGTAGCTCTTACCATTGTACAAGAGCAGTCATTCTCAAAATCGGTCCTGGGGGACCATTATTTGTGTTTGTTTTAGTTGCAACCGCAATTACAATCCCAGTATTTAAAAATAAATTTTATTTATTTTTCTTAATAGGCATCAGGTGGATTATTTACCCTCTTCAGGCATTATATCAGAAATGAGATTTTACATTATTTAAGTCTTTAATTTGATCAGTTATTTATTTTTACCTCTTTTTATGTAATTTTTTTCAAAATTGTCAGGTTTGATTCCCAGGTAGGGCACTGCATTTGTACCCTTGGGCAAGGTACTAAACCTGAATCGCTTCAGTATATATCCAGCTGTATAAATGGATGATATGTAAAAAATGCTAAAAAAAAGTTGTGTAAATTGCTCTGGATAAATGACAGTTATGTAATGTAATTATTTGTCTTAAGATGGTAAATAATCTCTAAACATGAAAATCATCAATCATAAGAGCAAAAAGCAGCATTGTTGCCTCCACCAACGCCAGGGAGGAGCTTTTGCAAAAAAAAAAAGAAAATGTCACGTAGGTTAAATTCGTAACAAATGAATCTGTACTCTCAGTACATTTTCATGCAGTTTATTTCTAATGTGACAACTGTACTACATTCTAGAGCTCCTAAACTTTAAACTTGACACAGTATAAAATCTTGCTGAAGCAATCACATCAAAGTTTATTCATAAACTCAGAGAAAGACAACAGATTTTGTCGGTCTCTAAAGCATTTCCGGAACTCCCTGGAAGAGACTCCCTCACTATCCGCACATATCCTTTTTCCAAAGCCAAGGAGTTAATTGGTCAAAGGGCGGTGCTTTTATAAGTTTCAACCCGTTAGCCTGGACATAACCTGCCCCAAGCAGGTTAGCCTTGCAGAGTAAGTTGCCATGGCAATATACCTCGAAGTGAGTCGGCTTTCTGATACAGAAAACCCAGGTTTTAAACTTAAATTAGCTTGCTAACCCCTTAATTTCGCTTTATAGTACACCCCCCTGGAACCCTCCCAAATCTTGAACATGGACTGAAGTAGAAAGAGCTGTTCCGGGTTTTACCAGTGGAGTTATCCAGCTCAGTAATCTTGCTTTGTGAAACAGGGCCCTGATTCAACAAATTAACTAATCATGGCACAAACTGAAATGGATCCAGGTCTGTGAAACACATGAACCAGTCAAACATGGGCAAAATAAACTTTGTTTGAGTGGAAGCATATTAATTGCGGGCCAGTCAAGAACGCGCACCAAGCTCAGTGCTCAAAATGAACCCCTTTACTTAGTAGGACTGGTGCTCCCAAACTCAAAAAGTTAGGAGCACCAGGAAAAATGTAGGAGCACCCACCAAAATTGAAGGAGCACCAGCCATTTTTTATTCAACAATGGACAGTACCCTAGTGTATGTCTGCTGAAAATTACAGTTACAAAAGTTATGAATGTTAGCACATGGGATTCCAGGTACACTTTGAGATTCCAGGTACACTTTGGATTCCAGGTACACTTTGGGATTCCAGGTACACTTTGATTGAAGTCATTACATAGTTTTGTTGATGAGCAGTAGGCTTCTGAATAACTTTGTCCAGTTACTATTTATTAGAAAAAATATTTTAAAATAATTATAAGTGCGTTTCCATGGGGGCTTCTTTCAGATACAGTTGAACTAAGGTCATTATGTGTTTTGGTTAAGTAGCAACATTACTTTGAATAACATATTCCAAGTCCATGGTGAGTTACAAAATATAGTTTATTAGAAAAACTATTTAAAATTAATGAATGGTTTCACAAAGCAGTCCTCGCCTTCCAGATGATTGAAGCCTTTATGCCATTATGTTACCATAGAACCTGCTGTGTATTTAATAACTAACCAACTCGATTAGAATTAATCCAGCATAGCTACTGTATCTGTATGTAGCCAGTGTTATCTGCATGACACTCAAAAATATCTCCATAATACCATTTCACGAGGTGAGCATCAGCTGGTTTGAGCACTTATACTTTTTCAGCAACAACATAAACTGTATATACAGACAGGTGACAAATTAAAGGAAAAATACCCTACAGTGAGGGGGTCCGGTGGCTCTGTTATGCTGTGGGGGGCATTTTCCTGGCATGGTTTGGGTCCACTTGTCCCCTTCGAGGGAAGGGTCACTGCAAATCAATACAAAGTTATTCTGAGTGATCACCTTTATCCTATGATGAAACATTTCTATCCTGATGGGAGTGGTCTCTTTCAGGATGAAAATGCCCCCGTCCACAGGTCACGAAGGGTCACTGAACGGTTTGATGAGTATGAAAATGATGTGAATTATATGCTATGGCCTTCGTAGTCACCAAATCTCAACCCAATTGAACACCTATGGGAGATTTTGGACCGACGTGTTAGACAGCGCTCTCTACTTATTTTTCCATATAGAGTAGGATAAGATGAAAAAGGAAAAAAAAAAAAATGAAATCCATCATCCATATCATATCCATATCATGGCTGCAGAGTGATGTTTGTTTTTGGCTCGTACCCTCCAGACCCTTGTGATGACTTACACACAATCCATCCCCCCATGTGTTCCATACTAATTTACAACAAAATCTAGTCCCACCCCCCAATTCCCATAGAGATCCATTCAAATGCAGAGGTTATAGTATCGCTTGTAAGAGTTTCTGGAAGTAAGATGTCAAGAATATTTTGATGTCTCTGAAGGTTGGTCCTTAAACCTTTCTCGTTTGAGTGTGGGGGCTGAACATTAGAGCTTTGCATTGCATATTTTCGTCCTGATTTTTTCTTTTTTCAAGTATTTTGATATTGTTGGGTCAGACATCACGTTAAATCAGAGGTTGTGAAAAAATTCACAAATAGTATCCTTGTCATTCCAGGACAACTCGTTTCAGACATCTTTGTCATCCCGTTTTAGATTTTTTATATAGTGAATGAAAAATTGCTGGGCATTATTTGATGTAAGAATGATGGGGAAATACAGTATATACAGTAAAAGTATCACAAATCACCCTCAGCAAAATGCAACCGGTCTGAAATCTATTGGTAGTAGAATTATGAAATTATGAAAATGAATACACATAGCCTAACTGTAATTGAAGTGTAGCCTATTAGAACTGAATAAAAATAGCATCTGTGATAAATTTAGAAATCATGCTATGCAGAACACAATTAATTTAAAAATATTTTTCTTGGGGAAAAAGGTTATAAAGGACTGCATTTGAATAGTGAACTCTGATATTGAACAGCAAGCCATATTTACAGCAGCGTTGCAAACTGGGTTTCACTTGAAATCTCTACTCCAAATTGTTTGCAGTTCACAGCAGTCTACATTTTGCCCACCTCTTAGCTTAACCAGGATAATTCTTTTTGCCACTCTTGCAAAATGTGTACAGCTTCTTTCTCTTTGCTGGTGGTTGGACATCTCGTTCAACTTTGCTGGTCAGGGGTCAAGGGTCGCATTTTCCGAATCACTAACAGCCAATCAATATTCACTTAATTATTATTACTTTTTGCAAAAAATGATGTGATCGTTTCATTTTATTATCCTTGTGGGGAAAAAAAACTGGTTCAGTTAACTAACGTTAGTTAGGATGAGGAAATGCTAGCTCACTTGGCAGCTGTCAGTGACTAATTTTGGCCAATCTAAAACCAACATAGAGGTAAGTGAAGTGAAGCTGACGTTTCCTTGGTTAGAATGGCTACAGGGAAAATAAACTTGGTAGTTTGTCTGATTGTAGTTTGCATTACTTTTTTAGTAATGCGAGCAACGTGAGTCGTGCCAGGATCATTGTTTGTGGTATGCATCGGTGCTCCTAATTTCAAATTCCAGGTCGCACAGTTCAAATATAGGTCGCATATGACCAAAACAGTCGCACTTTCGAGCTCTGAAACGTCAATTTGCTTGGCAGAAGATTACTAACTATGTGCAGGAGGACAATTAATACAAGACAATGAAACATTGTTAACAAAAGAAAACCTTGTTTATTTGACACAAGGAACAACTAGACAAATCATTCAGAACATGTATTCATCATGTAACAGAATCTATGCAGTCAACATCCAACTAAAAAAAATTATACAACATACATGAAAAATAATGTGAAACTAACAGACTAAAAAATACAAAATATTTTCTTTCAAACTCAAACAATATTGCACCTTGTTTTTCAAATGTTTCCAATCCCCAATCCAATTGAAAACATTGTCATTCCTGGTGTGGATATCAGGAAATTAGCTTTAACTCTGAATAATATTAGTCCACATTATGAACTATGGAAATGACAGATATGAAATAAAGTATGTAAATATATATTTTCCCACTTTTAAAGTTTTAATTCAGAGCTTAACAACCACATGTCAAAAAAGTCAAACTAAACACAGGAATAAAAAAAGTCAGTGCCACCATTCACTAGTAACTTTTTCTCAGAACTGGAATTTAACATTTAAGCAAATAATTTAACTGACTTCTGCATTCTTTGGAGGTGTGTGCCTCAGAGAGAGAAAGAGAGAGAGAGAGAGAGGGGGACATGGAGAGATTGTTCCCTACATCTGACACAAATGCAGGAAGCAGACCATGTATGCCCATAGGGAGGTTACCTCTCCCAGTCATTAGGGAAAACAGAAGACAGAAAAGACTCGCTCAGGGTTCATTCTAAGTCTTGTTTTAATGGACAGTTTTGCTTCCCTTTTTGTCCCATTGAAAATAAAACACAAATGATATAAATCTCATACAAAGAGAGCGCAAAAGAGACAACCAAGCTTGGCCACAAATGGTATTAAGCTCCGGTTACAAAGCAATAATTGCATCAGCTGTCGCTTTGTCAAGGCCACTATGGCAAGATCACATTTTAACAAGTCCGTTGGTTGTTAAATGCAATATGATCCTTCCAGTTTGCTGGCTTTCAGCAAGACACACACACACACACACACACACAATCACAAACCTTATGACTGTAAACTTTTTTAATACCCATACCATTTTTCATCTATTTTTTCCCCGGATAATACATTTCTTTTTCAACCCTGCTTGAGCTGTTATTTATATTTAATTGTTTTGTTAGGCTTTCTATGACTCTCACCATTAGTATAATGAAAAAGTGCTATTCGTGGTGAAGGGTCTGGCACATCCACCCACTCACTGCTTAGAGATTGAATGAGTTCGGAAACTAACGTATCATTCATTCTGATGGCTTCCTTGTTCTGCAGGGCCTGACATGGGGCTTGCCCTCATTCGAGCTCTCTCGCTCCACCTCTATTTAGCTGGCCAGTTCAGGCCCTTGTGTCGTCTTTGGCTGTGGTCTTTCTCTCTCCTTCGCTCTCTCTCACATCTGGCTTTGCCGGACTTGAGAAAAATAAAATGGCAAACATTCCGCACGGGCCGCGGGACAGAAAGGGATTGTGGTCCGTCGTTAAAAGCTGCCTTGCGTTTCTGTGAACGTCCCCCTCTTATGTTGGTTCGCCTTTTTTTGTTGTTGCTGCCATTTTCAAACAGTGCAACGACAAGTGGAATAAAGACGCGTTTTTCTCCAACCGTTTTGGCAAATGAGAGGGGGGCCACCTGAGATCGAGTGCTCCTTTTAGGCAGTGAGTAACAACAAAGGCAAAGAGTGATAGAGACTGCAGAGTGCAGCCATTTATATCCCCTCTCTCTCTCTCTCTCATCCTTTCTTTCTCGCTCACTCAACACATTCCCCGTTTAACAGGTTTCTCGCGTCGCTGCTGTCCAACGGACGCTGCGCACCGAACGCGAAAACAATGAAAAGAACAGTTGGCGAGAAGGCAATTTTCTGTTTGAACATAAAAAAAGGAAGCCACACTCAAATCTGCTTTAATGAGCCATGGCCCAGAGCAACACCAGAACGTGTTCTTCAGAGACCAGGCTGCCAGTCTAAGGAAATGGAACAGTGAAGAAGGAATTTTTTTTTAATTTTTTTAATTCAAGACCTTTGCGAGGGATCCATATAGATTTAGTCCTCTGAGCGGTTGCTTTTCCTCGGATCCTGTCGCCTGCATTGTTCCTAGAGTTGTGCGGATAAGGAGTATATATCAGAGCGTGACCTGCAGCCTCAGTCCAGCATATATAAGTAGTGAGAAAAAAAAGAAAAGGTAGTGTTAAAAAAAAAAAACGCAACACAAGAAAGAAATAAAATGTGCAAAACGTTACACATCGCATCGGGAGACAAGGCTCTTCTCCATCGCTGACGGCTGAAGCTAAAAGCCACAGAGGTTTGTTACATCATCGTTTGTTTGTTTTTTTCCCCGCTTGGTTTTTTCTGGCTTTTCGGCTCCATTACAGAGTCACTTATGAAGCCACAGATTTTTAAAGAAATGGGGAAAACGACTGTCGGCGAGAAGCGCGCCGTCTCTTTTCAGCCGGAGCCGACCGCTGGGTTTCCCGCTGGCGGGGTTTGTCTACCCAACCTATCCGACAGGAAGTGAACAGTCTCCAACATCCTGCATGTCTCTGGAGGGCGGGGGTTTTCGTGGGGTGAGGGGAGAGAGGTGAAAAGGACATCCCCCCTCTTCGTCACCTTTCGTCGTTTGTTTATACATTTGCTTTCTCTCGTCCACGGCGGTGTGGAGGAAAAAAATCAGTACAAAAAAATCCGAAACAAGAAGCCCGACTTGCTTTGGGCGCAGCCTGGTTTCCTTCAGCGTGACGGGCAGGTGTCCGGCCGTCCTTCTTCTGTTCCGTTCACCCGGTCCGGGTTCGGATCAATCTGGCGACGAACAGAAAATACAATTTTAATGCAGTTGCTGGTCATGAAACTGAACCTTTTCGGAATCACCTACCATTAAACCATTAAGTCTACCATTAAACCATTAAGTCTACCATTAAACATTTGCTCTGCTCATTATCAGTGCTGTCGGTCTTGCCGTCTTAAAACTGATGCGTTGCTAACAGGAGAATGAAGATCAAGAACACAGGTGTGTACAATCTAAAAACATTAACTTCAGCCGTTAATTGAATAAGTCCCTCGTCAATCTTCATTTGGCACCGGATAATATTGAAGATGCTGTAGGTTAATGAGATTTGCTTTGGCCGTTTGCGACGCGCGGCCAGTTTCTCGTACCTCAGAGTACAGCGGCGGAGGCTGAAAACGGAACTCTTGGATGTAGGCATAGAGTGCCCCCTCAAACTCATCCTGAGTGGCGGGTGCCTCCAGGCTACCCAGCCTCCGCTCCTCTGTGACGATCTCTGCATAGCTTGGCGGTGCTGGAAAAGAGAACGGTTAGCATGTTAGCGCTACGTTCAATCTTTTTTGACCCCAACAGCTTTCAGGTTTAGTCCATTTTTGTATCAGACTTGGGTAAAGTATGTATCTGAAATATCTTAACACTCTCGATCCTGGTAAAATCCCTGAGGGTTTCCAATACGACATGCTACAAACCAACACGTACAAATATGACAGAATTTTAATTCTGAAGGTTGAGTGTGAGAAAGGCGCTATATAAATGCCAAGCATTATCATTATTATTATTAAAATGGTCAGTAATCCACAGAACTTTTACTGGTGTCTAAACGATTAAATGCATTTCAAAGATCTGATCTAAACTCCTTTTTTGTCAAAGATCTGATCTATATTGGTGTTCACAATGGAATAGCATCTACTAAATATAAAAGTGCTCCGGACATGCTGGGGGCTTTCAGAAGAGAAGCCGAGCCAAGGCCTCTCAGAAAAACAAACGTAATCAGCACAAGTTGTAAAATGAGCCCTTGTTACTGCAACAAATGCACCTTTTGCATTTCCGGAAAGGTCTCTGCTCTCCAATTAAGAGTTTGAAAGAGCAGAAGGGTGGTTTTGGGAAGAGGAAACGCTTGTTTCCGATGCGGCGAGGGGCCTCACCTTCGGGTCTCTCCGGCAGGGCCATGCCCAGCCAGCTCATGGTCATGCTGCACTGGCTGCTGACGGAGGAGGTGCGGCTGCCGAAGGAGTGGAGGGGGATGGTGCCGATGACCAGGGGCAGGCTGAGGGACATGTTCATGGCTCCCGGGATGTCCACGTACACCTGGGAGAGCAAGAGAGAGAGAGGACGGCAATGCCTGGTCAGGCGGGGAGAGCGAGAACGGAAACGCCGCATCAGGATCGCCGCCGGTCACTCAGAGAGTGTCGGCTTTCCTCAAAAAGCGTGCGCCCGCTCCCACGTTTGCCCCGAGTTAACTTCACTCTTACACAAGTGGAGGAAGACCCGATTAGTGCACGGGGGTTGTAGATGCTGTTAGTATTTTTACGACCTATATTTTGATTTTTTTGTGCGATTATTCACATATGCACCGAACACCTTGAGTGATGTGTGATCAAATCAAAATGTATTTATATAGTGCATTTCACAACTAGTTGTCACAATACGCTTCACAGAAAAACTCAGCCTAAACTAAACCCCCACAAGAGCAAGCCAAAGGCAACAGTGGCAACGAAAAACTCCCTGATCTGTGTGAGGACTGTCTGTATTCTGGGGGATACAGACATTTGAAAGTCTGTGGGGGAGGGGGCTTGAGTGTGAAGGCTAAAATTTGTCTGGAAACATTAATGGGGGGGATGGGTTAAGTACCCTGGTCATGTGACTAGCAGTCAAAGCGGTGGGAACATTTTTTTACATTTCTTTTTACATGAAGATGGCTGAAGGCAGCGAGAAAGTCAGTACCCTTGAGGTAAGTGTAAATATTTCATATTTCTACAAGTTTATTGTATCTTGGAATTATTTTTGTAAATGTTGTTTTTTAAAGATAATATTGTATGTTTGTGTTGAAAAATACTGAATTGCATTTTCAGAGTTAAAAAAATCTTGCATGAAATATCTGCATCTCTGAGGATACATTGCCCGAATAGGGGTACAAAAAAACGAGAATTTTCTCTAATGCTGAGGCTGATGTTTTGAGGCCTGTAAAGTACAGAAAATCAACAGAACTTAGTTTAAATATTATTAATTCTTCGTTTTAATCTTAAATGTAAATTCTAATTGAATTATACATGTTATGTTAATAATTCAATTGTAACTTCTGAAGAAAATGTGAGTGAGTTTTGCTTGCTGAGTCAAAAGCGTATGAATCATTGTGCTGTGATAGCAATACGAGGGCATTAGGGGCAGAGGGGCCAGGCCCAATGGTAGAGAGGGCATTAGGGGCAGAGGGGGCCAGGGTCAATGGTAGAGAGGGCATTAGGGGCAGAGGGGCCAGGGCCAATGGTAGAGAGGGCATTAGGGGCAGAGGGGGCCAGGGCCAATGGTAGAGAGGGCATTAGGGGCAGAGAGGGCCAGGGCCAATGGTAGAGAGGGCATTAGGGGCAGAGGGGGCCAGGGCCAATGGTAGAGAGGGCATTAGGGGCAGAGGGGGCCAGGGTCAATGGTAGAGAGGGCATTAGGGGCAGAGGGGCCAGGACCAATGGTAGAGAGGGCATTAGGGGCAGAGGGGGCCAGGGTCAATGGTAGAGAGGGCATTAGGGGCAGAGAGGGCCAGGGCCAATGGTAGAAAGGGCATTTTTAATTATTTTTTACAAATACAAGCTATGTCTGGTTTATGCTCTGAGTTGGTATGTTGCACTGTACTGTAAAACACTCATTGATGGAACACATTCAACAGAGTGCAGGAGTCCTCCTGGACTCTGACAAACTACAAGTTTAAATCAACTCTGCAAAAGTTGAATCAACTCCTTAAGAGTTAATGTAACTGTGAAACTTGGACACTCACCATGAGAGAGTACTCCACTCGGATGATGCTGCAGTCCAGGATGGAGGGAGACACAGGGGGGATCTTCAGCATTTTCCCATTCCACGTTTCCGTCTTCCCGGAAGACAGGGACTCTCCCCGCAGGTTGGCCACCAGCTGCTTGACCTCCTTCATCTTCCCTTTGGCGCAGAAGGTCTGGGTTTGGTAAACGGCTGCCTTTGGCACGACCATGCGGGAGGAGCAGTTCTCGATCTCTGCGAAGATCTGAATCGATTCTCCTGCAAGAGGATCATCAGTTCATCAGTCAGGTCCAAAGATGTTTTTTTTCCGTCCGACATTAGGCCGCATGCATCCTTCATCACCCGCAGACTTGAGATCAATGTACCATTTGTCGCTAGTGTAATGTGGCGGCACTGTATGTCCCTCTCAGCATTAACAATAACGATGTAGCCAAACTTGATCGTAATGACAACATTCATCGCAAATTCATTAATTCATTCGAACACCATTTTCTAAATGAAATGGACGGTTAGGGTTTCAGAGAAGTGGCTTAGACGCCCAAGGCATGTGCCTTTCCCTCACCTGGGGTGTAGCCCTTCCTTTCAATTTTGGCACTTAGGGAAATTGGGCCTGAGGTGCAGAACCAGCAGCACAGAGTCTTCTCTTTTGTGCCCGCCTGGGGTGCCTGCCAAAATGGAGGGAGAGGGAGAGGGAGAGAGGGAGAGAGAGGGAGAGGGAGAACTACATTAGTTTTTAGCGCTCGCTCCTGAATAACCCTACCCTGAATGTGCAGGAGGAAAAAGCACAGCAGAGCAGATAAGACATGCCTGCAGCCCGCGTTAATCAGCTCCTTTTTCTTAATCTGAAAGGAGGTGAATGACGTGTTCTCATAGACCTGTCATACCTGATCCACATTTCGCCCTCCTGGAGGCACTAACGTCACTAGAGGACGAACATTTAACTTGTAACTGTCAAAACTAATAAATGCAGCCTGCTCCATTACATTGACAAAAGAGAAAGAGCTACACGTTAGCCATCAAACGCTTCACTCTGCCCAAAGCCCAAAGCCAAATTCTTAAGCTACATTACAACTCTGTACTATACAGCCACTTGTTGATGCCTTTCCTTATCAATTGAAAAAGCCTGGTCCAACACAAATTTGATAAAGATCCCCCCAAATTTCTGAAAAGTGATGTAACATTGAGGGTGGGAGTCGCAACACTAAGAGACTACATGCAAATTCTCGGGACAAAATTTTAAATGACGAGCCACTGTGGGTTTCCAGCAGCTCTAATTAGCTTCAGGGAAAAACAAAAACTAAAATAAAATAAAACAGAAAATAAAGGATGAATAGAAATCGCATTTTAGAATTAAACTTAGCTTAAATTATTAATTTAGCAAGAGTGGTGGCTCTACTAGAGGCTAAAAGTGGCAACACACTGCCGTCCTTTGTGAGCTTGCTGTGGCATAACCGCTTTTAACTGGCATTGCAATCATTTAGCAGACACCAAAGAGACACACAATAAGTGCAACGGCATGGCTGGCATGGGTGGCATGGCTCCAGCCTCAGTGATAACCTTTTTAAACAAATAATGTGTGCTTATATGAATTATTCTGTCTTTGTGATGTTTGTATTGTGATTAGTCTATGTACAACCTGAAGTGTAATGCATTTGTGTGCCAACTCTTTTCTAACAAAGAGGTTCTCTACCTCAAGAGATCTCCTGGTTAAATAAGAAAATCATAAAAATTAACACAAAAACTTGGGAGAGGGTTGTTGCAACTCCCGGCAGGTGTCACCGTATAGAAACAATAAAAGCTCGTGGGGAGAAAAACTCTTACCAGCAGTAAAGGAGTGTTGATGTCAATGTGTTCAAAGACCGTAAATTCTTTCTTGACTTTCATTGGAAGGAGCCAAGGCCGGTGCAGTTCCGCTTTTACCCAGTACCGCACGCTGCCATGTTTGCCTTCGAAGGAGGTAGCCAGAGGTCTACGTGTAGCAAGGCAAAGAAAAGAAAACAGAAAAAAAAAGAAATAAATATGAATTAATATTCCACACACGACTTGACATAAGTCTCAGTTATTCTGTCATGTTTTGTGAGAAGAAACAACACTGACCCACGGCTAATTACATGTGACGGTAGTGGCCAGTGCACATCAGGATTAAAGTTTGCTTGCCTATCTGTGACTCGAAAGTGAATAAAAGGGTACTCACGTCTGTGGAAGCTCAAAACTAAACGCATACTCGTGCCTTCCTGAATGGATAGTGGTGAGACTTTCTTCTGAGTTATCCTCGTCTGAAAGAGAGGAAAAACACAAAATTCCAAATACACGTATACTATACCTGTTAAATGCTTTACGAAGCTTCCTGAATAAAATAGGAGGGGGCAATCAAATACAAACAGAGATACTTTTAAAACTATTCAAATAAATCACACACAAACAAGTCTGTACATCTTTAATAAATAATCAAATTCTCAAAATTGTGGCACTGTGATCATTTCCCTTTAAAACCATAAAAATGCATCCATTCACAGTGAAACCATGGAAATAAATCCAAGAGCAGACTCCACCTTGTGGGGAGAAAGAACACAAAGGATGGAGGGGAGGGGCGAATAGGTGTAAACAAGTTTATGTATTCCATTTCAATAACTTCATATCATATCGTCCTGGCACATTTTGTCAGGTAGCTCTAGCAACCGGCAACCCCATTTCAAAACAAAATTTAATTATATCTTTATAAAACAGCTTATATTTCATATGTTTTGTACTGGGTGATGTGGATGGAGTAGAATACATAAGCAGTTTCAATGATTAAAACATTTACATTGCACCAGTTTCTTTTCTCGTTGGTTATCTGAAGACATGGAAGAAAAGAGAAAAGAAAAAAAAACACTGAATGTTTGTCTTAAAACTGTACACACTCCAATACAATTATTGTTCCTTTTCATTCGTTACGTATAATGTGCATTTCATTTTACAGTATATTAGATTAAATGAACGCTATTTTCTGCCACCTCAGCACTCCATATAGCCTCACAAGCGTCGGAAATGTGGTAAACAAGTGCTGAGCTGCCAATCAGAGGCAGACTAGAGCAGGAGAGGACCGGACTAAACCGGAGCTAGCAGCTTCCCTCTGCCGGTCTCTCATATGCATACATTACACTGTGCGGCATTCAGTCAGTGCAACCTAACAAGTTTTCACCTTAGGACTTCCCCCAAATGAATGAACGCGTGTACCGCAGCGTGGGCTGAAGTTGGCGTGTCAGGAAGGTAGGTACTGTGGTGGACATAATTGTTGCAAACAGAAACACAGTTAGATTCGAAGCACAAATAAAGACACGGACAAGGAAGCGATTAAATAGATTCCACCTTTATTGAGCGTTATATTTTCGTACAAAACTGAGAACACACTTAAACACAGATAATTTCTGACGCCGTGACACTAATGCAGAATCAACACAGTACATTGTAGGCTAAGCAGTATTAAAGAATACGTTAAAAACAATTGTGCCATACCCAGCGTCAGAACCATGCGAGTGTAAAGCTCATAAGCAGACTCATGCACAAAGGCTTCTACAAGCAAGCTATCTCTCGCCATTCACTTTATTTAACAGAAAACAATATGAAATCAACGTAATGGCTTAAGTGGCCTAGATAATTGATAAATAGGCTATCTGACTTTTCGAATAAGAAAGCCTAACGTTACGTTGAAATTATAGATAGACAACTATTTTGAATACAAATACAATGGTGACAGGTAGCCTACTCATTTATCTCCGTACCCCCAAATTGAGCTTCTGAAAGCATTGTGGACAACAAGCATTAAAGGTAGCCCAGTCAATTTTATCAGGCAGTCAATCCAGTAACCAGGTTTGGATGAGGGGTGCACTTGAAGTCTTCAATACTTTTCTTGCCAGTGGGTTGTCGTGTGGCCATTTATAAAGGGGAATATGAAAGCGACATTTCGCTTTCCGACCTCGAATTAAAATTCTGATTTTCTCAGAATTAACATCGGTTTTCATAACGCCATTCAGCGATATCACAAAGACCACAGCAAGAAATTATCCGTATATTTTGTCGGTTTAATGGCTTAAAATGGTACATTTCTGGAGGGCGGTAATAAACGCCATTTTAAAAGCTTGAATAACAACGGGATATGCTACATAGACTACGGTTGTTCAACATATATACCCTGCACCAAGGTATCTGCCTAAAATGATTCTCCAGTGACAGGTCAAATACAAAGTTGTGCGCTTTACCAGTCACTTTCTGCAAAGGTATGAGGTCACTGAAGACACACGAGGACTTCAACCAATCCGGGAACAGAAAGGCGAGCCCCCAAACCCCCTCCTCCTCAGCATCCAGTTTTAGGAACAGGATTGAACCGCTTTTAACAAAGGGTGGAAACTTAAGGAAATCGTCTTTGAAAAAGAATTTATAGGCCACGATTAAACAAAGAAATTTAAAAATAAATAATATAATTCTATTTGCGTAATTTAGGAGGTACCCGGTTATCATTTACTTGCACAATTGTGATATTTCTAACATTTTACATTTGCCGCATTGACTGTAGGCTATGGTCTTGAAGGCAATTGTTGTAAATGCTTGTTTGCGATCAGAATTCTAACTTGGTATAAAGTTAATGAATGAATTACCGTGAATTACTGTTTTTCTATTGGAACTCATCTAACCGTATAAATACCACTTTGAATTGTGGCGTATAGAGTGTTAGAACCAAGTCTCATTGATTCAGAACACATTCGATTTCAAGACTTGTCTGTCAGGTTGTTCAGCCTCAATACCCTTGGTTTTACTTGGGTAGCTAAATTGTTACTTTTTAAACAAGACTGTGAATGATTTATACTAATGGTGTGCAAAACTGTTGGGTAATAGCCGTTATGTGGTTATATTTCAACAGTAGTCAACGTTGTTAGAATCAATATGCGATATTAAAGCTGCAGTAGACAGACTTTGAAACACTTAAACTCCTAGCAAGACCTGCATCTATTATTGTATAATGGCCTACTGTAGCCTACCTAATCATTATCATCGATTAGGCTGCATATAGGCTATACACCTAAGCGGAGCATCATCTAGACGTGCCTTAAGCGTAGCTATGACTACATCTTTACTACTATACTGATACATTTTTCTTAGATAAAATTATGTCACAAAATGTGTTCATCATCTTACCTCTTTCGTGTCCAATTAAGATGTCCCTATGGTTTAAGTATTCCACTTCTTCAGTGTAATTTTGAGTATAGGCAGTGTTGGATCCAGCATTTCGTGATTCAGTCCAACGAACTTTTGCAAATCCTTTAGCGTGAATTTTGAGAGATTTCACGCGGATTTCTCCTGTGACTTCAATAATCACCCTTCCTGAGACCGAGTCCCCGCTTGAAAAGAGGGGGATGTTACTGTCATTCAGACAGTCGTAGCTTACAGTGAAGCTCTTCACCTTTCCTAGCACCATTGTCGTAAGAAATTGTTTTTAAAAAATTATAATAAAAACTATGAAAATGAAGATCTCATAAGAAATCAAATGTGATCTTGAAACACTGATCAGTTCCTTTGCCCCGCAAAAAGCTGCAGGCAGGATCAGTGCTCTCTTCGCAAACAGTTCATTGAGATTTCAAGGCTAAATAACAGCGAAGTGCTGTTATCTCGCACCTTGTAGCGCTACGGTCTCCGTACAAAGACAAGCTGCTCTTGTTTCTCAGCTCATTTTAAGCAAGGGATTCAGGAAAAACAACCGCACTGAGCATGTGCAAAGCATTTTGGTCGTCCTCTTCTTCCGCCTTCTAGAACAGAGGGGGAATATTCCGGGTTTGCGACCAGATGATAGCGTGCACGAACAGCTGATGGAGTTGAATGCAGTTTTGACTGGTCAGAGATTATATCTTTACCCAAAACGCTTTTTATAAATATCGGCCATACAATCAGTCTCTCTGCCTGCCTCAAATAACAAAAACGTAAGAGGCCTAGGTCAACTAAATAACAAAATAGTGGACTTGAATGCGAAATAGAGCTGTCAACAGCTAGACACGTAGCCTATAGGCTACTCACTTGTCTACCTGTTGATAGGCCATGTTAGACTTTTATAAACGAAATGTTAAGTCGTAGACTACAATATAAACATTTAATCTTTTAAATAATAAAAGCGCAAACAAATGTACTGGTAAAGGGGGCGAGCTTTATAGGCTACAGTAGCCTATATCAATCACAACCACGCCTCCACCTAATTTTACATATCGCGATCATAGACCGACTGATCACATGAAATTCAGTAGAAAAACAAAAAGATACAGTAGGCCTATTTCAAGAAATCTAACCATCTCAAAATGTAGAGAATACCATATTTTAATTAAACAGCTGAAATTCCAGCTACAAGAGTGGAAAAGCAGTCAAGTAGCCTAGCCTACAGATAACACTACGAGATCACTGCTCTCGGAACGCCACCTTGTGGTTGATAAAACAACTGCTTACTATTCACGAGTTGATTGATATCACACATTGAAAACAGAACAAAAATAAAACATGCTTGGAATAATTATATTGAATAGCCTGGGCTATATATAGCTAATTCAGAATTGTTCTCAAATTAAACCAAGCCGTTCCTACATTTTTGTTAATTTCACATGAGACGTGTTTGAAACGCATACATCCAATGAAAAATAATCATATTCCTTTGATCTTATCATTTTGTCCATTTACAGTTTATACGGCCTTACAATTTTTACAATTACCTTATAGCTAAAATCAACTAATTTCTAGTTTATTGGCAATGTGGCGGTGTGATACCGACCTCTAGCGTTCATTCTGGCCTTTACGTCAGTGCGGGAATTTTTTTTTTTCGCTGACAAAGTAACGCAAACCACCTAGCATCAATGATGCCATCAGAAGGGAAATGTCCCCAAACCTCTAAAACATAAATAGCATAAACACAGGGGGCTCTAGCTTGATGTATGGTCTATGTAGACACACTTATGTTGTGCCGTTAAAATAAGATTGGAACAACATGTAAAAAGGGCCACATGTATAAACAGTGCTGTATAGACCAGGGGCCACATGTATAAACAGTGCTGTATAGACCAGGGGCCACATGTATAAACAGTGCTGTATAGACCAGGGGCCACATGTATAAACAGTGTTGAGCAGAAAAATCCCCTCAGAAAGCTGCATAAGCGAGTTTCCACACAGAAATTCAGATGTATAACATAAGAGACCCTGCGTACCTCTGCACACGCTGGACACCATACGTGTTTGGAGTCAGGTGTGATATGGCGACACCATGATGAAAAGGCAGAGAGAGAAAATGCAAAACTTTGCGGAAGCAGATTTCTGACTTTTTTTCCTGAGCATTCATGTGACCCCAGGTTTGTGATGGTTTTAGCGCAAACGCTTTTTGCTGCCTCAAGATAGCAATATGGCAAAAATTATCCTGGCCAAACCGCCCAGCTCACTTGCTACGGGCCCAAGTTTATTTGGTATTTAAACAACGTTAGCGTTGGGCGATAAAATGACCACTGTGTCAGACTGCAACTAGCAAAGACGCTTACATTTGGTTTAGCGCCAGGTGAGATAGGGCCCAAGGTCTCTGTGTTCGCTACTAAAGCCTTTATAGCACCGATTCCTGAAAATGATAAACATAATCCAGAACTGTGGCAACTGTGTTCATTTTCTATGCTGCCTTTAATGGCATATCCTCATGCACTTATGCCCTTCTTGGATAAAAATCCAATACGTTTGATCCCTTTCTGTGAAGGTGTATTGGCCAAGTGGTCATTTTTATGTAAATCAGCATTTACACATCATTCCATAAATTCACAATGAAAAGAGTAATAAGGGAAATAGTCCATTTTTACCTAAAAAGTCTTGATGTTCAGCTGTCTCTGAGTTCTGCCTGTTGTTGCTTATTGCAATACAGGTCAAAAAAGAACAGGCAACACGAAGATCCAGTGTTTTCAGTGGTTTTCAAAGAAAACATAAATGTTTTATAATGTAATAAAAGTATTTATTTAGCTAAAGGCACTGGTATATAGCTATCATTACAGCCTCTCTTTTAACAGAACGCCATATGCTGAGCATATGAAACAATAAAATATTTTCATTAATATTAATCAAGGCAAGTAGACAATATTGACAACACATAAAATAATTAGCCGTTATATTATTTTTGAATCTTAAGTGTGCATTTACTGCCACCTGTTGTTCATATACAGCCATTATACTAAATACTTTCAAAGCAGGAAACTAACTGATTATTGCAGAGTAAAATATAACACATATCATCATTACATAGAATTTATCCATATATACAAATACTGTATATTCAGCACATATATAAACATACCCATCTACTTACATCTACATACAGTATATAAATATATATGCACTTTTATTTATTTTTGTGTTTGCTAATTTTTTAATATAAATGTTTCCATATCTTTCCACAACTTTCTTATTTCTTCACATTCCCAAAATGAACACAACAATGAATCTTGGTGTATTCTACATTTCAAATATTTATCTGAAGTGCTTTTTTATCAAATTTGCGAATTGTGTGTCTCGTGTAATACAATCTTGTCATGGGTTTAAATTGTTTGAGCCACACATTCTAATTTATTATATTAAAAACATGAATTGCCATTCAAGTAAATCTGTTTAATGCATTAATATGGTGGGAGTGAATTAGGAGTCCTTATATCTATAGCCAGAGAATATAAATGAAATACATGAAAATTGAGGAGGGTTTGGAGTCCGAGTTGTCTATAGTTGGGTCTGTACTTTGATGTATGATTTGATTGCTAGGTTGATAAGTTCAGTTTGCTACAGAACCAGGATGTTTTGCCCTCTATTATTAGAACTAATAATCTTTTTAAGTGTCTGTAATGTACCATCGTTCATAACAGACATCTCAGCTGAGTCAACGTTGTTTGCACTGGACGGGACACCTTAATAATAAAGGTACAAACAGAGATGGGAAATATCTTCTGTAAATCATGCAGAATGGATTAACTCTCTTTTCAGTTGTGTTATGCAAATATATTCAGACTTGGGTCTTCCTCAGAGCATATCTCCATAAAGAGGCAACACAATTTCAAATGATTACAATAACTGTTTTATAGAAAATGCAACAAAGGTATTTGTTATGCTATAATTGACACTCAAAAGGTTAAAGCAAAGATTAAAGTAACTATTGAGATTTAACTGTATGTTACCATAATATCGAGGTGGCCTTTTTCCCGACAGGAGATGTATGAGCGTCACGCTGTAATGGCGACATGTAGTCCAGCTGTCTCTTGTGTTTGTGTTTATTCAGTTGAATGTATTTTGTAGTGTCGCGCTTTTGTTTTTTTTCATGCGCTGTGTGTCTGTTGTGGGACGGGGAAGCGGGCTGGAGATTTTTCAGGGCACTCCTGCTGCTTGTTTTGGTAATATTGACGAATTGTCTAGTCGGGATAATTTTGTTTGTGGTCGTCACCATGGAGAGGCATTTGCAACATATGCTTGGATCTACAGAAACAAAGTTTACCATCACTCTTCAATTGAGTTGAATATGTCTGGACTGATCCAGTAGTGCAGGCAATCTCCAAAAGGCAACCAGGGAAGGGAAGGAGAAGATAATGCGGGGGAGGAGCGAGGCGACGAGTGAGAAGGCTGACGCAGTTCAGTGCTCCTTTTCGACAGTGTACAGAGACCGCAACAATGCGTGTATGGAGGAAAGTCGTGGAGGCGGAGTTTGTGTGTTGGACTGCTTAATGACACTGGACAGCGGGGGCTATTTTTAATCATGGCTGTATTCCACTTTAATTCACTTAATTTGTTTGATTAATGCAATGATTCTATTGAATGTCTTTATTTGATGTTTGTTTGTGTGTTGTGGGTCTGTCCCACTGTCATTTGTGTTGATGCTGGTGGCTACAGCTGAAGTTTCCTAAAGGGAAAATACAAGTTATTCTATTCTATTACATACACAACATAATACATATTCTATATACAAGCAAAAAAAAAAAAAATGGAGAACATTTTTTTTATATGGAATGGTTTTGAAAGTGTTTTATAAAAAAATACAGAGGTTAGTGCTTTCAGAAAATGTATAAAAAGAAGTAGCTACAGAGAAATGGACCATTCATTTTGATATAGACTCTTTGTAGTTGGGATAGTTTCATGAAACTGATCTAATTGTGCCAGTAAGAGGTTGTCTCATGTAGAAAGCATAACCAAACCTCCCTCTCCACCCTCACAACAATCCAACAACACTGGAGATGTGAAGCATCTCTCCATCGTCATTTCAGAGACACACAATGGGCCTCATTCATGAAACGTGAGCAGAACGAAACGTAAATCGTTTGTATTTGCAATTTTGTTCGTATTTTGGCATTCATCAAAGTTTTCGTATCTCAGATTTGTTTGTACGTACGAACAAAATTGACACCTGCTCAGGACCACGTGTACTGCATGCATCCATAGATTCTAAATGCCGCTAAATGTAGCTTCTGTATGTCAATTAGAATAGGCCTATAAATTTATTTTTATTTAAATTCACAAGACTAAAAGTAGCCTTTGAAGTGAAGAATAAATAATAATAATTATGAGTTGACTGTAAAAAACAAGCATTAGGCTATTAGGCTAATCAATTTATTGAATTTATTTAATTGGATCCATAACTTAATGAATTCTCCCAGTAGGCTATATTTATTTCATTTATTTCCAGGCTGTGAGAAAGACCATAGTGCTTGGCAGACAGGCTTGACGAACTCCCATTCATGTGACGGGAGATTCTGTATTTCCTACATGTTATAGCCTATCCTGCCAGGTCTTTTTTACTTTACCATGTAGGCTACTTTACTATTTACTTTATGACACCGGAATGGACAATACTAAGCATTTTTCTTCTTCTTGATTGAACATGCTAATAAAACTTCAAATTCAGTGTCGGTATAATTATTTATTTAGCTTTTTCTGGGCCATTTTGACTTTGTATGCATCTTTAAATGGAAGTGAGAACTTCTATAAGGCTATTCATGGGCGTGGATTTATGCTAATCGCAAAATAAGGCGAACACGCTTGTCATTTATGATGAATTGGCATGTATGAACATACGCACGGAATATGAACAAATCTGCTTTTCCCGCATGGTTTGATGAATCTGCCATACATTTTTCATACCAACTTGTTTTCTACATAAATGTACACGCATATTTAGGTATGTTTCATGAATGAGGCCCAATGTGTGTGTGTGCGCGTGCGTGGCGTACTGCTATGCAACCGTGTCTTACACTACGTTAATTGCTTGTGAGATTACTTTATCAAGACCAATTTCCATAATTTCATACAGCTGGATATTTAATTGAAGCGCATCAGGATACCTTGTTAGAACCCTGTATCTTATTCAACAATGCAACAGCTGTGCTTCTTCTGAATTTGGGGCATTCTGTCAGAAATAAATCACTGTCTGACCTCAGCCTTTTAGATTTTAACAAATGTTTTATATGTTATAGTGTAGACACTTCTTTACATCTCCTGAAGTTTTCATGTTGTGCCTGCTATCGGTTGAGCAACAACAGACTTCTGAGTATATTTTGGGTAGGTCAATCTAACACGTATTCATAGTCCTTGATGTTACCTATGGTTTTCTTTTTCACCTCAAATATTACCTCATTTGTTTATCATCACATGACTGAAAAACAAAATTAAAATGAAATGACATAAGGAAGCCCAATGTCAGAAAGTCAGCAAAAATGCCTCCGGTAGAAATGGATGTTTCTTTAAAAAGCTCCGTAGTAATTCTGGTTTCTAAAGGGTCAAATTATTCTTAGTAATTATTTGACCCAGCTGTGATATACTCACTCATATGCAGGGGTTGAGTTGGTTACTTCAAAACCGTAAAAGAGAAGAAATCCAATGAAACCCTTAGCCCCCACAAAAAGCCCATTGAGAGGGACTTACAGATTGGCTAAAAGCTGGACGCATGACCTGTCTGTAGCTTGTTCAGTTCCAAAGCAGGATTTGAAGAGGAATTCGAGAATGTTCATTGGCTCTGGACCACAGATGTAACATCATCTGTCATATTTGCCGAAGTAGCAGAAACCTCGTAAGAAAAATAAAGATAGCTTCCCAAATACATAGAACTGGCTGTAAATGAAGCTGTGTGGATGTCCTACACACCTCAGCTGAGGAGTCCACCGCAAAACCATCTCTGTTAAAAACGTGCCGATTCTTTATTGATTCAAACGGTTCAGTTTGGCTTGGACGATGTGAAATGACGTTGTGTCACAAGGTTTCAGGTGTTGTGTGGACCCAGATGCAGAGACAAGAAGTTAGTGCAAAAATAAAGACTTTCCTGAAAAGTGTTTAACCAAAATAACAAACAGGCTGAAACACGAGGGAAAACTAAACCACAAAACAACAAACAGGGCAAACAAGACAGGAACTAGGAGCTAGGGAATAAACACGGGAAACCGCTGGAGAATATCAAACTAGAAACTAGAGCGATAAAGGCATGAGGGGCTAGGAGCTGAGTAGAAAGCACAAAGCGAATACATGAGGGAAGAGCCAGACTTAAATACATGGGAAAGCAATGAGCTTACAATGAGGCAATGGGGAAACATGTACAGACATGTGTGGAATGCAGGAGAACACTAATGAGATAATTACAAACAACTATACAGAGTAACAAGACTGGCACACAAGGACATGGGAGAACTGGCGGCCTCTGGTGGAGATCGGCCAGAACTGTGACACCATTGCACATTTCTGCCAAGGCAATGGTGGAAGGAATTGTTTTGCCTGGACAAGAAAAGACAAGACTTGGTGATTTGTTAAGATGTTTTAATGCTGAAAAAAAGTAGTCATTTCTGTGCATTGTCACTCGGTTTGTAAATACTGCAGCTGCAGTGATTATGCAAAGCCAAGGCATTCACATTCCTAACAAGTACAGGCCTTAAAATATCGGCTGACCTTGCATGCTTTATCTAGAGCCCTCAAATATTTGCTCCTTGCCCCTTCATGGGGTAGAGCACTATACATAGTGCCTGATAGCACCACCACTGGGTAGCGATGTGCTACTGGATGAGGTGTGGCAGATCTGGGGAAAAAGGTGAGATAGGAACTGGACGCGACAGAAATTGGACGCGACAGGAACTGGACGCGACAGGAACTGGACGTGACAGGAACTAGGCGTGACAGGGACAGCAGGACAAGCACAGGCAGGACAGGAACCAGGCGGGACAGGAACTTGGCGTAACAGGAACTTAACGTAACAGAAACTAGACGTAACAGGAACTAGATGTAACAGGAACTAGACGTAACAGGAACTAGATGTAACAGGAACTAGAGGGACATAAACTTGAGGGACAGGAACTTGAGAGACAGGAACTGGTGCGGGGCAAAGGGGTCAGGAACAGGTGCGGGCTAGAGATCTAGTTAATCTAGTCCACCCCCCCCCCCCCAATTGACCTATCACTAAGTCCCGCCCCTCTTGGTTAATGTTCCAAACTCGGACAAACGATTGATTTCAAGTCAGAACTTTACAGTGTAAGCAATGTCAACAGTGGCTCTTTCCGAGATACTCGGGTAACGTTAATTTTGGAAAAACGAGAGAGCAGTTTCCTCAAAGCAGACAGAAAGGTTTGAAATATGGAATTGAGTGGTATCTGCAACAAGTAAAAGTGTGTAAAAATGTTAATGTTATTAGAATCGAGGTCAATTAAAGTCTACCGCTGGAGAAACTGCACCAGCTGATAAACAACACCATCGAGGAGCAGTGTGTTGTTCCTTCCTGCACTGCAGGTAAGATTAGGCTAATTAACTAACCTAGTTATAATTTATTATGAATATAAACCCCCCAAAGCCAGTGACCTGAAACTGTCATGTTAAGATGCCAGTATGAGTTAGGCTACTGAATAGCTAGCTCGCTAGGTAACGTCGGGGCGACCATATTTCCGATTTCAAAAAGGGGGACGGGTAACGTTAGACAGGCGTTATGAACAAAAGAAAGGCTACCTGTATAGCTAACGTTAAATAACTTAATGTTACCTCAAGTTAGCTGTTCAGATAACATCAGATATGGTGGTAATGATAGCTGGCTTTACTAGCTCCAAGGCATTAATGTTACAGCAGTGCGGTCTCAATAACTGAAGTGCAAATGTTAATGTTACTTTGTGAGCAGCACTGGGACATGTACATGAGTTAGCTAACGTTAAGTTAGCATAAATGCATTTGTCACTGGTTTTGGGTTTCGGAAAAGAGACAAAAATTTCTCCTCCCTCCAATTCTTCAGGGTACCCGGTGTAGGTATTACAGGTTCCCCAAGCAAATCTTTTCACCATCCTGTCTGACTCAATTTATGTTTTTTTAAACGATTTTCAGTGAGCTACTGCAATCTTTCCATTGGTTTCAGTGCACTTTGACCGAACCGCTTGACCGATGTCAGAACACATAGTAACCGTTGCTAAAGTATGATTGGACAATTTCTGGTTTGGGGAGGAGCCTAGCGACAGGTCAATTGCCATAGAGATCCATTCAAATGCAGAGAGGTTATAGTACCGCTTGTAAAAGTACCTGAAAATAAGAGTCTTCTGATGTTGTTGGGTCACAGACATCAGGAAGTCATGGCAAGCAAAGGATATGCACCCAAATATGAAATATTATGACTTTATTTAAGTTTATGTTCATTTGTACATTTGTTACTTTTCCGTCCCTGAAATGGGGGGGAACTATCTATAAAAAGGGCTACAATTGCTACACGGTTCTCCTGATATGGATGTAAAAACCCTCAAATTAAAGCTGAAAGTCTAGACTTTAACTAATGTGCTGGAATACAGAGCCAAAACAACAAAGAATGTGTCACTGGCTAAATACCTTTGGACTGCACTGTATACAGTGTAGTTTGTAAGTATTTGGACAGTGACACATTTTTTGTAACAAAGGTGTGAACATTTACTCTTATTATCCTCTCTGTTGTAAAATATAGTTATGCAAAGGTTGATGCTTGAAAATTGTGTCCCAGATTTTTGTCAACACGATCAGATTTTTACAAAAATGTAATTTATTCAGTCATAAAAAGGTTAGCTATATCCTAATGATCCCTGTCTCACTTCATTGTTTCACAGAAGGCAGCAAGGCTACTTGGTAAGGTTTCTATTTTTTTAAAAATTAAATAAATTATGTTGGTATTAGAACAATGTGTATATTCACTTGCATTAAAAGAACTCTTAGCACCTGAGAAAAATAAAATGGCTACTCACTACAGCTATGCTGTCAAATGAGAAAATATAACATTTTGTCAACCCTGTAAGACGTCATCGAGAAATAAATTGTTTTTTTTAGCCAAAACATCTACTTTATTTAGCAAAACTAGCTTTTTGTAATGGGTGAATGTGTGAATGCTCAGAAGTGAGGGGAGTAACTGGTAGAGGAGGTAATCTAATGAACTATTAGAACACTATGTGGCTAGGGGAATTAAGTGTGTTATGTGTACCTATTGTCAACTCCGTCTGTTGGCTGTCAACTATTTTGTGTTATGTTCATAAAGAATATGTTCATAATGATTTTAAAAATATGTTTATATTAATAAAAAAAGTTGCCATGCTACACCTCATGTGTGTTAATTGTGTTATAAATTACATTATATGTCCTTGATCACAAGATAAAGTACATTATCAACATAAATTGTAAGTGGGCAATGTTATAATTGTATTTCTTTCTTGAATAAAATGACAGTTTTTAATTATACAGCTAATAAAATAATCTAGTATTTAATATTACAAAATTATTTAAACATTTCCTTCATATTTTATATGATAATTTTATGCTTTTTTGATATTAACCTGTAAATTACGCTGTAACAATATGGAACACATGGTTGGCTAACACAAGGGTCTGAGGTATCAAACGAGCCTCAAACCATCACTCTGCTGTCAGATATGCAGTAGACGTGAACCACTTAAAGGGTTGCTTCTCCTGACTAATTTTCTTATTGAACTCTGGAGAAATAAGTCAGGAGAAACCTTTAAAGTGATCTTTCTGAGGCAAAAGATGCAAGCCTTTCATCATATTACCTTGTCCTTAGGGAAATGATGATTAGGCTGGTGGCTGTCTTAGCAGTCATATTTACCTGCAATAATAATTCTGCAACATTACTACCAATGAAAGGACACTTTTGTTGAATATACTCATATTTTAATCATATTTTTACTTCAAATTTTTGATTGATTTTACAAGGACACAGGTTAGCAACAATCAATCATTGCTTACGTATATTGGTTGAATTATTTGTTTTGTCTCGTAACCAATGTATGGACATCAAACAGCAACCAAAATATATTTGGGCCCTTATAATGTATTTTATAAATGTGGACCTAAATAAATAATTCATATGTTGTACACATTAATTCAAATGTGTATATATTCATTATTTTCAATACAAGACCAATACATTCAACAAATGTATTCCTTACAATTACTGTTTGGTTTGGTTATTGTAAAATGAAATGCCTCTTAAGGGATCCAAGGCTGAGGGTCGTCATGGAAATTTTGTGAAACTGTTTGGATTACTCATTTTTATTATTAATTACAGAATACACTATACCATTTTTTTCTATGTTTATGAAAAGACTGTTTAAATCATGACACAGCAGCAGTATTACACTAGGTGGCAGTGTTGCACCAGTAAATATAAGAGAAGGAAACTTGGCAAAGCAGGAATAAGATTAAGTTAATTTTCCAGAGGCAGTGACTGCAGTTATCTTTTAATAGATGTGCACGGAGAAGGCAGGTGCCAGTTGTTAGTGTGTCCAATTGTACAATCGCCTAGAGGACTTGCCAAATCCATCACTGTCAGACGCCGTGACACCCTGTCACCAAACCTAGCTTGGAGATTCAGATGAGTCCAAACGGACGATGGTGTATGTGTGTGGAGGGGGTGGAGATATGTGACAGCCTCATTTAGTAAGAAAAGCTTTTCATAGAGATACAGATTAAAAAATAAACATTTAAAAAAATAAAATGTGAAATATATGCAAAAAGGAACGCTTGCAGTAATACTGACAACTGTAAAAGCAAACGACAATTGAACACCTTTTTAGATGGTTTTTAAATAATAATAATAGTAATACATTCAATGTATTAATTATTTTTTAGCTAGTTATATTGTGGCTAATGATGTTATGAAAGCTTAGCTGAACCCTATATGAGTAGCCTACAGTGAAGCATTGCATTTCAACTCTTTCTCTTGTTTGATTCTAGAAAGGATGTAATGTCCTCTAAAATGCATTTTTCTCAATGTTTACAGTCAGGCCTATTTAAGCGTCAAACGGTCAATGTGACAATATCATTCGTTGTGCATGCGGAACACATGTAGGCTACAGATCAAATAAAGCCCATCACAATGCCGATTTCATTGCTTTTATGGCGATACCCTGTCGTTTCAAACGTACGGTTAGCAGTCCGGTTGTATGAATGAAGAACTCTTTTGCGCCGTACTGCGTACTGTGTTGCCAAAACAACAGCAGCGCTCGTGGCCGTCGTGGGCAGATATGACGGAGTCTGATCGACCCATGTGAAAGTGCCCTGCTGAACCCAGACATCATGTGACCGCTCGACATGAAAGGATGGCCCGGTGCAGGAATGCGCTCTGCCAGGTGCAGCTGTCGGGGCTTTGAGAGGCGTGCCGCTGTGTTCATTCCTCATTAGGGCCGTTTCGGTTGCCAGGTCTTTGGTAGGTCAGTGTCGAGTCTGCTCCGGTGCAAACGCTTGATGTGTTAAGGAAAGACGAGGACATCTGCGTCTCCCACCCCATTGCCTATAGCTCCACTCCCTTAATGCAACAGTGCTAGCTACCTAAATTCGGAATCAGTTTAGCAGGTAAACGACAGAAAGACTATAGCCTATACAGCCTGGTCCCTAGAGAGAGAGGGTGTGCTCTGCTTTTTTTTTGTTTTTAAACAAAACACAGCAAATTAGAAGACCAAAGAACAGGGTGTGAGGTGAGTTGTGTGTAATCAAAACAATCTAATTGATGACCAATTAGTGTGTGAGTAAACAAAAAAACCAGCAGACCCTGCGGCTCTCTAGGACCAGGGTTGCCTACCCCTGGGCCTATACTTTGCTGCTACCCAAAGCGTAATCAAGACAAATATGCTCAAGTTTATTTTTTTCTTCCGTGAAGTAAGTTAATGGTTGACAATAAGCATGTAGAAGCGTTTTTTGCAATGTATCCCTGTGCATATGTTGATGGCATTGGCTGTTTGTCATGTAGCATGGGAGCTGGATTTGTTTTATAGAATAGAGCCACGAGCAACAACTAGCCTAGCACTTGAAATTAAGTTTATACTCCATGAAAATAATTAACGACTGAAAATTACTTCACCGAATGAGTCAGTCAGTATAAAGGTATCCATATTGCTATCATAGTATGTGAAGTTAAAGGCATTGTAATTGATTGTCCTCATTTGGGAATTTTTTACTGAAGTCTGGGAAGGGACTTGCTCTCGAAATCAGTTATAACGAGGAAAGTATTATACACAATGCATATAGGCCTACTACTGTATATCACTATGCTGACTATATTCACGTAAGTGTTAATCATTTAAAAAATAAGCATCTCAAAACCTTGTTATTTCCCCCATTTAAAATGCACCGTTTCAACTAACACTGGGATGTCTGCAGGTTGACATTCGCTGCCTTGTTCCACGCTATGAATTCGCCTCACTGTCCCCTCCTGCTGGCCAACGGACTGTGCACTCTCACAAGGCCTCCGTGATCAGCTGAAGAACCGGGCCTGTTTTCTGTCGCTCTGACATCTCTCCCGGCGAAGCGCGCGGTGCTTCTCCCTTCAACACAGGCAAGTAATTGCAACCACTCCCCCCCTTTTTGTATTTATCCCCTTTTGCACAGAGCAGAATGAGTAGACATATTACGTATGTCAAGCTTGAGAGACATTCCTTATAGGTAAGGCATGTTACATTTTTCATTCATCCCCTCTCTAGTTTCTTTCCAGTTTTAAAATTATCCTTTTAAAACAAAGCAACGTAATGCCTTTCGTGTGGAAGTCCAGATGAATGAAGGCAAGTTGGTATTGACAATTGACAAAGGTTTCAAGGGTAAAAAGTGAATCATGAAAACAACAAAGAAATATTATTATGAACATTGAAACATTTTAGCAACGAAAACTCTGTGCATAGTAAGCAACAAATAAACAAAACTGTAATGCTATCAGAATGCTATCAAACAAAAGGGCTCGATGATTTCCACCAATAAATGTTAATGTATGCAGTAGTGGATGTACTTGATCATTATTACAACAACAGGGTACAGAGGGATTTTCAGCACTGATGATTAAACGGTCTTCACCATCGCGTTATCCTCCTTTAAAGGTGTTCTTTAACGTGCATCTTTATCCAGATCATTGTCCTTTTTTCGTTATGATGCTGCTGTACCTTTTCAAGCGTTACTTGGAAAGCGATGGCATTTTAAAGGAAACCACATTTGACCTATCAATGCATTTAATTATCTTTCCCCCCACTATACTAACAACATATAGAAACACACGTTTTTTTTCACTGAGTGTAATTCTGAAATATTTAAATTTAAATTCTTCATCCTCAAGAGGAGCAAATGCAATACACTCTGTTTTCCCGCTTTATTCTTAATTAATTGACTCATAATTTGGCTTTAGCTACATTAGCATATTTTGCTGTAGCTCTTGGCGTAACTGATTATACTGACTCCATCACATACTTCATATAGATATGTACATGGATATGTCCATGTTTTTTTTAAAAATTTATGTTATTTATATTTAAGTCTATCCATGTTGTAACTGAAAATAAATATTCAATATATGCCTCAGGTGTAACCACAACCTTATAGGGTAAAGTAAAATAAAGAATAGAAGAAAAGAATGTCTTTTTCTCCCATGCTAATCCCTGGGCTAATTTGGCTGTGCATGTTGAGCGGTCCGATTTAGCGCTCAGTTGCTTTCCGAGGTTAATCGCAGGCCAGTAGTGTTTATGTTTCTGTAATATGGGCTTTAGCCTCTCGGGGAAGCCCGAAGCTTTTAAAAGTCACGCTCCCACCTCCCCCCTTCCGAAAAGAAACGCAATGAGAAAGAAATAGTGAGATGACCGGTAGAGGATTTTCTAATGTAAAACATGGCAACGTTTACACAGCTCTTCAGTCATTGCAGTAATAGCTCCCCTTCATGTAGCTCAAAAGCATCGAGATGTATTTTTTTTTATTTTATTTTTTTGCAAAAATTATTTTCAGATGTTATTGTGGTAATACTCTGGGCATATGAGGGATACTGTGTTTATGTATTTATGGCAACTGTAAAATCTGACTATGATGTATTACTTTTTCTTAATTTTTTCTGCTCCTGCATTTTACAGGGTTTTTCCAAAATGACAGTTCCCAGTGATTAACGTGTAGTGATTAAATGGCATGTTCTCTTTCAGTTTGACTGTGTTATTTTAAAAAATAAGAAAATTACATCAATTAAACTTTGGAATCAGGATAGAATGTGAAAGTAACTTATATTTTTTGTCCTTGGAAAGAAAATTTTGTCATTTTGGACAGCAATAAAAAAGTTATTTCAGAGAGATGGTGAAGAAAAAAAGAAAAAAGCTTTAAATAAATGGGCCGAGCACAAGTCTTCAAAAAATAAAAGTATTTTAGTTTGTGTGTTTGATTGCTGCCTTCTGCTATTGCCAATCTATCTGTAGAGATAGACCTAGATGCAAACTAGCCCTTTCAAGTCGCGCGTATTCACCTTAAAGTGTTACCTGCACAGTAAAATGTCCAGTGTTAATTCAACTCTAACAGTGTACATATGAGCCTGATCTAGCCAGAGTAGGCTCATGTACACTGCTAGAGTTGAATCAACACTGTTAGAGTTGAATTAACACTGGACATTTTGCTGTGAATTTACTGTGTGGCAAGATAGTTCTTATTTATAGAGACGGGGAGTGGGGTCACAACCCAGTGTGCTATAGGGACTTTCCCTCGACCATGCAAGACGCACTTTTGCTGGGCTCTAGAACCAGGTGTTGAAATTCAACGAACCGTGACCCAGGGTTCAATGGCAGGAGCTTCCTTAAATGGAACTTTTAAGATAATAAAAAAAAAAAAACAGTAAACCCTCCATCCGGGGATCAGCCCCCACGGCTCTCACAGAGGACCAGTCTCTTCTCATTAGAGTCATCACAAACTCCTTTCAAATGTCGATTCTCCAATTTCACATTGGGCCCGTTAATGAGTTTCCTGTGTAAGGTTAGAAGCTAAGGGAGGGAAACAGGGAGCTTTCGGAGGTGAGAAACAACCATCTGTCCGTTTAGGATCTGCCTGCATACAGATGGCCAGTATTCTGAGTTAGGGTGCACTATTTTTTTGGGGCTAGTTAAGTCTGTTTTGATTATTTTGGCAAGGTTTATTGCAACGCTCGGAAGAAAGCGTTTCATGATCGTTTTATGGTCGTTAGTGATGAATTAGAAAGCAGTGGTTAAAAACAAAAATGTAAATATGTTAAAATAAAAAGAATTTGAAGCCACAGAGCTTCGCCTTTTAATGGATTTTCTTGCTGCATGTAGAATAGAACATCAATCACTCAGTGAAATCAGAGCAAAGACACATTAAATTGAAGGATGCTTATCTGACACGGTTGCAAAATTAGAAAAAGATATTGGAGCAGGGAATGGTACCATTTTAGAACATATTCGCTTAAATTCCTCTTTTCAGATGTGTAACAAAATATTTAGTTTTTTGTTTGTTAAAATGTGGTGAGTGTTGGACAGGTAAGAGCCCAGAAAGTTTCAGACTGACATCTTCAATTATTCTGAGCATGTCTTTTGTTTCAGGGGTACACAAGAAGGCTTTACACCTGGAACTAAATATCTGTATGTTCTGATTTATAGTTGAATGTAACAACTGAATGGAATGACCATATGGTCTTTTTCTGATCTGTGCTTCCAATGTACCCTTTCCAATGTACCCTTTCTCACAAGGGTATGTTTACTACCGGTGTGTACAAAAGGGCAGCACTGCACTGAGGATTCATTTTTGTAATCCATCTTGCTGGGTTATAGCTGCTCTGGCCAAGCGCACTTCAAAGTACAATATTTCAGAGTTTTATTCTTATTCTTCTTCTTCTTCTTCTTCTTTTCCTTCGTCTTTTTCTTCGTCTTTTTCCTCTTCTTTTTCTTCGTCTTTTTCCTTCTTTTTCTTTTTCTTCTTCTTCTTTCTTCTTCTTCTTCTTTTTCTTCTTCTTCTTCTGTGGGCAAATTCTCTAATTGCTTTCACATGTGAACATAGAGTTCTTTTGCACAGTCCACCAGGACAGATTTTCCTACAATTGAACCAATTTGAAAGCCTGCCCCTCGTCATCCCCCGCCCTCCAGCCCTTCAAAATGAATGAAAGTGGCTCAGAATATTTGGGGTTAAGTGTGTTTTTATAATTTGGAAGGTGAGATAAGACTTGGAGATGTTTATGACAGCTCAATTACCCTGTTTTCGGTGGAGGAATTGGCCGTGAGATGCCATCACAGGGCGAGGCGAAGGGCCTGCACTCTAAATAAAGTATGTGGCACAGCTGCGGCGTGGACTTTCCCTCCAAGAGTCCTGGAAACAGACAGACATACAGCAGGATTGGGTGAAACAGACAGACATACAGCAGGATTGGGTGAAACAGACAGACATACAGCAGGATTGGGTGAAACAGACAGACATACAGCAGGATTGGGGGAAACAGACAGACATACAGCAGGATTGGGTGAAACAGACAGACATACAGCAGGATTGGGTGAAACAGACAGACATACAGCAGGATTGGGTGAAACAGACAGACATACAGCAGGATTGGGTGAAACAGACAGACATACATCAGGATTGGGTGAAACAGACAGACATACAGCAGGATTGGGTGAAACAGACAGACATACAGCAGGATTGGGTGAAACAGACAGACATACAGCAGGATTGGGTGAAACAGACAGACATACAGCAGGATTGGGGGAAACAGACAGACATACAGCAGGATTGGGTGAAACAGAGAGACATACAGCAGGATTGGGTGAAACAGACAGACATACAGCAGGATTGGGTGAAACAGACAGACATACAGCAGGATTGGGGGAAACAGACAGACATACAGCAGGATTGGGTGAAACAGACAGACATACAGCAGGATTGGGTGAAACAGACAGACATACAGCAGGATTGGGTGAAACAGACAGACATACAGCAGGATTGGGTGAAACAGACAGACATACAGCAGGATTGGGTGAAACAGACAGACATACAGCAGGATTGGGTGAAACAGACAGACATACAGCAGGATTGGGTGAAACAGACAGACATACAGCAGGATTGGGTTGGCGGGGGGGGGGGGGTGACAATGACATCTTTATTCTGCCTAGAGTGTACCACTGAATAAAGGTATATTAACAATTCTAATTGGCTGTGCCAGCTCTTCTATGCATTTGAAATGTATGGCTGCAGGCCAGATCCCCCACCCCCCTACCACCTGAACTCCTTATTGGACTTATTAAACTGCTCTTCACTGTATTGTACTGACAGTTATAGTTGTGTTTGCAATAACTGTTTATACACACACACACGCATATATATACTATATACTGTATATAAAGTATATACAGTTCAGTTGGTTGTTTGCTATTGCTGAGCTAACCAGTGCATTCCTGCTTCCTAACAATGTATCAAACAGTTGATTTTGACCCACCAAATGCTTTAACTATGTCTCTGATCGATTTATTCAGATTTTCCAGCCTCACGATGGCCTGCTTTACTGGCATTGACACTTATTTGGTTCTCATATTGAGAGACAACAGCAGTAAACTCATAATGCAAATCCCACACCTAGAATCAACTCTAGATCTTGTGTTAGCTTTCTTGTGCATGAACGAATGATACAAAGACGCACAGCTGGCCAGGAAACAGCTGAGCAGCCATTTGTCCAATTACTTTTGCTCTCCTAAAATGGGGGGGGAGTATCTATAAAAAGGGCTGCAATTCATACATGGATCACCCAATATGGATGTAAATACCCTCAAATTAAAGCTGACAGTCTGCACTTCACATTCATATTCATTGTTTTACTTGAAATCCAATGTGCTCTGGAGTACAGAAACTGAAATACAAAAAATTGCCTCACTGTCCAAATACATTTGCATTTGCATTTGGTCTCACCTCCCACTCCCAGTTGAGTGTTTGGTCTTGGGGCGCAGTATAGGGCTGCAGTACTCTACATGGATCAACCAATATGGATGTCACCCTCAAAGCTGCAGTCTGCATCTTCCCAATCAATGCATTGTTTTACTTCAAACAATTTACTTTTGCTATGCCAACACACAAAAAAAAAAAAAAAATAATCTTTCATGAAATTGATTTTAGAACTTTTCATATTGACTGAACCATATTTATTTAACAACAATGCTAAGCTATTTATAAATTATATAAAGGGAAACAAATATATAGATATGTTCATAGAATGCTCTGACTGTAAGCATATTAAAGGAATACACCAATGTGTATCTTACTCAGAGTGACGCTAACTGTTTTAGCTCTAAGATATCTACATGGTGCATGCTAACTGTTTTAGCTCTAAGATATTTACATGGTGCATGCTAACTGTTTTAGCTCTAAGATATTTACATGGTGCATGCTAACTGTTTTAGCTCTAAGATATGTACATGGTGCATGCTAACTGTTTTAGCTCTAAGATATTTACATGGTGCATGCTAACTGTTTTAGCTCTAAGATATCTACATGGTGCATGCTAACTGTTTTAGCTCTAAGATATTTACATGGTGCATGCTAACTGTTTTAGCTCTAAGATATTTACATGGTGCATGCTAACTGTTTTAGCTCTAAGATATTTACATGGTGCATGCTAACTGTTTTAGCTCTAAGATATCTACATGGTGCATGCTAACTGTTTTAGCTCTAAGATATTTACATGGTGCATGCTAACTGTTTTAGCTCTAAGATATTTACATGGTGCATGCTAACTGTTTTAGCTCTAAGATATTTACATGGTGCATGCTAACTGTTTTAGCTCTAAGATATTTACATGGTGCATGCTAACTGTTTTAGCTCTAAGATATTTACATGGTGCATGCTAACTGTTTTAGCTCTAAGATATTTACATGGTGCATGCTAACTGTTTTAGCTCTAAGATATTTACATGGTGCATGCTAACTGTTTTAGCTCTAAGATATCTACATGGTGCATGCTAACTGTTTTAGCTCTAAGATATTTACATGGTGCATGCTAACTGTTTTAGCTCTAAGATATTTACATGGTGCATGCTAACTGTTTTAGCTCTAAGATATTTACATGGTGCATGCTAACTGTTTTAGCTCTAAGATATCTACATGGTGCATGCTAACTGTTTTAGCTCTATTTCTGGCCGCAGACAGAAGCCACTAGCGTAGATTCTACCTGACTTTTTTGAAGTGAGGGAAGTGCACCTACCAGCATCTCCAAAGCAGAGTTATTTACATGACATCTGACACAAGATACAATTGTTTACCATCCTCCTCATATGTATAATAATGTATAATAAATTATGTAAAATAATAATAGCCTAAAACATATGAATTGCATCGGTAAAAGACAGCCAAAGCATGTCAATAGATTGAAGTGACATTATTATTTCTCAGTCATACAAGAGTGAAGGAAAAAAAAATTGGAGCGCAAGGCAGCCTTGCGTTTATATTTAAGCTGCTGCAGCTGTTGCAGTTGAAAACGTGCCGCGATTTTAGTGGCAACTATTTTTGAGTCATTTGTATTTAACGGTTTGAACATCGGCTAAATGTGACATACTGCATAGCGTGCATATGACACAATTAAATATTGTTTTGAAAGGACGGGTTAACATTAAGCATTGAAGGTTGAGTTTCCTATGCAGTAACAAACAAACTGAACAACATGGGGAACAAAAATATATTATGCTCATGAGCTATAATGTTTTTAGCCTCTTTTTCACAATTAAACATGGCTTTTGTTAGTCCTAAAGAATGAGATTCATTATGGATTAAAGTATTTTATAATACATGGAAAGGAACAGTGAGAAAGATTTTGTATAGTTGTGTTCCCGCCACATTTCAAACTGTGGCAAATGTGGAGAGCTGGATCATTTATACATCACACGTTCCAAAAAAGGCTTCCGCAAAGGCTATACTCGCGTTTCCTCACTGAAGCATCCTCACTGAAGCATCCTCCGGGAGCATTGAGCGGTTTGGAATGTCCTTAAAGGTGGCGAACCTCAATCAATTTCTGTGACAGGCAAGGACAGAGGAGACGAGGATGGATAAAATAAGCAATTGGAATGAACCCCCGGTGTCCGAATCAGCACCTTTCCATACTATTGAGTATGATTGTTGGATGAGAAAGTAGTTAAGTAAGCAAAGTTTTCACTAAATGTAGTATACTTAAAACCCCCAGATGATGTACTTACTTACTACTTTTCAAGTAGTATGCAAACCTTTTGTTCACATCAATATGATGTAGCTTAGTTTTAAAAATGAGGCGCAGCTTCACTGACGTTTTCCTTCAATAACAACAAAAACAACACATGGCCATGCAAGGGTGGGACGTCTTACGACACTTTCATAGTATGGTTGGAAAATAGTATGGAAGATATTTTTTTGCCTACTGCATGTCACATTCTAAACAGCACACAGTAAACAGTACAAAGCTACTAGTACACAGGAGACAGAATGCAGTAGATAGGGCTCTGATTCGGACACAGCCTAAGCAATTGGAATGATCCCTAAGGGGTTTTGGCCCGTGTGTCACCACATATTTATACCCCAGTGAAACATGAAGTTGAGAATGACCACATACTAGTTTTTAAAGGTGTGCTTTAAAAAGTAACATGTGAATGGGAATATACTTAAATTAGGTTTTGTTTGAAACTATTTCTAGCATTGGCAATAATTGAGATGCATGTTTTTGGAAACAATATTTATTTATTTATGAAGAACTAAATTAAAGATGAGATGTTTCTCATATTTTTAGTGTAAGTTCATGCTGATAAATGACAGATGTGTTTTGCTCTTATTTTCCAGGGTTGCCCATAATTCTGGTGGGAATTGTACATGTTATATTGTGTTTATCAAGTCCTGTCAGTTTCTTACTGCTTGGTAGCTTTATGTAAAAAAGCAGGATCCCAAACTTCTAAGACTGTTTTTAGGCTGTTTTGAGAGAAAATTTGAATCCTTTTGCTGCCCAAAACACTGACTTGCCAAGTGGGGACTCCTTTATGTCTAAAATGAAGCCCCCCTCAGTACTGTACCCCTTTGAAAAGTGGGGGGCGCTGGAAATCGCTCTCATGACACCAGCCAAGTGAGAGAGAGCCATGAATTTCCCAGCTTTTTCGGTCAACTCTTACGGTCACTTAAAACACAGTTTCGTCTTTGTCCTGAACGTACAATGATGATGTAATGGCTCCTCTTTAGTCAGACGGCTCTATTGACAGAGGGCAACACGGTTCATATGACAAACGTGTACAAAATAGTGTTTTGTGTTTTTGTCAGAATGCTCCTCTTTTCAATTCTCAGGATCTTTAAATTGTTCCCAGGTGCTCTCCGATTGCAAGTAGTGGACATGACAGCAATGCAATCAAGTGTATAAATTTAATTGCAGTCTCATTTTGCAATGCTTATTAGCTGTTCAGGGGCACATCATTCCACGTGAACCCAGTTATTTTGAAGGAGAACATCTGTTCAGGTTTTTTTTTTTTTTTAAACAAAGCATCTGTTTTAATCCCGAGTTTCGCAAAGTAGGGTTTATTTGCAGCAGTTCATCGCAATGATCTATTGCGCAACGAACTGTAAAAATATTTAAATACAACCGTTTTCACAAACACTTGCAAGGCAAGTTCCTGTAAAACATAAATGTGATTTTTTTATTACTAAGAATTTGTTTTCGCCTGGCATTGCATTGTCATATCGTCACCTTCTTAAAATAATCGCCTAAGTCATATTTTCAAGTTTTTCAGAAAACAGAATAAACTGAACCAAATACAGAATATATGATATTTGTTAATCATTTCACACAAAAAGGGTATATCAATAGATGACTATTGACTTACAAATAACGCTGTCTGTCAATTATGTAACATAAGAGGATTAAAGACTAAATAACTACACAACATTTATAGCCTAGCCAAATATTGTAGTAAACATTATCACTTACCATTCGGGGACGAGTCCAGAATCATGGAAATGACTTCATTTATGTTGATTTTCTTTGTGCATCTTGAAGCAGCCGCCATATTAATAACTTGTAAAAATGCCTAAGTCAAAATTTATTGTGACTTAGGCAAACATACAAACAGCCTAAGAGCACTCTTGACTTAGGCGATTACATTACCGGGGTAAAACAGCATGATCCTTTCAATTAAGGATCTAGGCAACTTTACCAGAGGTGGCCAGCATCATGAAGAGCTGATTTAAGCAAAAATCTCATGTTCCTCAAAAAATGACTTAGGCGATTATTTTAAGAAGGTGACGATATGCAATATTGATTACGCGCATTTAATGTTTTACTGCTAGGCTTTTATTTGACAGATACATTTTCTCTTTTCAAATACCACTTGCCATTATTCTTTGATAAAGTGGTTCATCACCGGCACTTTGACGTGAGCCCTCTGTTTGTTAGTGTTTCGAGAAAGTGTGCGAAAATCATAGTGCAGGATTAGGTCTTAGGTTTTGGCCAGATGGAATTGCCTGACTGTGGAAATTTACATTTTAAAGGCCATGTTCAAAGTACAGTAAAGGACAAGGCCATTCCAATCTAAATGTTAAATCGCATTTAAAAGAAAGACGAATTTTAACCAGGGAACTGAAGTTACCTCCTGGCAAAGCATTCATCTTGCTGCTTGTGTTCACACCAACAGCACAACCTCCCGTGCCTCGTTAAACACATGTAGACATATTCGTTGTCAGAAAAGAAATTATATTCTTGTGTATAACGTAAAACAAAACGCAAAAAAAGAGTAAATCCATCACGGTATTGTCTATAACTGGGCAAAATAAAATGCTTTTGACAATTTATTGAGCTCTTGTTTTTCACCTTCCCCCATTTTCCACTTGACTGCGCTTTAAGGGGTTGGGGAATCATTTTCTAGTTTGTTTTTTTCTGTTTTTCCATTTCCCCTGGAAAATGTTCAGTGTGAAGCGTCGTGTGGAATCTTGTTTGTAAATGGTGACGTATAAAAACATAAAGATTGATTGACTGAACAACAGTAAAAAGGTTAGATCTGCAGGATGCTGACCCTTGCCTATCGATCGCAGTGCTAAGCATTAGTAATGCAATTGCAATAGCAGGTACAGTAAAGTCCGGGTTGTGAAAATATCAATATTGCTCATTCATATTCGTCCTTATATGATTCACATCTGTAAAACACGCACTGTCGTGGCATTAAACAGAATATGAGAGGAAATAATCTATATTTCGCTAAGATCTTAAATGTTGACGCATCGATGCCTTCGGTGTTGTAGCCCTGCACTGTATTTACTGAGTTAAAATGCAGCGTAGAGGCGGCCCCATTAAGGAAAGTGCGAGCCGACCCGATGCGGGCCCAACTCTCACACTGCAAATCACCTCACTAATTACAAGAAATTTCAGGCCGACATCGAGCCATGATTTTTGAAACGGAAAACGGTTGTCAGCATCATAAAGCACGAAGCGAGGGACTTTTCAATCCGCATATTTCCTGTAATAGGCATACTCTTATGCGTTTTGATTGCATTCAGTAAAACCTATGGGCATTCGCTAAATGCCGGAATCCATTAGCGTGCGTTGTTTCACCCGGTTATGACCGTGTCAATTTTACATTAAGGGAACTCTATGTTCTTTGTAAAATATTTCATACAATATTTGCATGGATTCCTGATGTCCTCTGTCGCAGGGGGTTACTAAAGTGGCAAATGGCAACCCTGAGCAAACCCCCCCACCCCCCTCAATAAACTACTTAACTGGTGTCACCTTTAGTCAAAACCCACTACAGGCTGCAATTAAGCGGATGTTTAACACACATAGTGTGTAGATGAATGTTTAAGTTGCAAGGCGACTATATTACATATCTGTGTAACAAACGTAGCTTTTTAACTACAATAAGTTTAGAGCATGCACGCTCAGTCAACCTACCCTGTATAAATAAAGGTTAAACAAAAATTGTAAAATATTTTAGTTATTACAATGAGCTTAATGTCATTAATTGTCATCAAACAGGTGCTATGGCCAGCATGGAGAGAGATGGTTGTGCGTACACATCCAGAAATGGTACTGCTGCCAGAGATATCAATTAGACCAGTGAAGAAAGAGCAGAATACTCACGATCTGCAGTAAATGCTCCAAAACTAGTATAATGGCTCATCCTGGAAAGGAATATCTACACGTGATAAAACTGCAGCTTGAAACACGTGTTGAACCATTACACCTGTTTGAGAGAATGCAATGTATTGTGTGGGTATCTCTTCAATGATTGACATGGCCTTGCAGGCTGAAAATGAACACTTTCTAACAGATTTTATTCACACATCATAGATGAACTGAAAATCCAATTCCGAAATCACAGTATAACTTGGTACCAGGGGGGGTTCAGATAGAGCCTTTTGTCTGCATGATTGACTTGGATAATTAACATCCACTCCAAAAATGTAAGCATGACAGCAGCTCTCGTTTCACCTGCTCAGGTAGTTCATCAATTCGAAGCTTCCGTGCACAGTTAATAAGAAGGACAGCCATAGATTGTGTATGACATGACGACAAAAATAGGATGTTTTCGAGATAATTGTTGAGGAGCATCCCAATTGTGATGTTTCGTGCATTTGGCCGAGGTGCCGAAAGGCTCGATTCTTGAAATATGTACGTACGTATAGCGTCTCCATATTTCAGTCTCTTGTAGCAGAGATAATTCAAACAAAACCTTCTCAAGCGATAGCAAATTAGCTACCTTTCTCATGAAATACAGGCACACTGTCCGTCCGTCTTGTCTAAGGTATGTGGTAACCATCAATTTTTATTGATTGGCTGGTATTGTTCCCTCCTCCCCACTTCTTATAGGCCTTCGTTTGGTTTTCGGCCTTCTGCCCTCCCCTCAGTTTGTGCTGATATGCCAGCTAACGGACAACTGACGGATGACAATCACGGCTGAGAAAGAAAGAAGGAATGAAAGAAAATTCCCGTTTGACCCCCCTTTAATGCTGACGGCTTATTACCGTGATCGCTGCCTCGGCCGGACGTGTTCGGGGCCGTAATCAGCGGCGGGAAAGGGACAGCAGCTGCGTATATGGTCGCGCGTGTGCGGAATGCTAATACCGCCGTTATTCAAATGATCCGCTGCTCAACTTACTTCAACGGCGGCCCCGGCTGTCCCGACTTTAATGACTTAAGTTTCTGGGAGGAAAGTTCACGGTGGAGGCGTGGTCATACCGAATGCGGAGCTTTCCTCTCTCGTTATCGACTCGCCACCAGGTGCGCCGTTAATTATCGTGAACAGCGGAGAGGCCTAGTGCTTAATAATGATCTTGCTCTCAGTTCCCCTGTCTCTCTCTCTCCCTCACGGTCCATCTCTCACAGAGCTCGACGGTGCTCCTGTTTTAGGAGCACTTGCTCCTGAAAATCGACGCGTGCTAACTGGAAAAATTATTTAGGAGGAGCACATCTAGTCATTGGAATGCATTAGTGTGCTCCCAAATTTTTCAACATAGAAGCAAATGTGCTCCTTGGGAAAAAAATGTTAGTGTAGAACCCTGCTCTAAATCTGTCTCTTTCACTGCAAAAAACTAATCTTAACAAGCATTTTAATCTCAAATTAAAACTTTAGAATCTTATTTCTGCAGAATCAATTTACGCTTCCCCAATAAACACCTGCATACATATGCATTACTGTAGAAACCGTCTGCATGCTTATTCTAAGAAACTTCTGCATGTATGCGCAATGTGCATTAGCCTACTCTCAAGAACACCACCAAGTATTTGCATTACTCTCAGAACACCTAAACGCATGTGTATTGCAGTGAGCAGCACAGACATGCATCGCTACGGTGCATCTTCATTTTTAAGTGGCTGTTTATTAGCTGTAGTAAATCCTAAGTGAGTTTTTAACGCGTCTCCGTCTCCCCCCGGTTGTAATCCGAAGGCGGCAGGGGGCCGTTCTGGGAGTGCGAGGGGGGAGAATGACGGGGAATCGCTTTTGAGGCGGCTTTCTGCGAAGGATCGACAGCCCGTCCCCGTCGCCCCTCTCTCTGTCACCTTCGCGTGACGCGCGCCTGTATTATAATTTTTACAGGCGATGAGGCCACGTCATCTGCCCAATGGCTCTATAAATAAGAGAGGTAGCCCGTCTGTCTGAGCCGACAAACCGCTTCCCCCCCAATAGGCCATGCCAGCGTGCAGATTTACGCCGTCCTGATTCAATTCAACACGGCCATTTGTTCACTGCCTTTCGTTCTGATGTATGTGGAAGCGGCGTTAAAATCATAGGAGAAGCTCATTCGGAGATGGATTGCGTGATTTATCCTCCGCAAAGTGCTTTGTCTTTAGTAATCACCTCAGTGGCACACGCGCGCGCACACACACACACTAACAAATATACACGCGGGCGCACACAAACACAGACCAACAAACATATCAGACAGACACCCACACACACAGGACATATTGCGTTATCTTACGACGCTTAAACAAATGGAAAAACAAACAGCGCTCCGAATGTTTACAGGCGTTGCTCATTTTTATGGGATTCAGCACCCACCCACAGCACTTCTCAGTTTTCCAGTTGAGTATATTCAATTTGCTAATAATCTTACAGTTGGGGGGGGGGCGGGCACAGCAGGTTTATAAAAATAAAAAAACCTGCAAGTACAGCATGCCAGACTCTACAGCTGTACATATGAGTCATGTGACACAGTCACCCTGCTTCATGGTCCATCAGCCCTGAACCTGTCTGTCTGTATGCGATATCATGACACAGATTGGCGACAATTGCACTTCCGTACCTTGGGGACTAAACGGTGCGTTGAAGACTGAAATGGCAGACATTATATGCTTAATTATTTCCATATATACATTTTTTTACGGATGTATCTGTGCTATATGGTCACATGGGACAATGTATACGCTCAATATTTATAGGAGGGTGTGGTTAAGCAGGGTTTTAAAAGGTACGATTTGGGTATGTATCTATGGACATTAATACTGGAGTTTTAAAAAATAAGGGGCATTATATGGACAGGAAAGGGCTATTTCAAGAGAAGGCAGATGTGTTATGAAGTTGGCACATTATTAATTGTCTACCGTCCCCTCTTGCAGATAATAATAGGATGTGTCCTGTGGTGAATGTGGAAGGTACTTTATTTCACTGTCTCATCCGTCAGCAGGCAGTGCTGAACCCCTTTAAAAAAACAAAAACAAAAAAAAAATACAGGAATGAGGCCCATGTAGCGGAGGTCGGATGGGGTCACATGACGGATCTCCGAAGGGACCGGTGTCTTGTTGCTTGGAGTCAAGTTTATTTAGTTTTCCATAGTTGCCCCCCTCCCCGATCAATACGCAGTCTGCACGAGCGGCCCCGAGCGTGCGCGATTAGTCCCGCCAGACCGCACCATCAGCGGCAGCATGGGGGGTCACGAGCGGGCGTTCTAGCCGCTCCATACAGCTGCAGTCCCTGCTAGGTAAGCAAGATAAAAGCCGCAAAAATGCAGCGATGTCCTTATTCTACGTAACTGATGCAAAGCCACAATAGGACAAACACAGAGCTAAGTTCAGGGCTGTGGCAACTGTCATTAATCGGGAGGGAGTCGAGTCAAACAACATTTGAGATATTTTAATAAAAGCCGGGCAAGACAGACGTATGTGGTGCGATTACTTTCACGCACACTGTGTTTCTGAGGGCAGAAACACATGGGGAAATCTTTGTTAGTCAGAAATTCGGGTTCGTTCCGTTTGAAATAAAAGTTTACTTTCACTTTATTATTTTTTTATTTTTGTTTTGTTTTTTTAATACAAATTTTCACAATTTCATTTCTTATTAAATTGACAATGGAAATTTCATTTAGATTTTGTTATTTGTTTTCACAGAATTTTAGTTCATACATTTATTCAAGATATTTCTTCACGTTATGTTATTGTAAGTAATTTTAAACTGGCAATCCACATGTATTTTTGTAATATAGAGTATATAATTATTGGCAATACAGTGCAGTGGGAAATAAATACTTCTAAAACAGTTCCCATAATTAAATTTTTTATTTAGACAGATAGTGCTTAAATTGTTGTGCATGTTCAGTACCATATATCTGAAAATGGACTGGGGACTTTCAAAATGGCATGGAGTTTTGTATTTGGTAATGTAATGTATTAAAATTTGTATTTGAATATAAGGTGTACAATAGTAGCATTGTAGCAGAAAATAAAAGCATACAAACAAAATATTGTGCACCTAGGATGCAATGCAATGTGAAAAGAATAGCTTTCAATGGCACATTGTTAGGAACATAACGGAGAGATGGCAAACATTGTGGAGGACAATATTAAATGGTACTGACTTGAAAGAGTATTATTTATATTGCAACAGAAACTTTGAATCTGTATTGGCATGTATGAAATTATTGATAAGATATATAGCCAAATCCTTAATGGTTAACTGTGTTATTCTATAATTCATAATTCTTTTTCCACAGGAAAAATATAATAGTAATAATAATAATAATAATAATAATAATATGTCACACAAATGGAGTCTTTCTTTCTGCAGTCAGCATGTACAGAGCGAGCCGAAGAGTGTACACACGAGGTAAATACTGCTTGTGTGTTTTTGTTTTGTCTCCTTTGTCTCCTTTCTAGCGCCGAAGCCTACTCCAGTTCGTCTGTGCTTTATCTGGAATGTTCTTCACCTGACTGAAAGATAATTAATCGTGGCACTCAGTGATGATTTATGATATCGCTGACATAATTAATGATACACATCAATTTTCCTGTCTAATTGAAGGAGGCGTTCACTACACCAAATGTCTGAAACCCAGCTCAGGAGAACACCGAATGCATGCAGGTAATATTATTTTTCCTTGTTTTTTGTAATTTTCTAAACGCACTTTCCCTGAAATAAAGACAATATGCACCAGCAACTGGTTTTTAAAACAGTTTATGCTGTCAGCGAGTGGACAGCAAAGGGATGTGAGAATATGGGGGAATGTTCACCTGCAAAGAACACGGCTTTTTGAAGATGGCCCAAAAATAGACGCGTCACTCAAAACGCTAAATAAGCAACTAAATTGCATGAACCTTATTTTCAAGCTGTCACACTTTTTAATTAAAACAAAATCAACATTGCACGTATGATCATTACGCCACCACTGCTCAATTCTAAAATGAATAAGAAAATTCACATATCTAATATATTCACAGGTTATTAAGGTACATGCCGATGTTTAATTAGCGTTCGTAAATCTCTTCTCTGTTATTCTTAGTTCACGCATAACGTAATGTTTGGTGTGAGATGAGCTCTGGCAGAGTGCATTTTACTCTGATAGAGTACCTGTGAGTACTATCACTGAGCCTTTTTACTGTGTAGTGTAAAACCCAACGGGCATTCAAATGAAGACTAATAATAATAATAATATTAATAATAATAATCATCATCATCATCACACTTGTATTGTGAAATATTACTTTAAATTTACTTGTACAAACTTATTCTCTCTATGGCTTTAGATTATGAAAGCAGAGGTAAGAGTGACAGCAGAGGGGGAGCCAGAGGGGAAAGCCGAACAGCTCCTGAGTGTTACAAACTTGATTTGAGCGTTTCATGGTGCTGAACTCAGTCACCCATTGAGGGTGCGATCAGGTGCTGTTTTTTTTTCCTTCTGTGTCAACAGAGGGGAAAGTGGGGGGGGGGGGGATTAGTTTCCATGGCAACAGAAAAGCATCTCTGTTTGTGGACAGAGATTCTGCTACATGTGAACGTGATTGACAGGTCTATGCCTTGGCCGCTGACCCATAGAAATTAGCAAGTGAGCGGTATTGTGCTGCTCTGTATTGAGGGCGTCTCAGTATCTTAAAGTGCTCTTGTAACTTCTTCTGTGGTATTTGCATGAGAAACTTGACATGAACTGTTTTGGGGGTGGTGGGGTTGTGGAGTGCGGGGTGGGGGGTGGGGGTCATGTATAAGGCTTGATGGTTTCTTTGTGAGGATTGAGAATAGCTTAATTTCCAGCTCTCTTATCGCAGAGCGGATTGGGTATTGCTGTTTGGAGATGCACTTTAAAAGGCTCATTTGTACAGTGTGGGTAAGTGTACAGAACCAACATACAGCAGTGCACAGAAAATGAACGGGCCAGGGAACTAGACCTCCAAGACTTCTTGAGCATATTCGGTAGAGGTAGTAGACAATTGTACATTTAAATAAATGACACACGTGAAACCATTACTAGCTCACAAAGATGTGCGCACAAATCTCGACATTTTCTGGTCGATGCAAAATACATATCAAAAAGGAGGGACTCAGTAGATATCAAGATATAGCAACAACAACAACAAAAACACCAAATTTTATTATTATTATTTTTTTGTTGCAGATTGACAGTTTGAAAAGCAAAAAGCAAACAGAGTATCCCACTTGCTCTGTCCACTTTAGTGAATGTGCTTCAAGGCTCTGTCTCGGCTCTAATTCACCTCAAGAGGTATTCACTTATTCTATCAAGAGGCTGGTCAACCCAAGCGCCGGGGGTCATTGGAGCCTGTGGAGGGGGCACGCCCTATTAGAGAGTGGCACAATGGCCTCTTTTGAGGGTGCCAAAATTGAACGGCAATGAGGGGTCTTTTCAAGGCAAGACACTCTGATTATGGAGCAAAGGTAGGGGTGTAAATGGGGGGGTTAGTGAGAGGAGGGGAGCGAGAGAGGGAACGAGAGAGCGATGGATGGAGAGACAGAAGGAATGGCAGGCAGATAAAAAGGAATGATTTGATTGGTTGTACAGAACCTCCACTGTGGAACCTGCGAGTTTCATTTAAACTTGGCCACCGTCTCAGAGTCTACAACACAATCCATTTTTCACAAAATGACAGAGAGGTGTCATACACGGTAGAGAGGTGTCATACATTTCTATTTGCCAATTCATAGACTGTTTACTTTCAGTAGCAGGTGATTTGGGATAATACATTTTTTACTTTAAACTATTCACTCAACTATTTTTAATCCCAATGCTTTTTTTTTTTGAAGTGTAAATCAAATGATTCCTCCAGACAGTTCTGTTGATTTTTTTCCAACTTTTCTGTTGATTTTATTTGATCATCGACATTAATATTTGGAAGTGGTTTGAATAGCCAAATTGTGCTTTGACCAAAAGAACTTCAGAAATACAGCAAAAACTTTCAAGCAACATTATATACTGTATGTAAACAGCAGGGGGCAGTCTTGATCTACCTCAACATAATACAGATTACAGCCAGACCACAGGAAAATAGTGGCTTTTTCAGAAAAGATAAAGCTTTTCACTTTTAATTAAGGTAAAAAGTAAACTGCAGTTGCAACTACTGGTATTTCAATAACACTAAATATATTGTAAATAATATAATATAACAAGTAACAAAACTATAATTTGTTGTTGTTTATTGTGATTTATGTTCAGTATTGCAATGACACCGCAGATTGCTGTTAAGTCACTGAATTAGTCTAATGACCATGATTTTAAAAGGAAGATTATTAGCTAGAAAAATCTATGGATATTCCTTGGTTTTTTTTTATCACTGTAATTACATAAATTACAGTTATCTCTCGTGCTAAAATTTAATTGACACACACTTGACCAGTTTTCTTTATTTAAAAAAATATAGATACTAATCTATAGTAGTATCTATATATACATATCTTTTTGCCAATATGTGTCCTGTACTTTTGATAAATTGTAAACTTTTAATACACATTTTTAGGTTAAATTTGAGAAAATGAGGTTTAATAATTTACTTCTAAAGATGATATCTTCTAGCTTACTGTACCCTTGAATACTTATGTCTATTAGCTTTGTACATGTATGTTTTTTTAATGATGTGGCTGTTTCATAGCTGCTGTGTTTACAGCTCACTTTAAATTAACATTTGAAGTAGTTTAATATATAGCTCTTAAAATATAAAATGAATTTAACTGAATTTAATTATCTCTTGAATAAATCCAATTAAATGCAAGCTCATATGTACATTATCTCTAAATAAATGTGCACACATAGATAATTTGAACTTAATTTATCATGTACTTGACAAGATCTCCATAAATCTAAAATATGATAATGAGGTAGGAAGTTAGAGATGCACTGCATTGGACAGACAATTGTGTGACAGTTATTTTTTTGTTTTCTTATTATTTAATTTGAATTGAATATATATTTACAACTGGCATACTAAAATAATGTATAACAATAATGTTCATTCAAATGTAAATTGTGATCCATATGTGTCTCTAAAATGAACATAAAGCCAACATAAAATCTTATTGCATTTATTGTTAAAGGAGGCAGTGGTGATTTTGTGATATTTGTCACCAAATTTCTTCAGTTTTTTTGGTTGAGAATTCTTCTGAGCATCCAAAAATTATTATTATTATTATTATTATTACAGAAACATGTTACCTTTGTAAACTAATTCAACCTTATGTCAAATTATGTAATTTCCTTGACAGTTAAAAACATTCACATATTAATATTATTTATATAAACATCAATTACAAAAATAAAGACAACAATATCAGATACAAATGCACCTAGCCCTTATTTTACACATATTGTATATTACAATCATAATGAGTTTGCAATTATTATGCGGTATATTCACCTATATTTAGTTATTATTTTCATAATCCATGTTAGCACTGATGATTCGGGACGTTGACTGCAGATGAGGACATGCGAGGCCGGGCTAATCACACAAAGGCAAACCGACAGGGACGGGGTCAGGTAGTTCGCCGCCTTTGTCCGTCTTTCTCTTTGCAGAGGGTCACATGACAGGGTTTTTGAAGCCGCCTGTCTGATGTCACCGCGTCGGGATTGGCCCGCTCGGCGTCACCTTGCGAGAGGCCGTCAGCCTCCTTTTCGATCCAAGCTCCGTGTCGTCTGCGGCTGGCCCGGGGGCGGGGGAACTTTCAGGGGTCCCCGCTTGTTTATGTGTTGACGTGTTCTGCGCCAGCGTGACCTCACCATTCTCCCCTGAGGTCAGCACAGCCGGAAAGCAGGGGGGGGGGGGGGGGGGGGTTTCCGGCGGGTTAGTAAATCTCTTGTCTCAGCAAATCCTTTTGTATATCGTTGTTAAATTCTTACTTACTTCTTTATTAAAAACAGGGGAAAAAATGCTTTACCTCTGCAGTTTTGTGAGCGTTTCCTCAACACAAGCGAGGAGCGCCGTGGCCGTGGGTCACTGAACACAAATACCACTCTACATATAGATTCAGAACACAGCTCCAGAGTCCAGGTACTGAATGGAGTCTTCAGAGAGATTAACCCCACGGAAAGATATATCCAAGCGCCCCGTTTTGACACGATTTAATTTGTGGTTAATCAATTTCAAGAAACCCTTTGTTGATCTCTCTAAATCATAAATGGTGTTGTGGTTTGTGTTATTCACACCTTTGGTTAGAACAAACGGCTCTCGACATTTAATTAAATGACACAATTATACCGGCAGAAATTACCGGAAGGTTTCTGCCGTTTTATTACCCCTGCTATTATGAATATTACCGCTGTTCTCATTCCCGTGGGCAGCCTCTACGCTTTCACTCACCCTGCCCGCGCCCCGTACTCTCCTAAATGCTGCTTTTACGCTGGCCGTAGATCAGCGGTAACAAGCTCAAATAACAGTAAATGTTTACAATATAATTTCCCTCTCTTTTTTTTTTCTTCCCCTTGCACCATCACGCACCGTCGCACAGATTTACACCAGAGTGCCGGGCGTCACAAATCACACAGAGGGATTAAACCTTGATGTTTTTAAAGGCTGCCGCGGCGCGTGAGCTTTTGAGTAAACCGCCCATCCAGAGAGAAGGATTTATGGGGTGGCGAGAGTTTGGCATGATACCCACACTTTAAATCTCATTGACTTCTGGGTTGTGCCAGTTTTGCCTGGTCAGACAGTACCAGGATCAGACCTGTGACAAATACATGTTTTTTTAAAAGTATATTTGAAATACCTCTTCTGTTTGGATGCCAGTAAAAAAAATTATCACCAGGAGTTCTCAATGAAGAATTGTACTCATGAAAATGTACTATTTTATGAAATAGGAATTATTATTTTTCTTTCAAAATTGTTCTTTTTTCTTTCCTTTAATATTTTTTATTTTTAGTACTGTCAGTGAAATGTTACTAAAATGTTGTCTGTCAGTGTTAAATCAACTCTAGCAGAGTTTATAGAAGTCAGACTAAATGTACTTCAGTTAAAAGTATTTTGTCAAGTATACTACTGAAAAAGTAAACTGAAAAGTTTACTGTATAATCTGCAGGAATTTTACTGATATATGAAAGTATCTTAATTAATTATTTGGCTAGCCCAGGTCTGACCTGGGATATTTGGAGATCCCAGTCCAAGCTGGCTGTGCTGCAGTCTACTATGCAATATGCACAAGTCTTATATGTTCAATTTCAGCAGTTTGGTGAAGTGGCGTTGCGAGCAGGCCATCGCCTGAGCACTTCATGAGACGGGACTGAAATCTCTCAAAGACATGGAAGGATGCTATATTACGGGTGAACGGTTAAACCTACACATTCCAGAGTGAGGTTCTATCTCGGGCACAAGCTTTAAAAAAACATGAATCCAGAATGTGATGCACTTATAGACATAATTTGTAAAGTATTAAAATGTTTTCCAGGCAAGGATATATGGCATGCCTTAATAAAGCTTGTAAATAGAGTTTAAAAAAAACATATGGTAAACCATGCTATAAACCCCGATATGTTTTGTATATGTGTAGATTAATTTAAAATTAGAAACTGAAGTAAATGTATTCAACAGAACACATTATAGATTCTTTGCAAATGCTACCCTTGAAAATGAACACATTAATGCTGCGTATTGGGGTTCGTTAGGTTTGTCTCTGAAGCATAAGGCCGGTGTGCCCTCTTTAAGCACACAGCCTCATTCCTCACACAACAGAAAATGTTAAGCATGCCCGTGTCATTGGACTGAGTGTCGGTTTTCTTAGAAAGATCTGCCTGGATGTACTCAACGTGCTGTATTCGTACGCTAACCATTGTCTTCTCCAGTTTTACAACATCCGGAAAGCTTCATCCGTCAGCCAGCAGATTTGTACTGAAGCAAATACATTTCACTGTGTGTGTGTGTGTGTGTGCGTGTGTGCGTGTGTGAGTGTGTGTGTGTGTGTGTGTGTGTGCGTGTGTGAGTGTGTGTGTGTGTGTGTGTGTGTGTGTGTGCTTGTGGCCATGCATGTGTGCGTGTGTGTGTGTGTGAGAGAGAGAGAGAGAGAGAGAGAGAGAGAGAGAGAAAATTATGGAGGGAAAGGGAAAGTGAGAGGGCAAGAGAGAGGAGGGGGAAGAGGGAGGGAAAGGGAGAGAGAGTAGATAGGGAGAGAGAGAGAGTAGAGAGGGAGAAAGAGAGCAACTTTCAGCAATACTTCAGTTTCCCTTTCTTCCTGCCTCTCCCATTAGTTATGCTCATTACGTCTATAATGATAATCATTGGTGTGGTATTTGTGACAGTATTGCATTCTAACATCAATACACATCTCTCAAATAGTATTTCTGGCATCATTTTCCAGACAAGTGATTTCCAAATATGAAACATAAAATATCTTGTGTCTGACTGATCAAATATCTCGCGATCGAGTTTCTCTCTTTTTTTTTTCAGACAACATTAAGTACACTTATACTATTCTGGCGGTGGCTTATTTTAAGCGGTAACTGTGTTTTTGCACATCCACGGTTATGTCTTTGCATATCCACGGTTGTTGATGAGAGGCCTGAATAATGAGATGGAATTGAACGAGGAGAGTGAGAGCTCCGCTGAGTACCCAGGCTCGTTTTATTGGTTGCCTGAATGACCTCTGACCTCTTTCCCAGGCTGTGAAATCAGTGTAAGTCTGAAGCAGAGCAGGACCAGTCACAGTGCAGGGCATGTTGAAGATTTGTTTTTAATGGCAGAACCTTCTTGCCTGCCAAGGGCCTCACAGGTCTCAAACGTTAGCTAGCCAACAATGAAGTAAAAATGTAAAGTTTTATGTATTGTTGTGCCTGCGTCTAATTTAGCACAGTATCTGATAACGTACAGTGTGGTTAGGTCGTTAACTAATGTGGCCGATACACAAGCTGGGCTAGCTTTCAGGGTAGTACAGCTATTTAGCACAGTATCTGATAACGGACAGTGTGGTTAGGTCGTTAACTAATGTGGCCGATACACAAGCTGGGCTAGCTTTCAGGGTAGTACAGCTATTTAGCACAGTATCTGATAACGTACAGTGTGGTTAGGTCGTTAACTAATGTGGCCGATACACAAGCTGGGCTAGCTTTCAGGGTAGTACAGCTATTTAGCACAGTATCTGATAACGTACAGTGTGGTTAGGTCGTTAACTAATGTGGCCGATACACAAGCTGGGCTAGCTTTCAAGGTAGTACAGCTATTTAGCACAGTATCTGATAACGTACAGTGTGGTTAGGTCATTAACTAATGTGGCCGATACACAAGCTGGGCTAGCTTTCAGGGTAGTACAGCTATTTAGCACAGTATCTGATAACGGACTGTGTGGTTAGGTCATTAACTAATGTGGCCGATACACAAGCTGGGCTAGCTTTCAGGGTAGTACAGCTATTTAGCACAGTATCTGATAACGGACTGTGTGGTTAGGTCATTAACTAATGTGGCCGATACACAAGCTGGGCTAGCTTTCAGGGTAGTACAGCTATTTAGCACAGTATCTGATAACGGACAGTGTGGTTAGGTCGTTAACTAATGTGGCCGATACACAAGCTGGGCTAGCTTTCAGGGTAGTACAGCTATTTAGCACAGTATCTGATAACGGACAGTGTGCTTAGCTCGTTAACTAATGTGGCCGATACACAAGCTGGGCTAGCTTTCAGGGTAGTACAGCTATTTAGCACAGTATCTGATAACGGACAGTGTGCTTAGCTCGTTAACTAATGTGGCCGATACACAAGCTGGGCTAGCTTTCAGGGTAGTACAGCTATTTAGCACAGTATCTGATAACGGACAGTGTGCTTAGCTCGTTAACTAATGTGGCCGATACACAAGCTGGGCTAGCTTTCAGGGTAGTACAGCTATTTAGCACAGTATCTGATAACGGACAGTGTGCTTAGCTCGTTAACTAATGTGGCCGATACACAAGCTGGGCTAGCTTTCAGGGTAGTACAGCTATTTAGCACAGTATCTGATAACGGACAGTGTGCTTAGCTCGTTAACTAATGTGGCCGATACACAAGCTGGGCTAGCTTTCAGGGTAGTACAGCTATTTAGCACAGTATCTGATAACGGACAGTGTGCTTAGCTCGTTAACTAATGTGGCCGATACACAAGCTGGGCTAGCTTTCAGGGTAGTACAGCTATTGACGGGGTGAGGTTAAGTAATGCAGTACTCACGTTTTCAAGCATACAAAGCGGGTCCTGGAATCTCACCAAAAAAATGTTTTGTACGTACAAAAATGCTAAATTACTCACGCATAGCGTACAAAGCATGACAAAGTAATAATCTATGGCCATGCAGGAGCTGCTCGGGAGGCTCATTCTGTTAAACCACCGTTCTAGTGCACGGATAGGCCCCACTGTGTGACAGTACGTCCGCCTCCACCCTTCCAGTTCACCTTCCCTTATGTTCTCTGTATTTTTTCTCATTCCTCTCGTTTCGTGTCAGTTCTTTCATGTTTCGTGTTTGTCTTCCGTGTGTGTGCAGGTTGGGCGTGGTCTCTCTCATTACCTTCAATATCCTTCATCCTATCACCGGCATTTCCCACTTACATTCCACACGTTGTTAATTACCGTTTTATCACTCTCGCGTATATTCTCACGCTGCACGCACTCATTGTATCATTGACTTCACTATATATTCCCTCTTTGTTTGATGTCTCGTCTTGAGGTTTGTACTCTAGTGTGACTAGTTGTGTTTGTTACTCAGTTCATGATAACTCGTTCGGTCTAGCCTGTGTGTTTGTTAATCCCGTTTTCAGTTTTGTCTCCTTGTTTGCGCCAGCCTGCTAGCTCTCAAACCTGCATTGCCTTCCCTGCTCCCGCTACCCTTATCCTCCGGTTGCCAGCTATTCTCCAGCCCCGCTGCAGCTCCCTCTGCATCCAGCCAGCCCTGCTAGTCCCAACCCCGTTCCTGATCCTCATCCTTCGTGTCACATTTCCCTGTTCATTGCTTAATAAAAGTGCTTCATGCAGCTTGTATCGAGTCTGTCTCCGAGTCCTGCTATTGGGTCCACACCTGTGGAAGGAATCCTGACACGCTGTCTGATATCGAGTCTGGACTGCTTCAGTAGTGACTGTGGCCTGCGACCCCGCAGTGGGCTGTCATTGGGCACTAGCGACTCCTGCTGGTCGATTGGGTGCCCGCGGTCTGCCTGTTGAGCTGAACACAAAGCGCCTTCGTGTCTGCGCGAGCCTAACTCTCAGACTGCAGCGTGAGGAGTAGCAGCGGCTGACATCGGCTGCTTTGGAGCGCATGCTTGTCTGACTGCTTCCGAACGGATAGCAGTGGAGTGCGGTGGTGAGCACCGGTTACATTCAATATGAATATATGTAGCGTAAAGTGTTTTATATACGTAAGTATATTTTTTATTAAGTGTTACCACTGGTTTCTTTCTAAAAGCTCTTCAGCTTTGCCTTTGTGATTTTAGTGAGTGCTTTCAGTATCCAGTGTTAAAGTAATGCACATAGTTGACTTGTACAAAACTTTTTTCTCTCACAACTGACTTAGCAATTTTTCTAAGAGCCAGTGCATTTGAAGGTGTGTAGACTGAGCCTATATTACATTATACCAGCAGCCAGGGGGAGGAGGGAGGTGGAGATGTGGTTACTGTGCACTGTAAGAGAAATTCACCATTGACAGTATCCCTTGCAGCATTTTAAAATATGTCCTCCCCACTGTATTCTGAAACAGGAGATAAACAGCACAAAGCTCTCTGGATGAATACAAAGCAGTTATTTTTCAGGGAATTAATGACCTTGAGTTTAATAAATGTATCTGTGTTCGTCCCAACAAAGTACCTTTAGCATGTGCAAAGCCTTTTAACGCGCACAAAACTTAATAACACAAGCAATGATTGGTGCATAGCAAATGCCACGACCAATCATTGGTCATGTTATTGGTTTTGCGTGTGCTAAAAGGTTTTGCACATGCTAAAGGTCTTAGTAAATCAGTGGAGTGTTGTGTATGAGTAGTGTGAGTGCGAGTGTGGGCCATTGCAATATAATGGTGTAAGCAAAGTTCATTGCGGTGTACAGTAATAGCATGTGGTGTCTTTTGTGGATTATCTCTGTTCATATTCTTTTCTCTCATGGCAGCTCATATATTGTCAAACAAAAGCATATATGCTGTGTACAGCAGTTCCCTTTGTGTACGTACCATTGGATATGAAACATGACAACTTATGATAAACGGCCTCTGTTTTGAATATAACATTGCAGACAAAGAAATAAAGCAACAGAAATATGATTTTAAGGAAGCTGAGTACAGCTCAATCACAGGAAATGAAGACCGCTGACTTCCTGTGGTTCAGGTAATATTAGGGGTGTGTAGGGTTTCTTCAGAACTAGCTGGTTTTAGATGGACCCAACATGCAGTTCCAATTTTTTTTATCATTGAAAATAATATCATTGGTCAACTTCAGGTAGAAAACAAATCTGTATAAAACCCATTATCTGTGAATTTCTGAAAAAGATATTTGGTTTCAATTCAAATACACCCCTATTGGCAGAAGTGTGGTAATAGAATCATACCAGAAGTGACAATGAATGGTAATGTATAGTGTTGTTTATAGCTTTTGATATGCTATAAATGCTAAAACATTTTTACAGGAGAAATATGGGTTTGTCGCTGACCTCTTAGAGACTAGCTGTCAATGAAAACTAATCGGATTGCAAGAGTTGAAGTTATTACCACCTGTATAGCAAAAGCTTATAAAAACAGATGCAAAGACACACACACACACACACACACACACACACACACACACACACACAATCCACTCACACAATCCACTCACACACACACGCACACACACAAACTCCACTCACAGACACACACACACAAACTCCACACACACACACAAACTCCACGCACACACACACAAGCGCACTTGTCCAGGGCACCAGGGAAACCGCTTCTTTTCGCACTCAGCCATAAGTGTCACGGGACCTTTAAAGACGGCCGTGACCTTGGTTTAACATCTCCAAAATACAGATATTTATGAGACGGGCTAGGGAGTATCGGCGAGCCGCTCGCGCGGTAGGGTGAGCAGCTGTTACAGCGTCAGTGACGGGGTGTCTCCCCACTGATCTCCAGACAGCCTTTAATCCCAGTCCCAGTGTTTTCCTCTCACATCGGGGCACCTTTTCAAAGGATGGAGAGAGGGTAGGAGAAGAGCTGGGGTTCTGTTGCTCCGTCCACACGCTTTGATGCTCTCGCGGCACGTCGTCATAGCGACAATATGTTTCGGCAAAGTTATTTCACTTCGCATTTACTTTTTGATGATTTGCAGCAAGCACTCCGGCTCGAAATCTGCACTTATCTTTAAGTGCTTTGAGGTCATGGAAAGGCACTGTGGGCGTGTCGTACATTCAGTTTCTTGGGGTGGCCGCATAACAGTGTGTTAAATTGAGTTGCCTGCACCTGGCGTTACAGGTGGGCAGGCGTATGCGAGCGCCGTACATGTTCGTGTGTACACTTATAGGACACTTCTGGGTACAGGCCAAGCACGCAGGAAGCACAAATTCCCACTTTTATTATTTTATAAAGCCACACGAGTGACAGAATGTTTATTTTCTCTCTTCACTGGATTGCAGCAAGAGGTAAAAGAGGCTGTAGTGACGAGCCGGCCTGGAACATAAATGCGTGTCGGTAACTGAAAACAGCCTTTGTGCATTCTGTATAGAGCCTTAGTTTAAACCAAAATCTTTCGTTTCAAGAACATTAAAAAAACGCTCACATAATGAAACGGTTCTGTGAGCGGGCCTTGGGTGAATTCTTGCTAAGCAGTACCTCAAAAAAATATTTGAAAAGCTATTTAAAATGCCCAAAGACTGATGAAAGACTGGAGATGTCCAGGAAGGCTAAAGCTAATACACGTTTGATGAATGGTTCTGCAAATGAATGATGATTTTATCTTAAATTGCCTTTCTTCCGATGCATTTTCGATCTTTTTTTGCACGCCGTTGTCTTAATTCATACCCTCTCTCTTTGCATACGCGAGCACCTGCGATGTCAGGAATACTGTTGACGTACGCGCTGAAAAAAACATGTTAAAGAAAAAAACCCATCGCCGTGTGCGAATATCTTTGCTTTCAATCACCTTGCTTTCAAACCGCATGGTTTTGTGAATTTAGTTCTTTTTACAGATTCTGAGTTAGTCTAACAGAAGACATTGAGCAGTGAAAGCTGGTGTTTTTCGGGTCTGGGCTTGTATGCATTTCCATGCGAAACACCAATAGACTGTGGCCCATATTAATCAACGGCCATCATTCATAGTTAATAAATTCAGCTTTTCACTATGTCTCGGAGACTCATAAATCAAAGCAGCACAGCTATAGGAGTAGGTACTCCAATTATATACGCAATACCCACTCACCATTGTATAGGAACATATTTATGGTATATTACAACATTATTATTTTTTTAGCAGCGATTTAGCCACTTACTTATTACACTTATCTTATTATTTTTTCACATATATGATTATATATATATGCAATGCAGGTTAAGTACCTTGCTCAAGGGTACAACGGCAGTGTCCTACCTGGGAATCGAACCTGCAACCTTTCAGTTACAAGTCCAGTTCCTTAGCGATTATACTACACTGTATAGAATTCTGTATGGGACAAAATAAAAGTTTGGGCACCTCTGCTGTAGCTGGGTAGTTTTAGCTTGTCTGAAAATGACGGGCAAAGACAAGCATATATGTCAGACATAAAATGTTGACATATGCTTTCATGGTAATGCATATACACAAAAATGGTGCATTAATTCAAAATGTGTTCAAAGTGTTCCCCTGCACACTAGTCTGTTTACACAGAGATATTTCCAGTTGATTACATAACACCTGGCTCCACTTTTATTGAACCGATTGATGGATATTATGACAAAAACTAAACTGTAAGTTGCCTTGGGTAAGAACACTGCAAAATAATAATAATAATAATAATAATAATAATAATAATAATAATAATAATAATAATATGTATACTTCTATCAGATACATTTATGGGATGTTGCATGTTCAGTAGAAATCATGGGGTTGTACACAGATTTAGTACAGATAGAGTTCTGAGTATGTGTGGCCAAACAGGACCCTGAACAAGAAATGCAGTCAAAAATCTCATTCTCCACAATATGGCGAAACTGCTGGACTAAAAAAGTATCAGAGTATTTTCTGTGGGGGGTGGAGACCGCGGTTCAGAGAGCAGGCGGCGATGTCATCCATCTTTGTTTTTCTGGATCTCTCCGCCCGTTCACTAATCAGGCTCGTGCTCCTCTCGCCTGAGACGATAGCTTACGTTTCTGACCCGGGAGAAATTTGTGACTAATTGACTCCATATCTAGGGTAATGTGCCACGTCTCACTCGCCGGCTGGAAGAGATCAAGATCTTTGGTCGCACGCGGATACGCCCGGGAGCTTCGCTGTCTTCATTGTTTATTACAGCCCGGAAAGGATGATGATTGGTGTACACTTTTCTGATTGGACGGCAGCTTTTCCAAGGCATAACCCTTTAGGCGTCACTTTAGGATAATGCTGGTTTATTGCCTGCGATATTCAAAATTCTGTTTTTTTGACCAGAATTAATAAATGCTTTTAGCAAATATTTTACAGTAAGTACCGTTTTTGAACCTTGTGTGGAATTTTCTGTCCCCTAACTGAACACGTTCACTAACATTTATTAATGGCTAACTAACCTTACATTAGCAATCATTAGCATGTGCAATGTATTTTTTTCTTGAACATTTTACAAAGTGAAAAACACAAACCATACTTGAGAGGAAATCTTATTCACCTTTAAATAATACCATTTCTATCAATGTAGTGTAAAGTTTTACAAAAAGTGCTTTTGAATTTAGGAGGTGCGTGATCTACGGCTGTACGCAAACCTGCAAACAACCTCCTCTTATGGAATCCCTTGCACCCCTTATACATGTACATGCACTGTGTATGTAAATAATATCATATGGTATTTTATCATTATCACCTAAAAGACCACAGGTCTGCAGTTATCATTACCATGACTACCCTTCTGTCCCATGGCGGGCCTGTGGCCTAAGTCTGATCTGTTGTTTGAGCAGATGCTCATCGTCCTTGTCCTCCTTTCAGTGGCCTTGGACTGTGTCCAGTGGCTTAATGAACCAGTAACCTAGTAGGAGCCACCTCTGTTTAATTGATCGAATGCTTTACTCAAATGAACAAAGTAATCATTCTCTCTCAGGCTTGCACTGGACACTAACGATGGGATTCTGTTGACACTTGAACTACTGGGCCAGATTGCTGTGGTGTTCAGCTCACCAAAGCGTGGCTGAGGAGCTGGCCTAAAATATCTGCCCTGGTTCTGGATTTGTCTAAAAGGCCTGACAGTCATTCAAGGGGGCTTCCGCAAACACCTTGCAGAATGTTCCGGAAGACCTGGGGAGCTTGCTTTCGCCTCAGCCCGGCTATCATGGTGGTCGGCGGGAGCATTAGGGAGAAAATGCACTGTTCCTGATTTTTGAAGGCCACGGGGGAACAATACAGCCCGCACCCAGCTAGCATCCCGGGCTCATTATACCGACATTTTATCGCCACGCGTCGGACCTTTTCTAAAGAGCGGGTAATGTTTGGGAGAGGAAAAAGGATTCTGGAATTAAGCAGTTTTACACAGAAGGGTAATTTGGTTTGATGAATGTGCCTTGACTGGTATCTAATAACGCATATTTTAAGTAGCACCTCGCCGGCGCCTTAAAGGTAGCGTCATTATTAATATCTGAGCCACGCCGCGCCTCTCTCTGGGTTACAGTACAAGGTCAGCATGTGTTTCACTAAATTAAAAGCCATTCTGAGCTATGGCACTTCTCATCAACTCAGACCTTAAGGTGCGCCGCTTAATTATAATGAGACACCAATGCCTTTAAATAAACAGCAAGATATAGTGATTTACAGGGGCAATGTACTATCCTTAGAGCCTGTTAGTAATGACCGATATCCGTTAGTCTTCAGGCCTCTCTTTCCCCGAGTACTAAAGCTCCTAATCGAGTGACGTCTACCGCGAGCTCCCGTAATGTACGTTTTTATTGGGACACTCATCCTAGTCGTTAGCGGAAACGGCGACAGAAAGCCTAAGTAACGGTAATGCATTCCCTCTAATTACATGATTAATTAAAACTGGACGTACATCCGTTTCACATCTAAGCGTCTGGATGCGTCTTTATGCTTAACATGTTATAAAAGCTGTCCCCTGCTGACTAAGTGATGCGATCCATAATACTGGGCATATTTTTTCTGCAAAAGGATATGTCAACGTGTCTGTACGGTGCGGGGGCCAGGGGGAGTTGCTCTGATTTTATGAATACATGAACAGCCAGGCTTTTAATAGCCTGCTCCCCCCACCTCACCCCCCAACAAATGAAGGCATGGGGACTACTTTTTTTTTAAATTGATAATTCTACATGGAGAAATTATCTGTGTTAAAACAACTTTAGTGGAGGACATATTGTTCCTCTTGGACTCACAGACACTCTGATAGGGTTGATTTAACACTAGGCATTTTGCTGCGTACAGTAGAACATTCTCACTACTAATACACTGACAAGGAATGCCCTAGTTTTGAAAAGGTGCGATATGAATAAAGATTTACTTACTCACAAACCAGTAATTCAGACTAAGTGAAATAAGTGGGCAGGATAATTTGTGTATTTGTTTCTTTCCTTTTTTGCGTATTGATCTGGCTTTCAGTGATCGCTCTTTGCAGGTTCCTTCGAGAAAAAGACGTGCTTGGGCTAATAGTGGCTCGAGCTCCGCCCACCAGCGGCTCACCGGCGCAGTGGACCGTGCCTCTTGTGCCGGAGCTCGGCAGCACGTTAGCGACTTCATCGGGCCCCTTTGTGGGCCCTTGCTCTTTTGTGTCGCCCTTGAAGGAAACGAGGGTCCGCTTTTACATCTCGTTACAGGCTGTTAGCCGTGGCCTATAGGTGATCAGCAGCGTGGATCCGGACTAAGCCTGCCGTCATTCATCCCTCCCTGGAGCCGACTGCGTCTGTCAAAACTCAGGCCACACCCCTCACACGTGCGCTGAACGCCGAGATAGCCGCAACCTGGCTGCACTTCGCCTCGGTTCAATTCATAGATGGCCTTTTAAATTGTGTTCTTTGGAGCAAAGCAATAATTGTGTTGTGCTGGTGTGCACAGATCTCAAGAGTAAACAAATCAATCTAGCTTATCAGTTTAGGAAACAACATTCAACAATCTATTTCATGTCGTCAGCAAACTATTTTTGTAATAGCAATATAATCACAATTCTTATATCAAGAATTCATAACTGTGGGAATTATGTTTACATATTCAATTAATTTATTAAGTGATGAATCCTAAAAAAATGTTGCTTTCAAGCTAGTTAACCATTCTGATAGATATGTCTAATGTAAAACTAATTTTAATATATATTTATCATATACATTTAAAAAAAAAAAAATTCTATTCCAGCGATCATCCTTTTGTCTTTGGCTTGGAAACAGCCTTTGAGCTTTGAGAAATCATCAGAATATGCTATTCCTCATGAGTTGGTCATGATTGAGAACATAGTGATAGACGGGGTCTTTGCTCAAACGTGATCATTTTTACAGGTGCATTGCTGATGTATGAGCCAGAGAGGGGGCGGTGTTGGGGATTGTGGGGGTGGGGACTGAACCATGTGTCAGCAGGTTGAAAATAGGATCCTTTGCTTATGATTTTCTTTACTTTTCAGGCAGTGGGGCTCACAATTCACGGCCGACAAAGTTTAAGAGCTTCTGAACGACGGGGACGGTTGTCCCATTCTCTGCAGTGGCGCGTCCCGTCCGAACTATGGGCCCTCCTGCACGAGCGGGGCTGTGTTTCACGCCCTGTCGCTCCCGGTGTACGGACATATTGAGACTGATATACAGCATGTCTGTATACTGTACTGCTCATTGCTACTCCTCAAATAATACTTTGGAAGCCTTGAACCCTGACTATAAATCTATCTCCGGACTTAAGAGATGAAGTGAATGTTATCAGTTGTCAGCTAAAATTACATGCCAAATCTGTCACAGAAAACAGAGAAGTTGGCCTTCTCTAAGATGGGATCCTTTCGTGGGTTGCAGCACACACTCAAATGGACACACACACACACACACACAGATATGCACTCATGTGCATAAACACACACGTATGCGCACACATTCACTTTTCAAGATAGTTTTCTGTGATCACAGTCTCATTGTCTAATTTGCAACTATGTATTGGGTTCCAAGCATGCTCATTTATGGTTTTTGTGTATTGGAACAATAATGGTCGTGTTTAATTAACACAATGGCGTCATAGGACTACGAGGGTGGGTGATATGAGTATATATAACGCATGGTGTTAAGGGTCTTTTTGTTTATGGATTTCAGTTGAGGCCAATAGTGTGAGGGATCACTGTGCACTTCTGACTTCTGATAAGTCTCTAAGCCAATGAGAAAGCGCAGCATTGATTATGGACAGCTCTGCTCACCCAGTCACGTCTCGGCTCTCGGCCCCTTGCGTATAAATGCCTCACCTTTTCACCCTCCCTGTAGCAGCGACGGCGGAGACCGGAAGTCCCTCCCTCCCCCGAGGCGCCATGGCGACGCTGCTCGCCCGCCTTGATTAATGGCGTCTCGGTCCGTCCTCGCGCCTCCGCCTAAGATAACGGCGGGCGGCCGGCATTAGCGGCTGACACTTTTAATGCACAATGAAGCGGAGGAGGGGAAGAAGAAGAGTCGGCGTATGCAAATTTACCGAAAATGACAAACGACGGCACGGCGGCGGCGGGGATTGATTCGCCGTAAATGAAACTAATTAAGGAAACGTCAAACGTAATTAATAAAACAGGTTTGAGCTCCAAATCATTGTCATGTGCAATGGATGAGGAGGCACCCGGTCCCCATTGTTTCTGCTTTATTTAGGACCCCACGTTCCGCTTGTACCGCGCTCTTAAACGCGCTCCCCCCGCCTGCTCACATTCCCCTGGCGGAGGGAAAATAAATTTGCTTGTCTCTCCCCCGACTGTGGGAATTAATTGCCGAAATCTTGTCCCGTCCAAGTGATACATCCACTCTCAGGACATTAACATAACTAATACGAAAGATGAGTCCGTAATAGAGCTCCGCCCCGTGCACGTGACAGCCGCCTGCTCATACCAAATTAGCTTGGCTTTATAATTAAAAATATTTCCCCTTGCTCTAATTTTTTGTACTATTTTCACCCCTGTCAGCCTCCTCTTTTCATCCCTGATAAGAACAAATGTCCTATAATTCACAAAGAGAGTGCTTGACCTATAATTAGAGGGAAGGAAAGAAGGGATGGGGAGGGGAGGGGAGGGGAAGGGAGCCATATTCCCGGGAAAGAGGGCCCAAGCCTGGGAATCTCCTGGGAGACGCAAGACATATGCATTCCGATATGTTTTTTTTTTTATGCCTGTCTTGCGCGTGAGATTTGTCTTGCGCTGACCGCTCGCTCCGGCAGACCCAGCATCTGCAATCCCCGGACGTGAGCCAGGAGTTCATCACAACTCTTAAAACCGCTCTTGCCCCATGCAAACGGCTGTCTGGCGTGGGGATTGGCTGGCTGCAAACCTTTAGACTGTCACATTCTCACAACATGACTTCTGTGTTAACCTGCGTGAACCATACGCGGCTGCCGGCAACTGAACTTTCCAAAATGTCTTTTTCAATTACGTAGCCAGTGTTCCATGCCCCCAATGGCTGTTATCAATAATCTGTGCATTATATTACATTAATCTAGCACTCTCATTCGTGTAGGAGAACATACAGTCTGTGCATTTGCCTGTTTCATATGAGCAAAAGTGCTAGGTCTGCCTAACAACATTCCAAGACGAGTGAGTACACAGGTATGTGCAGCTTTGCACAAGTGCAGGTTAAAGGATGGGTTCACTCTTTTTTCCAACCCGAACCTTATTGAAATGTTGTTTCCCATTATTTATAATTGTGCATAGCACAACCTCACTGATGGCTTTATTAATGAGACGTTCACCTTTTGACCGCAGTGGGTTTAACCGCGTTCCAATGGGGCAAGAAGTTGAGCCTTCAAAAACCATGATTCTTTATCCCTACCCTATAGCTATGCCTCACAAATGCACCGATGCAAGTTAACTTTGCATCAGTAGACGGTCAATAATTCTGCTGTCCTAATCACTGTGGGACGTTCCATGACTTGGTGAAGTGGCCACACAGCGAATGGATAGCCAGTTCCCTCAAGGTTGTGGAATAGAGTGATCCGGCTGGGGCTTGTACCAAAGTTTTATGATTTTATTTTAATTATTTTATACTCACAATGATGTGTTCATACACAAAGCATAGATTTGCAGCTGCCTTGAATTTTTACCTTGTGCATATTATTGAACTATTGGAATGGGACTGTTGTGCAGTGGTTAGGGAGTCGGGCTTGTAACCAAGCGGCTGCAGGTTTGAGTCCTTCTGCGGCTTTGTTTTAGCAAGGCTCTTAACATGAACCGTTAACCTGAACTACAGCAAATACCAAGCTGTATGTGTTAAAAACAATGTGAGATAGCCTCACGAACCGCATCTGCTAAGCCTCTAAACTGTCCACTTGTGTGAGTTGTGTGAATATAGTATCACTCTGAATTGTTTCTTCTCCACGATTGACAAGAGGAGTGTCGCTCAGTGTAAAACAGCAAGAATATTTGGAAATGAATCATAAGGAAATGAACCCTCCAGGACTCTATTCATTATTTACTAAAGCTCATTCATCATATTGCAAAACCCATTCTCGCGAAAATAAGGATTAAATGTCAGTGGCTAATACATTATAAATGTTTCCTCTTGTAAATCTGTAGAAGGGGTATGCAAACAGGACAGATGTAATCGTTCGAGGGAAAAACTCTCTTGTCATTTCATTACAAAGGTTTCTCCACACTCATTGTGTTCCATACGCATTGTGCCGGGCCCTCATTTAAATGCCGCGCTTGCATCAAGAAAACACAAACAATATGGCAGACGTTAATTCGCATGCTGTCAAAAACAACAAAAAAAAACAATATTTGTGTTGGCGTCGTTTGACTTGTTTGGATGTCAGACTCATCCCTGCGTTTTGTCGGAGAATTAACTTCCTCCGAGTGAGCCGAGCATATGGCCGCGGCTCTCTGGAGAGGGCAGCCTATCAGAGCGAGCCCTCGGGGGGACGCCGGCCTATCAGAGCGAGCCCTCGGGGGGACGCCGGCCTATCGGAGCGAGCGCTTGTCGCGCTTCCTGCCCCCCCCTCTGCCGGCAGATGCTCTGGGCCTTTTCCACGATTAAGTGGATACCGCCACTGTTTTCTTTCTGCTCCTTTGTGCCTTGCGCTCACGAGCGCTTTGTTAATAAGCGTCTGCTGTCAACATCAGCTGCCAGGGCCCTCCTGAAGTTTGAACTCAGACATCATGCGTATGCCTGTTTGTCTTTCTGTCTGTGTTTTGGTACGGCCCATGATCCAATGCACTGTCCGATTTGGGACTGTGTTTTAAGTGTTTTAAGCTCACAGAATAAAACAGTATATTTAAATTGATATACCCTGTAATAATTAAATGCATACAAAAATGATTATTTATGCATACAAAAATAATTATCCTGCTCGGGGTAATCTAGTCACTCAATGGTTCACAAGCTAAACTCTTAGGTTCTTAAATTAGGTAAGTTCTAAAGTTCAAATTTCAGCGACGTGCCGATACCTACGCTTGGCCGAACCTCAAAGAAAGATGTTTTTCCTGAAAAAAGAGAAGCGTCATTGCGAGGGTCTAGTCTCAGCGCTCTCATAGTTGAACCTCATGCAGCGGCCTTTGATTTTTATGGTGGAAAACAGAGCCCTGAGGTGACCAGTGGTTTGGGAGTGAGACTAGACAAGAGTGGTGTAGGAGAGGAATATACAGAATATATCGTATTTAAAGGCGTGGTCTCCATTAAACACCTGCTCTCTGAAGGGTAACGCTGATAGCTGCTTGCGTTCTTTGATCGCTCCACCCGACGGGTTCAGCGAAACCTTCGACTGGCCTTTAATGTTTGCGCTGACTGCGAAGTCCCCTCTCTCTGGGAAGTTGAAACTGAGTGCCACTCAATGACTCACTGACTGGATTAATCCTTTCTTCATACCTAAACCTGCTTCATTGGGAAGTGGGAATAGAATGTGCCGGAATGCACAGGGGATGGAGCACACTCTACTGCAATTTCCCTCACCGCCCCCACCCCCACCTCCATACACTGAAGTGTATCTTCATCCTTAACTATTATTGTAAATGGAATGCGCCTTTTGGCATTTAAACTGCCTGCATTGTAAACGATGATCGCCCCGAGCTTTGCGCCGAATCCATGTAGAACTTGCAAAGCAGAGAATTGTGCATGTTTATTATCAGTTAAATATAGTTATTTTTATTACCCTTGCACTGACATTTTCTGCTCAGTTAAAATAATAATAAAACATATACAGTACAACAATATTTTCTGCAAGGCAAATCTTATACTGGGAACCAAATGCCCTTCTATTTGAGTTAAAAGTACTCTCACAGTTGATTTTACATCAAACATTTGTCTGTGTAGGCCATAAGCAGTGCTCCACTCTATCCATGAAGGATAACCAATGTGTATAGGCTTGTCTATGGGTGTGGCAGCATTTGGAAAAGTTTTTGACCAACTCAGATGGAAACGTCAGTGTGCGGGCTCTAATCTTTGTCATATGCTTGTCTGTGTCCACAAAGTGGAGGGGAGGAGAGTTGTAAACAAGTGATTAAGTGGTTAAGGGCGAAAGTCTCACGCTAAATTGCAGGGTTACACAGCCACTGCCAGCTGAGCTAGGAAGCGAGCGGCAAGCCGTCGGCAGTCTTCGTCTCCAGTGGAAGATGAAGACTGATGGCGTCCACAATAATGCCACTTTAATGAGCCCCCCCACTGGACCGCAGGGCCCCGCCCCGCTCTGGGGAGTCGCCGCGGTTTGACCGGCAGTCCCCGCGCCCCAGAAGCGGAGAGCGTGCCCAGTCGACGCGCCTGCACCGCGCCGCTCCGATCTGCCAGGCTCCACATGCCGCTTCCGAGCGAAGAGGGCGGAGAGTTTACCTCGCTCCGCATTGAGAAGGCGGGTGTCGACGGCGCACTCCGTTTTTTTTTTACGGCTGATGTTTTCGCGGATGAGCGAGTAAGCGAGTGAGCGAGCTCTGGAGGCGCACAAGCCTGTCTCATCCGATGCTGCCCGATAATCCGCCGTGTCTAAATCTGAATTTCAAAAACCAAAGCGAATGGCGGGATATGAGTCCACAAGCACTGGGCACTCGGACGTGTGACCCTGAAAACCTCGTCGCCCTGGGCACTCGGACGTGTGACCCTGAAAACCTCGTCGCCCTGGGCACTCGGACGTGTGACCCTGAAAACCTCGTCGCACTGGGCACTCGGACGTGTGACCCTGAAAACCTCGTCGCCCTGGGCACTCGGACGTGTGACCCTGAAAACCTCGTCGCCCTGGGCACTCGGACGTGTGACCCTGAAAACCTCGTCGCACTGGGCACTCGGACGTGTGACCCTGAAAACCTCGTCGCCCTGGGCACTCGGACGTGTGCCGCTGAAAACCTCGTCGCCCTGGGCACTCGGACGTGTGACCCTGAAAACCTCGTCGCCCTGGGCACTCGGACGTGTGACCCTGAAAACCTCGTCGCACTGGGCACTCGGACGTGTGACCCTGAAAACCTCGTCGCCCTGGGCACTCGGACGTGTGCCGCTGAAAACCTCGTCGCCCTGGGCACTCGGACGTGTGCCGCTGAAAACCTCGTCGCCCTGGGCACTCGGACGTGTGACCCTGAAAACCTCGTCGCACTGGGCACTCGGACATGTGACCCTGAAAACCTCGTCGCCCTGGGCACTCGGACGTGTGCCGCTGAAAACCTCGTCGCCCTGGGCACTCGGACGTGTGCCGCTGAAAACCTCGTCGCCCTGGGCACTCGGACGTGTGACCCTGAAAACCTCGTCGCACTGGGCACTCGGACATGTGACCCTGAAAACCTCGTCGCCCTGGGCACTCGGACGTGTGACACTGAAAACCTCGTCGCACTGGGCACTCGGACGTGTGACACTGAAAACCTCGTCGCACTGGGCACTCGGACGTGTGACGCTGAAAACCTCGTCGCATTGGGCACTCGGACGTGTGACACTGAAAACCTCGTCGCACTGGGCACTCGGACGTGTGACGCTGAAAACCTCGTCGCACTGGGCACTCGGACGTGTGACACTGAAAACCTCGTCGCCCTGGGATGAGGCTGCAGCTCTTCTAAATCCCACAGCTTTAATATTTGCTCAAATAAAAACAAGTCTTTACAAAAATGCAATTAGATTTCCAGCTTATCTGCATGTAGGATAAAACAGTCTGTCAAAGAAATGACAACGTTCTCTAAGCTTCAGATTGGTTCTGTTTACCAAGTTATTCTGTGGAGCTATACGTCAAAACTTCCTTTGGTGTTAATAATCGTGCTTTTGCATAAATTACAAATGCCGATATCCACGGACCTTTATCAAATGGTAGCCAGTACCATAAACAAACCAGTTTTAGCAGGGAGCCAATATTTCAAACAGACTAGTTTTATCAGGTAGCCAGTACATGGAACTGACAAATCCAGCAAAGACCCCAGTCCTGACTCAACTGAATAGGGTTAAATACTTAAACAATAGAGCTGTCAACAATATAATATATTACTTTACATAACTGTATGCTTTATTCCCACCAATTATGTCCAATTCTCACCATCATTTTGAACGTCCAACTTTGCATGCGTTCATGTGAACCCCACTGCCTATTCAATGAAACGCAGATCCCGACTGACCCCTCTCGTACCTTGGGCGACACGATCGCCAATTGCGCATTGCCCTACAGAGATACCGGCCACAATTGGCACTGGCACGGTCCGGATTCGATCCAAGGCCACGGGGCTCATCCACGCACCACCGCATGATTCCTTAACCGAATGAGCCACCCGGCAGCCTCGTGCACTAGTGTGTTTCTTCAATGTTGAGATGCTGGTTGCAGCCAGAATAAACCCAAAAGGAAAAATGCACTGGGTTTCAGTCCAGTTTGTAGAACAAAAATAAGTTAATGATGCTCGCACACTCAAAAACAAAGGAGCAGCCTTATTATAAATATCGTTTTTTAATTATCTCAATTATGGGTGATTATTGTTATTATTACATATCAATGTTTATTATCAGTTAAATATTATACCAAGCTGTCATGAGAAAATATTACAGCTGTCTTGTCTGTGAAATTTGATCAGAAGTTAACTTTTTTTATGATACTATTTTTACAACGTTATGCTCAGATGGACTGATTCAGGTGATTCCTGTTCAGGTTTTTGAGCGACACAGACGGCACGGTTCTGTGCAAGCCGGCGATGCGTGTCCTCTCCGCAGAAGGACAAAGGATATGTTGAGTTGCATTGGTAGACTGTGCGAATAGGCACAGAATCGTTTTCCTGCCTTTCTGAGAACAGTGCTCGCGGCGTTGCCTTTTACCTGCAGTATTTACCGTCAGACGTAATTCAAAATAGCATGAAAAAGCAGGTTTGTGATTTATTATTTATAAAGAAAACTTTCCAGGGGGAAGGTGTCAGAGAAAGGCCAGACAGAGTGCAGAGATAGCTGGAGGAAGCGGGGCCTTGTGTATTTTGCCACTGGCTCTTCAAAGGGTCGATCCTGCCAGTAGCCCAGCTGGGAATCGGTATAAAACTTAGAGGCTGCTTCCTCCCCCTCCCGATTCTGCTGATGCAAGTTTTTTATTTTTTATTCTTTCTTCTTCTTTTATTTTCCCTGAAAGCCTGTCTAGCGTTTGCCCCCCCTCCCTCCCCCACCCCCCAGTCCCGAACCTCGCAGCTCTCTGCTGGTCCCAGCGGCGAGGGAGGCGCAGGATTTGAGCCTCGTCCTGCGGGTGAACCCTGCCGAGGTTCGCCGGAAGGGCGCGTACCGGCCCACTAATGCCACCCCCCCCCCCACCAGCACTGGTGAACCTGCACTCGCCCCCTCTCTCTGCTGATGGGATGTCAAGCCTACCCTTACTTTCAAGCGTTATACCTCCATGACTTCATACACCCATACTTTTATATAAATACATACTCGCTCACACACACACATACACACAGTATATGCATACACATATGCACAAATATATGAAAAATCTTTTTATTACACACTTGCCTGTGCTCAATAAATATTTTTACTGCTAATAATTGAACAGTACATAACTAATTTAGTTTCATATTATTTATGAAACTAATTTATGTACAGGCTTGGATATGTACATGGCTAGAAAACGTCCTGGCTGGCTGTTTATAGCCTGTTTTTACTTCCACTCTAAATGACTTTATGAACTCAGTCATTACAACATGTTTTCAACTTTTCTTTTAGTTTTTATCCATTTGTTTATTTTATAAATTAGATATTTTAATATTACTTGTGTGCCCTGTGCTCAAGAAATACCTTTATTAAGGAGTGAATATGTGTGGCTAGTAACATCATTTGACCATTTATGTTTATGTAATTGCTTGAGAAAAAACCTGCATAAATTTAGGTTGACGTCCTTGATCAAGTGATATCCATGTAGTCGTGGAAATGAACAAACATAATTTTTTTATACATACATAGTTTAATTTATGCAGATGATGAAGTAAGGATCATGCACCTTGTAGCAAAATCTTAAATAATTATTCCAGATGCTCTCTGCATAATGAATGTTATTCCCTCTGGTGGAACACACACCAATGGTGGCTGGAAGAGCAGAACAGATCTTTTATTGTTTTAGTTGTGCACCTGAATTTGTTTTATCTCTCACTCCTTTTGTAATTGTTCTGATGCCTTGAATTAAAAGTTTTAATATGTGTAACTTATAGTGCAGTGTATTTCAGTACATCATGCGCAATACATTTAATACGACCAAATATTTGTTGCATGTTTGTGTAAAGATTTATGATTATAGTTGTGTCAGTGTAAAAGTACAGTCTTGTTCTTGGTTTTACACGCGTATGCTGTGACTTTCAGCAGAGGAGCACAATATGGAAGGGGTATACCTTGAGGTTTAAAATATGCACTTTTTGATCTACCCGATGACGAATTGTATTTATGCATTATATTTACAAAATATATCTCTATGTCACAATATAATTTATCGTAATGATCGTGTTTACAGGTTGGATAGAAACACGCTCATTTTTATTCGTTCATTTGCAGCGTTGTCACCTGGAACAACAGAGGTCTGTGCTGTTTCTGTCCACTAGAGGGAGCCTGGATTTATAGAAATTTCCAAGTGCTCGTATAGCTCTTATGTGTCATCGCACTGTGATTATAGGGGGACGTCCACATACTGTACAAACTGGACAAACCACGATGAGTGCGGCGAGTCATTTTTTGCAAAACACTCAATCAAATAATTAAAAAACATGTCTTGTGTTCAGAGATTGACAGGTGTCTTGTACTGCAACCGTATCCACGTACACGGCCAGTCTACCGACCGAAAACCGAGGTGCTAATCTTCCTATGAGAGGATTTATTATATATGATTAAAAGCAAAAAAATGTATAAAGGAACGGACAATCAATTGCCAGTCGATCAAAATACCAACACCAAAAATAAATAAATTAAATGCAGAGGGGGTCATTAAAAGGGCTCACTATTCTACATTTATGAGAAAAGAATGTTTAAATTAGGGAGTAATTAAATTCCATGCATTATTTTATTTTGCATTAAAATCCTTGTCCAATGATCAAATTGTTACATATTTCATAGCACATCTTTATATTGCATTTAGGCATTTAGCAGGCCAGAGGGACATTGATTCACACAGCTCTACATATTTACTGGTGCAATTCCAGTAAATTACTTTTTCTCAAGGGTGCAACAACACTGCCCTAGCTGGGAATTAAACCTGCAACCTGTAGGTTACTAGCCTATTTCCGTGACCATTACACTTCTGCAATGAACTTCTGCAGTGCAATAATTCTGCTGATAACATGGTGAAATTTGAAGCTGGGTGACATAAAGTGATTGAGTTACGATAAAAGTATGATTGCTGCATTAAAATGGATTCTTGTGCTGCAATGTTTTGACATAAATTTGTCTCTAAATACATTTGGAGCGTGATACTAAGAGCGTCACAGGAGAGTTGGTACACGCGATTTGTGTTTGTGAACCGGATACCTGGCTTCAGAAAGTAATCTCGGAGGCATTGTAAATGTCACACCGGCTTGTATCTTTCTAGAATATTCCCCCCCTCTGCACAGACAACGCTGATCCATCATGGCAGTTTACACCATGCCCTTAATTACAGACACGCCATTGGATGAGAGCTTTGGAAAGGCTTTGAGCAGCATCAGCACAGGAACGTGCGTATGAAATGGAGGCTTTCTGGTCTGTTTAGATTCTGATACAATCACACCTTTAATGTTATATAGTATCAGACAGTATATTACATTTTTTTAAATATTAGCCACATCCAAATTATCAGAGTACTTATGGTTGAGCTGTTATTCATATCTTTAAGCTAATCTATTTGTGTTATCGATTAAATATTGATAATCATTGATCTGTTGCACCATGCTGTGGTGCATGGATGAGCCTCACGGTCTCTGATAAAATCCGGACCGTGCCAGTGCCGACTGTGGCCGGTAGCTCCACGGGGTGGCGTGGAATTGGCGATTGAGTTGGTTAGGGGTCTGCGCTTCACAGCTCTCTAGCGACCCCCGCTGGTCGATTGGGCGCCTATGGACTGCGTGCTAAAGCCGCGTATGAAAGGTCTTCCTCCCGACAGTGTGAAAAGAAGCAGCAAGCGACACCACGTGTTTCCGAGGAGCATGTTGGATGGCTACACTCTCCTGAATCGGCAGTGGGCGCGCGTGAACGCGGCCGTGGATACAGACAATCGGCCATTCCAAAAGGGGTAGCAGTTGGACATGCTCAGCCCCACGTTCGGCGCCAACTAAAACAAATTAAAATAAATATTAGGAAGTCATTGATATGTTATTACAATGTTATAGTGCTTTGGAGTGAATAATTATTACATGTATTAGATGTGTAACAATATATCGTGGCGCAAAAATTCACAATCCGAAAATGTGACGATACGTATCGTTGAGCTGGATCGGCATATCAACTACATCGTGTGCCTTCCAATTATGCAAAATGCACTCTTTAGCCCAATTCGCATGGGACTAGTTTTAATCCAGAACGTTCCGTAATGTCATTTTTACTCATTATGTTGGTAATTGCCGCGAAGCATTCACACGGGTTAAACAAATCTCTGCTTTTTCACCTCTGTCACTGCGATGACGTTCGGCGACAACCTGCGTCTCCGCATTGCGAACAGGAACCACACTTGAACGCTTCTGCATACCACGTGTACGCGACTTCTTCTAATTAAAGAGTGTTTTTCCAAACCTCACGAAGTCCAGTACTAATAAACCATATTATTTTTCAAGGTGGGTATAATTTTGATGATGAATGATTAAATATTTATAGTTGTACTTTTACACTATTATTCTTTGGGATTTAAGTATAAAAATTAGATTTTTTTTTGCAAAGAATAAATTGATTTTCTCCAAATTTATAAAAGTGGGCTGAGTGAGTTTTGGAAAAAATACTCAATCGTTCAGAAGCTTCCGTCATGGCCGCCTGAGTCGCGCACAGATTCTGACTCGTGCAGCAGCTGGAGCACAACTGGCGTTCCATAAAACCGACGATCGAGCGACGGTTAACCAAGGCTTTTCTGTACTATCCTACAGATAGCAGGGATGTGATTTTCTCCTGCTTTCCAGCTGTCCACTGAAGTGGTGGAAATGAAATGCTCATATTTATTCAATGCTTGCCCCTCGGGCAAAAGCATAGCTCGCGGTTCCAGCTTCTTCTGTCCCAAGTGAGCGTGCTTTTTTTCAACTGCAGGATACTGCAGAATTCTCAAAGATTTCAGCTGCTGCGTGGAAATGTTGACGTCCTTATTTTATTGAGAAAAAAAAAGCCCTTATCCCAGGCTAGAAATAGAAAATCACTCTCTAGTCTCTGAAGATGATTTTATTATTTATTTGAGTTTTGTGACCACGAGCCAACTAAGGTGTTCAGAGAATACTGGTCCAGCATTTGCAATTTTTTGTAATGAGGACATTCTTGTTTTGATATTTTATTTTGTATTATTTTATAATTTTTCTTTTTTTTGACGTTGCATCTGCTATTCAAAGTGTATTTGTTTTATTTAATTTAAAAGATAAAATTTTTTGCATTGGCACTGGAAACTATTGTACATGTACATTTTGTTTACAAAATAAAAAAGAAATGAAAAAAAAAACTTAAAAACTGTGTTTTTTCACACTTTATGAAGGAATCTTCTGCAATCATTTTGTTTTCATTAAAACTTTGTTAAAAGTGTTGTGAGTGCATCAAATCGTGAACCCTGTACCGTGTATCGTACCGAATGAGAGCTGAGTGTATTGTTACACTCCTAATATGTAAGTATTGCTAATAATAACAGCGAGTTTCCCCAAAACATGCAAGCCAAGGGTGAGCAAGAAGAGAGATTTGTTTCCATATGTGCTTTTTTATTAGCGCAAGCTGCATGGGATCTGACAGTGTAGATAAGCTCATGAGTGATAGCCTAATGCTGTGTCCCTATATGAAACATTTTGCAGTCGTATAAACTATGAGTGAGCCAGCATTGTGGTGCAGGTAATGAGCCAGGGTAATTGGTGGAAACACCCGCACGCCAGTAATGGAATGGTCCAGCCCTGCTGTTAAGTTCTGCACTAGAGTGGCGATGGAAGTGACACTAAGGAGGAATACTGTCGGGCCCTGGTATTTAAACCACGGTCCTCGAGGTCCGAGAACGGCTGGTTTCCCACCCTCCTCTTTACCTGGGAGTCGGGTGTGAAGACAGTCTGGCCAATCAGTAGCGCTCGTTGTTCAGTTACTTACCTGGGAGAAAGAAAACCAGGGCCAGATTTGAATATTCGTGCTGCAGGGCCTATTACCAAAAGCACAATCCCACCGACGTCTCATTAGATTCATGAACTATTATAGTTTAAGCCAGAGAATGACATTTTCTCCAAACTGTTCTTATCATTTCAACTAGTCCCTCCCTAATTTTGCTTTAACAAGTAAAATATTGATTACAACTGAAAATACATCAACGCACAATTATCCAACTAATTAGCTAATTGGGCCAATTAAGCCAGGGCAATTGGGTGGGAAAAACCGACACGGCACGCCAAGCTTCTAGGACACCTCTGATTCCAATAGCACAATACTGCGGGCTTTGAGCACGTGGTAACCTGTATCAATTTAGCCTAATAATTGATCCAATTATGTAATTCTGCTACTGAATAGAACAAAAACCAGAACTGCCACTGTCTTCCCACTGCTGACGAAACTCAGGCTAAGCCATATGGAGTTCAGTTCTGAAACACCTCTCTCTCTGATCTGCCCCCTCTGATCTTTCTCTCTCTCTCACACTCTCACTCTCTCTGTAACATTTAAATCTGTCCTTTACTGGAACGGGAAGTGAAACGGTGCCGATGGATGCGGCCCTAATTATACGCACATGATATATTGTTGTTTTGAGGCTGTCAGACTGTGGCAAGAAGGAAGTTATCCAGGAAGGTTGGAGGGAGGGGGGGTAGCCTGTAGTGTAAGATGGGGTGCAGTATGTGTCCAGTGCTTTTTGTTCTTTTTTTACGGGGCTATATAAATATGCAGGTCGTTCGCTCATTTACTCAGTGCTATCCAGTCTTGCCCTAAGAGAGCTGCAGGCTGTGCTGCTTTTCTGTATTACTCAGCGGATCATTGATCGTCTCAGTAATACAGTTGAATATGCAGTTCTCTCACCTCACCTTTCTTGTTGTATCTGAATCACCTTGCTATGTTAAGGTGAAAACAAAAAGCAGCCACCCTGTCACTCTCCAAGGGCAATATTGACAACCGCTGGACGAGCAGGACTCCAAGATTCATTAAAGACACTCATAAATAATACATACATTTGGAAAACAAATAAAAAAAAAAAAATAATATATATATAGTATGTGCACGGCAAAAATATTCATTGTCACTTGAGAGTTTATATAAGAGTCCACAGTGGATAGAAGGCACTGTATCAGTGTAAAGTGCACTGTATCACACTTTATAGTCCACACTGGTTAGAAAGCACTGTATCATTGTAAAGTGCACTGTATCACACTTTATAGTCCACACTGGATAGAAGGCACTGTATCAATGTAAAGTGCACTGTATCACACTTTATAGTCCACACTGGATAGAAGGCACTGTATCATTGTAAAGTGCACTGTATCACACTTTATAGTCCACACTGGATAGAAGGCACTGTATCAGTGTAAAGTGCACTGTATCACACTTTATAGTCCACACTGGATAGAAGGCACTGCATCAGTGTAAAGTGCACTGTATCACACTTTATAGTCCACACTGGATAGAAGGCACTGCATCAGTTTAAAGTGCACTGTATCACACTTTATAGTCCACACTGGATAGAAGGCACTGTATCAGTGTAAAGTACTCTGTATCACACTTTATAGTCCACACTGGATAGAAGGCACTGTATCAGTGTAAAGTGCACTATATCACACTTTATAGTCCACACTGGATAGAAGGCACTGTATCAGTGTAAAGTGCACTATATCACACTTTATAGTCCACACTGGATAAAAGGCACTGTATCAGTGTAAAGTGCACTGTATTAAACTTTATATTGCATTTTGCTGTCTGTTTACAAGATAAACCTGGTTTCAGGCAAACCTCCTGAGACCCAGCACAAAATAAGTTAAAGTATGTTATATATATATTTTTTGCATAACCCAGATGAAAAAAAGTTTATACTTGAAATATACTTTTTCAAAGTATACTTTTAGTAGTTTTTGTACTAATTATGTACTTTGTGCTAAATTGGCAACGCTTTAAGTATACTAAGTGCACTAAAGTTGTTCAAAAGTAGAACTGAAGTTATACTTAAGTGTACTTCAAGTGCAGTGTGTATGTTAAACTTGAACTATTTTTAGTGTACTTAAGGATATTTAAAAGTATGATTTGTTGCAGTACTTGCGGTACAATTTCATTATGTCATACCGGTGCATTTAATACAAACTTTAAAAAAATGACGGTGTGTTTGAGACTAGACTTTGAGACTATACACCTTTTAAAAGTACATTTTAAACATGCTTTAAATTAAGTACAAAAAGGAAAAGTATACTTGTAATAACCTTTGTATACTTAAATAATATTTTTATTATACTAAAGTATACTGCTTTTTCACCTGGGAATACAGTTGTCTTGGATGATAACAACATGTTGCAGTAAAAATATTTTCAAAAGTACTATTTATTTTATTTTTACTGAATGTCCTTTGTAGCCGGGTCTTAGCAGGATAACGTGCCCTCATTTGAAGGTTGCTGAAGGGGTCAAGGAAGCAGTGCTTGGTTGCTCAAGCCCAGGTTTTTTGTTATGTTTTAAAAAAAAACATTTTATTTGGTGCCCAACATGAATCTGGGCATGTCTGATTCCCACCCGAATTTGGAATGCCCGGCTGTCTGCGGCTGCAGCCCCGTTCATGCGCGAACCCCGCTGCTGATTCGGGAGAGCGTGGACTCAATGATCGACGGTTCTTCTCCGAAACAGCCAGCGGCTTCTTTTCATACCACAGACTGCAGCTGAGCTTGCATAGGGTGGAGTCGGAGGAAGACCTTTCATTCACAGCTTCAAGTCCGCGGGTGCCTGATCGACCAGCAGGGGTCGCTAGAGAGTGAGACAACGCCGACCCCTAACCGACTGAACCCTCCCATACCCTGGTAGACGCAATCGGCAATTATGCATTGTTCTATGCAGCTACCAGCCACAGTCAGCAACTGGCACGGTCCGGATTCGATCCAAGACCGCGGGGCTCTTCCATGCACCACACCGTGTTGCCTTACTGGAATTAGCCACCCAGCAACGCCAAGCACAGGATTGACTGGCCAGTCATTGGCCGTATATGAAAGCTCCAACCATTTTGGGTTTCACAAAGTTGATTCCCCACTCCATGTCCCCAAGATGGCCCACCTGAGGTACCTGCGTGCAAGTCACCACGCGCAACGTCCGGAGGAATTTAAAGTGTACACGGCCGTTTGCTCTTCCTGCATTACAACTTTCTTCTGCAAGGGGATTACAAAAAAAATAAAAATGTCTATCAAGGGAGAACATGGTGGCTGTCATTCTTCCTTGTAAAGTGCACTTTGGCGGAACAGAAAGCTCTTTGTGTGGGGCGAGCCCGGCGTGGGTCCCTTTCACGGCGCTCACCCAGCTGTGAAGCCCGGCGGTTCTTTGCTGGCGAGGGAAGGTTGTCAGATGTGTTCTCTGGGTTTATCGCTTAAACCGAGGAGCACAAATGGGAATTCGAATGCAGTCGCTTGGAAAAAAGTTCTGCATTGTGTGAGAGAGAGAGAGGAAGAGGGAGAGGGTGGGAGAGAGAGGGAGAGGGAGAGAGAGAGGGAGAGAGAGAGAGAGGGAGAGAGAGGGAGAGAGAGGGTGGGAGAGAGAGAGGGAGATGGAGAGAGAGAGGGAGAGAGAGAGAGAGAGAGACTAAAAAAACAGCTGCTTATTTATTTAATTTTTATTTATTTTTTTCCAGAGGAGAACAGATGTTGGACTGCTTCAAAAAAGAGTGGATGATTACAAATATGCTCTCTGTAATCACTGTGACTGTCATGAATACTTTGGCTTGTGAGACATGCTCATTTTACACCAAGCTGATTGTATTGGTTTTTCATATTTTAAACCGCAATCAGCTTTCAACCCTCCAATCACACTGACACTCTGCTGACAAGTCATAATCTCAAGTGACGATTCAGCAAAATAAATAAATAAATAAATAAATAAATAAATTAATTAATTAATAATAATTCCACTTGAAATGAAAGTTCTTTACAGCGCAACAAATATCTATGTATGTGAATATGCGTGCAATAATACATGTGATAATAGAACTCACAGACTTCAGAACTGTCAGCATGCATTTAGATATCCACACTTACACATTCATAATTGTCATGTTTGTAGCTTTCGCCAGGTTGCAAATACAATTAGCATATTACCCATCGTGCACCTTTCATGAAAATGTATTTTGTGCAGTGGCAACAATTAGCATTTTGAGTGCCGTTTGTCATATTTCACAGACGGCTAAATAAGTAAAAGGTGTCCTTGTGTTTTGACGAAATGTTCTACGTTTCATAATCTTCGGCCGCCTCGACATTTTCGATGTTTCGAACGAATTAGATCTCGGTCGCGCCGCTCCAGCGTTACGATTCGTCACGTCTTCTTGATGGTCTTTTCCCACAATGAAAAACGGACCACGGCGCATTGGGGGAGGCGGGGGGGGAGAGTGTGATTAATATTGTGTGACACCTTTTAATTGCGCCGCCCGTCTCCTGGAGTCGTCGGAGAGACGATCACCTAAGGAGGTGGCAGTGGGGACAGGACTGGACTGGCCCTCCCTCCCTTCTGGAGGGGATTATCCCCAGGCATCACAATTAAAATTCACAGCCGGCTTCGTCTTATCTCACGTAATTACTAAAGAGCGCCGTGTTCGCTCTTGTTGATGCGTGAGGAAAATCAAACTGGTGTGTACATTTACATATAATGGGAACCAGCTGATTGGATTGACTGCTACATGGGCACTAATTAACTGTTAGGAGAGTGTGTGTCCGTGCCTGCAAATGTGTGCGCGCGTGTGTGTATGTGAGACAGACAGAAATATAAAGAGGGTGTGTGTGCATACATGCTTGTATTTTGGGTAAGTGTGAGTATGAGTGTGTGGGTGTGCATTTGTTTGTTTGTGTAATCATTTGGTAAAACATACACAGCCATGGTAAATGGTGCAAGCATTGAACGAATGTCAAAGATAACAATCAGGTATCAGTCTTATTCTCACTCTGGCAATGACATGGAATTCTCAACGTAACAGTTTGTCTCCCTGTGTGTGTGTGTGTGTGTGTGTGTGTCTGTGTGTGTGTGTTTATGGGGTGGGGGGTATGTTTGTAGATATGTTTTTGTTTGTGTGTGTTTATGGGGTGGGGGAAGCACAATATGGAAATATATCTGTAGATGTGTGTGCAGGTTAGGGAGCAGGGATGTTGCAGAAAAGCCTCTACATTCTTTAACCACGATGTCAATGTGTTTTTACGGTGCTTTGTCTCCACCGAGATTATGAACACAATTATTCTTATAGTTGTGATGAAAAGTTGTAATTACAATGTTTCCACCTCATTCCATACGAAGCAGGATTTCTTCTCCAACGTAGATCGATTGGTTGCAAGGATCTGTATGGGAGACTGCAATAACGTAATATTTACATCACCAAGAGAATCCGGAAGAGGAAATAACATGCTGTATATCTTTATGGCAAACTCTGCTTCACTGTAATCTGTTACAGACAAATATCTGCACGTTTCCTTTTTTTTTTTTTAGTAAACCGCCTGAGGAAGACCTGTACTGAGAAAAAACGAAGGTGCTCGTTTATAAAATTCTGTTAACAGATACAAGAATTTAATCTGGGTCTGACTTTATTGAACAATTTTCACAGATATACAACGGAAATAGTAGCTAGTAATGGTGCATTATCCACGGCTGTAGTCATAGTTTATTGTCTTTGAGGAAAATAACTGTATGTCTGAAGAACTCTCTAACTCCCCCGTCATTCTTATTGTTGTCGGTCCTCTCTGTGTTCAGCGTGAAAGGGGGGGGTGTGCAGGCTCTAGACTTGTTTTCCTTGTGGGAAATCTCATAAGATGAGCCCTCAGCTGTTCGGGCCGCCATTACGGCTCTCCGCACTTTTTATCCCGGACCTCGGGAGACCCCTAACTGCCAAACGAGGTGACTTATGGCCAGCTCGGCAGAGTGGACCCCGCGCCGCAGGGGAGCGTGCCGAGACCGTGGAGCCGGCCACGTGGCTGCCCATTAAAAGCCATCCTGACACTGGCACTTCATCTTTCCCCGCCTCACTCGCCTCTCTCCACCCCGCGCCCCCTCCCCCTACACACCCAGAGGACTACGGATGGGGGCAACTATCGCTGGCCACCCCTCATTATATGTTAAGTTCTTTGCCTTTTACCTCGGTTCACCTGCACAGCTTCTCACAGCCTCACCCCGTGCTTCCACCTCCGCCGCCAAGTCATGTGACACGAGGTTAATGGCATTAGCTAAAATCAGTCATTCCTGCCCCGGCGTGATCGGGGGGGCGTTCGCAGACGGAGGACGCTCACGCATTTGTTTTGGCCACCCGTGGCTTTTCGTCTCGTACAGACGGTCCCCGACCTGCGTCTCCATCCCGCGTGCGATAATCGCGCACTCAAACAGTCATTGGGAATGTCACACAGACACCGCTTTGAGTTATGAGGGCACTGACAGGGAGAGTGCCTTCAAGGTTCTGGATCAAAGAGAACAACAGGGAAAGGCCGTTGCTGGAAAACGGAATCCGTTTCACTCCATAAACTCTTTTTTAATGCGGGAAGATTTCTCATTATCTTGAGCTTTAAATCTTAATTATAAACCAAACATCCCTAATTGTACTACATGCTACACACTGTATAAAATATGCTCTATTACAAGCCTCTATGTCTAATATCAATGGCTTTTCTTTCCCCAGTGAACTGTTTCTATCTTTGACAGGAGATGTGCTTTGTGCTTGTTTCCTACAGAGTAGCGCAGGCGCTAAAACGGAGACGACGCTCAGCGCCCGTTTCTTTGCTGCAGGAAAGGGGGGTAGTTAGCGGTGGACAGTGGTCCGGCGGTGGTGGTTGTGAGAATGTTCTGCTTGTCCTGGGGCTCTGGGGCTGTTGTTCAGGGACTGTGTGGGATTGAGCCCCGATAATGACGGCGCTAATGAAGCCCAGGTCCCGGCAGGCCCAGCGTAAGAACCGCAGCGCTACTCTACCCCCCCCCCCCCCCGTTTGGGGTGGGGGGGGGGGGGGGGGGGGGGGGAGGGGGGGGGGAAGAAAGAAATGGCAAAAATAAAAAGGAGTGTGCTGTGCTAAGGACCAAAGACTTGTTAGCACATCGTATCAGGCTCTGGATGGGGAGCAAATTTGGCTCTTTGTTGTATACCTGGTGATTCCTTCCCAGCGTGGGCTGTGTGAGACACTGTGTAATCACCCCTCTGCGTACAGCATGGCTCTCACAAGGGTGACACATCTTTTATCAAATAAATGCAAAATAATTTTGAAATACATTTTATGTTAAGTTATGTTTTTAGGGCTTTTCAGTTTCATTGGACAGCAGAGTGTAGAGAGACGGGAAGAACGTGGTCGCGTGGCCGGATTCGAACCGCTCACGTCGCGGGTCGCAACAAGCGCACGGACGGTGCTCTTACAGGCTACGCCACCAAGACACGCCTAGTCATACTTTTTTATTGAAGGGTATATATGTTTTAACCCCATAACTGTCCTGTAACGGTAATGTTGTTTCAGAACATCCCTTTGTTTTATAAAATGATTATGAATTATTAACATGTGATTTCCCTCTTCTTTATAAGTTGTACTGACAGTGAGTACTAATGTTTATAAAGACATAGCACATACTAAAGCTCCAGAGTTGTGCTACTGGTAGTGTAATTAGATGTTGGATATAATGTTAATGCACACAGGAGCTCCTATGTCTGGGCTGTGTACTTGGCAATGATAATGTTTTACATTGGCTGCATGGATTGAGTGCTTTACTGTGAACATGCAGCCAATGATAATGTTTTACATTGGCTGCATGGATTGAGTGCTTTACTGTGAACATGCAGCTGTCGCAAGAACATTATGGAAAGGAAAGAAATAAATCCTACAAATAAGGAGTTTACTCATTCATGTTAATACCCATTAGTATTAGTTATAATTATAATAATCATAATAATCCTCATCATAATCTGCTAATGACATTTTAATTTATGAATAAAGCCGGCTGCTAACTAGTAGCACATTTTGTAACTCTTTGTGGAGAGTAACTAAGAGGTCATTCAACCCCCAAAAGCTGTAGAAAACCTGTTTACTATAACATGAATATTACTAATAACAAGCCAGTGAACAAAATTATTTTTAAGGCAGGCTCAATTAATACACCTTGACAATCGCTTGGCTTGGAGATCAGTCTCGTCTGAAGGGAAAGCGCTGTTTGGATTGGGTCTGAAACATGCAAACGTGTGCGGGCTCCAGCTGAACGGTTTCAAATGGCCTCGCTGAGTGAAAAAACGGATTAGAATGCATGGCTGAATCTGACTCCTGCCTGAAATAGAATATGGTGTCTGGGCTCCCCACCTTTTTATCTCTATACCTTATCACTTTCGTATCAATCGTTGGCCTAGTGTGCTGGAAAATGTGTTTTTCAGTCAGATAAAAAAAGTTTTCCAATGTAGATTACTGTGCATATCTACAAGTGGGAAACAAAAGAGCATCACCTCATCGGAGTTAATCTAACATACAGTAGGGCTGAACAGTTAATACATCTTTCAACTAACGTCTCATAAGGTATAATAATAACCGTTAAATAACAATGTTCCATATACACCAATATCTTTGAAAGGAGTTTTGATGAGGTCATTCAATTCTCTCACAAGAAGATTTGTTTCCCTTATATGCCCCTATTAATTTTCCACTATAATAATTATAATAATATTACCTTTAAGCCACACGGAGCGCCCGCCCCCTGTTAAAGTGGCACTTTATCCAGCCTTTTAAAAATCACATTACCATTTTACACTGCCGTTCTTCAGAAAGAAGACCATTTGTGCAAAAGTGAGAGCCAATTATTAAGGCTGAATTATGTGCCATTTATTGATCCGCCTGGCGTAATACGGTCTTTGAATTCATTCGGATGGATTAGGCGGCTTGATGATTGAAACTCAAAGGGCCCTAGCATGGATCCCTCTGCTCCATAAGCAATTAATGCCTCCCAGGTAATGGAATTTCAGTTTTACACTAAATCTACGGTCCGTCCGACATTTCAAGTGCCTTTTGAGAAAACATTGGTGTAATAAATTGGGGGCGAAGCTTTTTTCTTTAACCCTCCACTTCGCTCCTCTTCGATATGAATCATTTTCATAAAAAGCTTTCCATCTTGTTTAAATGATTTCCGGACGTGTACGGCTTAAAGAGCGCAGACAGGAAGGACGTTGATATTTTCATCGTGTTTTAGATTTGGAGGGATTTTGCTTGCTCCATGAATAGTTCTCGTGTCACAGATGAACAAATAGGCGCGCACAGTATCTCCCAGGGGTTGAGGGGCAGCCACGGAGGTCCTTCATCTCGTCTGCCTTTATCACATGGAGTGCATCTCCAAATGGTTACTGTGCAACCTAGCCTGATATTATACCACTTAGGTTGTACTGTTATTATAACACTGATTGTGTTGTCATTCATATTACACCACAGATTTCAATGAGTGTTTTTTTATTTTTTATTCCATTGAAGGTTTCGGCAAGATCTTCAGATTGAGACCGACCTGTAAAGTGGTTCATCTTAATCAACGGTCTGGAATTCCTTTAAACGTTCATCGCCGCAGATGAGAGTGCACCTCATAAACCAGGGCGCATAATTATCAGGTAAGCGTACACCAGCACCGAGGCTGCGATGCGCGAGAATGGATCGTTGACACGAGCGCGTGCAACAGAAGAAGCGGGCCGCCACCGTATACACAGACCAGAAATTAACTCGCAGACTGTTGATATACTTCAGTCGTCCTTTGAAAGAAAGAGAGTAAAAAAAACCTGCAACCCCTTCCCCTTCTTGGGTTAATTGAATTTTTAAGAATGTGGCGTGCCACCAGCTTCTGCAGCTGGGCAAATGGGCCTTCTAAAGCGACCCGGAATGTTCTGAGCGGTTGACTGGCCACACAGCTGGCGCCGGGCTGTGTGGTCCGCCGGAGTCCTTATTACTCGTGTTTGTTCGGGACCTGTGGGGCGAGAGAGAGAGAGAGAGAAGGAGCGAGCGAGAGAAGGAGCGAGAGAGGATAAGATTTGTTTTAATTCATAATTGTGCTCTTATGAATGGGAGTCTGCAAGGCGGGGGGTGGGGGGGCTTTGTTCAGCGGCTCGAGCGCAATAAAAGATGCAAAGCGGGGAGCTTAAAGCTGGTGTAGTCCCAGTGGTTAAAAGAACTTAATTAGAGCTGGAACTGGACCTAAGATGAGAGGTGGGGGCGGGCCTCAGCGGGGGAGGAAGTGGGCCTCGGGGAGTCAATATAGATCTGTTGTTGGAATGCAGACATTCAGTCAATGGTGTTGTTCCGTAAAAAAAAAAAATTGTTAACTCAAAAAATGGCTCCACGCTCTTTAGGTGTCCTGAGGAATGGACAGATTTTACAATTATTATTCTACCTGCACTGTTCAGGTAAATATTATTATCAGGTAGACAAAAATTATTATTATGCAGATTCTGCCTTGCTGATGTACTGTATGGCTAATTTTTATCTGATGTGCAGGCTATGTATATACGATCACAGAAATGTACAGGACATGGGATCAGGCTTTTACCCACTATCCTGCTTGTGCTGAAGCGGTGTTCACTTTGTTCCCCAAAATTACTTTTTATGTACTGAAATAATCAGCTTTATATATATTTTTTAAATAATTTGAAAAAAAACAACATTATTTTTGCCTTTGTGCCTGCCTTCTTGCTCTCCCCTTTTGGACATAACACACACACACACACACGCACACGCACACGCACACGCACACACACACACACACACACACGCTTGACAAGACAGCCCTAGAGTATACGTAAATATCACTTTCACTTTACAATGTCGGGAATCATATTTTTCAGGGTTTTCTATTTTCTGGTAAGGCCTTTTTGTGAGTCTCTGTAAAAACACTATACATATCAAACTGAACGTGTCAGGCAAGATTTTACAACTAAGTGTATCTAGAGGTTGCTTCTAAATATTTCAGCTTATATCTGGTGCATAACTTTTTAAAAACTAGGACAAGTATGACTTATTTGTTGCCTCTGGCTTGCTCTTGTGGGGGTTTAGTTTAGGCTGGGTTCTTCTGTGAAGCGCATTGTGACAACTAGTTGTGAAATGCACTATATAAATAAATATTGATTTGATTAGATTTATTTTTTTGTAGATCCTATTAATATATTTTACCCCCACCTACTGGTAAAATGAAAGTTCTATCATAACATTTGTGGGATACACTTATACAGTCAATCAGACAGTGAGTGATTTATTTGCAGGCAAAAACAGTTTGTGGAATATATGCATTTTATAGTATTGAGACAGCAGAGATCAAATAGAGTTAAAAGCGTTGCCTCAGACTGACGTCATACTTAATGTGTTATTACATGTTCTGAAGCTGCCCATCCACTGATGTAATTAAATCTCATTTTATATGATATTCACATATCCATATTTATATAAAAGTCTATGTATAAAGCCCGTTCAGGTTTCCCAAAGCTCTGCATATTTCAATGCTGCAGTATAAACGTACAGCTCAAATAAAGACCAGTAATTGGTCGCCATTCCCTTGGAGTTAAAAAACTGCAGTACTCAAACTTTTCCCCCCAGGCCGTTCAATGTTATTTTTAGGCTGTCAATGGCCCATAGCTGAGAAAGGAGAGAGAAAATGGAACGGGAGACTTATTCCCCCTGCTGAAGACCACCCGGAGGTGTTTCCCCCGTCTCATTCAGATCAATGAGAAGAAAATAGGGTACATTTCTTGTTTCTCAACGTGGTATTGATTGCATTCACTCCCACTCCCATTGTGTCCTATATGTCTCCCGACCCCCGGGACCTTACCGGTTACCATAGATGGGACAGGCTAACCAGCGCATGACGAGGAACACGCTTCCCAAATAAACCAACGCGAACGCACTGACACACACATCTTTAGGATGACAGAAACGAATGCACACCATTCAGACTGGAGCAGCTGTGTGGAGCACATAGTGATATTTTAGATATGTGCACTGTGTGTGTGTGTATGTGTGTGTGTGTGTGTGTGTGTTTGTGTGCGTGTGAGAGTCATTTTGTTTTGAAACCGCATTACAGTTTTTAATTGGCTCAATAAAACTACCAAAACATCAAATGTTTCTGCATGCTACCTTGGCTATCTCTGCCTAGAGAAAAACTAAATCTGTAGAATATGTGTGTCAACAATTAAAAAACTGATGTAACCCTCCTATTAAAATTATGTTGAATTTTTATGAAACCTTTCACGTTTGGGGTCAAATTGACCCCAACAGTTCAAACCGGCTTGCTCTATCTATCTGTCTGTCTGTCTGTCTGTCTGTCTGTCTGTCTGTGCATAGCTGGGATTTCAGTGATGTCTTTGGCTAGGTTAAGTTACTGCTTCCAATAGCCAACTGAACAACCCAGCACAAATTCAAAATTTCACCTGCCGCTACCCCATAACACGTGGTTACCTTCATTACAAGGCAGAGATACATGCTAAATATGATCATTTCAGCACAGTTGTACTGGGAGGGTCCTCTCGCTACGGGCGGCTGCCTACGGGTCTGTGGTTACAGGTGTTCACTAACAGGTACAGCTGCACTAACCTTGCATTGGATGCAAAATGGTTGCAAAAATACAATGGCGACACCCTGGCTTAGGCTTCATGTGCAACTGTGCACCAGTCACAGGACATGATGGGTGACGACATCATCAGTTTGTCCACTGATAAGGACAGCTTATCCAGCATACGTCCCATTACGAGTTGTTACATTTGTGTTCAAGTTGTGACTGTTAATCAAGGACTTGAGTAGGACTTCCCCTGTTTCTTTACAGAGCTCTAGGACCTTCACTATATGAGCTTCATACACTTGACTGAACTGCTGTGGGTCAGTGGAAAAGCGGCGTTCTCAAGCCATTTGCTGATGAGATTAATTAACCTCGTTCTGCAGTGTCACCGTTAATAAAAACGGCAAAGTGCTAGTGACTGTTCGTCTTCTCAACGCCCCTCAAACCTCACCGTGCGCTGCAAGGCTGACGATAATTTCCCGCCCTGTCACCTCAAACGCCTTTTCCCATGCTGTTTTTGACAGATCTTGCAAAAATGGCAGCTATCTCGTTTCCTTCCGACTGGGCAAAGCAACGGACGGCGCTCAACGCTAACAACAGCGGGGTGCAGGCACATGCTGTGTGTCGCTGGGGGGTTGAGTGCCGCCCTTAGGGAGCGCGTTTATTATTTGCGGTTATCGATCTGCGGACACAGACGAGGCGCTTGAGTCTTCTGTTGTCTTAGGCGCCGCCCGTGGCCTGTGTTAAGTATCTCAGGCCTAACACTCATACTTTATCTGCCGCTGAGTGTGTCTCCCGAGCTCTCCACATTTTAATCAGCAGGAGGCTGTGCTTCGAGGGCCAGAGGTGGTCTTTGTGCACTCAGGAGTATCTCAATCATTGGACAACATTGATATAACAGATTAGATCAGCGTAGAACAGAATAGAATTTTATTTCTGACAAGTGGAAAGCTGTCTTGACACATAAATGAATCAAAATTGAGGAAATGTATTAGTCCCCCCCCCGTTTCAGCACCAAAGTATTAATGTGGAAAGCTACATTGTGTTTCAATAACATGAAATTCTAGACCTACAAACAACAAAACTAAGAAATAACAATATTAAAGAAAGCGGAATATCCCACAGCTTCATACGGCTTACAGTATGATACACGGAGCTGCACATAGACTTTTATTTATTTTATTTATTTTATTTTTTGGGGGGCGGGGGGCTATTTTAAAAATATATAAAGGTGATCATGCTTCCAATTTTTTTCAAGAAACCATTTTCCAGGAGAAGCAAAGATGCATTTGTTGAGTTCTGCCATCAGTCATTTAACAATTGCCTTAGTATATCCATATTGGCTAGGCATTGTTAGTTGGGTAGGTAATGTTGGCTAATATTGGCTGGGTAATGTTATCAACCAAATGCACTGCTTCCATTTTTGATCATGTTAAACCACAAATCATACAGGCTACATTATTGCACACTGCTTCATCAATTCACCATGCTGCTAGCTTGAAGCAAGATACACTGCTAATGAAAAGCTTAGCATTTGTGTGTAGTAGGTAGGCAGTGTATGGCGCAGATTCGACTGGACCGTGCTGGGACAGAAATTGAGTATGCAGGTACTGTACGTTCATATTATTATGATAGTAAGTAATATTAGCCAGCTAGCAAGCTAATGCATAGTATACATTTTTGCTTATTCACAAAGGGTATTCATGTTATTGGTTTTGGACAGTAAAACTGCATTTTTGCGGTTGGGAAACTATAGCAAGGACAGATATGCACGCTCCTAAATGTAGTTGTATGAGAAATTTCACCAGCTACAAACTATAATTTCATGTAAATTAAATCTACTATATGGCAGTTTGTAGCAGAAAAAAGAATCAGAAAATCTATTTTTGCATGTAGTTTTTTTTTTTTTTTTTTTTGCTTAAGCAATCTAGGTTAAGTACCTCACACAAGGGTACAATAACAGTGTCTCAGCTGGGAAAGCCACAAGCTTTGAGCTAAAGCCCAGTTCTCTAACCGTTATACCACACTGCCTCATAAAGTGTGCCAGGTTTAAAGAAAGGTGCGCCGTCCAAGCACAAATCAGACAGATCACACATCCTGGCCAGACTCTGGGAAAAATAAAATAAAAAAAAGTGTTAGAGAAATGAAAACCAATAAAGAAGGCAGACACATCATTTATCATGTTGACTATATAGACAGTAAATAATGGCAGTGGAGATTCAGTACACTGTGTGACAAGTGTTAATGCTGATCATGTTTATTGCTTCCAGATTCACAGAGTATAGAGATGTGTCTCTGGCAGGCCCCCAGTAGCCAGGATCATCATGAAAGAAATACTCCCATAACAGCAGGGAGTCTCTACTGCTCTGGCCCCGTCTGGGCCACAGCAGATCCCATTGGCTTCTCAGCTACGTCTTTATACCTACAAAACATTTAAGGCCTGATTATTGTTTTCAAAAGGTTACACTCCTCCCCCTTTTTTTTTGGTTTTACTTTTCTAATTTTACCTCTATTTTCACTTTATTTGGAATGCCCAACCTGAGTGCAAATACCCTTTAATATCATGGTCTAGGTAACCTTGTTAACGAGGTAACCTTGCATACACTTTGTCAGAGGATACTTCAGGTGTGCAGGCAGACTAGGGTGCTCGATTGACCACAGGGGACTGCGGGTACATAACTGCACTACATAGACTTCTGTGTATATATAAAACTTCTGTGTTTATATAAAACTAGTGTACTAGAAATTTCAAGGACATTGTTTTGATATGCCTGTGTCATTGTACTATAAAAGGCAGAAGTTCAGTAATACAGCAATGCTGACAGCCTTTCTAATGGCATTCATATTCCTTAAAACGATGAGATTTTAGATGCCACTTCCGGTTTCATTGAGCCAGAGTCAACGTGTTTCCAGAGACCACAGCCAGTGGTGCTCTTTAAATACGACTTTGCTGTTATTCAACCTAGAAAGAATGTTCGCTGACCTCGCTGAATTTTAACCTTCGGAAGAATGTTTAACTAAGATTTTCCAACGTCCTTTTTCTTTGACGGTTTGTATCGTTAGCTTGTACACACGTTTGTAGGCCTCAGTTTCTCCGCTGTAAGCGGGCCTGCAAGGTTGCTTTAGCATTTGAACTGAATAAGGGGCATTTCCACACAGTTGAGCTGAAAAAGGCGGATCTCATTAACAGTGTGATTAGCCAGTTGTACACAGTGCCATTTATGAAAGAGGCCTGATTGCTGCTTCTCGCTGACATAATTTGATGAATGCAAACATTCTACATTGCTTTGTTGACAGGTAGTTAATTGTAAGTGTTTAATGAATGTGCCAATCGTAGGGCTGGGGTACGCGGAAATGTTTGATTTCGGTTCCACGCTACGTTCCAAGAGGAAAATATATCCTATTGATGCTGGCTAATGACTGTATATGGGGGGATGCGTGGAACCTGTCAGGCAAGTGCTCCGATGTAGTTTTTCAGATGCTTGCGCTCTGCATCGACAGTACACACTGATTCCAAAAAGACTACATTGTGTTATGACACCTATTGTCCCAGCAGCAATATGCGGTTCTCCAAAAGCACATGTTATTAGACAATGAAACAGGCTTTTTGTTTCTTTAGAGAATACCTTGGGAAAATATGACTTGCTGGGTTGACTCCAAAACCATATTTTTCAGGGCACACATGGCACATCTTCCTAAGTATCCAGTAACATAAGAGCTGGCTGACAGCTCACAGGAGTAGAAAATAGACAACTCAGATAACTCAGAAGGCTGGATATGCCAGTAGCAGGAACAGGAAGCAGATTGCTGAATATTTAAAAGACCAAGTAATGAGCCATGCAGGGCCATGGGAGATCCCTGGCAATGACGACCATTCATTTGTGTATGTAATTGAAAGTTTCTTATGCTGCCATTCACTTTATTCTGCACTATAAGCATACACGGCATGCATGAAAGTTGGAAGAAAAAATATGGATATATTGGTTCCCATACATATTCATACCTTAATTTATTGTACTTTTTTCAAAAGGAAGCATTGATTCCATCTTCAGAGGTTGATTATCTCTGTTCTGAGACTCCCCTTCAAACTCCACTCTTGATCGGTTTACACGTTCCTGTGACCGCTGGCGGCAGAGGGACTGATACACTTGTGACAATGCAGAATCAGTGAAGCGCCACTTGTTCATATTAGCCTAAACAAACGGGTGAGATATAAGTATTCCGCTGCACCTGTACACAGCTGATGGAAGCATTAGCGAGCATCTGAACACACAAACAATTATATGATGCAAGGAAATTTAATTTACCATACAGAGCCAATTAACGGCATTCTTCCTAAGGGCTGATAAACTGAATCAATATCCAGTCGTAGTTGTAGCTTTTTTAATCACTGTAAATGCCAAGAGCTAATGGTATGCTCCATCACTGAAGTAAAATATAAAACAAACAAAATAAACCAGACTGTGATAATCAGTGGATTTAACACACTTTGACAAATATCTCCAAATGAGTGAACTTGAGGTTTTTATTTAAAAAAATTAAAGTGAGTGCAAATTGCATTTATTTTGTCTGTGTATTTAAACCAATTAATGAAATTACAGCACTTCATTTTGTTTAAAATAACCTGGAACTCTAACCTGGAAGCTTGGCTTTTTTTCCTCTGAATTTATTCACTCTGTCTTTTCTCCTTGGTCCACCATAACACACCTGTTCATTGACGTTGCTATTTGCTAATCCCCACCTGCCCCGCCCTGCCTGATTGGGTACAATGAGGGGCCATCACTGAGATCAGGTGCTTTAGCTAGATCTGTTAAACACAGCTGTAGCTGTTTTTGTTGCACATTTTGATATGTTTATAGAATAACACACGGACAATCTACAGACGGACATTTCAGTCGACCCTACAGCAGTACGTTTGCCTCACGTTAATGTCTGACTCACAGATACAGGGTTCACAATGATAAGACAGGAATATAATTCAGTTTTGTTGGGCCTGCCTTTTCAGTCAGGCTATTGAAATTCAGAGTTAAGGAGATTACATTTGCTTTCCCCTCATGTCTGGATATTGCTGAATCTGCACGTGTACAAGATTGCGCTCACTAAGGGAACACCTGCATTTTTTATTTTATTTCTTTTTTTGGGATGGGGACACAGGGAACTAGGAGGAGCCTGGAGAAATGGATCAAGCAATAAATCAGTCAGTGAAATTTGTCTTAATATGGCGTATGAAAAGAATTGTAACAGAACCCTTCCCAGGGTGCACCAGATCTTTAAACACTTGCACGTGTGCAGAAAAAGCCTCCGCACAGAGGTAAATGGAAACACATTCACCTGGAGCTCCAACAAACCCTCAGCTTCCAAACACAAAGGCTGTCTTTGTTGAGGGTGTTTTTTTTGTTGTTTTTTTTGATCCTGTAAGAAAAGCCAAGAGCAAGGGCAGATCCCATTATGGATCTGCACCTGAAAGGGCAACGACCCCCCCCCATTGCCCCATATAGCGCCCGCCTTAAGTGACCTGCGTTCTGGACCGTGTTTATTAGCGTGGAACATCTTTTCCGCTGGCTAAGCTATGGACCATCATCCGCCGTGCTCGGGAACAGGGTCAGGTCAAGTGCACTCAGCCTAGATTGGACTCATTTGTCATAACATTACAAAGCAGAGCCTATCCCCCTCCCCTCAGACAAGTGTGTGCTTTTAAGTACCACCCCCCCTCCCCCCCCACTTCCCTCCCACCCCCCTTCAGCCCCGAGCAGCACCTGTGACATTGAGAGCAGAGGGGGAGCCCCTCAGAAGAGCGCAGATGGCCCCCGCCACACCCATCTCTAGCTGTTCGCCTCCAAAAAAGGGCCTTTTTTCCCCCCTAAAATGAGGGACGGAGAAAAGCTTTAGAAACCAGCAATGAAAAAGCAAAAAATGTGAACTTTTGGCAGTCAGCATATTTTAAAAGTTTAAACTGCTTCCAGGTTTTTTCATTTTTTTTTGTTTCTTGTTTTTTTGAAGGTCTAAAATTGCCAGTCGAGCGGTCATGAAGATCAGGGTTGCCTCCTGGACCGGAAAATAAAGCGTAATTCGGTTCGGGGGTCTCGCTGCTTAGCAGCGAGGAGCGTCGCAATTTGGTCTGAAGCAAAGGTTTTCCCATGGTCAGCACAAGGCTTCTGTGAACAATGGGTCGTGCTGAGCTGGCATGTTGAAAATCACTTTAATTCTCTGAACAGAATGGCTGCTCTGTCATCTCTAGGCTCCAGGGAAGAAGGCACAAGCACGGTGGAAGGATCTTAGTGCGTATTGTTGCTTTCACAGGACTGAGCTCGTAGGTAACATTTAATGCACACCTCTCCTTTCATTCCTGTGTTCATGTGAACGCTATTTCATACAGATGCAGTGGCGGGCCGTGCATTTCACACCTAGGCCTTCAGTGATGTCCTACACAGTCCTACCTGAATTATTCCACCTCTTAATACCATCATTATGACGCCATGGCTCTAGAAACTATACATTTAGACAGAAATGCAGTATAACCGGGCGTTGCATCACCTTAACATAGTCAAGTACAACAGAGTTATATTAATATTTCCGAAGCATTTATAATCAATAAATCCGCATTTACAATTAAGAGTGTTAAACTACCAGCTTTAAGATCGCTTGGATACTGTCAAAACTTTTAAATAAAAATCGCTTTTAAGGGATTAGTCTACAAAGTTTTATTAAGTCCACCAAAAGTATGTTAGCTTTAACAAGTTTGTTCGCTAAACAGCGCATTGTCGCACCCAAAGCAGTTTCATTTAAGAAACGTGACGATAAAGACACATAAACTATTCACTGAAAATAAAAGAAAACAAACAAATAATTTGCATTTGTTCAAGAGGATATATTTGCGACAGTGGTGAAAGTGTATTCCTAGCCTTGAATGTCCACTTTGACTCGCTAGCGTCGGCTCACTAGCGTCGGAGTTGGCCGTTCTCTTCTAACGATGTCTAGCTTTTCTTGAAAGGTTCGTCTTGAAAATGGCGTTGTAATTATATCTGCGACCAAATCGATCGCTTCTCCTCCTTCAGCCATTGTGGGTTGAAAAAAAACAGCTTGTAGAAATCTCGTTCAAGTTCAGTTTGCTATCTCTGCGATAGCTCTGCCTCTCAATAGTGCGTATCCAATCAAAAGACGTGCACGTGCTGACGTTATCGTACGCCTGCTAGCTGGCCCCGGTGTCGCCAATTCGAAATCTGATTGGTTAACACCACAGGGTTGTTTCGGTTCACTTTAAGCTACAGGCGCCCGCACTGTCGATTCTGAAGGCCTAAGGGCAGATTTCTTGGACCCTGGCAACACATTATGGCTGAAATATGATTGGATAAAAGCTCTAACATAAAGGCCAGCCCTCCAAATCTCGATCTGAGGCTGGAAGCAGCGCAACCAAGAGAAAAGCTATGAAATGAAGAGAATAGACTATGGGGAATAATTTAATACATATTTGTGGAAAAAATATATCAAAATTAAATTTATATTCTGATGATGTTTAGGCCAGCAGAGAAGGCCTTGCTGGCCCTGACGGCCCGCCACTGAACAGATGTGATACTAGTGCAAAAAACAGATGTGATACTCGTGCAATAAAGGCAATATTGAGTAGCGGTTGGAGAACTGGATGTAACCAGATGGTTGCAAGTTCAACTCCACTGTGGCATACTTTTGTTTCCACCAGGAGCTAGGAATAGTACTTAAGATACTTATCCTACTGCCATAAACATTCAGACCAGTAAATGCCATTGTGATCTATGTAAGTTCTCCTGGATAATGGTGTTTTTTTAAATAAATAGCGGTAAAAACAATTCGATGCTTAATAAAAAAGGATGATCTGGATTGTATCACGTGTTCTGATAAATAACATCACTAAAAGCAAAGGATTGCTTATGAGAAACACTGAGGGTAGATTATTAAAATCAATTCTTATTTTTCTCAGCTCATAACTAGTTCTGAGGATTGCCTACAACATCTGTTACTCAAGCTACCTTTGCTCTGTTTTTCAGCTGCGAGGTCAGAGGTCAAGTGGCACAGACACAGCCAACCTGCTTTCCATTTGCCTCTTCTCAGTCTGAGGGAGTTTTTGCCTCTAGGTGAATGCTTTGTCCTTATTGAACACTCATTCCATCTGCACTCAAACACATTGTGAAACTGTGTGAACTGTAAAAAGTTGTGCACAGTAAGATAAAAATGCATACAGACCATGCACATTCAGCAATAATGTACATAAATACACCCCGATTCTCAAGAAGCATAAGAAAGAAGCCTGACATTGACGTTGCACGTTGCGATTTCTTTATCTCCATTCTAACTGATGTCTATAAATATATTTAACTGGTCGGTTAGCAGTCAGAAAAGCGCGACTTTGCATTTTCAGGCTGGCATCTTTTGGCTACCTTTTCTCCAGGCTAACAATAGCATTGACGTGTCTTGTGTGGAGCACCCAAACCTGCCAGGATGCGATTATGAGAAGTACAACAACAAGCAAAAGCTTCCACAGTTTGTGAGCCTCAATGTCACGTACCGTAGGTGCACTGTGATGCTTTTACCTGGGAGAACTTGCATAGTTATTTTAGTTTTTTTTACATATTATTAATGTACAGCTGGATATTTACAACAGCAGCTCTGTTTAGCACTCTGCTCTGGGGTACAACAGCAGTGCACAAACTTGTACGGAATGGAACCTGCAACCCTCGCGTCATAACCTGCAACCCGTCCCGTCTCAGAACCGCGCTGCCCCGCCACGCCACGCCACACCTCCGGCCCTTTGCCCCTCTTGAGGATGATCGGTTGGGATGGCGGTACCCTCAGTATAGTCGAGCTGCTCCAGCGTTATTTATGTAGCCCTGACCTTTCCGAGCGACCGGGTCAGTCCGGTTTCCTGACCCGGCCTCAGAATGTGCGAGGTTCATGTTAACAGATGTAGAGGTCAGCCTGCCCGCTGTTCCCTCCGAGCTCTGCCCTAAATCCTCTAATAACCCAGTGAAGTGGAATACTCAACAGGGAGCCCCTGCGATGCCTTTATTATCTTTTCATCATTAAAGTCTGCTTAGAATAATTGTTTCCAAACTTGTGCTATTTTTTTTTCTTATTATTTTTCCTTTCTTTTTGTTTTTTTCCCGCCCCCCTCTCTGTTGTGGTCCATGTAAACTGATTTATTGTTGCCGTCGGCATTTTTTCTTCTTCTTTCTCTCTCTCTCCAGCCCGGCTTCACAGGGTGTTAATTTTCATTAACTTCAATATGGCGGAGACACCTCTTAAGGGATTAGCTGTAAAAGACGTATCCTAACTGGAGGCATGTGACACATTATTAGAGACTGTATCTGATCCCTCTTCAGATAATAGGCTTTACGTTGAAATTGCACGTTAACCCAAACTACTCAACATCGGGGTAAACATCAGGACAGAGGCAAGCTGGCCGGGCTTAAAGTGGAATGTGTCCCATCGCAGGTGATCTCTTGATTTGTGTTAAAGCGTAACATACACACTTTTACTATTTGTGCAGTACAGCTTGGGTTTGGTTTGTACGGCTTTACATGTTGGCTTTAATATTTTCCCCAGGTCAGATCCTCAATGGACAAAATATAGATTCTGGGCCCTGATATACGGAATCTAATTTGTCGGATTCGCAAAGGCTTTCGGCTGAACGAAACCGGCAAATTTTGATTTTGTGTACTGAGCAAAACAATAATAATCTCAAGCGGAATTGTCTTTAAACCACTCTACCAAACCATCTAATGTATACTTGCTTACATAAAATGGAAGCCAATGTCAATGAGTGATAGGTAAATTACTGACAGGCTCATTTTTAGTCTACTATAGTCTATCTTTATTAGCTACCCTTATTTTCACACACTTTAATGCACAAGGTACTTAACGCTTTTGTGCTTTTCCATTAGGTATCATAACCCAATCTCTATTGTTACCTATCATTGCCTGCAGTGTTGGACCTATTTTCTTGCACGTGTAGATATTCTGCTCGTTCATTATTGCTCTAGCCACAAGTAAAGGAGTAAAAAAGCACTCAGGATTTATTTAAGACAGTGTCCTTTGTACACACCTGGTGACTCAGCTGCAGGATTCAGGATCTAGGATCAAGGCCTTATCGGTTTTTTTTTTTCTCCTAAATCTTCCGGAGTCAAAGACCTTGCATCAAGTTCATCTTAATCTGTTTTCCCCTATACCCTGGAACAAGGCCATTTTATTTTGCAGACAGAGGAGTTTTTCATTATGCTTTACCTGGCATGCTTCCTGTTTCTCCTGGGTGGCATGAAACAGCTTTTCGCATTGAATAAAATAATATTGAGTTTCTCTACGCACCCTTTTTATTCCTTTTCTATCTTTTCTAGCAACAAAGCAGCCATTAATGAATGTGGGATTACCTGGTAACCTTTTGCAGGCTGTAAATGGACCTGCTTGTAATCTGAATACATTACATCCTTGTGCCTTTGCACAAAGTGGCTGAACTTTACCCTGACTGAATACTGTGAATACTTACCCTGCTCCTACCAACCCAGCCCCCACCCCCCAACCCCCCAAAAGTCAGTTCTTGTGCTCGTACCTGCATGCTCGCTAAATCGTTTGTACCTGGCTTGTCAAAGACGCTCTCAAAGCATGAGTTCTATTCCTTAAGTCTCAGCAGTTTTCTTTACAACATCTCACTGCATTAGCTTGACAAAATTGCAAATGCGTGCTACAGTTAAGTATAGTTAAAGTGACGGTCAAGGAAAATCCGTAATATGCTTGTAACCACGTTATTTATGGCTATTAAGGTATGTATTGAGCACCAATAAAGCGTGAGGAATAAATTCCATTGCAATCTCGTTAAATTTTAGTCTATCTACAGTGCCCTCTACTATTATTGGCACCCCTGGTAAAGATGAATAAAAAGGGTTATAAAACAATCACCGTTTGGTGAATTGGTGAAGCTTAATCTCACACTGAAAAAAATTGAAAAATTACACTGGAACAGTCTGGAATATCTGGTTGGTAAAATGGCTGTAAGTCATCAAGAGTCTGAGGTATCAAACGAGCCTTAAATCATCACTCTGCTGCCAGATATGCAGTAAATATGGATTAATTACTTTAAGGGTTGTTTCTCCTGACACATTTTCCTATTGAAAATAAGTCAGGAAAAGAAACCCTTCAAGTTATCCATCAATATCTACTGTATTTCTGGCAGCAGAGTGATGTTTTAAGGCTTGTTTGATACCTCAAACCCTTGATGACTTGGAGCCATTTAGCCAACCATGTGTTCCATACTGTTCCAGTGTAATTTACAGCTAAATCTAGTCCCACCCCCCCCCCCCCCCCCCCCAATTCCCATAGAGATCCATTCAAATGCAGAGACGTTATAGTATCGCTTGTAAGAGTACCAGAAAATAAGATATCAAGAGTCTTTTGATGTTGTTGGGTCAAAGACATCAGGAAGTCATGGCATGCAAAGGATATCCGACCAAATATTCAAAATGATTACTTTATTCTATATATAAATGCAGGGATGCCAATAATTGTGGCACACGTGGTTTTGTTAAAAATAATAATTTGTTGATGAGAGATTTTTTTTTCTCATAATAAATTCACTTCAATTAAAGGTTGGATTTTTTTATTTTTTTCAGTGTGAGATTAATCTAATTCACCAAACGGTATATTTTTTATAACCCTTTTTTACTCAGCTTTACCAGGGGTGCCAATAATAGTGGAGGGCACTGTATATCTCTTTATTCCTGTATGCTGGGTCCATGGTGATGTTGACGTGAAACCTCAACCAATACAAACTTTGATCTCATTACATAACTCCTCCCATAGTTTGTGGAAAATAAAACCGTCCTGTCCCACTAAAAAATCCTGTCTGAAGTCTGAACCAAACAATAATAGTTGTCCCCGTTATCAACATGGATTTGGAATAGTTAGTTAGCTAAATTGTTTATTTTTTCCCGCTCTCCTTATCCCTATGCCAATTTTATCCCTCTCCCAATTTTTCACCTTTTTATCCACCCCTGTGTGGTGCTAGCTAGTGACATGAGCTTGCTTCTTGCACAGCTCAGCATGGAAACAAACTGATCACTGACACGTTGTTTTTACTTGGTGCACTGCTCATTCGTCAGCTAATAATCAAAAATAATAGATAGTTAAGATTTTTCCAAATAAACCATGCCTTGGAAATGGTTTTGTCATATTGTTCAGTGGCTGGTTACAAACAAAACAAAATAGACAAGAACCATTATCCATCGAAGTACGTAATTTTTGTTTGATTAGCAACCAAAATGAATGAATGGGCCTTTAAATTCATTTTAAAAACTCGATAAAACCTACCATTATTTAATAATTTGTATGGAACATTGCATTTGGTGAAACGTTGCCTTGCAATTTAGCTTGCTTTAAATAGACTAACGTTAGATCAAACGGTTTCAATACTCTGCTTAGCGTTTGAGTTAACTTAACTTTGATTGCGAGCTTGTGTGTGATATTTATCTCTTGATTTATCTCTTTGATTGCATTAATTCCTCGCCGGGGTCAAACATATGGTTCAAACAACAGAACTGTATAAGGATGTAGGACGTCGATGGCACTCGGGTTGAGGGCGTGGATTTAGACCACACTTTTCAAGACTGAGTTTATTAGCTGACTTTGAGATGTATATTAATATACCTATTCACATTTTCTTGAAAAGATATTTGGTGGGTGTGTAGTGGACACATCCCTATGTGATATGTTGTGGTTATTTGAATATTTTAGAATCCCTTGACCATCACTTTAAGTTGGGTAGTTTGCACAACACATTTATGATCTTAAAAATATTCCAGTTTCATCTAAACGTGTGAGATTGATGGAACTGGCTGTGTGGAACTGGTTATTAATAACTGAAGCTAATATGTATGGGATAATACACAACGAGGTGGTCAGCTATCGAAAAATAATGACCGACGCGGAGGCGATGAACACCCCGACGTGAAGGGGAGAGGGGTCGCCTCCACCTCAGAATGTATCATCCCGCTTATTACACGGCTAATTATCTTACCAAAGTCAATCAATTTGATTAATCAATCAATAACATGTTGATTTAAGGTGATTTTATTTGTGATTTCATTGAAGCTTCCGCTAAAAATAGTCAGAATGTTCAATGTTCAATGTTCCATAGCAACAAAGGGTAAGATTTTATAGTATGTACTAGCAATATGCAGAAATGGTGATCACCAGATTCGCTGCCATTGCCTGTATTAGAGGACAGTATCTTGCTGCACTTTTCCCTGTCTGTACTGGTTGTAGCCCAGTAGCTCCTCAGGCTACCATCACAGCTGTGCCAGTCACAGACCTTATCCCTCTAGCCTCAAGAAAAACTCATTTTATCACACAGCAGTTCACGAGTGAGGCTCGCACAGACAAGAGTCAGAGTCAGACGCTTAACATGCAGCTCGACGGGGGGTGTGTGTGTGGGGGGGGGGTTGTGATGACCAGCATGGACGCTGGTGCGTGATATATATATGCTGTCATTTTGATCGACTCAAACCTTAGCATGGGTGAAGCCGGTGTGCCAGGGTTGCCAGTCGCAGTCAGTAGGCTACAGACACGGACCAGATCCAGAACCAGACCGTGGGGCCCACCCATGCACTAGAAGAGTGCCTTAACTGGACGAGAAACTCGATCTACATGCTTTCATCACGTTTGGGTAGCATTGTGGTTCACAAATTAAAACCTATCCTTCAATGCTAAATTAGCAGTTGCAAAACAGGCCAAAGATATGAGCGCCTGCGCCTCTTGGAGTCAATGTTTTTTTTTAGGAATGCACGTGGCCCATTGCTGTCTCCGCTTTCAGTATACAGTATATTTGGTGACTGTGTGGATGGAATATCTGTATTTTCAAGAGGCTTTTGCAGTGCAGATCCTCTATTATAGCCCTGGTACTTGGCTGAGTGAGAGAAGCTATGGTAGACCATTACACGCTGACAGAGGAACATCGTGCCGATGTGGCAGTGTGACTTAGATTAAAGTCAATTTGTATTAGGGAGGTCATGCTGGCTCCCGGTCTTACACCGCGATAAAACACGCTCGCATGGATGCGCATACGCGCGCACGCGTGAACGCAAGCGCGTACATTCATTGCTGTAGTTCTGCGGAGGATGACGAAGGGGATTGATGACAGGACACTGGCAAGTCGCGGTTGATTGGGCCCGCCCCCGATGACACCCTCCGCCTCTCCCCCTCCTGGCCATGCGCCCGCAGCACAGGAACAGATGTGCAGCCTGGCGCTGGGGGGCATCCTCCACATGCGCTGCCGCGAGCCAGCCGTATCGTCTCAGGTCACGGTCGCGGTGCCTGCTCGTAAAATACACCGAAAGAGAGCGAACCCGCCGGGCTCGCGCGATTGGCCCGGGTTCGAGCTGCATTTCAGATGGCCTCTCTCCAAAATGGATGGAGCTGAAAAAAGAAAAGAACAAGAGAAATAATAAAACTAAATTTACGAGGCCGGCGTGACTGATATGAACGAGTTTAACAAAGCATATGTTGGTTTCTTAATGTTATTCAGGCACAACATTTTGCACATGGAAATATGGATAGCAGTCATTAGTGGTCTGGCGATTGAGCATTATAGACACCGATTGGCTTTTCCTTATTTCATATTGCAATTGAGTTTGGCTGTACAAGCGCCACCAGCGTCGTCAATTTTGACGACCAGCTTTTCACTTGGGTTGATCATTTGAAGGTGGATGCCAGGCTCACATGATTGTACCGAATGCATACAGACCGTGAACAGCAGCAGTTTCGGGGCTCTGGCTCTGCCGGAGAAGTCTCGCTCTACGGAGATGCAGTAGCTCTTGACAGCAATATTTTTCAGGGAGGGATTACAATCCCTCCCCATTGGGTAGGACAAGGTTTCACAGCCTGAATTCATCACAAGCCTGGACTGAAAGTAGGTTAATAGACACTCACCGGACATCTGTTGCCACATTGCTGCCCAGTCAGTACCCTTGTTCGGCGGTTTTCTGCCAGCAGATGATGAGCGCATGTCATCTCTTCCGCCCCTTGTGGCTATCGTTTCCGATTTGGGTTGCCTGGCGACATGGTTTTTGAGGACAGAGTGGCTTGGGGTTATAATGATAAGGTTCCCTGCACGCTTTGTAATCCTCAACGCGGGCTGGCCACAGGTCTTGGCCGGTGCACACCGTACGCCCTCCAGCCAATCGCTGGACGCAGTTCTTAGTTTAGCCGCCCTGCGGCAAGTCACCGGACAGATTGGGCCGCCATTTTCTTCTTTGCGATAATTGTGTGATTTTTTTTTGTGGCGCTCATTCGTCCATGTGATGAGAGTCTTCACAACTGATCAGTATTTGTCAAATAAAAGCGGTATTTAAAAATACAAATGCTTGAAAATAACATTATAGGAAACCAAAAAAAGATTTTGCTTCTCTAATTCGCTTCTCTTATAATGAATGTATTTTTTAATTATGAGTGCGTGTTTGCTTGTTTTTTGTGTGTGTGTACATGAGTGCGCAAGTGTGTGTGTGCATGTGTGTTTCTTTGTATGTGCGTACGTACGTGAGTGTGTGTGTGTGTATGTGCCTGAGTTTATTTGGGTGTATATAGTGTGTTGATGTTATTCTTATACAGTCAGACATGTAGTGGACCGGTCCACCTCCACCACTGGGCAACGCTGCCACTCCTAACCATGCTGAAAGCCTCCACTGGTAATTTAGCATCATGCTCACCCTGTTTCGGGCAATGGCTAGACCCTCTCAGCGCAATCAAGGAAGTGACAGCAGGGTCAATGTATCTAATGAGTTTAATAATAACAGCTCTTAGTTTTGCCACCTTTCATAACGATTCACAACCATTCGCGGGCGGACGCCTTGTTAAACTACAGTTAATGAATGCGAAGGTCTAAAGCGGAGGCAGTGAAATTAAATTCCTAATGTGTCCTGTCTTTTCTGTGAAGTGGAACATTATTACAGTCCGTATGGCCTGCTTAATGTTTCACAGTCTCTCTTTCAAATTGGCTTCGTTTATCGCATCGCCTATTGCTTAAATTAGAATTTAACATGATGTTTTATTTGTTAGAGGGAGGCGGACAGATTGGCTGTTGAAGAAAAAGGGTGCTATCAGCTTAATATTTCTGACGCCTTTCCACCCTAGCGCTGAGGACTCGGTGCTGTAGGTTAGAGAGCTTTCAAACACTCACGCACTGAGACTGTGTGAGTGAAGTGTGTTTAAACAGGGACGGGTCTTCTCAGAATGACCTATTAAGAGAATGATCCTCAAATGTGGATTCTCACAACTTGCACATAATGTGGGAGCATCCAGGCCATAGTGGTCTTGCGAGGGGTTTAATAGAAGCTGTTGAGCTGTTGTTTTTGGTGCTCAGTTGGGGGTGGGGGGAGATACACTGGTCCTCCCCTTCCTTGTTTCATGCTGACCCTGTAGTGGTTCTTCTCTCAGTGCTGTGTACTGCTTAAAGGCCAGTGGTTGTGAGGAACCCACCAGCCAATATTCTCCCATTCAGTGATGTCACAGTACCCGAAATCACACTGAGCGGAGACCGCAGAATACGTGACAGCCACAAAGTTGCATAACATTTGACCACTTTGGAGGCGCTATACCAGGAAAAAACTTCACATGGCAATTACTTTGCAACAGAAGGATCATATTTCAATTGTCTATTGGCATCAAACTTGATACACGTGCTTAGCATGATGCCTGAGGGGGCACATGCCAGGTTTGGTGACATTTTGCCACTTATGCCATATAAAAACAGGTTACCAAAAAAACAGGTTTAAACGACAATTAATCTGAAAGGAAAGCAGATATTTCAACCAAATGTTGGGGTGACCATTGCAGTAATGGATCCGAATTGGTCAACCAACAGAATTGGTCGCATGGAGGCACTATAGCACTTGGCCCTTTCATTGCTGCTTGCAGCTACATTTATTATTATTATTATTATTATTATTATTATTATTATTATTATTGTTGTTTAATCGCATCACACAGTCACTGACTATCATTGATGGTATGTATTGCATTTAATGCCATTGTTATCACAGGAAGAAGGAAAATAAATGTGTAGAGAGAGGTATTATGGCAGCGTCAGGCCTCAGCTGTGATGTATTGATCTGTTATGAAGGCCCTGAGCAGAACAGGGCCTGTTTGTTTTAAAGTTCAATGGCTCTGCGCTACTGTTAGTGTTTTAGCCACAGGAGGAATCAATAGCTGGGATGACAACTATGCCATGTATCACACGCTCCTGTTAGGGGCCGTAGTACAACAGTTTACCCTGCATACAAACAGATATCCCAATAGTGTCAAAATACTTATTTTCTGCTACTCTTACAAGCGATACTATAACCTCTCTGCATTTGAATGGATCTCTATGGGAATTGGGGGGTGGGACTAGATTTTGTTGTAGATTATGCTAGAAGAGTATGGAATACATGGTTGGTGAAATGGCTGTAAGTCATCAAGGGTCTGACGTATCAAACGAGCCTCAAACCATCAATAACAAAAAATGTGTCACTGTCCAATGGATTATGGTGATCACTGTATGTACATTATTTTGCCTACTAATTGCCCTAAATGTAATTTTTTGTATAGGGACTGATAAGGCTGTAAGATGACTATTTAAAGCCGCTAAAATTGACACGTTTCGCCATCTAGAAAAGGAGCATGCTGGGAAGAAAAAGAAGAAGAAGAAAAGAGGCGAAATGGAAATTCTGCATTGAAAGTAAATGGAATGTGTGTGGGTGGTGTGCATCGTCCGGCGCGCGTAGATGGGGGAGGTCGTATCGGGGATATTTTGGGGCCAAAAGGGGACCGACGGGTGTATCATCTGTCTTCTTCCTTGGCCACCACGAGTCTGTTTCACACCACCCCCCACCCCCCTTTTTTTTGGGTTGACATCTCTGTCCTGCAAATGGACCCTACACAACCCCAATGGCATTTTCAATCCGCTTCATTTTACCGCATACAAACGGTCATTCGGAACGTTTGGCGGCTTCCTCTGTCCTGCTGTTAATTTGACAGTGCCAGCAAGTGACACTGTCAATGAGGCTCAATTGTGTCTCATCAGCGTTTGATCTCTGCCGTGTCGCTGTCTCAGAATGACACTGCCCCTCACAGCCTCAGAATGAACCGGATGACAGAGAGCAGCTCGCCTGTGTTTGAACTCACCTCATTGGCCTTTTTAAAGGAGAGGACTCTTAAAGGGATGAAAATTTAAGGTGTCAACTTTGACCATAAAGGACGTGCACCGCGTATTTAGACTAAGCTCGGCGAGTACTCGCTATACAGAGGCTGCTGACAAGCGACGAACACAGATTTTGTGCTGTGAGATTGCCCGGAGACACACTGCATTATTCAGAGCTGTTTTTTAAAGCAATGTCCACAAGAGGGAGCCGCTGGACAGCCCAGCTCTCTTCCCGCGGTAAATAAATCAAATCACTTCCCTGTGAACTTGTACACGCCCCCACAATCGCATCCGTGAAGTTATGAACTTGGCTGTTTCCCTGAATAGCAAATTGACATTTTGTTCATTACGTACATTACTTGCGTATGCCTGAGATGGTAATTACAGCAATTATGTTTGAGGTGACAAAGCTAAATCTGACTTATTTTTCTCATTTCCTCCCTTCTTTTAAAAAATAATCCGACCATTAAGAAATAATAGTATGACAGACAAAGAGTCTATTGTCGGCTCTAAGGGAAAGGGAATTTGATTAGAGAAATTTCATAATTGCTCGTTGTGCAAAAGGGCTGATGTAGTCAGAATTATTTCCTCAGATGACAAACACAGAGAAACAAGGAGATGTGCATTAGGAGGACTGACATGAGTTGTCCAAACAAGTTTCCATCACACTCAGCGATACCAAGAATATCACCAGCTGTCATGTAACAGTGCAGAAAATTACACACACATACACACACACACACAACATACACACACATGTATGTACACACCACCATAAATAATAAAATACGCACATGCTGAAGAGTGACATTGTTCAAAACAAATCGCCGTTGACATTTGTGTCGTACATGCGTAGAGCAGCCACGGAATTTCATATTTCATGAGGGTAAGGCTTCATAGAAAGGCAGGAGTGGTGGACAGACAGGCAGACAGAACGGCTGATGGATGGACATAGATGAAATGAAAGGGAGTGCACTTGCAGGAAGGGGTTAAAAAATATGAATAAAGCTACACGGCAGGGAAAACTACAGGTGAGGAACTACAAAAACTACAAAAAAGTACTAAAAGTCCCTTTTCCTATACATGTTTTTTTTTCATTACAAAACATTCAAATACATTAAAAAAGTATATTTTCATCCATTGTCATTTGGAGCTATATTGTTATTAAGCTTTATGTATGGAATGTGCATCAACCGTGATTCTTTTCTTTTTTCTTGAACACTGTGTGGTCTGGAACTGGCTGATGTTTTAAAGTCAGGTGTAGACTGTTTCTATGGGAACCTGACCTTCTGAAAGGCAAGACTAATTCCAGAAAAGACAATAAAAGTGTTCATTTCAATTCAAAACATGGACAAGAGATATTTGTAATTCTGCTATTTTCTGTTTCCAGTTTCCAGGTAATCAGGTCATCACCTTGTGTATATGCTGTGTTTAGCCTGCCTCAAGAGTGACTGGCTTTGCTTTTTTTTTTAACCTGCCTTTTGAAAATTGGCACGCCTGTTTAATTTTTAACAATTACCCACGGATTGTGTTTAATATGGGCAGCAAATACAATGTCTTTTATTACGTATAAATATTTACATACAGTGCCCTCTAAATGTATTAATGCCCTGATAAAGATGAACTATGTACAAAGTACTGAGGTATGTGGCAATTCTCACACATATAGAACATGTTCTAATGGAATCAACCAAAATAACACTTTTCTTGAATTATATATTTATTTATTTAAAAAATAAGTGTTACAAATATAGCACCCCTAATTTTAGCTCTTTGTGAACCCTTTCTTCACAAGTTATAGTGTTTCATGTGACTGGTGAACATTCTGGGGGAGATCTTTGATCATTCCTCCATAGACAATTATTGCAGATTCTTGGACCTGTGCTTGTAGCCTGCCATCTTCGTTTCAAACAACACATTTTTGATTGGGTTCTGGAGATTGAGATGGCCATCGCAAAACATTAGTTTTGTGGTTAGTTAACCGGTTCTTGGTTGATTATGAGGCATACTTTGTCTTGGCGAAAGATCAATTTGTAGCCATGTTTGAGCTTTCTGGCAAAGGCAACCGCTTTTTCTGGCCAAACATGGCAAGACTTCATGATTCCATTGACCTTAATAAAAGCACTTGGGTTCTCTTCCAAGCAGGTTTACCACTGTTCCAGTTGGTTCTTAATTATTGACCTAATCGTGGAAAGTGGTGTGTTCTGTTTTGTATTTATTTGTTTATAACAATCTTCAGACTTGGGAAGGGCTACAACCTTTTGTATTGTTGGTGGGCTACAACCTTTTGTATTGCCTTTCCCCATGGTGATGGATAAAAGATGAATTTCACATGTGTGTTGCCTCATTTGTGTATCACAGTGAAGGAAGCCATGAGAAGCCACAATACAGTTCCCCAAGATGAAGATGTAGCATGCTAACATATATTTATTTATTGTTGGATTAAATTGAGAGTAATTACTTGGGTTGTGAATATTTGTAACATATTTAAAATATGTCATGTTAAAGTAACTGGCCATTCATAAAATCTGACTATTGAATGACAGTATTGCTGACTGTATTTTGAATAATAGAGGGAAAGATCATTATCTGATATCTATGTTCAAATATATTAAAAAAGACACCTTTAAAGTTACCTTCATCTTAAAATGTTGGCAATTTCAAGAGTCTGAATTTGGATATATTCTAAGTATATGTTAAATTAAAGATTAAATACTTTTTTCGGTGTATAAAACAAAGTAAAACCTACACGGCCAAATGTTCAGTGTAAAATCAACTCTAATAGGATACGTTTACCTGTAATACAGTACATATAGGTCAATTTACTATGATGGTGTTATTTTGTGTGCGCAGCCAAAATATTTGCACGTGTTATCATTTCACTTTTTGCAGGTGATCAACTAAGAGTCATTATGTAAATTACTCCAGCCGCAAAGAAGCATATTTGAATGAGCGATTTTGCATGTTTGGAATGGTTACACTGAGATAAATATATCATCAGAAAATGGCGAAAAGACTGGCAGCAATGTTGCCAGTGAAAAACTATTTAATACATGGAAAAAAAAATTATTGTAAAATAATTAATGTAGAATATCAGCAATAACTCATGATTTATACAGCTAAATAGCAGGATTCATACAATTTCCCCCCTTCCATAAATGTTTTTTCACTGGAAACATTTCTGCCGTTGTTTTATGGTATTTTTGTTACTGTTAAACTGAACAAGCTGCCGTTTTACTACAAACTTTTTCACTGGATATCTCTTAGTTTCTGCCAGGAGTTACAGGTGTTTGTCACGACGGAAACGATCATAATTATACTTATTAGCACTACCCGCGCTGTTAGTGTCACATAAAATGACATTTCCATCTGATCATGGGTTTATTTTAAATTAATTTGTATTCGCTTTGTTACTTTGTATTCCGTAACACGATTTGCTCCATGATTAAAAACGTATTTATTCTTAGTGTTAAATGAATACCTGCTCTCTAGGTTTGATTGTTAGGACGTATCCTTCTTGCTACAATAACGGCCGTCATCTTATTGATTGCGTGTCTATTAATACCTGCTTTCCATTCGTACTAAAATGCACATGCAATGACAATTCCCCAAAAAAGATTTTCGGGTTTAGTAAATCACATTACATGTGCTAAAGTATTTATCTATTTGCATGACCTCCTCCCACTATTTCGTAAAATAACATAGGGATGCTCAATTTTGCATATTCATTCAGGCTAACCCACAAAAAAATAAAAATCCATGTATCTTTCAATTTGAGCACACGCAGTTCTCTTTACACCTCATTAGTTGATCACCTCTCATGTTTTTTTGTAAGTGGTAACAGTTTTATATGTGATTTTGCACACGCAAACCTTTAGTAAATGGACCCCATAGTCCTCACTAGACTCATATGAACACAGTTAGACTTTATTTAACACTATTAGGGTTGTTGTCATACTATACATTTTGCTTTTTATTAAGAGTGGAGATTATAACAAAAAAGATTTATGAACAAGATGAGTATTTTGGCAGGATTAATTTTTATATCGCATCAGTGATAATGCTATATTTGATTGTATTTATACCCGTATGAGCAGTATTTCAGCTGGAGATAGGTACGACTGCAGTCCCTCCACTCCAGCCCAAGGAAGACAGCCCAACTACGGCTTCTGATTAAGGTTATCTGTTTATTATTATGTTCTCAAGAATTATGGAGACCGAATTAGGCTGATGCATTTTATGTCATATTTCATGCAGGTAGCTTTTTATTGGATTCATTTATGGATGAATACATTACCAGCAATAAACACAGTTAATCAAACTACATTATTATAATGAAGTGGCCTTGAAGTGTGGAATAACAGAGATCAAAGGGGTGTTTCCCCTCACATTCTGGGCCTTATCATCACTGCACCGACAAATTGCTGAAATGAGTTTCTCCCTCGCCATTGTTTGAAGAGCATGCAGCAGAATGTTAAACTACACCGTAAGAGATAAATTAAATAAAACTCGATTGAACAACACGGTCCGTGCATTATCATAGTCTTGTTCAAAAGAGGGACTTGCAGGGCCCAAACACTGATTCTAATTTGTTTTTGACTCTAGTCATAGGCACTGTGCTCTTTCTGATAAACGCACTGCCAGTAATGGTTTAATGTTTACGTTCGATACCGCCTGCCGCACATTATGAGCCGAAAACATGTTGTCAAAAGTTATTCGCAAAACACTAAATGGAGACAGGCCTTTATTACTACCCCTGGTGTAATGCTTTTTAAGTAACAACTAAAGCATAATTCTGCCATGTTCCAATAACAGTATCATTGGTTCCACGAGAGATATTCCCCTGCAGTTTCTGCATGCGGCCCACGGTGCTGTACGGGGTGTAATTGCTCTCTCTCATTGCAGGTTGATGTTCACGACAGGGCCCATTCGTTCCCTCCATGAGTGACATTTAGTAATCAAGACCAAAGTGCCAGATTATAAATATTACTGGAGAGAGAGGGGGAGGGGAAAAAAGGTGATGCGTGTAAGCGATCTTGTTTAAAAGCATTACATTTGAATGTGTCAGGGGGGCTTTCGAAGGTTGGGGGCTGGGGCTGGGGGGGGTCCGTGATTGGACTTGGAAGGAGGCGTAGTATGTAAATGAGGGTGTGAGTTATGAAGCCTGCATCTTGCGCGAGTTACATCGCCGTACTTGAGTGGTCCCGTTCCATCTGCTCAGGGACCCCCTGGGAGGAGAGGCTTCCGCCGAAAAAGGTCCATGAGTTCATTCAACTCTGATGGAATACGTTCTGCCCATGTGATTCCTATTGGACTCATATGCACTGTGTTAGAGCTGAGTTAAAACGGAACATTTCACTGCGCACCAGTGGAAAGCTCTCATTGCTCAGCGTATGTTACGTGCCCAGTAATGCAAACTGTCATCCTACGGTGTGTGAGCAGGGTCTTGGTGTTTTTGGAAGGTCTCAAGCTGGAAGGCTTATGGGGATTCTCAGATTTCTGTTAAAATAGGTGGCATTGGGGGTTCCTCAGAAGATGAATTAAAAAGAAAATGAACAGGAGATCTTAGTACACAGCAGAGCTTAAATCTGCTCCAGTTTGTTAAAACCATCTACAGTGCATCCTGACAAAATACATTTATGTGATGTCAGTTCATAACACTGTCCAAGTAAACTGTTGAAGCGAAACAGCCACAAACTTAAATCTTTTTTTCACTTGTTTTGTAAACTGTATCATTAAGCATTTGTGTTGGCGCTCACCCATTGAAAGGGATTTCCACGTTTCCGTCTTTCGCAGGTGGAGTGACGCGCGCCTCTTGCATGATCTACAATGACTGCACACTCCCCAGTAAGAGGAAATCAAGCTAGAGATCACTGAATTTTAAGCTTACATGTGCACTTAGAACTCAAACCAAAAAAAATGTGAAAAGAAAACAGATAAAACCATTTATTTCCCCCAGCTGATGTGTTTTAAATTGGTTGTGTTGTCCCAGAATAGAATAAAATAGAATGCTGGAGAAATTAAAATGAGAGTTCCAGTCCGAGGTTCTTGACGTATGCACTGAACATTTTTTCTTGTCTTAGCTCAAACTATTTTTTTGGAAGACAGGAGATTATCGATGAGAGAACCTATACTTCTTTCAAAGATTTTCAATAATAAAAAAAAACACCTACCAGGCCCTTCTTGACAGCTTGTTAGTTTCATTACATTACATTACATTACATTACAGTCATTTAGCAGACGCTTGTATCCAAAGTTTTCTCACATAATAGGCTTCTATTATACATCAAGAGCATTTGTGTTTGCCAAGCCTCCTTATTGTGTATGAAATTTGCATTTGGACTGATAGGAGAATGCGTTGGGGTTCTATTTTTGAACATCCCACTCCATTTGAAGAGATCTTCCTTGTCAGAACTTACTGAGAAGCAGAAATGTTTCAACACTGCGCCCGGTGATTTTAACATGCGTTACATTCCAATTAATCTATTAATTCTTAGTTTTATGAATATTTCGGAAAGTAGCTACATTTTTGTGTGACCTTTCTATGGTTTAACCTCTTTTCATGGATTAGTAAACATGAAAAAGAGTGTTTAAATCAGAGGGGAGACACTGAGTGTTTTTCACTCAGGCAGGGTACTTAATCTGAATGACACCATTGAATATTCATATCTGTCCATGCATAATAATCAATTGAAAATACAAGGTATGCAAGCATTTTTAGGTAAGAGACACTGACCATCAAATGGATTAAAACAAAAAAATTATCTCAAGGACTTGGAATAATTACTTTGTGTTTATTATTGTTGGCAAAGTTGCTTTGTTTCTAAGTGTTTGGGTGAACAAGTGAAGCTCACAAAAACTGGCTAAAATGCATATAAACATTATTCAGTGGGAAAAGAATGTTTGTTTATTTGTTTTTTGCATTGAAGATTGTTTTCAACATCTTTGTATAACCCCCTACTGAAGCGCTTCAGATTCCGTGCGTTGCTCAGCGGTACTCAACGGCAGTGCCCCTCCTGTGACTTGAACCTGCAACCTTAGAATAACAGGCCCAGTTCCCAAACCATTACGATACCCTTGCTTGACGCCTCTTGGATTGAGGCAGGACTTTTGTACAATTTCTATTATTAATACGAGTGTTTCCTGCATCTGAATTCTGTAAGTCACTCAAAACTGGCCACTTGTGTTATTTCAAAGTTAATTATGACGATGTTCAGTTGAAGCCACATTTCAAAGTCAGGAGGGCAAGCAAAAGCAGCAACAGTAAGTTTTTCCGCTCTTCCCCCTCCCCACCCTAGGGACGCATGATCTATCACTAAGACCCTTCTCTAGCTTTATGGCCACTTAGGCCTCCGAGTCAAAATTCATAAATACAACTCCCAGATAAAGTCCTGGAAGTAAATGCAGATAAGCCCGTTTTATAGATGGGATCAATTTAGAAATATTACCACAAGCAGATTTGGGCCACTCACGTTTTTTTACGGTGTGTTGTATTTTACCGCGCCGAATCTTAAAATTTCACGACTGACTCTGTAGTTTTCCAGTAGTGGTTTCCACTGAGCTGTCTCATGTAATTTAACAGCAGGCCTAGGGGCTGATCAAAGCAACTCATTCCTGGGCTTTAAAAGCCTCAGAGTCCCGCGGATTGTGGCAGGAGAATATAAATGGGCAGCGCGACACAGGGGCGTGTTCACCTTTACGGCACCGTGACCTTGCGCTCCGCGAAAGCGGGATTCGCTCGCTGTGAGCTGCGGTGAAACGTAACACAGGGCTTCTCACCGTGCATTCTGGGGTGTGTTCCAGCTGAAATAGCATCTTACGGTGGTTAATGCGCTCTTGTTTCAAAAAGCATGTTCCCACTTAGTGAGCATGGCAACGCCCACAAATGGACCGCGACATTGTATATCCAAATATTGTGCTCACTTTATTGTTACAAACCAACGTGTCTTTGTCAAAGTGGGAACAACATGTTATCTGGATTATTTTGACAAGCACCCTTATCCTAAGGAGCGCTAGTTTGTTTGTGCCAACATGTCACTGAAACTAATTTATTTCAGTCAAAAGTCTAAAGGGGCACCCATGTACATTATTGATTGATTGATTGATTGATTGAGTGATTTGTTTATTGACAGGCACATTTACACTGGAGCCGTAAATGTTGAAAGTTCAAAGTCCTGGTTCATTAAACCCAACACCTGCCTGTGCAAAGAAAATCAATCAAAAGTAGGAAAGAATGTAAATGCATGTTCTAGATTAGCGTCACTAATTGTTAGGATTGGTTGGACAAAAGCCAGCAAGCACACTAAACTCATCACTCTTTTTTTCTAAAAAAAAAGGTCATTTATAAACTTTTTTAAACAAACACAAAATAACAATGCTTGAATCGTAGTAGACATTCCTCTAATTATGGACATCTGAAAATATTTTATATTTAATTTTTTTTTTTTTTGCAAATACACACATATCATATACACACATCCTATTTACAAAGAGTACTCCTATCTTCTGTGGGGAATTGACAGCTCAGTTACTTTGGAGCGTGTATACAAGCAACAGTTTTCAAGAAGTCAACCTATCCACAAAGACAATAATCCCCCCGTGATCCTAAACCGATCTCCCCGTTGAACCTCTTGTGGCATCCACAGCCAATGCGGCTCGGGTGAGGGGCATCGTTCCATCGGAGACGCCAAGCATCTCGCCTATCGCGCGGCTCGCCTATCGCGCGGCCCTGGCAGATGTGTCTGCCGAGCGGGAGCAGCTGGAAAACCGCGCCACCGGAGGCCTTGTAACAGCCCCTCCGAAGTGGCGTTCCGCAGACGGCGAGCGAAGCATGACGCTGCACACTGTGTTTGACTTTGCGGATCACTGGTGCGTGCTGGCTCTCAGTAAATGGAAGCAACACGCCGCCAGAGCGGTAATCTCTGCGCAGATGGTCTCCGCCGTGCTTTCAGTTCACATCAGCCGGGCGCACTGGTCTCTCGGCGAAGCTCGATGCAATGGCGGGGGGCTACTTTAACAACGCTACAACTCTCAGATGAAATGCATTTATTTTCTAAAATTCAAATATGTTTTTGAGCTGGTTAGACATTTTTTATTTAATTAATACAAATGTACAACTCAAGAACTCAAGATGCTTCACATGTCAGTACAAATACCCTTACAAAACTGGATAGTTCGCTGCAAACTTGCAGCTAATATGTAACACATTTGCTGCAAACTAAATAGTTTTGCACAAAATGTTGCTTTTGTCAGACTTTGCCAGTGGTGGCAAACTAAAAACTTTGTCAGAAGTGAATGGCATATGAAAATATGATAATAACAGAAGAAATATTGGCATTGTAAACATGAATATTGCACCAACACCCACCCCCTTTTTTGGAGGACTTATTTACTATCATACTGATGTGAGCAATGGAACAATTTAATAGTGCCCACAATATTTCCCATAAACAAACATAACCGTGATGATTTGGGTCAGATTTTTTGAAACGCTCAGCTAACGGCTCCTATTGTGGCTCTGTGCCGTAATCTTTCCCTGGCGTCCATGTGTGCCTCAGCGCGGCTTTCAAGGAGGCCTTTCCCCCTTTTGAAAAGGCAACCTTTTCTCCTGGGTTACCCCACGCTTCTTCTCCCCCATCAGCTTGGGAATGCCTCTTTATTCCGCCGTGCCAGTTGTGAATCGGTAATTGTCCCTAATTGATAGGGAGGTGGTTGAGCCTTTTCTGCGAGCTTGAGAGCGCCGTAGGATTTAGGGTTGGGGAAGGGTCTGGAGCACTTTGAGTCTCCGCGGGTAATGACTCACTAATTTCTCCCGGTTTTTGTGCGGACGGCTCATTATGGTTCAAAAGAGGAGCGAGAACAGAATGTCCTGTGGGGTAGGAGGTGATTTAAATGGATGGAGCTCATTACAAAGGACAGAGAGAAAGTTGAATGGGACTTGGAACAGATGCTATAAAGTTGACAGATGCAAATCGTTAACAATCCTCTGGGCCCTTAATAGGCCCTTAATACCATAACGTTCGGATTTTTTATTTCATTTTCTATTTAATATTTGCATATACAAACATTATATAGGCCCTATGAAAGGGGAATGTACTGAAAATATATTGGCATTAAATATATTACGAGGGTTATACAATACACGGCGTACGGGAAACCGTACTAATTATTCCATCATTCAGATATTGCAAACAAAGAAAATGGCTGCACTTTGAGGGCATGTAGAAAGAAAGCTGCAATTTTGGCAACAGGTGCAACTAAATTACAAATGCATAATGTAAGAATGTCTGCACGCTGTTTGTGAGAAAGGGGGAACCCAGAGCTTTCTTTTCATTCATTTAAGAACAAAGTAATCACATGCACAAAGTGAATCAAAGTCCTCAGTGACGCTAGAAATAACAGGACGATGGCGAATGCTTCAGCCAGCGTTTTTCTCCCCCCAAAAAATGTATTGCGGTGAAATATATTTGTAAAAAAGGCTATATATTTACAATGTGTTGAGTATGTTCCATTCCCTTAAGGAAAAGTGCAACGAATGGAATAGTTATCCTATAGCGAAGCAGATAGACAGAAATGCAGAAAATGCAACCACTGAACAGCAGCGTGCAATAATCATATTTATATGTGTTTAATGATCAAGCTCCCTTATCACAGGGGGCATGAACCGAGACTCCCTGCAGCCCTGTAGTCTGCGGCCCCTTACATTCTGAAGCACGGGAAATCAAAAGGGACGGCGTGTTGCTGCTCAGATGCGTCACTTGCGGAAATGCAGAAATGTATATTGCACTTGACACTCGTGATGAGAACGTGATGCTACACAAACCACGCAATGGGAAGAGCCGTCGCGCTTCGCCTTAAAACGAACCGATTACAGTGACTTTACTTTCCACAGACGCACTCTCGTCGGTGCGAGTGGAAGGGCGGACGCCGGCCAGCGGTTTCCGCCCTTTTCGCTCGGGCTGGGGGTTGGAGAAGCCTCGATGCTCGCGCTGCCGCTTTCCCGCCCGCAGCTTCGGAGAGTCGGCTGTATTGAGATTGACTGGCTACTGCATCTGATCCATGACAGTTCATTCCTGTTACACACATTTCAGGATCCATTCAGGCGGTGAAGATAATCAAGGTGGTCGACAGGTCCCCTGCAGCAGCACGGATTTATGGTGGCACTGTCAAGAAAATGAGGTGAAATGACACAGTAGCTGACTCCAGTTGCAAATAATGCGATAGGCTGCACTGTGGCTGTGTGTCAGCCACTGACAGTGTAGGTAATAGACTATAAAGAAGGTTGATAGCAATACCTGTCATTTCCTAATGGCAGGCTTCACCAGAGAGCTTTTGTGGCCTTTAACATGGAGATAATAGAGGATGCAACAAATTTTACAGCTTTCATGTTGCATCCATAATTCATCTTGACGGCACTACCTCAACAAGGACAAAGTGTATTTGCTGGGAGGGAGAGGTGGGACCATAGGCCTCCTTTATGTGTGTCTGTGTGTGTGTGTGTGTGTGTGTGTGTGTGTGTGCTCCAAGGGTGAACATGTTGGGTGTGTGTGTGAGCAGGGTGGGTTTGTGTATGTGTGACAGGAGAGTGAGCAGATTGTGTGTGTGTGTGTGAGTGCGTGCGTGTGTAGAGTTTTGAGGGGGGTTGTGTGTGTGCAGAGGCTTGAGGAGTTTGTATGTGTGTGTGTGTGTGTGTGTGTGTGTGTGAGAGAAAAAAAGAGAGAGAGAGAGAGAAAGAGAGAGAACTTGTATGTGCATTCGTGTTAAGCAGAGAGATAAAGAGATCACTGAGGGACCTGCGTCTTCAGTATGTGACAGGATCTCAGCAGTTGACAGTGGCTTGCACACCAGGGTGGGGCCAGGGAGCAGTGTGTGCGAGAGATGAAAGACAGGATTTGAATAAAACAGTTTTAATATGGGAGTCAGGGAGAGAGTACATCCCGGTGCGCTGAACCTGTGTCAGGGCTGGAGGCTGAGCGGGGACAGCTGGCGGGGGAGGGGTGGGGGCTGGGGGTCCCCACAAGGGATGCTAAAGCTCTCCATCCCTCTTCTTCATAACGTTGACTCATCACTTTTGCTTTCTCTTTAAAGAAAAATGTTTTATTCTCTGTGCTTCTTTGTCCCCGTTCTCCAATTTTGAACGTCCGATCGAAATGCTCAGCGGGTGCCGTCGCTACAATGTCCTCCGTCAATTTGCACGGCGGCAGTGCGCCCGCTGAGCCGAACGAGCGTGGCATCGGACAACTGAACGCAGTCGTTTTTCTTGTCGCTTCACTTACCAGCTTACCTTCTACGTACCATAATCTCTTTCCACGAAGGATGCCATTGTTGTTTGCAACTTGCGTGCAAAAATTATGGCAAATGTAGTCGACAAAGGGGGGTTGGTACACTCGACTATGAAAGGCAAAAGTCCGAAGACTGTTCGTCCGCGTACGTGTCTGCTCCCTGTTTTACACACTCTGTAACCACCTTAAGACAGGGGATAGCCTGCTGACTCCTCCCTCCCTCCCTGGGGGATGTAATGGCTGCAGGGGTTCCTGTCCCAACCTAGATTTGATTACAAAACTTGGGCTTCGTCACTGCACCAAGCACATCAGCTTGATACTTCGACATGACTGCCTTGATTACTAAACTGACTGTGAGTGTTTTTTAAGACATGACCGAGCTCGATAATGTTCACCAGCGCCCACGCTTTATCACGCTGTGTGTATCAAATGCACAAAGGCGCGCTCGCACAAAAAGAACACCAGTGCACTTGTCTTTGGCCGTGACGGAAAGACAGAGTCATTACTCTTAGCCTCTGGCTATATCTACTGTCTGACTATGGCATCAATATTCTGCAGCATTTTAGTGCGATGCAAGGCCATGGCGCTTGTGTAGATCTTTATTTAGCTTTTGAGCACACTGTCATGTTGTTTTGTTTCTCTGAATGATAATGTTGTATGCTCCTGAGTAGGGAGGTAATTGTAGCTCTGTGTTGGACCCACACAATAATGCCAAGGTCCATTACAATGAATGTTTGGAAAAGGCAGCAATCAGATTATATTTCCACAGAAACTTATAAAAGCACGCACACACACATACACATGCATGTACACACCACCCACACACACAGACACATGCACGCACACACACACACACACACACACATACGCATGCACATACACAACACACACGCACACACACATACGCATGCACGTACACATCACACACACACACAGATACACAAACACAGATGCACAGACACACACATATCCATAGATGCATAAACACGCACATACACACTCTTTCTCTTTCTCTCTCGCTCTTTTTCACACACACACACACACACACACACACATGCACGTACACATACTCACTCTCACACACACACGCATGCACATACACACCACACACACACACACACACACACAATTGCATGCATGTACACACCACACACACACACACACACTCAGATACACAAACACAGATGCACATACACACCACATACCCACTCACAGACACACACACACACACACACACACACATATCCATAGATGCATAAACACGCACATACACACCTTTTCTCTTTCTCTCTCTCTCGCTTTCTTTCACACACACACACACACACACACACACACACACACACACACACACACACACACACACACACACACACACACACACACACACACACACACACACACACACACACACACACATAATAAGATAAAAAGGGATGCGTGGGACAGAAGACAGGAAGGTAGGAGGCCCAGGACACATTGAATAAAATCTCTTTTATAAGGTTCAGCCATGATGTCAAACAGCTGTATGGAATGGGACTGACTGCAGGAATGAGGCTGGGTTATGAGGGCCTTATTCTGGGACACGGCGCCCACACACAAGGTGTCTGGAAGACAGAAATCTGAGCATATTGGGGGCAGCAGGTGGATGAGTGGAACAGTTAATTAAATAAATGACTGGCTTAATGCTGCGGGCTGTCACTCCGGGGGCCGCTGGATGAATTGGATCCAGGCTCTGAGCTGTCTGACAGGGCTGCTTCTGTAACAAGCCAAAATGATATTACTCTGACCCCTCTGTCTTTAATATGTGGCCAGCATCCTCATAGACCTGGCCCCAGTCCTATCACAGGATATTTGTAGCAACATTTTATCTTCTTTTTTTTGTTTGAACCTTGCAGTCTTCTGGGCTTAAAATAGTAGTTCATAGTCTGTGCCCATGTTTGATAAAAAATACCCCACGTTAGAAAAAAATATCTTCCAAATAATAATAAAAAAATTGTTCTAAGGTAAATTTATTTCCTCAGTATGAATGTATATTCATCAATCTCTGCTGAGTACATTGGGTCCCGTCATCAACCTGACAACTACCTGCATGGTAGCTCACACCGTGACTTGGCTAACACATATTGCTTCGCTAACCGCACGCAGTTTGCAGCTTCTCAACTTGGGATCATTTCTCAACCACTGAACGCTCTTATTCTACCTCTGAAACTATCCCCAGTCGGCCGGAAAACTATTCCAAGAAGGCAGGGTTACGTTCAATTGTTCTTTCTGACTTCATGTCAAAAAATAGAGAAAAAACGAAAAGAAACAGCTGAATTGTATTTTCAGAGTTAGCATGGCGATAGCGCTGAGCGTAGCGCGGGGACTCGTTGAGGTGGGTAATGGACTGATGGTTGCTTAGCCAATATTTTATCAGGGATGCGCTGAATCATCCCAGGATTGCTTTGTCAATAACCTGCGCCCGTTAGAGTTGGAGGCTGTGATTTCCTGGCTTGACCGACAGGCTGGAGATTGCAGATAACCTCGCGGAGCTGGAAGTGTATAAATCTTTCAGGAGCACTCCTCAACAGCAGATTCATGGGTATCTTTCGATCGCACCGCATCCACACGGGCCGCCGCATTGTGAACGATAGCTTGTCTGTCCGTCAAGACCGCAGCTCGGGGGGAATTGTTCGCGCCGAGCTTCTTATCCGCCGGCTGCTGAAGTCTTTCTGAGGCCGTCAAGCGCGGGCGGGAGGGGGTTGTCAGTTTGCAGCTGCCGCCTTGCGTTCAGGTATTAAAGCTTTTTTAGGCCGAGCAGTGGGGTGAGTTTGAAAATGTGTTCCATTACAAAATGTTGATTACTTCGGCCGTCTGAGTGATAAGGCAATTTCCATTTACAGTACTCTAACTGAGTAATCAGATTAATCTCGGAATACCTCTGGGACATTTATGTCACCCGATTCCTTGCAAGACCGCGGCGGATTTTAAATGGAGATGAAACAAAACACTATCTGTTTAAAGAACGGCAAGAGTCAGGTAGTATTTTTCATGACGTGCTACACTGTTTTATGAAATAAAAAAAACCCATATCCTAGATGTGTACGTTAATGCACTATGGCTGGACATAATGGGACACACACAGTACATGTTTGACTTTGGATTCTGAAGGATATGGAGAAGAGGAATGTCAAACATCCAGCTAGGATTCCCGCTTTATAGAAGGCGGTTTCTCCATAAATGTGCATCCCACCCCTCCAAAAACCACCTGTGTTGTGAAAAGATACTCAAAACTGGGGATATAATGACTAATGAGGCATTTAACTAAGGCTGTCGATCCGTCTCTCATTCCATCTATCCCAGATTAACATACCACCACTTGTTATAGAAGCTGGGACCAAAGGAGGAAGTAGAATAAAATAACTAAATGGAGGGAGGAAGGAAGGAAGAGGATAAGAATGAGACTGAAATAAATCAAGAAAAAATAAATTGATTTTCTATGTCTGTAAACCCAGAGTATTTATAAGTTAATAGAGAGAGAGAGAGAGAGAGAGATTGAACTGCACTGAAAAAAATTAATTGAGCGAGAGAGAGAGAGAGAAAGAGAGAGAGAGCGAGTGAGAGAGAGAGAGAGAGAGAGAGATTGAACTGAACTGAAAAAAATGAATTGAGCAAGAGAGAGAGAGAGAGAGAGAGCGAGAGAGAGAGAGAGAGAGAGAGAGAGACAGAGAGAGAGAGAGAGACAGAGAGAGAGAGACACTTCATAGCTGCTGAAATGCTTAAAGCCAGTGCCAGTGCCCTTCATCACCGGGGAATCCTTTTCCCTGGCGGATGCAAGCTGTTCAAATACCCTTTTCCCATCCGTTCTAAAGGAAGAAAAAAAGAGGAAGTACAGACAGAAATTTATCTCGGAACTTCTCTGATATGTAATGGTCCTCGTATGCGGGGAGACCACAGGCCGGCCTGTCTTGCCAAATACCGATCCCCTAACTTAATTTCCTGCTCAATTGGTGTTTTATTGTGCATAGTGCAGTAAAGGCAGCCAGTGATATAGAAAACAGATTGCTTTTGCCGTACAGGGGGCAAAGAGGAGCGGGAAAGGGCTGTTTCTCAGCTGCTGAGTACCAGCCGTCTCTAGGGGGGTCTGCAGACTGCGAGCGTCAGAAAAGCAGCAAAGCCAAACGCTCTCGCTGACCGGCAGCTGCCTGCAGGTTTACCTGCGGGCATGGTGTGTGTGCGCGTCTGCGTTTGTGTGTGCGTGCTTGCCTGTGGTGTGCTTTTGTGTATGCATGATGATGAATGTGTGGGCCCGCGTGTGTGTGTGTGTGCGTGTGTGAGTGTGCTTGCCTGTGGTGTGCATTTGTGTATGCATGATGAATGTGCTTGTGGTGTGTGTGTGTGTGTGTGTGTGTGTGTGTGTGTGTGTGTGTGTGTGTGTGTGTGTGTGTGTGTGTGTGGCTGGGCGTGTGTGCATGGATATGCACATAGGTTTGTGTGTCTGAATGTTATCTTTGTTGATAATAAGAGTACTAGTACAGTATATGATACTATCAAATATCTGCTGCAAATCCTATTTCTATTGCAGTCACATGCCAAACCCACTGCTGTGGCTTTTTATTTCAAGACCCTCTCCCCCCCAAGACATTTTATGACTGTACACCTGACAATGCTGAAGACAAAAATGTGAAAAAGGGTAAGCCAACATCAGGATTATTTCTATTTCCCTTCTCTTTTTGGAGGCCAAACAACCCCACACTGTGTCTGAAAGTCAGAATCTGAGGCCAGTCTCTACGAGGGGGAGGGGGGGAGGGGCTGGAGACTTGAAGTTTTCCGATTAGACTCCCTGCTGATTTAATACACACAGCAGCTCGTGTGCCAAGCCAAACAGCACATTATGGAGAATTGGAAATAAGATTTAAGTGGAGCAGCGCAACGCTGCCAGCCCCTCTCATCTTTTCAGACGATCGGCCTCTTTGTGTGCTGAGTGCAGAAACTGCTCTTGTTGTAGGAGTTAAGCTTTGCTTTTTTCCCCCCACTTCCGCAGATTATGTGGAAGCAGCTCAATTGACCGTAGAGCTGCAATCTCCACCTTCCAGAGAAAAGACAGTTTTGTGCTGCAGCAGTTTTGCTCCACTTGGTTTCTTTGTGTGTGTGTGTGTGTGTGTGTGTGTGTGTTCCTCTCTCTCTCTCTTGCTTTCTCTCACTCTCTCTCTATTGCTCTCTCGCTTTCTCTCTCTCTGTCGCTCCCTCTCCCTGAGCAGTCAGCAATATTTACAGTATCTATATGACAGCCTGCTGAGATAACAGTTATGTCCATATGGTTAAAATATGAAGCCATTATTGTGATAATGTGCAGGTGAATATGTTCACTGGAGACATCCTTTGGGAATGGACTGTATGCAAGGCAGCTGTAAACTACATCGCAGCAAACAATGAATTTGATTATTGATTACTTCAAAAGCATCACTGAAGAAATATAGCACTACTTTGGGGGATGGGGGGGGCGGGGGGGGGTGTGCTGGGTTGGCCATTCAGTCTCAGTACCGTGGCTCTTCTTCCACAGGGGATAAAATTAATAAGCAGGTTGTACTTTGTTTTTGGTGTGTCACAGGCTAGTGGGTGGTGGGCCACAGTGATTGGACTGAAGGCCACTCAGTCACAGACATGCACTCCAATGGGAAAACGGGAGATGTTTCACAAGGCCCCAGTGCAGATACGCGGCAATGAATTATTTTGGTTTGTATATCCACGCTTAAATTGCTGATGGGAGAATGGCTTTGCACAGAAGCCTAGGCTCGCTCTCCTCGATCATGTATTCCCATCGAGACAACAGCGAAACTAATGACTTCTTTTGTCATCACTGTTTTTTTCAGTGTAGATACCGCAGCAACGCAGTGGGCTGTGTGTAATTACACTACAAAAATATGTTTTGCTTTGTACAGAACCAGGCTATCAATGTAGAATGAAAGCCAAGCAGAGCTGTATGAACACACTTAGTGAATAGCTCTTCTAAAGTAATGGACGGTTGTAGGTTACACTGTCCAGAAACAGGAAGAGGCTGTAGCTTGTTCAGCCTTCATTTGCGCTGTACTTAACCCTGTATACTTGTGACGTGAGGTAACAGTCCTGTAACATACAGTACATCTGCTGTGCCCAGAGGAGCAAAACATTGCTGCTTTTCTGTTTTTAAATCAATGTTGACTTTTTGAAGTAGAACGTCTTTACTTTGCCCCTTCGATGCCGTCAGATGTTCTGAGACCTACGCAATACCGTTGTGCATTACACCTTCACAAGAAGAGAACTTGTCTCTGTGAACGAGGCTACTCACATCCCTGAGCACTGGCTTCACCTCTCCCTAGATATGTCATGTGATATGTCATGTGAAACGAAAGGGCTAAACTGACCTCTCAGTCTTATATTGTACCTGGGTGTGCCATTGTGCTAGGCTAACTGCAACTGAATTACAAACCTTTTCTATTTGATCATTCATTTTCTTCTTCCCTTTGCCTGGTTCAAGTTGCCAGTTGCAGACAATGAGACTTTTTTTTTTTTGGATTAGGAGGGACAATGTTTGCGCATGATTAGTGTTTTCGGGTAACGTGATTAAGCCCTATCAAGTTTGTCTTGCTTGTTCAGCTGGAGACTGTCAAATGGCACGCCCCCTCCTGAATGAGCGCACCCTGTAATAGCAGGGAAGGCGAGTAGGCGGGAAGATGGGAGGGGGCGGGGCCGAGGGTACGGGCTCTGGTCCCGCCCCCTGTTTGTTCTGTTGAAATATTAAAGGGCTCATTAGAGGTTAATGGCGGACTGAGGTGCATTTAAGGGGATTGATCTTGAGTGCTTTTGCGGGCGTTTAGCGTCCCGAGGGAGAGCTGTTTAGATCCTCGGCCTTTGTTTCGTGTGAAAGTGCGAAATATGAGCTGTGTTTTCATAGGCTGGCGTTCCCCTTTGACATGGTAATTAACCCCCCAGGAAGTGAAGATTTGCCTTTGATATTATTGGTTAATTTCAGTCCAGTTATTCTGGTGTTATGATTGATATTCTCTGGAGAAGGACACAGTTCACCTCATGGCTATATAATTGAGCCTTTTGTTCTTGTTATTCTGGTTTCTTTTCATTTTTTTGAATTTTGTTCTTGGATTATTGATATTGTAAGTAAGCGTTTTAGCCGTGTATTATAAACTAAAAGTCATTTTGACACACACACGAAAAACGTGAAGGGGAAAAAACAACAACATTTTAATCAGGAATCTGAATCGTAGAAACTTCTAAAGTTGAGCAAAATAAATACAATGTAACAAGATGAGAAGCTTTAGGTGAACAATTACAGTGGAAAAAATAGTTTCTCAAAGATTCAACCCCATTTAATAATTGTAAAATTGGACAGTTGAGCTATCTGTGTCACTGAAAAGCTGTGGCCTTCAGCTGCACAGAGACTTCAGTCATAAGAAACCACTAGTAAAAACACAACTTAGGAAAATATTTGGAAAGTATATGATAAATGTTAAAATTTGCTTTCTAAGCCATCCGTGAAGAAAGTTATGCCCACGGACTGTGAAAATGTAACGCAGCACACAGTACTTCCTGCATTCATCCCTTGGGTGACATCACAAATGTTTCTGGGAGAAAGGGTTTCTGGGATTTCTCTTAGAGTGGGCAAAAATCTGGAAGTTTTTCTAACTTTTTTTTTACGACATTTTATGAACACACAGAACTGTAAATGGTGTTAGCTGTCACTGTGTGGCATTATTTTTTAATCCTTTATACGACATGAATTTAATGTGATCATTTAATAACGGTGCTCCAAATATCTCTCATTTCCATAACCATATGGACCAGATGTTATATAAAATGCTATTAATGCTATTTTACCAGAATTTACCACATGCAGCTGGATAGCCAAACAGTGATGAGGTTTGATCCACACAATCAAAGAAGTGGAGTGCATTCAGTCTGGTAACCTTACAGAAAGATCCAGATCTCTTGTCTTCTGACTGCACTAGGAAGGTTTTCTTGAGAAAAAACCCCCCTCACTGAAAAACACAAAAACAAACTAATAATCTTCCACTTTGCCTCTTAAATAGAGCCACTCTGGTTCTGATGGAGACTACTCACTTTTGTCTGGGCCCTGCTCGACTCACAGGGGGGATGGAAACGGTCTCCGTAGGCCGTTCGTTTTCATTCCTAAGATCTTTAGCAATCAGCGGCACAATGGGGCCCCTCGTTCTCCTTTTCTGCCGCAGCGTCATAAAAGCGCCTCTTTTGTTGCGTTTCCATCCTTAAAAGGGCCCTTAATCCCTCTTCCTTTCATGCCTGGCACCACGGTGCATTCCTTTGGGGGAGGTGTCGTGGGCGGGAGGAGAGGAGTTCCCCCATTTTTTTTGGGGGGGGGGGGGGCGCGAGCGGCGTGCTAGGACCTCTCTCCTGCTGCTGCTCTCTAGAGGCCACCTGCATCCCCGTTCCCCTGGCTTCCCCCAGCCCCCTAACGCCGATGAAGAGGAGAAAAAGCCGCCCCTTCCCACCATGCCAGTGGCGAACCCCCACCCCCCCCGGACGGAGAATCCAACACGGTTTGCGGGGCGGCGGCAAGGGTCGCCGAGCAGCAAAGGCGAGCTACGGAGGGAAGGAGAGGGTGTGCACACCCTCTGATGAAGTGCCTGGATGTGGTGATTGCGTTTAATTCGGCGGGACATCTTTCAGACTTGCCCATGTGGCACAATGTTTCGATGTGGGTTTATCGAAGTGTGCGTGCGTGCAAATTTTTTGATGTGTTTCCATGTTTTTTGAGTTCCTGTTTCTTGTCAGTGTGTTGGCTGATTACATACAAACTGAGCCATCTGCCTCTGCAGGCCTCTGGCCTACTCATACGCTGGATGCTGCATGCCTTGTTGAGCTTGTTAAAAGGAACACTCTACTTATATAAAACGTCAATCGCAGCTTAAATATTCAGCACTGTTCACCCATTCATTTTCCACAGCAAACCCACTGAACTATGACAAATCAATTAGTATTTTGACCATCTTTACCATTTCTATCTTCTGTATTAAAGTACTAAATGCTAAATATTTCAGTATTAACAACATATTCAATACCACCATGGCAGTAACAAAATTTGACAAAAAATGTATGTATTACAACTGTTAGGCAGTTGGACACATGTGATTGTACACTGCCTGGCCAAAAAAAAGTGGCACACTCTAATATTGTGTTGCACTGCCTTTAGCTTTGATTACGGCGTGCATTCGTCGTGGCATTGTTTCGACAACCTTATGCAACGTCACAACTTTTATTTCCGTCCACAGTTGCATTCATTTTTGGCCGAGATCTTGTATTGACGATCTCCCATCGAACCACTCCGTAAAGTCTTCTCCAGCACATCCCAAAAACTTTCAATGGGGTTAAGGTCAGGACTCTGGTGACCAATTCATGTGTGAAAATGATTCCTCATGCTCCCTGAACCACTCTTTCACAATCTGTGCCCGATGAATCTTGGCATTGTCGTCCTGGAATATGCCCATTGATGAGATAACCTGGTCATTCAGTACACTCAGGTACTCAGCGGACTTAATTGTATTGCTGCATAACGTTGCTGAGCCGAGACCTGACCAATTGAAGCAACCCCAGATCATAACACTGCCTCCAGAGGCTTGTACAGTGGGCACTATGCATGACGGGTGCAACGGCGACTTTTTTTTTGTCCAGGCAGTGTAGTTCAAATGCACACATTTCCTGTAAAAATGAACAAAATTCCAACTGAGGATGAGTCATTCCACATCCACAACGACCTCTTTGATGAGGACTGTGAGAATGCATTCTCGCTTGTGGAAGCGGATTACTCAAACAGAAACATTCTGTATAGCAGAAGAATCGTTGTGATAATAACCGCGTTTTCAAACATGTACATTATTCTCAATGTGTCCAAAAAAGAGTTGCCAGATAAATTCTGCCACAGTATCGGTTTTGTACTTGCCGTTGGCTGGACAAGTGCGTCTGTGTTCCAGAGTCATAGAGCATGCAATTCGATTAATTTAATGCATGTATAAAATGCAGGGTGAAAAAAGGCCTCTGTTATGGGGTAGTCTGCACTTCCCAGGTCTAAGAAGCCGCATGTGAAACAGAAACTGCAAAATAGCGTAACATGAGAAGGCATCACAAACCGTCTGTTGTAATTAGTGATCTATTACAATTAACTGGTTTTGAAGTGCCAGAACCAAGTCTTCTGCTCACGCTCAGGCCAACAGCAAGGCAACGTGTTCAGGGATAAATCAATTCTGATTTAGTACTCTTTTGCAATTGAGTTCTCTTTTGCTCTGGTAGAATACATACAACTGTCATTTAACTCGTATAAACTATGTTAGAGTTAAAATAACATGAAACATTTTACTATTGCCATACAGTCTCTCTCTCTCTCTCTCTCTCTCTCTCTCTCTCTCTCTCTCTCTCTCTCTCTCTCTCTCTCTCTCTCTTTCTCTCTCTATCTCAAGTTCAAATGGCTTTATTGGCATGAATGTAAATCAATCATTGTTGCCAATGCAGTAGAGTATACAACACATATTTATAGAAAATAATAATAATAAAAATAATAATAATAATAATAATAATAATAATTATTATTATTATTATTAATTAATTAATATATACATATGGTACAGTAAGTAATGATATGTGGTTTTTATATTATTATAAAATAGAAAATTACATATTATATAAGTCGATAAAGTTAATAAATAAAATAATAATAATAATAATAATAATAATAATAATAATAATAATAACAAATCAATAAATAATAATAATCTCTCTTTCCCACACACACACACACACACATTTAGGACTTCAGTGAAGGAGTTTATTGTGCCTTTCTCCTGCCTCTCGGACAGAGTGAGGGGGTGAGAGACATACTGTTGGTGTGAGGACACCCGAGTGCACCCGCTGTTCTGTGCGCCACTGTGGGACCAGCGATCCTCCCTATGCCGCTGCACATCGCGCAAGTGTCCGCCTCTTCATTACTTCACAAATAAAATTAAAACATAGTCCGCCTTGACTATTTAATGGTGATGTACTGCAAATGAAGCAGCTCGCCAATTACCTGCGATTTTTACGTTCCCATCGCACTCACACTAATAACCTACTCCTGCTGGCTGCTTGCTCATTCCATTTGTCAACGCTCGTTACCAGCGGACTAACATAATTCCCCATCCCAATTATAATGTCTCCATTTCAGGTGGAGAGTCGGGCAGATCCATCTTGAGCTTACTACTGTAGCGTTAGCGACCTCTTGATAAAAGTTAAGAGAGGACAAAGACGGGTTACGGATAAGAAGTGTGGTAGCCAGGATTTATGTCATCTTTATACATGGCCAATTATATGCCACCTGTTCCTTTTATGCAATTTTTTCATGTGCAGACCTGCTTTGTATGTATTTAACTTTATTGAAGAACTTTAATTTACATAAAAACCACTTATAATGTCCATTAATTTACCAAAGCTGCCAATGAACCAAGACACTTTTTTAATGTTCTTTCTAATTGCAAAATGTTCTATTTATGAACTTCTTTGACATGCTGGTTTCTATTGTAACTTGTATTTTTGATCAGTTTAAGCAGTTTATTACACACTTGGCTCTGTGTTCTCTGGCTGCTTTGGGTGAATGTAGCATTAAAGGCAGTCCATCGCAGAAGGTAGTCAACCCTTTTGTAAAGTGGCTCTAAATGCCTCCTCTCTGAGAAAACTGTCTGCGCCCTGTCAACATGGTCTGCACACTGTGAACACTCTCTGCATGATGTCAGCACTCCCTGCTGACTCTGGTCAACTGCCTGCACTCTAGCTGTGCACACTTGCTGCACACTGCGAGACACTCTCTGTATGCTCTGAACACTCGCTGATCTCTCACAGGTCAGGTGTGGATCCTTCCTCCACTCAGGAAAAACGAACTCCACCCTGACCGTTTAAAAAACAAAAAACACAGTTACATTAACACAAGGGTATATAGCTAACCAGCTCACGGATATGTCAGTCCATTCATTATCTTTTGCCTAAAGACTGTTGAGGGCAGCTTCATCTTTACTCAAGGGTAAAACAGCAATGCCACACCTGGGAATCAAACCAGCAATCACCAGACAAAAAACTCAGCTCTTTAACCGCAGAGACAATTACGACAGCATGTGAATCAGCCTGATATTCACACCGCAGTGGGAGCCTTTTCTACATTGGAGACTGGCAGTAGCGGTGACAGAACATGACAATAGCAGCGGCAGGAAGTGGAAACTCAGCTTGACTTGGGCAGCAATCTGCGGAACGCATCGCCAGCCCCCGGGCGGCGTGGTACACCTGTGCCGTCGCCTCATAACAGCACTGTAACCGGCAGCTGAAGAGCGCTGGCAGAGCTTCTCTACCGACAGATAGTGCCACAGCACCCGAAACCGTCTAAGGTCAACACGGCCATAATTACTTTAAAATGTCACCGTACAATAAAACACAGCAGTTCTCCTGGCAGAAAGCAAATTAGCTTTGACCATGGCGTAATTACCCTTTCCAGCAGAACTATTAGAGGAGATCAAATCTCCTCGCGTGGGTGTTTGAGGACGGGCTGTCTGACTGCTCTTCTCCCGACAAGGTAACACGTTTGCCATTTTGCGGAATAATTGATTGCCCTCATAATAGACATTTTTATATTTGACTCTAGAATTGAAAAAAAGGAAAGTGTAATAACCTGCCAGCTTTATCTTAACCATTTAAAGACAGTGAGTTGCCTGCCCTCACCCACACCTATCTATCATTTCCACAGCTGGAATTTTCTACATTATCTTTCCGGATCATTTTGTTTCAGATAAACCCCACCCCCACCCTGACAAAAGGATGTCAGATGGACAGCTGTGGTTCTAAGAAGTTTCTCTCTTCTTCTCAAATAATAGGACATACTTTCACCTCAAACAATCAACACTAGCATGAGTACGTGCACCCATAGTATCTCAAACTAGGTATATGAACCAATTGCATATATACATATATAATTTTTTTTCTTTGACCAGTGAACTTTGAGGCCTTGACGTTTTCCTGAAGAGACTGACAGTTTTGCCTCGGCATCACATGTACGTTTTTACATCACTTCCTATTTTGAAAAATGAATAAGGTGAATGAGGGAATGAACTACGAGGGAATATCGACAGTGTGAATTGTGTTTGCTGGCGCTGCTGTACTGTCTGTGACACTGATCAAGCAACATGAATATCGCAAAGCATTTAATTATTATTGAATATCGCAAAGCATTTAATTATTATTGAATATCGCAAAGCATTTCATTATTATTGAATATTACAAAGCATTTAATTATTATAATTTTTAAATCTCTAACATACGTTTTAATTTGCATAAAATCATTGTTTGGGGCTTCCAGGCCAGCTCATAAAACTGCAACCTGTAATTACTATGCCAGCGCTTGACTATAATAATCTGAATCTGAAATTACTCTGCATGAGCTACATGACAATAATGTAAGTGCAGTGTGTTGGAGCATGCTTCTATTGGGACGCTAAAAAAAGCTGGCCTTGGCTCCCACTGAGAGAGAGACTCCCAGTACAGAAACGCTCTCATAATTAAACCGCATTTATGCAGTCAGGTAGCATCATTTCCGCTGGGATTCATGTCTGCTGTGCTTAATTCACAGACTCCTTGCAGAGTGACTTGGGAAGGCCCAGGAGTGGAACACGAGGTTACCGTTGTTACTGCGCAGTGACATTGCCGTTGTTCTCAGTTCATTTGCCAGGGAATCCAAAATAATCTTTCAGTCACCAAAAGGCCAAGAATTGTGATCGAGGTTTATTGGCACCATAATCCCCCTAAATAGCATAAAGGTGGAAATGAGCAGTTAATCAAATTTGTCCCACTTTTATTACTGTGCAATTCTATCCGCCCGTCAGGTAATTACTGGAGCAGTATGACTATACAGACCAAACATTTTTGTATTCCTTTTGCGTGCTCGTTGAAACCGGCATTGAGCGAAGAGCGGGGAAGAGGATATTGTTTGATTAACACTCATTACGCACAATGAAGCGCTCTACAGACTATTATTCAAGACATGTTTGGATTTGTTGCTGCTCTCTTCAATCAAGCTTAAATATTAGTTTTTTCGTCATTGGGTTTAATACTCCTGTATTTTACATGATGGTATTTACATGCCTGACAGATTCCTAGATCTTTGGGATGATAACTGTAGATTGTAGATAATGTAGATTTTACATTTCATTACGTTCAAACTATTTGGTAATGGCGGAATATTTATTGAGGTTATAGGTTAGTACTTAGTTTAGACCCTCCTGCACTTTTACTGTGAGAAAGCTTCATATATCAGTTCTTCTAGACATGCTGAGCACAAGAGGTTGCACCAATAAGGCATGGGCGAAACTAACTAAACTGTGACATCACATGACCCCTGTCCAACCTTAACAACCCTTTCAAATTTACTAAATTATCATGGCCTATAGAAAGGCTAAATTGATGCTGTGCCCTTGTCTTGTTAGCTCCTCTAAATATGTTCTAAATATGAAAACAATCCAAAGTAAATATTCAAATCCTCTCATCCCTTTGATAAACTTGATAAACTCCCACCAGCTCCCTCTACATTTTCTTTGTATGCAAGGTGATAAGCGACTGTGCGCTGTGCTAGCTTGTGTATGGTGTTGTGTCTTAGGGATGTCCAAAGGTCCAGCATGAATGGTACAGTTTCACAGGACTTCTACCCAAGCTGCCTTCCAACAGCTTTGAGTTTTTCTCCGTTTTCCCACCCATGTGAGCCCTTTACTGCACACTGTTTGATGGTAAATTATTTTGGTTGAACAATGACATTCTTTTCAGAAGAAACTTGCATCAAAAGCAACTTCCAAAAGCCATTCATTATGTCATCAAGCGCCTGCCCCCAATTCCCTCTTGCATATAGGAATATCCCACACATGTAACACATTTTAAAGATAATCATGATAATAATAAAAAACCAATAAGAGAATGCCAGTAATAAAACACAAAGTCCACAGATTTCCACTCTTGGTCTTTCAGGGGCCCTCCCTCACTCTTGGTCTTTCAGGGGCCCTCCCTCACTCTTGGTCTTTCAGGGGCCCTCCCTCACTCTTGGTCTTTCAGGGGCCCTCCCTCACTCTTGGTCTTTCAGGGGCCCTCCCTCACTCTTGTGGATCAGACTATGCCAGTGGGCGCTGATGTCACCGTGAGGTCAGGGGGTCACACGAGTGATGCGGATTTCAAGACCGCCCGGCTCCATTGGGAAGAGCAGACAATGCACTTGTATGTTTGAGCTTGGAAGTGGGCTCCTTGCAACTGTCTGGGGCCACTCCCTGTTGTCCGCCCCGATCTTCCTCCAGCCCAGCAAAAGTCTACATGTCCCTGGAGCCAGTCGGTTCCACCTCTCAGATTCCACTTCCCTTCTGGCTGTCTCTTCACAGACTGAGATCCTGTGGACCACAGGAAAACCTCACCGGTGGAGAGTCTTCCTGTGATATGAGTCTCCATTCCCTCTTCGGCACAATTTATTGACTCCGCTACTATACAGACAACCTCTGATTGGCTGTGACGGATCAAGGATACAAACATTCAACCAGGCTGTATTATCATGGCGGGAGATACAGTATGAAGTGTTGCCAAATCACTTCAGAAGAAGGCAGTATTGGACAACCTCCAGCTCCCCACTTTGTAGACAAATACCAAAGATACAAATATAAAAAAAATAATAATAAACATGACTATGATAGATATGTATGTTAGAGCATCATCCACCGGTGAAGCTCAGTTAATGAATGGGGGTGCTCGTCTGTCACAGTCTTTTACGCTCTCACAGTGTTCTGTACGTTAGCGCAGGCCAACGCTCCTCACGGAGACGCCGGTTTTCCCCCGCCATTCATAAGGAACAGGAGCCGCACGTAATTTTCAAACTGCCTGCTGTTTGTGTGGGAAACGTTCTGTTTTTCAAAGCCGAGCTGCAAGCCGACAGGCGGCAGCGTGATGCGTTCTGACTGCAAGGAGTCACGGCTGCCATTCTTTTTTGCTTTGATTCATCCCCCTGCCTGGAAAACATCATAATTTACCTCAGAGTAGGAAGCACAAAGAAAACAGTGAAAAGCCATTATCCGCTTAAGCTATAACTAATAGAGTGTAAGATATTGATATAAGTACCCGGGAAGGATTCCAGCAATGAGAAGGTTTTTCTCACGATAAAACGAGTGCACTGTAAGGAATATGAAATAATAAGCAAAATAAATTACATTTATGCGGATTTGCATGCTGAGTGTTTTTGAGCAAGTGGTGGAGGTGGGAAAAAATTGAATATCGCTGCTAAACACTGTCTGAGATCAGACGGGAAGGACTGCATGCAGGATGAGAATTAATTAGCACGATATTGAATGCAATGTAAATGGGATTAAACCATTTTACGTGTAATTTGTACGTTTTTATACATCCAGATGCAGTAGACATGCAGCGTGATGGAGGTTTGAGAGACGCAGCGTGATGGAGGTTTGAGAGACGCAGCGTGATGGAGGTTTGAGAGACGCAAGTAGTATAATACGATTCGGTATCTGTCAAAATTTGATTGATTGTAATTTTTGAATATTAATGAGTTTATGAAAAATTATGATTATGCATAAATTAATTTTTTTATGATTTTTTTATTTTTATGATTATGATGATGCATCATCATTCGGGGCGGGGGTTTGTGGGTTTTTCGTTTCAGGGGTTTGGCGATGTCATTTTATTGGTAATTGTTGTAAGCGTTGTGGTTTTGTGACGAATTGTTTTTAGGGTTGGGGATAGGGGTGCTTAGGGAGACATATTGGCAATGTAATGTGTTGTACATTGTTTTGAAAAACATCGTGAAAAAGTATGGTTGTATAAATGTATATGTTGTTAGTTGTAGAAGTAGTAGCAGCGGCAATTAAGTTTTATTTTTAAAAAGCCGTTTGTGCTAGCGGCAGCAGCCGCTTGTTAAAAAGAATAATTCAAGCATGCTGTTAAAACGTGAAAAATCGCTATAACGGCTATAATGAAAAAACATTAAACAGAATCATTGTAAAGACTTGTTAGATGCCATGAAGGAAGAAAAATAAACGCCGTGGTGAAAGGCGTTCGCAAAGCATAGTCCGCTCGCATAGACACGGTGGGCAAAGCACTTAGAAACTTTTTCGGGTTCCGTGAAATCACGATATTGTACAAAATAGACAAAAGATAGGTGTAAAAGGCGAGATAGCGCTCTTAAAAGCCTAGAATGGTCCGCATGAAAGACTATGAAGAAAATAATTTAAATAAAAGAATATATTACGTTTTAAAAGAATTAAAACGAAAAACGCAAAAATAACTTGGGAAAAGTTTTCTGTCATTGTATCGATGTCCGGAGTTCCGTGGTGATACGCTAGAAGATAGAGCGCTAAAGCCACAGCGCGTCGGCAGCTAGTGGCTACAATGCAGGACTAAAATTGTCCAGAGAACGAACACGGGGTGTGTATCAGAAGCCGAAATGACGTACCAACGTTCTGTCACGTGGATTTGACGCAAGTTTACGTTGGTGTTTTTGATGGACGTTTGCGCGAACCAATGGTCGTGACGGTGTCGGAGGGTTGGTCCAAAGGTTTGACCGAAACGGTAAATGACCGAAACGGTCTGCAAAGCAAAGACGTCTCTAAACAGGTGTGGAGGGGGTTAGCACAGCACACAGGAGCGGCCCACAGGCTCTGCAGTCGAAAAGACGTGTATAAAAGACCGGCTTTTCGACACAGATATTTAGCAGAAGCAGGTATCGAAACACTAACTTGTCAAAGCAACCAGAAAATGGCGAACGCACAACTGATGACACCCGAATCACCAGACGCTATGAGGGCTGACAGCATGGTGTTGCAGACACCAAGAAAGCCCTTTGCGGCGATATCACGGCTACGTGTAGACCTTGTGTATAGGGATTGGACCTGTACTGGTCGCGACGATATCCAATGTGGGTATCAACTTAACACAGATGTTGCTGGCGTGCCAAGAGTCACACTTTTCAACATGCGTGCCGGAGAGTTGTTTGGTGAGAACACAGACTGTGTGAGTTTCGAGCCTAAGGAATGGGGTCTATTTCAAAACTGTTACAGGGCTGTTGTCAACAAGATACCCGGCGAAAGAGACTTTGTGAGCTGGCAAGAACCCATCTGCTCGGTGGTGTTTGTTAGAAGACGCAGAAAACCTGAGCGACTAATTATTAGCGAGCAATTCGCAACAGACATAACCCCAGATGTACAGATTTGTTTTCATTTTGATGACCTGCCGTTGTTGGAACTTTGTATCGAACAAGCCAATACAAGGATTGAGGACTATCGGCTAATGCGTTCAATGGGTTTTGTGAAAACTAACCTGCTGGCAAGATTTGACACCGCTGCCAACATGTCGGATGCTTTGGAAAGCACGGCAACATCAACGCAGTGTGTCTCTGATGATGAAGATTGTTAGACACGCTTTACAGACGTGTATAGCGTGACTTTGATTTTTTAAAAAGTGTTCTAGTTTGTTTTGTGCGGGGGTTGTATATTGCCAATATCAATGTATACATATTGTGGCGCTGTTGTTTTTTATTGTTTTGTGAACTTTAAAATAAAAAAGTATTTCTTTTACATACTAAAGACCGGTGTCATCATTGTTATATCAACCATTCAGGCATGTTAAAATTCAAAGCACGCCCCGCAAACACGAAAACCCAATCAAAGAGCCCTTTCAGAACTCTAGGGGTTTTCAAGGCGTGGTTATAAGTTTGAGTTGGCCTTTAAAAAGACAAGCGGTACAAACCTGATACCATACCCTGATACAAACCTCTTGACAAACATGTCTCAGAATTTTGACAAAGTGTACGCGCCCCTACAGGCGGCAGAGTGTTCAGAATCTTGGGAGACTGAGTACCCAGGTCACAATGACGTTCCGGCTACAGGGCCTTGGCTCGTTAACGAGACGAGCGCGGTGGACGATGTTTTATACGCTGGTTCGTTCGAAAGACAAGGCTGTGAAACAGACGGTTGTCTAACAACACCGATGATTAAACTTTTGAAAATCATCATTGCGAGACTTCTGGACTGCGCTATTGAACAGCATCTGAAGAGCCAATGTCTGGGGTGTGAAGTTGACCATCCAAGCCAGCTTCGACACAGTTGTTTAAACGAGACGGACGCACACTATTTCACATACCACTTTGACAATTTCGTTGCAAGCGTGAAGAAACCATGGTTAAATCCTCTGCTTGTCAAAGCCATGGAGCTGTTTGTGGCTAAACCCGAGCCTATGAGGATCATGGGGTCTGTTGATACGATTATTGCTGAAATTAGCGAGGAAACAAACATTCGTGACAAACTTCGTGAAATCCTACAAACGGACCTTGATCAGGCCAGCGAGAAGGCCTTTTGGGCGGTCGATACAGACTTCAGGGAAATCGAGGGCGCCATGAAGGAAGACCTGTGGCCCATATGTTCTGAAGGCGAAACATTGCCACATACACACTTGTAAAATGAAATCTGTGTTTTTTATAAAAAGAAATAATAAATACTGTGTTTTTTTATATTGTGCATCATTACTTCTATAAACGTAAGGATGGATGTTGATAAGCACCTGAAAGATGTGTATTATTCTCCAGAAAACCCTGGGTCTTACGGCGGCAAAAAGCGCCTACAGCGGGGTGTTTGTGATACAAAAGATTTGAGAGTCTCAGACAAGAAAGTTGCTGCTTGGTTATCTGGTGAAGATGCGTACACTTTACACAAACCCATCAGAGTCAATTTCAAGAGAAACAGGGTTTTTGTGAGTAACATTGATTCACAATGGCAGGTCGATCTAGTTGACATGTCAAACGTCTCTGAACATAATGATAATATGAAGTTTATGCTAACATGTATAGATATATTGTCAAAACATGCATGGGTGTGTGTTCTTAAAAACAAAACAGCTGTCGAAGTGCACAGGGCTTTTCAAAGCATTCTCGCAAAAGGTCGAAAACCTAAAAAAATACAAACAGATAAAGGTAAAGAGTTTTTCAATAAAATGTTCCAAAGTCTGATGAAACGCAACAAAATAATACACTTTGCCACAGATAACGAAGATGTTAAAGCATCTGTGGTTGAACGTTTCAATAGAACGTTGAAAACGAGAATGTGGCGTTATTTTACAGCCCACAATACAAGACGCTATATAGATGTTGTGCAGGCCTTGGTGCTGGGGTACAATAATAGCTATCACAGAGCTATTAAAATGAAACCCCTTGAAGTAAACAAAGATAATGTTTTTAAAGTTTTTAAAAACTTGTATGGTCTCTTTCCAAAAAAATCTAAAAAGTTTAAGTTTGAGGAGGGTGACACCGTCAGGGTCTCCAAAGTACGTGGAAAGTTTGCAAAAGGATATGAACAAACATATACAGAGGAATATTTCACGGTTGTTGAAAGGGTTCACAGAAGACCGCCTGTATACAGATTGAAGGATTATGATGGTACGAACATTGACGGAGTGTTTTATGAGGCTGAATTACAAAAAGTTATAGTTGGGAAAGACAAAACTTATAAGGTCGAAAAAATTGTTGCAGAGAAAACACACAATAGACGCAAGTTTGTTTTAGTAAAATGGGTGGGGTGGCCCGAAAAATTTAACAGCTGGATACCCGAAAGTCGTGTTGTCGATCTCTAAAAGAGTTGAAAAGTTTACAGACCCGACCAAATCATCAGGGGACGCCATGGAAGACGACGGTTTTTATGTCACTCTCCCGAGCAATGCGTGTCTAGATATTTATCCGGGGAATAAAATTTCAAGCTACACAACAAAGTTTGCACGAGCCCTCGAATTACGAGGACAATGGGAGGTTGCTTTGGCGGAGATTCAATACCCCTATACTTGGTGCATGCTAAATACTGACGAAAACTATTTTATCGTGCGCGACGCGAAAAAAGCCACAAGCTATGTTGTCACAGTAAGCTGGGGTTATTACAAGAGCATGAAAGCGCTTGTGGATGAGATTAACAGAAGTTTAAAGATGAAAAAAATGGCTATCGAGGTGGGCCACGCCGTAATGAAAAACAGAATCTATATTAGCGCCGACGAAAATCTATCCCTATCGGCTAATGGAAAGCTCGCCAGAATGCTGGGGTTGGAGTCAAATGTTGCATTATCGGGTGCAAAGCCTGTGGCGCCCCACCCCTCGGATATTCGGGCGGGGTTCTACACAATGTATGTATACACAGACATTATTGACTACCAGAGAGTCGGTGATAGTTTTGTGCCACTGCTGCGATGTGTACATATAACAGGATCTAGCAACGATGTAATCACAATATCTTACGAGAAGCCACACTACGTACATGTCAGCAAGAAACACATTGACGATATAACAATTGAGCTGAAATCAGATCAGAACGAGAACATAGCCTTTACTTACGGCAAAGCCAACATAAAACTACACTTTAGGCCTGTGAAATATCGGTATCACGAATAAAAATGGCGAGGACACCACTCTACATAGATCCGAATAGGTATATAGCATATTATACGGAACAGGCTGGTAATGGTCTGCCGGGTTATAAGGGTGCTAGTGTTATGTATGGTAGTGGACTTGGAGGACTATTTCGCGGTTTATTCCGAATGGCCTTGCCCCTACTAAAGAAAGGTTTCAACATAGCCAAGCCACATTTGAAAGCAGCAGCCAAGAACATCGCCAAAGATGTGGTCAACAAAGCTGTGATGAGTCGTTTGAACACCGGTGACCAGGATGGTTCGGGGCTTATGGTTATGACAAGACGGGCACGTAAGAGGCCTCCAGGGGGGCGTGTCACGAGCAGGTCTAAAGCTAAAAAGCGTCGCACAGTGAACAGTCGAGCCACAGTGACGAAAAGCACGCGGAGGGTGAAAAAGCGCTCCAAGAAGGTTAAGAGAAAAAGTAGATACATTTTTTAAAAATGGCCTTCATACACAACATGTCAGAGGAATGTATGAAGTCAGAACTGGACCTTTTCGCAGTACCGTATACGCAAACAAGCATTGATAAGAACATCTATGTTGAAGTATCCCCCCTGTCAGCCCTTTCGGACACGGGCCCCCTAGAGTTCTATATAGCCGGCAATGGTGAAGATTACCTTGACTTAAACAACACTCTATTATACCTACAGTGTAAAATAACCCGTGCAGATGGTACCAATATCACCAACGCAGACACGGTTGGGATTATTAATTACCCCATAGCGACCCTTTTTTCACAGGTGGATGTTTCGTTGGGTGACAGGCTGGTGAGCCAGTCTAGCAACACATACCCCTACAGAGCAATTATGGAATGTCTACTTAATTATTCTGAAGCCACGTTGTCTAATCAATTTACGAGTGGCTTATTCTATAAGGATACCGGTGGCCATATGGACGAAACAGACCCGGAGGGGGACAACGACGGTTTGAAAAGCAGAGCCATATATACCGCGGGGAGCAACACTTTTGAATTGCTCGGACCCATCCACGCCGACATGTTTTTTCAGGAGAGACTACTTATAAACGGTGTCGATATTAAAATCAAGATGGTGCGCTGTAAGGATGCTTTCTGTCTAATGACAGCCGGGGGTGCACAACAACATCCGTACAAGCTTAAAATAGTCTCGGCAACAATGTTTGTTAAAAAAATCGGGGTATCACCACCTGTTAAACTAGGCCATGCACAGGCACTGCTAACCGCGAATGTTAAATATCCTATTGACCGTGTTAGCCTTAAAACTTTCAGCTTGGCGGCTGGTCTTAGAGTTTGCAATCAAGAAAATTTGTTTTTGGGACAATTACCGAAATCGGTCATCATAGGTTTAGTAGATAACGACGCTTTTACAGGAGTTTACAACAAGAACCCTTTCAATTTCAAACATTATGACGCCGAACATATATCACTCAATATGGATGGTCTTCAGATTCCGGCAAAGGCTTTTACCCCAGATTACACAACCGGTTCGGCGGTTCGTGAATTTTATGGTTTAGCACTTGCAACGGGGCGACATCTGAAAGATTCACCATTGTGTATAGATCGTCAAGAATACATAAAAGGCTACACACTTTATGCATTCAATCTGACCCCCGATGAAGGCTGTAGCCAACATCTGTCGCTGATCAAAACGGGCAATATACGTCTGGAGATGAGATTCAGATCCCCGCTACCCAGAACCGTTAATTTAATTGTTTACGCATGCTTCGACAATATTATTGAAGTGAACCAGAGGAGGAACGTTTTGTATGATTATTATTAAACATGAACACCCGAGAACTAGATGCTATTTTGTGCAACAACCCATACACCACAAATTACTTTTGTGGAACGGTGGCCTGCGATGAGCTACCGGCTGATAAACTAGATAATTTACCCGCCATGTACATTGTGAATACACACCCTCGAAATAAGCCTGGGGAACACTGGCTGGCTTTGTATGTGTGTGCGGATAAGACGGGCGAATTTTTCGACTCCTACGGCAACCCACCTGACTACATTTACTTCCCGGATAGCATCAACACTTTTCTGCAAAAGAACTGCACAAGGATTACTTACAACACAGTACAGATGCAAGACCCGCTCAGCGCAAAGTGTGGCCAGCATTGTATATTTTATCTACACAACAGGGCCAAAGGGGTTCCGTTTAGCAACATTATAGACCTATACTCTGATAATTTGAAAAAGAACGATGCTATGGTGTCAAGATATGTTGACAAAATATATTTGAATAAATGCCTTAAAAACATGTTAAACTGTGTACAGACGGTTGGCTGTGGTGAAATGTTTAATATCTGTCACGGTTGTTGAAAATAAAAAATAAAAATAAACAAGCGTGTTTCGTCTGGTTTTTACTTTATGTATTTTATTGTAAAATAAAATCACGTTAAACATGACATTTGACATTTTCAGCATTAGGAATACACACACACACACACATTCTGCTTCAGAAATCTAACCAAGCTGAGTGATCTAAAACCGGTGATGAGAAAACCGGCCTATTACCATGCTCTGGCGTAAATACACCCGCACTTGGTGTTTTTTTTGTTTTTTTGTGCCGATTTATCATGTCGCGAACATTCTGATTAGGTATAACAGAAAGAGGCATGTTAAGCATGGCCATAGCCTCTATAAATTCACCCCAACCCCTGGGTCTTCTATTCTCAGAAATCTTTTGATGTGCTGTTATGTTCTTTATTAGATCCAACATATGTGAGCCACTTACGGCGTTGCCTTTAAACACAAACTCCCCATCAGCGTTCCACGTTACCACATCTCCTGATTTTGAAATTTTATCCAACACGTACGTGGCATTTTCCCGGCTTCTAGGTGGTACACTTTGTAAGACATCATCAAATCGGGAGGTCTCAGGTCTTACAGTATCGTGAGTCTCGACTGGCAAGGATAGGGTCAATTGTTGTGTTTCCGCAGCACCTTGTTTAATCAGCGCCATAAAACGTTGCAGAGCAATCGTATAAATTTTTGCCTTCTCGTGTGGTACAACATCATTCCTCGACAAGATGTTACGTATGGTTTGATCCAAATCATTTTCAACAGTTTGTCGGATGGGTTCCGGTGTAAAAGTAAGATTCTTTAATTTGTCCATCTGACTTTGAGGTACCAGAAACATCTTTTGTGCATGCTCCATATTTTTAGCCGCCACCGCGACCAGCTATCAAACTGGTTAGAAAAGGTATCGCAACACTCAGTAGAGGTAGAAGGAAACCGCCCCTTTGATTTATAACTTTAAATTTTTTTTTAATTGATGTTTTCTTGTTAGCCAACAGTTTAATACCAGCCTTTTGTTTTCTTATTTTTTTCAATTGTGTGTTCGTTAGGGGTATATTACCGCGCAAAACATTGAGAGCTAGTTCACAAATTGTATTTATGAGTTCATCAGAAGCAGACTGTAATATACCCCGTCTTTGCCGGGCATCACCTTCAAATAGAGCTTTTAGAAGACTCCAGTTCCGTTTAATACGTGTCGACATATTACTTTTTCTTTAGCACGTAAGCAACCGGCCACTCTGGAGCGTACAAACCAGTTCTGATGCGGTATTCCTCAGGCGTCTGTGCTTTTAAGTCCACCAGCAGGTATCCATAAGGTTTTCTGGTAGCATCATCAAAACTTTGAATTTCTGGGGTACATTTGTCGGGCCAAAACATTAACTTGCATTTTATCTCTGGGGTTTTTGAACAGAACAATATAGTTTGCGTTAAGATTTATTGTGCGGCTGTTTCGACCTTGGAAGAAAAGATTCTGCACAAGATATATGATGCTTAGGTTTCTATGGTGTGTATACTTGGTAAAAGCTCTCTCAATTTCAGAGCTCTGACTGGCGGCTTGCATAAGATCATCAACAATGACCATGTTGGTTTTGTGCAGAGGTAGCAAAACTTCATCGGTCAAAGATTCAGGAAGCCCTTCTACAAATTGTACATTCTTTATTTTAAGAAGCACCTCATCATACATTGGTTGCCAGCAGGAATAAAACCATACAATGTTCTGAGGTACTTGTGACAAAACATGTTGTGCATTTTGGAGCAGTGTTTTCACAAAAACACTTTTACCACTGCTTGAGGGGCCGGAGATTATGCATGAAAAAGGATGCTGAAGACGATTGTCAAATCCTTCACACCCAAGCACTTGTTTAGAATCCATATGGTAAGGTTTTGAAATCCGGGAGCAGTACTCGTTTGTTGTAAACCACTCTGAATATTTTGGAAACTGTTCGTGTGCTGAGAGAGAAACCTCTCTTATCCCTAACAATTTGCTTTGTGCTGGTCATAATTTCACGGGCTGTTGCCTCGGGATTCTGTACATAGTGCTGTACCAAGGCTGTGAGTGATGAAAGATTGACAACTTGTGTGTTAGTATTGTGCAGGGTTATACCTTTCACCTTCATGCAGGTTTTGCCGAGCAGTGTTTTATAGCCGTATGTTTTGGGTCCTCCTGAAACAAATTCAACAATGTGGTCACCGGGGTCTAGCTCGCTAGTCAATTCACCCAAAAAATCGCCGAGAGAAGGCATCCAGTTGCCCGGCCGGCTCACAAAGATTACAGAATCTGTGTCGTGGTACAGAACTCTGTCGGGCATTTTATCCATGAGCTCATAAAGCTCGAGCCGGGCATAAGCGGTGGTGAAGGCCGCGATGAACACATTGCTGTATTTGGGCGGTTTTGGGAAACCCTTTGCAAGTCTCCACTGGACCATGGCTACTGTCTCGGTAAGAAATGAAAAGTGTGAGATGTCATACTCCTCCGAAAACATGAATTGCAGAAACTGCTCGGGATCACGGATCAAGGTTGTGTTTGACTGATTGCTTCTCTGGCCAAATTTGCCCCAAAGACTATTTAAAAACAGTTTAGAAATTTGTCTTTTGGCTTTGTTTACACAGATATTGTTTGGTTCCAATCGGACGCCCTCCTTCTCCCAGTAACTCTGCACATATGCAGCCTTGTCAGAATCATCAGAAACCCAAGAGGGGTATCCTGACGCTTCTTGTTTACCCTTTAGGTGCGTCTTAATGTAGTCACTGAAAAGAGACTCGGAGCTGTCTTGGAAGTGCCAGATTTCAAAAATTTTGTCAATGGTGTAACCTTTTTCAATAGCTTTAAGCATTTCAACGGTACACCACACACCTGTTAGAGAGCGCATATCAGCAGAATGCTGACAGCAACCTTGATGCTCGGATTCCGCACATGTACGGCAGAGTGGAAACATTAATTTACCAGAGACTCTGTATGGTAACACTGGTATTTTAAGGTTTCTTGGCGTGTTGACCCTGGCTTTGATCAGACCGAAATAGTTTTCGAGCGGTTCAAAGTCACGGAAGATGATGATGGGGTGGTTTGTTGGGTAAACTTTGGTTTTGTTCACAAACGGGTATAGACTGGTGAAATCAAAATAGTGCATTTGCTCACCTTCTTGAACTTTGTGGTAAAGTTGCAAAGCATTCGTTCGACCACCAAACAGAGCCGCCCGAGGCTCCATACGTTCGGGATAGTCCTGATGTCTCAGGAATTCCTGAACATCGGGGTTCTCACGCTTAAGTCTTACCCATTCATGCTCCCACATCACGACAACATTCAGATTGTACACGCGGCGTAAAGTGTCAATTTTTTCCTGAAATTTGTGGTAGATTGAGCCAAAATCTGTTTTTGTGATAGGGCTAATCGTGTTTGGCTGAAAGCAATTCGGGCAAGCATGCCATAGGCAGCCAGCGTATTCAAAAGCCGTACGTACACCGTCCGACTCTGAATACCCGTCTAGATGGTAGTTACCCATCTTAACCTCACCATGGTTCAAGGCATGTTGAATGAAAAACTTTTCCTTGTGGCTCACATATTCTAACCATTGGATTGATGCGGTGGAAAAGGCTTTCTGCTGTCGGACATAATTATCGGGCGCTGTGACTGCAATGGTGTTTTTGGGTAAAAAGTTTGTGCAGAACTGCTTCATACACACAGAGGCTATTGTAACGCATTGGAACGGGTCTAAACCCGTGCTCCCAAGCACCTCTGTCCTAAAACGTAAACAGGCCTCCCGCAAAATAACAACATCGTTCTGGCAGTACTCTGACATTTCTTTACGAAAGTCAAACACACCCCCAGACACGTTATCATACCATGCATTAAAGGCAACCCTATCCTTCTCCATCATTGTGTCAACGCCATAGTACAAGGGTGGCGGGTACGTGCCGATGTAATTCTGGTTCTCAATTTTATTCCAGAAATGGGGAAAATGCCCCTTTTTCACATTGTCAAAGCCTAGCGCGTTGGGCATGTCACTAAGCTTCATAGTCAGGAAACAGAGTGAATCAACATACCTCTGCCCAAAAGCATCGTCTGTAACACACAGGAGTTTGCTACCTTGTGCTATGATGCTTGGTGTCACACCCTGCTTAACCAAATACTGCATCAGCAGGTACCCGTCATAACCCTTCGAATTATGTGCAATGAATGTATACCCCTTGTACTTTGGTGTTCGGTATCGCTTAAAAAAAGCCTTTACACAATCATCACCTGCTGCCGTCCAACGCTTACCATTAAAATCAATGCAACATATGAAATTTGCAATGTGCTCACCATGGTCCTGCCGACACTCAAAATCATAAAACACATAACGTACGCTTGGGTTCTCAGTTTTCACAGGCTGTATGTAGCACACATGTTCAACATCCGGGGTCAATAAAGCCTTGCAGGCTGTGCATGTCTTTAGACCACATGTGTGTGGTTTAGGCGGACTACCGACCTCATATGTGCGGGCACATTTGCTGCAGAACTTGTATGTGTCGCAGATACTGAGCATCTTGCCGCTCGACTTCTGTTTCAAAACTTTATGTTCGGCATGGCAAAAGCTTGATCGACAGATACGCATACAGTCGTTACACCGTATCGTGGCAGACCGATGCTTAAAACAATCTGCGTGTACACAGACGTTGCAAGTATGTTTGCATTTGTGATTATGTTTCGATGTGTATGGTGTGTAGCAAAAGTTGCAAACATATTGGCTGCCTAAGAAACCTTTCAACGATTTGATGCCATAATAGTGCATGCCATCGAGGTATAGGAACAGTGTTTTTTCATGTATAGCCTCGGATGTTTGAAACTTTATTAAGACCCCGTTATTTGCACTGTGTGACAACACGACAATCTTGATGTTTAAAAACTTTTCAAACATATGAATTTCTGAAAAACAAACCTTGTGCTGAACACCCAAGCCTACGGAACGTTGCAGTTGCTCAGCCTCTCTTTCAGCTTCACACGTGTTTAATGTCGGCTGTAAAAGGTGAGTCAAACACATTGCAAAGCATAGGTTGTTACCGCGGTTGTAGCTAACAATTAGGTGTTTTAGTTTTTTGCGAATGATTTCGCTCTTGAGACATGACGATAATTTCCGCCGGTCCCCCACACCACCATTAGGGTTCTGAATAATGTGAGCCACAAGCATCAGCGTTTCATCAGCCAGAATCTCAAAATTGCTCTGTATCAACTTTTCAACCATGTCCAAAAAAATATCCAATTCAACGTTGTCGCCGTTTAGTTGTACGGTTACGCCCTCAGACAACGAATCACCCCTTAATTCTAGTTGTACAACATCATTGGGGCGCGACAACTCGCGAACTTTGACCAGTATCTGTTCTAAAGTGTTTAAGACATACACATAAAACTCTGCGTAGTTGTCAATGTCGTACAGTGCTGCAAAGTTAAAGCGGTGCCGAATTTCTGTACTGTTGAATTTGGGCCTTCGTATCACCTGAATGTCTGTGTCATCAACCGCACCACCATCTTGGTTGACTTCTGGAAGTCCATGCACGTTATCATCTACAGGGCTTTGGGGGTTCTCTAACACAGTAATGCCATGCGCGTTATTTTCTGTGTTTGGGTCAATATCCGTTTCAGCACGTGCGCGTTCACGGTTTACCGCGGCCAGCGCATTTAACAGCCCGGAAAAAAAACAATCATGCACTACAGTTTCACTACTTGTTTCATGCGTGTCAATAGAGCCTTGATTAACATCCTCAACAAGTGCTAAGAGATGTGGGTTAACATTTTCAGGCATTAACTCTAAACTGTTAGTGTTTTCAGCATCATCCACAGCAGGTCTTTTGCCGTTCGACCCCTCGGAACAAGAAGCAGTACGTGGTCTTTTCGGGGCCATATTTATTACAAATGTCTGTTTACAAGTGTTTGGAAACGATTGTAGAGTTCTGCTCGCTCTCTATCATTTGCAACAATTCTATTTACAATATATAGAAGTTGAGCATTTACACTCGCCGGGTGGCCCCTTCGGTTCACGGTTTGTGTGGCTTCTGTTCCCCTTGCTTGCCCCGGCTCTTGCACAATAGCTTGCTCGGCTGCACCACGATTGCCCGGACGCCTTTCTGTTTCGAGTATCGAAACCAGCTCCTCATCCGTTACTTCACCGTCTGTAAGAATTAAAAATACTTTACATATTTAGTTTAAAACACACTAAAATTTAAAGGAAAAAAAAGAAAAATTTGAAAATTAATTATACTTTAAAATTCTAAATTAAAATAAAATTAAAAATAAAATTAAAAAAAAATTTAAAAATAAAAATTTAAAAATTTTAAAAATTAATTATACTTTAAAATTCTAAATTAAAATAAAATTAAAAAAATTTTAAAAATAAAAATTTAAAAATTAATTATACTTTAAAATTCTAAATTAAAAAGACTAATATTCATATTTAATTTAAAGCAAACAGTTATTTAAAAAACATTATACAAGCGTATTCAAGACTTGTACAACTCACAGCCAGACGTTTCCCACGTCGAACTTTCAGGTCGGGTGCTTGACTCCTCTGTACACACCTCTAGATGTGCTTCTGGGGCTTTTTAAAAATAAAATGTGTTAGAAGCCGCCAAAACGATAACTACAAATGCTAAATATCCCTAAAACAGAAAAGTTTAAACGTTTCCTACTTTGGATAGCCGTGTGTCGTGGGTCCTCCAACGACTCCAGAACCTGCGCCTCGATGCCGATTGTCGGCCTTGTAACCGTTGTGTCTAAAACAATTAAACATTAAACAATCATACATAAATATAAAACAGCTTTAAAAGGATCATTTAAACAACCGTAAAAATAATATATATTTAAAAAACAGGCTGTTTAATGGTTCCGTCTTTGTGAAATAAAAACCTTAAAATAAACCCTAACGATGTTCAACAGTCCAAAAACTTTAAAAGTTTCACTCTGGATATATATATATATATAAAAATATATACGCATGTTGCGAAGCGGTATATAAACTTTGTCGAGCTAACGTCGTGTGCCCCGAACAGCCATTTTGTCTGCCATGTGCCGACCACATGGCCACACGTTTAAACAAGAGGCCTTGTTTCGAGAACACGTGTAATACATTGGAACAGTCGCCAATAAATATACACACACACACACACACATATATATATATACACACACACACAGTCTTTCAAAGTAAATTTTAAACAAATGTATAATACAAATTACAAACACTAAGTTCTATAGAACTGCTTAATCACTTTTCATTGGGGTAACAAACATCATGGCCTACAGACTGTTAGGCCATATATCAACGTAGTCTAACACATTTACAACAACAGAAGCCAGATCTGTTTACTGTCTTTGTCTTTGTGAAATAAAAACCTTAAAATAGACCCTAACGATGTTAAACAATCCAAAAACCGTTTTTTACATCGGTCTTTAAAATATTCAGAACCCCAGGCCTTGCGTAGAGGGCTGGCTTATATGGCTTTTGTTAGACACGCTGTCTCGACACAAGGCCAACACCTTTAAACATTCGCCGTTAAATATATACACGCGCCATACACACGCAACCTCTTTTAAAAGTACATTTTAATCAAATGTATAAGACAACTCACCCGCACCAATTTCTACAACGCTGTGTAATTCGTTTTCCAAAGGTAGCATATGGATCAACTCGTCCAGGCCGGCTAGATGTTCCGATCCCAAGTCGATAACGTCTGCTGTTTCCGCAAATATTGTGGAGTAGTCTAAAATACAGTAACAAAGCCATGTTAAGAAATAGAACAAACCGCATGATTAATTAACTTGTAAATCTCATACTTGTACGATAATGAAATATATGGAACACCTACCTTGCGTTGAAAAGTACCCCTCCGACATTACTTCTTCTTCTATCGTTGCGTCTTTGTTACCTGTGGCTTCTTCAAATATCTTCGGACGTAATCGTAGAGACAGAAGAGTTCCTAAGTGTCTGTTCTTATATGGATTCAGGCCGGCTCCTTCATCTTTGATTGGTTGTATCATGTTTTACAATTACGCCCCCCCCTCCCCCCCGTTGTTTGGCCATATGTTCAACGTAAACCCCCAAACATTTAGATACACTTTTAAAAGTAAATATTCTTACGCGTTATATGCTACATATAATAACGCTACTGTTTAAACTGCATAATCTTTTACAAACCGTTCGATACCAGACAGGCCTATTACAAGCCCCTGCAGAAAAAACTAATTATAAAAAGTTGTGCCGTGAAATTCGCGTTGATAGGCTTTGTACGTTTGGCGACTTTTGTTTTGGGGGAAAAAAAGTCCCCAAAAAGATCTTTATATATTTTTTGTTTTCTGGCAGTTTGTTTCTAGTTTTATATATTTAAAAACCCTGTATTTAATAACCCCTCAATAAAATCGCTTGGTTGAGGCCTGCAAACTCACATCAACTCCCCCCCCCCCCCCCCCCCCCATCTCCCCCCACCCCCCCATCTCCCCCCACCCCACCCCCCCATCTCCCCCCACCCCACCCCCGTCCCCCAACAATCACCCCACCCCACACAACCCCCTCCACACCTGTTTAGAGACGTCTTTGCAGACTTTGTCATTTACCGTTTCGGTCAAAACCTCTTTGGACCAACCCTCCGACACCGTCACGACCATTGGTTCGCGCAAACGTCCATCAAAAACACCAACGTAAACTTGCGTCAAATCCACGTGACAGAACGTTGGTACGTCATTTCGGCTTCTGATACACACCCCGTGTTCGTTCTCTGGACAATTTTAGTCCTGCATTGTAGCCACTAGCTGCCGACGCGCTGTGGCTTTAGCGCTCTATCTTCTAGCGTATCACCACGGAACTCCGGACATCGATACAATGACAGAAAACTTTTCCCAAGTTATTTTTGCGTTTTTCGTTTTAATTCTTTTAAAACGTAACATATTCTTTTATTTAAATTATTTTCTTCATAGTCTTTCATGCGGACCATTCTAGGCTTTTAAGAGCGCTATCTCGCCTTTTACACCTATCTTTTGTCTATTTTGTACAATATCGTGATTTCACGGAACCCGAAAAAGTTTCTAAGTGCTTTGCCCACCGTGTCTATGCGAGCGGACTATGCTTTGCGAACGCCTTTCACCACGGCGTTTATTTTTCTTCCTTCATGGCATCTAACAAGTCTTTACAATGATTCTGTTTAATGTTTTTTCATTATAGCCGTTATAGCGATTTTTCACGTTTTAACAGCATGCTTGAATTATTCTTTTTAACAAGCGGCTGCTGCCGCTAGCACAAACGGCTTTTTAAAAATAAAACTTAATTGCCGCTGCTACTACTTCTACAACTAACAACATATACATTTATACAACCATACTTTTTCACGATGTTTTTCAAAACAATGTACAACACATTACATTGCCAATATGTCTCCCTAAGCACCCCTATCCCCAACCCTAAAAACAATTCGTCACAAAACCACAACGCTTACAACAATTACCAATAAAATGACATCGCCAAACCCCTGAAACGAAAAACCCACAAACCCCCGCCCCGAATGATGATGCATCATCATAATCATAAAAATAAAAAAATCATAAAAAAATTAATTTATGCATAATCATAATTTTTCATAAACTCATTAATATTCAAAAATTACAATCAATCAAATTTTGACAGATACCGAATCGTATTATACTACTGACGCAGTGTGCTGGAGGTTTGAGAAACGCAGCGTGATGGAGGTTTGAGAGACGCAGCGTGATGGAGGTTTGAGAGACGCAGCGTGCTGGAGGTTTGAGAGACGCAGCGTGATGGAGGTTTGAGAGATGCAGCGTGATGGAGGTTTGAGAGATGCAGCGTGATGGAGGTTTGAGAGACACAGCGTGATGGAGGTTTGAGAGACGCATTGTGATGTAGGTTTGAGAGACGCAGCGTGATGGAGGTTTGAGAGACGCAGCGTGCTGGAGGTTTGAGAAACGCATCGTGATGGAGGTTTGAGAGACGCAGCGTGATGGAGGTTTGAGAGACGCAGCGTGATGGAGGTTTGAGAGACGCAGCGTGATGGAGGTTTGAGAGACGCAGCGTGATGGAGGTTTGAGAGACGCAGCGTGATGGAGGTTTGAGAGACGCAGCGTGATGGAGGTTTGAGAGACGCAGCGTGATGGAGGTTTGAGAGACGCAGCGTGATGGAGGTTTTGAAGTTTCAGCAAAAGTCAAGACTTACTCAGGACCACACTATGGATACAATGTTAATCATATCTAGACACATATTTAAATCTGGAACTGCTGCTAGTGTTTTACTGCTATGTATATTTATATTTATGTTATTCTTGCCCTTATTTGACTTTTTTTTAACAATTTAATATATATATTTTTTTGTTTTTGTTTTTGTTTGTTTTTAATGCCTACTACATAGTTGTTACTTGCCATGTCCTAAGAATTTCATTGTTCAGAATGACCTTGTGTTATACTGTGCACTTGATAAATAAAAACACTTTGACACTTTGACTTTGACTTTAAACCTTTAGTTCTCACAGTATATGGTGTGCACATGTATACACATGTATGTATGTGTGTGTGCATGCACTAACGCACACACACACACACACACACACACACAAACTTAGATTGAATAAAAAGTAGTCCTTTGTTAAATGCAAGGATACCTTTTCCTACTTGTAAACACTTTTTTGGTGATTTTATATGTGTCCAGAATTAACTGAACAGATTTGTTTTTGCATTAAATTATGAGTCAGAGTAAAGCACACATATTGATTCAATACAGGCCTGCCAGGTCTTTTTGCTTCAGTTATTATTTTTCTTCTGACCAAAATTATGACAAAAACTGGAGAAAAATCATTTAAAATATTTATTTTTACCGCAGCAAGTAACAGGTTTCAAAGTTTTTGTGGATAAGAATCAGAAACTGGTTAATAGAGGATGCAAAATCTGCATGGTTTTAACTTATGCATGATTTGTTATATATTACCTTCCTTCTTGACTCCACTCTTTGGCCCTCTTTCACTTTTATCTTCATAAAAAAACACACACACACACACACACACACACACACACACACACACACATGCACACGCACACACACACACACACACAGTTTTTCACAAATACTTTCCTTGTGAAGCCCTAACTGTTTCATGGTTCAAGGGAATGTCCCAATTTGAGCATTATGACGTACAGAGATATCTGATATCTGATGAAACTCAAATGGGCATTAGGACTTCTGTGTCCCGGTGGACGTGAAGTAAATTAAAGTAGCCTAAATCCTATTTGAGTGATCTCAGCTCAACACCCGTATAGCGTTAACAAACATTCTGTTAACTAAATGATGTTTAAATTAGCTTTAGACTAGCAAGCACGTTAGAATAATTGCACTTTAACCTGTCTTTACAACAGAAACATAAACACGTATTGGGGGAAAGCAGGTATCAGGTTCAGTGAAACCTTAGACATGGGTTTAGGTTCCTTTTATGTGGGGTCTTTCAGTCAACTGTTTCCCTATTGCAATTACATGTGCAATTTACAATTAGTAAAATTCCAAGCCAACGCTTTGCTCTTGACCTTCAAGGCCGACTTTAGTATCAGAGAGGAAAGAGAGCGAGAGAAAAAAACCATGAGCTAGAAGCTTTTGTTTTTTTGATGAAAGTTGAGGTAGAGTGCCCAGTGCTACCCATACCCTCTGCAGATCTCCAATCCCCTGTCATGACAGCAAATGTTTACATTGCAGCTCTGTAAACTGTATCAGAAATTAAGTCTGGTATCTGTTTATTATTATCTGGGTGTTACGGTCTCATATTGCACTACCACACAGCCCCCCCCCCCCCTCTCTCTCTCTCTCTCTTTCTGTGTGTGTGTCTGCATATGACAGTGTCTGTACGCATGTGTGTGTATGTATGTGGTGTGTGTGTGCGCATGCATGCTTGTGTGTAATTGGCAAGATACGATGCAACTATTGATCAATAAAACTGAATATTACAGTGATGAATTGTATAAATTAATTGTATAAATAAATTGCATTTATATATTATATAGTTCCTTTTGCTGCTGTTAATGACTGAGGCTTCAACGAATGACTTGTTTTTTCCTGAGTGTGCTTCACTCTGCTCAGCTCGGCGACTGAAGCTGCAAGTCATGGAAATTTAACAGTGTCTGTGTCCCTCAGGTTAATACATCTGAACTTGTCAAAATGTGTGACCAAAACAATTAATCAAGCGTAGAAAAGCTGCTTGTAGTGCTTCAAGAGGATAAATTAACTGAGTGAGAGAGAGGCAGAGAGAGAGAGAGAGAGAGAGAGCTCATCAGTAGTGTCCTCAGTTCGCCACCGGCAAAGTGACCCCCCCCACATGGCAGCCCACATTACTGCATTCCTTCTCTAACCTGTCAAATGACATCATTCTACAGACGCACTGTGACTGGCCTGCTTGAACTCAGGTCTCAAGCACAAAACAACAATATAATTTCAAAACATAAAGTTCTATGATCAAAGTGTGAATTTTCACTGTCACTGACTGTGTTTAATGTCCTTGCCTGGCAGTATTGATTGCTGGACAGAATGTGCCACTGGTCTGTCTGAACATAACTGGGAGAATTGGAGTGTAAAAAAACAGCATATTTTGATGTAAGTCTTACTGCATTTTAGTTTGTTTTACGTTACAGTTTTATCGGTGCTGTTTGGTTGCATGCGGGTTTGTGATTCTTTTCTATAAATATTTTTAATTTTCAAATACAGCTGGTAAGCTTTTCTAATGGCAAAAACAGGCAGGATATTTGTAAAAATCAAAAACTGAAAAATATTATTTCACCATGTTATACATGTGTATATATTTTTCAAATATTTATAATATATATTATAAGTGTATATTTTTCCCTAATTTGTTTATGTAGAAATCAGAGTGTAATCAAATGTGTTCTTATTAATATTCATCTTAGGTTTATATTTCTTCCCGTATAAATACTAAATTCTACTGCATTTAAAATATTTCCCTGGTGTTCAAGTTGTATTTGGTGTTCTCTGACTGTTATATCTGACTTCTGTCTCTGTCATAGAGCTTGTGGAAATGCCTGCATTAATCTCCTGTATACTAGCAGTCATTTGTTTTCAGTCAGAACTAGATAACCTGCTTGGAATTTAATTAACTGAAAACAAACTCCTCAAGTGCAGGATGTGCCGATTGCGTAGAAATTCCGCATGTGTGTTTCAGCTCAGCGTCCTGCATCTGGAGGGGTCCTGTTATACAGGTCAAGTTCAGACGTGATAAATGTCTCTCTGTTGAGGGCTGTGGGGAATGTCCTTGAGTTTAATCAAAACTATTTGTTTTTCGTCAGCTCCGCCGTTATCTCTGGGCTCTTGTCCACTGATAGCTCGACATTAATGACATCGTAAATCACTTGAAGTGGAGCTTTGCTTTCGTAAAGCCTCTAGACTGTGCTTTTCACAATACCAGACCAAGGTGATCTAAGATGTCATAATGGGAGAGTGGATCTTCATCAGACTTCCTTGAACCGATTCTGGTGCCATGACTACAGAAAAACACTACGATATTTATACACTCTCAAAACAGATGTGTTAAAATCAACAAATAACGTTAAATTTTTTCATACACCTCCGTGTCTAGTTAAGGTTTTAAGGACAACACATTTTGCATTATTTTTCAACACAGTCTTTGTTAATTAGTCTCCCTTTTTACACATAAATTGTGCAATTTGACAAAAATGTCTTGAAAGTAAAGCAAAAATGAATAAATAAAACTATATAAGATATAGATATAGCTCCACTCATGTTTGAGGTTAATGCTAATAAACCTCTTGTTCAATGATCTTAGCTGGAAACCACATGATTTCAGGTTAGAACCCCCACTTTGTGACACCCAAGGAAGGAACTGCATGCAAAGGCTTCTGAAATAATATTTAATTAGATTTATTTAACAGTATTTTTATATTATTCAATTGTGGTTTGCCAAGTATCACTTTCTGTATTTTTGCAAAAAATATTTATTTATTATCAAGAATTGGTTGGACTTTATTTTAAAAAGCACATTTGCTCTTGATGAATTGATTATTATTTCACTAAAAGGAGCAAATTATTTAAATCCATAAAACATGATAATGTTTGTGTGGGAGGGCTAAAATAAATGAAATCGCAATGCAGACTAGCGTCTAGCCAGATACAGGATTCTTTTACATCCGAGCGCCAGTATAAATGGTCATATACTTAGCTTGGAGGTTTGGTCATCATCAAAATGCCATCATAGGTCATATACAGAGAAGCCTGTGTATTAGCATTAAACCTGAACACTGCTGGCAGATGTAATTTAATGCGCGGCATACTCTTCTTAATTCAATCAGGTCTTCCCTGTCACCTTCTTTTATATTCCAATTCGATTAGTGGGCTAAAGCCATCAAGATTTCCTGGACAAAATGAATGCTTGTATTAATCCTGCAATTTCCATTTAAAATGCGGCATCGACTTGATTAATAAGGCCTGATGCTGAATAATTATTCTGTGGACACGGGCCGCTATAGGAAAGCCACAGCTGTGACCACGGAAAACCAAATGCCTTATGGGAAGGAAGGGGTCAAAGGTAAGCAATGGCCATGACTGAGATGATGAATCCTTTTCCTCTTCTCTATGCAATTAACAAACACCGCTTCTATTAATTTTCTGCCCCCAGAGAAGTGACTGGTCAGATGTCTCAGGGTCAAGGGTCAGGGGTCGAGCTCAAAGGTCGACCCGAGAGCACCTCCACAGCAAAATAAGAAAACTTGAAAAAATCCTAATTAAATTGGGACCCTTTTTTTGTTGTTGTTGCCATAGCATGCTTGCCGATCAATTGCATATTTAAGAATCTTTATTTTCCATCAATGGAAAGACTCGATGTGCATTTAATTGGAAGTAGTCAAACTGAGCATACGCTCAGAAGAGAACTAAATGCATAACACTGGGGTTTAGGGTAAATATTTTTTTCAGTTCAGAATACTTCAGAGAGTAGTGTCAAATTAAGACATTGATCTCTTTCATAAGTAGGATCTTTGGTCTCGTGCTTATTGACATTTTCAAAGGATTTACAAAATGACTATGCATTGCAAACCGCATGATTATTTTGTTGATTTCTTGAACGTGTTAAATGAGCACCCGAATGTTTTCAGTAAATAGTGTTAAAATGAATAGTGTGGACACCGAATGTAGGAAAAACAATAATGAACTCAATCGTAATATGAAATTTTAATATTTGAGAAACAGAAAATATCTAGACCTTATAAATATTTGCTTTATATCAATAAATCTTGGAACAGATTGTCTTATAGCCTCATTGAAGGCCTATCCAGTAGCTAGGGGTTAAAAGACAAAAATAGACTACATTAATGAATTAATAAAGAAAAAATAAGTCTCTAAACTGTATGGTTTAATCAGGATCGACACTTTCCCACCCATTTCGATGGCTCATCACAATGTTACCCTTGCACAGCTAAGCTTATTCATCCATTTGACAGACATTAACATAAGGTGTCCTTCCTCCTTCCCTAAAGAAAGTGAGCTGTAAGGTTCATGCATTGATAGCTGCGTTTACGTAAATGCAACGTAGTATGTTGTCGCAAAAATCACAGCAGTAATGTTCTAAGCTTTACAAACGTGAGCATTTCCGAATTGTACAAGCATACCTGGGAAAGAGTGAAACATACGTTTAATTTAAATGTGCTTTTACTTCATTGTTTGTCTATTTGAAATTGGAGGCGCATGTAGGCGTCTTGTTTTCATTGAATTTGCTGACATAAGCATTACGTTGCGAGACTGGGCGCATTAACAACTAATGCACTGTACTGTGGCTATGTAACAGTTAATGAACACAACTGCAGTCTGTTTTAATACCGCAAATGTTCTCCAGCTTAAAATGTGCAAGATTTATGTCAGTCTTAAGTGAGTGCTGTTTCCAAGGAGAGATAATATCCTTGTTTCATGCGATGTTAAGGGACTTAAAGGGCCATCCTCTTAAAATGTCTCATTACTTCACACGGTAATTATTACTGAAAATGCACTGCGTACAGTATATCACTGGAGTTTGTAATCGATTTGAGGTTTTTCCGCCAAATAGTCAATAGGTATTTTTAAAATGAACCCCTGGGAAATAATTAGCGACGCAGTCGATGTCCTGCACAAGTTGATTTAGCGGAGCCTGCGTCGACCAGAAACGCTTCTCTTGAGTTTAATATTCTTGCGGAAACACCTGAGGTGTCATTCGGACAAAAAGAAAACAACACGCAGTGCAAGGCGGCCCTTATAACTTTGAGTCTGGACAGGATGTCTGTTCGGATGCCTGTACTCCCTCCGAATGAATACGCGCCAGTGGATTTATCCTGTCATACACCCCGCGTACCGGCGGTCCTGAACAGTGATGACTAACTGCTCTATGGTCCCACCGCCTCATTGTTGACAGTCCGCAGTCACTCAATGTGATACTAAAACTCTCTGTGTGTGGCCCTCGGAGGCGTGGCCAATCACAGGGGGGCATTCAGAAACAATGCACTTAGACTGAGTGCTGTGCCGAGCGAAGACATATCCTTGTTTCAGTAGCTTATCTTGTGATGTATTGTATTGCTACACGTGTCCCCGGGACCACAGATTAAAATGAGATTTTAGCTAACACTGGTGTGATGTATCAGATTTCACAGTTTTGAAGTCATGTCAAAGATGTGCACATAGTCCCTGAGAAAGAAATGAGACAAAATGCAGAATAGTAAAGACCGACCTCTGGTTGCTCATGCAGCAGAGCCAGGATTGGTCCACTCTGTTACTGAGGAATGCCTCACCAGGAAACACTTGTCCTTGGACGAACTCCGAATCAGAGCGGGTCTCCTTTCTGCCACAAGCGTAGGGCTGCCGTCTGTCCATTTTCAGAAACAAAATCAAGCGCTTTAAGAAAATAAATGTTTAAAAAAAAAGCAAAGTACATGACCTTGCGCACTTTTTCAGTATGTCCCGTCTCCTTCAGCAAAGGATTGTGGGAGGAAACCGAAGGCCGTGGGCTGGCCCCTCATTAATAACAGAGCAATCAGCTGTGCTGTTGACCTTGGCCTCTCTGGAGTGGCGTTGAGAAAGTTCAAAAGAAAGAGAGTGGCCTGGTGGTTACTGCCATACGAAAAAGCAAGAAGATGTCAGAATTAACACTTTTTTTCAAAGCAGCCGTGACTCCCACTGGGTTTCTTTTGCCTCTTTTTTATGTTAGAGAGAAAGCTTTCCCACATGTTTCAAAAGTTGTGCTAATTCTCCTGGGACTGTATTTGATGGCAACCTCACGCGACATTAAAACATTTCCTTGGTACTCTGCTTCAGAGGGGGAAATTAAGACTGACGCCGTTTTTTGTTATAAAAACACAAGCTTTGCCCCCCCAGCAGTTACCAGAGTTCTTA